>BSBM01000904.1:27717500-28426666 GCA_027924585.1 Larix kaempferi | reverse complement strand
ATAATTTTAATCCAAATATAAATGATAATTATCTAAACACATTTTTTATTATATATATAAGGATTATATCTTTATTTTAATAAACATATTAATTTTATTTAAACATTGACTTTGATTTTAAAAAAGGGACTTGATGGCCCATTACCTTGATGACGGGATGGCCGTACATAGATTATATTATTATAATTTAAGTTAAAATTATTTTGAAATTGAAAATAATGTTTTAACGTATTTTAACTTATTTATATAATCACAATCCTTAAAAAAAATTACTTAAAGAATTGACTTTTGTTCATTTTAATGTAAATCTTTGTAAATATATCAAATATTTATTATTAGATAATTAATTAAGATTCAAATAATGTAAAACTTAAAATAAGGGAACTAAAGTTAAAGGAAACATTTTAGGTATCCTCTAATGTTCATGTCGAATAGGCGAATATTAAACTATTTAAACATAATGTGATATAACCTTCATCTCATTAGAACTTTCTTTTTTGAAAAAATGAAAGTTCTAATGCATTCATCAAAATATAAGTTTAATTAGTTAATAATATATAAACTAATAATAAAAAATATCATTATAGATACAATAAAGAAAAGTATATATTATATTATATGGTTTCTCAAACAAGAATATTTACAAATACTATATTAACAAATACCATGTAAGCATTTATTCATTGCTCTAATATTGTTGATCTATTGAAAAGGTGAAATATAATTAGTAAAATCTAAGCATTTTAAAAATATCATGCTTGCTAAAATAAACATTTATATTTTACTTTCTCTATTGCATTTCTTACAAATACACCATCACAACAAACATTAGAATAATGAAAGATTCTTGATGACTTCTCTTCTCTTTTAGTAGTGTTAAATTTGACGTCCATTAAGGTTTGTGTCACATTGTGATGCTTATCAAAGCTCATGTTGCATTGTGGCGCTCATCAAGGGTTATGTCGCATTGCGACAAGGCTCATGTTTATCAAGGGTTACGTTGCATTGTGGTGTTCATCAAGGGTTATGTCGCATTGCGACAATGCTCAATATGTGACAAATATAGTGACACAACCCAAGATGCGACATATTCACAATGTGGAATTTGACACTCATTAAGGTTTGTGTCGCATTGTGATGCTGATCAAGGCTTATGTTGCATTGTGGCGTTCATCAAGGGTTATGTCGCATTGCGACAATGCCCAAGATGTGAAATTTGACATTCATCAAGGTTTATGTCGCATTATGATGTTTATCAAGGCTTATGTTGCATTGTGGCATTCATCAAGGGCTAGATGCGACATATTCACAATGTCAAATTTGACGTTCATCAAGGTTTATGTCGCATTGTGATGTTTATCAAGGTTTACGTTGCATTGTGGCATTCATCAAGGGTTATGTCGCATTGCGACAATGCTCAATATGTGACACATATGGCGACACAACCCAATATGCGACATATTCACAATGTGAAATTTAGCATTGATTAAGGTTTGTGTCGCATTATGATGCTTATCAAGGCTTGTGTTTCATTGTGGCGTTCATCAAGGGTTATGTCACATTGCGACAATGCCCAGGATGTGAAATTTGAAGTTCATCAAGGTTTATGTCGCATTGTGGTGTTTATCAAGGGTTACGTTGCATTATGGCGTTCATCAAGGGTTATGTTGCATTGCAACAATGCCCAATATGTGACACATATGCCGACACAACCCAAGATGTGACATATTCACAATGTGAAATTTGACGTTCATTAAGGTTTGTGTTGCATTGTTATGCTTATCAAGGCTTATGTTGCATTGTGGCATTCATCAAGGGTTATGTCACATGCGACAATGCCCAAGATGTGAAATTTGATGTTCATCAACGTTTATGTCACATTGTGGTGTTTATCAAGGGTTACGTTGCATTGTGGTTTTTATCAAGGGTTACGTTGCATTGTGGCATTCATCAAAGGTTACATCACATTGTGATAATGCCCAATATGTGACACATATGCCAACACAACCCAAAATGCGACATATTCACAATGTGAAATTTGATGTTCATTAAGGTTTGCATTGTGGCGTTCATCAAGAGTTATGTCGCATTGCGACAATGCCCAAGATGTGAAATTTGACGTTCATCAAGGTTTATGTTGCATTGCGATGTTTATCAAGGCTTATGTTGCATTGTGGCATTCATCAAGGGTTAGATGCGACATATTCACAATGTGAAATTTGACGTTCATCAAGGTTTATGTCGCATTGTGATGTTTATCAAGGGTTACGTTGCATTGTGGCATTCATCAAGGGTTATGTCACATTGCGACAATGCCCATGATGTGAAATTTGACGTTCATCAATGTTTATATCGCATTGTGATGTTTATCAAGGGTTATGTTGCATTGTGGCATTCATCAAGGGTTAGATGCGACATATTCACAATGTGAAATTTGATGTTCATCAAGGTTTATGTCGCATTGTGATTTTTATCAAGGGTTACGTTGCATTGTGGCGTTCATCAAGGGTTATGTCGCATTGCGAGAATGCCCAATATGTGGCACATATGCCAACACAACCCAAGATGCGACATTCAAAATGTGAAATTTGACGTTCATTAAGGTTTGTGTCGCATTGTGATGTTTATTAAGGGTTATGTTGCATTGTGGCATTTATCAAGGGTTAGTGTCACATTATGATGTTTAAACAATATTTAGGTTGCATTTTGGCATTCATCAAGGGCTATGTCGCATTGCGACAATGCCCAAGATGTGAAATTTGATGTTCATCAAGGTTTATGTCACATTGTGATGTTTATCAAGGGTTATGTTGCGTTGTGGCATTCATCAAGGGTTAGATGCGACATATTCACAATGTGAAATTTGATGTTCATCAAGGTTTATGTCGCATTGTGATGTTTATCAATGGTTACATTGCATTGTGGCATTCATCAAGGGTTAGATGCGACATATTCACAATGTGAAATTTGGCATTCATCAAGGTTTATGTCGCATTATGAGCGCATCCAACCAAGGGGTGAGGGGACATCTAGATGAAGCTTCTTGAATGTGCCATTAACAACGAGAGAAGGAAGGCATCCAGGCGGGTTAATGCATGTAATGCATGGTGCCACGTCATGGGCTCCCATGTCGAGGAACCTCCAACACATGCCGCCCAATTGTCATGGTGGCACCCGCATTCGGGGATATTTAATTAATTATTGAATTACAATTAATTAAGTAGTTATTATATTTTTTAATTATTGAATTACAATTAATCAAGCAATTATTATATTAATTTATTTAATTAATTAATATTAATATTAACTAAATAACAATATTAATTAATTAATTAACTAATATTATCATTCACTTAATTATTTTATAATTATTTTGTTTAATTACTTATTATAAAATGGGCATGTGCAAGCTAATGAGGGTCACTTTTGGTGCGTTAGATGCAATAAAAAATGAAAAATCAGGCATCCCTCAACTTACTTGTTTTTGTTTACATTCTTACACAAGATATCTTGCATCCAGTAAAAAAGGTGAAACGTAGGAAATTGAGTCACATTTCCGAATATTTAAGTTTTAAGTATTGAAAATTTACATAACTATGTCAAATTTCATGTTTTCTAATAGTCACTTTTTTATTTTTTTGGCAAATGATAAGGTATATGTTTTTGTGGGTGCATCCTTTCAATGCCTAAATGATGGTTTCAGGATACAAAAATTGGTAGACATGTATACAACCCGTAGCACTAGTGCAACGCTATTTTTCCAAAATTAAATGTTTAATTTTTAATTTTTTTGAATTATGTAAGTGATCAAACCTCAAGAGCGATGTGTCAAATGTGGGTGCAGCCTTTGAAGGTCTTAATGCAGTTATTTCGACTTGAAACTTTTATAGCATGTAGAGATCGGTGTCTTCTAGTGCAGCATACAATGTTTTTTTAAATGGTTGTGAAATGAAAAGGTTAGGGAATAAACACTAACAGTATGTTTTTTGACCAATGGAATGATGAAACAAGAAAATTAAGAAATAAATAGAAAATCTCAATATTTTTTTTTCAATTACATATTTGGAATTTGCATAAAAAAATCTATCTATGCCTAAAATTTTGTCAATAATGATCATGTATGTCATGTTGTAGAGAGGGGGTAAAAACATGCATATTTAGGTGCAGAATTGCACCTAAAGGGTCCCTCAACTTCATGCACAAAGCCAAATAATAGTAGTGTTTAATTATTAATATTGTTTATTTGAGTTCAATATTATTAATCAAACAAGTAAAATATGGATTTCATGAAAATCATTAAATAATATTACTCTATTGATATTTTTAATTACATAATCATTAATTAACTAATATTATTATTAACTAAATAACTATAATATGAATTAAATTATTTTATAATTATTATGTTTAATTAATTATTATAAAATAACAATTGAAATAGCAGCAAAGCTGCTTATACCTGCCTCTTCGAATTAACAAATAGAAACATATATAAAATTGTATAATTGGCTATTACAAAAAATAAGAACAAGAATGCAATTTTGTATTAATATGGAACTAGTTAATAGCATGATAGTTTATGAAAGTTTATTGATACTTATCATAAAAAAAAATTAAAATTTAAAAAAAAACAATGTATTAAAAGAGTCGAATGTATTACGAGAGTGCCATATCATCTACAATTCAGTGAAAATCAATCTTCAAAACCATGTAAGGTTGTAAATAGATAAACCCATTAAGCTATCAGCCAAGCTAAGCATGCCTCAAAAGTAAAAATGAATGACATTAAATCCTATTTTTTATATGTACAAGTCCCAAGTTCCATTCAATTGGTAGTGACATTTTATAGCTACACATATCTACCAAAGGTTTGCATTATTTAATTAATGAAAAGAGCATACCACCTTATTCTATTATTCTCAACACAAAATGCTTAAGTAGCCACTAGCATTACAATTACAATATAGTTAATAAATACAATGACAATGAGACACGTGCACTTATGGGAAGGCCCCCAGTACAAAAAAAAAAAAAGGAGATGAAAGACCATTAAAATATGGACTTCCAATCCGTATACAATCTAATGAGTTCTTCGGTATCCAAATCTGAAAGTTGCGAATGTTCTCTTCTAGAGTGAATTCATAAATTTAATATACATTTAGAAGTCTAGAAAATGAAGCGCCCATTAAATCATAAAACAGCATGTCCATTCATATATGAACAACTGTATATGAAATGTTTTGAAAGCACCGTTGATTGGAAATGATAAGAAATGTTTTATAGGCTTTCGCCACTTTATTTATAATAATTGCAGTTCTTGCTGTATAGAAATCTAATGCAATATGATCGTATATTAAACTCACAATTTACTAGTAAAAGATGCACCCGTAGCATTTACAAGATTTGGAGTGTTGGATGAAGCATAAAATAATGTATGCATGTCATGCTAGTTATTTATCCCAAAGAAAAGCTACAACAAAATTAAAATGTTGAGTCTGTGACCACTATTGACTTAGATTGGGGCTCTAGTATACAATGGATCATCCCTTCAAACTATAGCAGTCAAGTTATGAGACTGATGTGACTACTGAAAAACCTTTATAGGTATGGGGATAGGTGGTTCACCTATTCACTCAAAAATAACAACAGAATGTGGCAGCTGCTACTAAAGCCAAATTAACAGAAATCCAAGTCCCGGATGTAAAAGAGCATATCATTTCCATCTACATAATAGAAATAGAAAGGTCGATTAGATCCTTTGGGAAGACTGAATAGAAACATGGATCAAAATATCCACTACTTAAAATAAAAGTGCCCCAACATAAATTGTGACCATTGACCAAAGCCAAGCCTAAAATATAAAAACAAAAAAAAACAGCAAATATTAATGTTGTTAGCTACAAATTCAATGGAAAATCTAATTAATTCCCGTGCAGCTGGGCGAGAAACTCTACTCGTATATACTTCTAAGAAGAAGTCGATGAAGCACTACCTGGTGTTGTTGTTGCATTCCTCATGACAACAAAAATATTTTCAAGATTGTAGTAGCAGTACAACAAAAATTTGAACCTTAGACCTACTAAACAAACGCAAATAAACTAATATATAGAGAAATTAAAAAAATGAGACAGTTCCAGCGTTTTCATGCAGAATCTTAAGTACTCCCAAATATTAAAGTGACGGACCCAAAATCCTTTATCGAACCTTTGCAAGCCCTCAAAATGTCAAACAAACTTCTTATGATCATAATATTGATATGTATGGGAATATTGCAAGTAATCGCAATGTTTACGACTTCCTCGAGGAGAAGGTCGAAGGGGACCAGCGGTCCAGCCATCCGGTCAACCCAAAATTTATTTTAATCTTGTTTGTAACAAGTCAAAAGACCTCTGCTACCCAATAAAAACAAATACGCAACTAAGGAAGTGTTTTAAACCCTAGAACATACCTAAACCGATATTTCCCCAACGCTACAGGTCAGGGCTTGCAAAGCATGACTATAGAAGCGCGTTCCGAAGAGGTCGAAGAGTATGCCAAGAAGTCGAGCAGGTAGTATCCATGCATGCACAAATACAAAGTGTTAATACTTATACAAAGGGACCAAACCATGAAATCATATGAATGCACAATGGGTATGGGATTACTTATAGCCTTTTTTTGCGTTGACCCAAGGCCATGATCTATGGTTTAGTAGCTACCCTTCTTTACCTGTAATGAAACCAAAATAATATCAAAACCTCTGAGGTAAACAAGTATGATAAAGAACTCTTAAAAATCCATCATGTAACGAGGAAAATTCATCAAGAAATTTACCTGAAAATGAGCTTGTCGGAATTCGTTGCCTCTAAGATTTCGCAGATTTTTCCACAGGCCAGGACTAAATGATTAGGGGAAGAGCTTGCTCATGAATTAAGTCATTCACCAAATCATAGACGTCCCTCTCAACCAAAGAATGATGAGACTACAAACATCATAACTCCCTCGTTGACAAGCTTGACAAAACCCTACTATGGGTACCTCCTTAAAATCCCCCTCAATGACTCAAAGAGAAGGAGCGATGCCTCCTCATAAACCAGAAACAAAATGAACTTACCAAAAGGACACAAGCCCAAGTTATTTCGAAGTCATGGAGTGAGTACGAGCTCCTTAAACTCATTGTACCAATTGCCAAGTGTGAAACAATGGGAGGGCACAATGACAAAGGCTTACCAGCCACATTTATTAACATTCAATTCACTGTCATCGTGGGTGGTAAGGGAATTGCATTCCCTCCCAAGCTCATTATTAAAACCAGTACCATGGAAGAACCATGGTGTATGTAGCTCGACTCTCAGGAAGATCGCAACAAGTAACAAATTTATAATTTTCTTTATTTTTTTATTTTATTTTTATTTAACAAAAGTCACATCCCAGGGCTTATTTGTCAAATCATACATCAAAGCCAATTAAAAAATAGAAAGTATGGCTTTCCTCCAATCAATAATTAGAAATTTATATTTCCAAAATTTAAAAATTACTTTTTATTTTTTAAAATATTTAGTTTAATATTGTATTTTTAACAAAAACATTTGAAAACTATGCAAAAAGTATTTTACAAAATGCAAAATGCAAAGCCATTGCTATATACCTTGCCTTTGGCAGTATAATAATATTTTTTTTAAAAATAATGTTATTAATCAAACAATTTATGTATTTCATTAAAATTATTAAACAATATTATTCTATTAAACCACACCCGTTATTGTTATTAGTAACAGATACATTAATATTATTAATATTAATATTGCTCTGGCTAGTTAAAAGTGCATAGCCATTAGCCAACTCCAACTCCATTGTTAAGTTCGGTTGCTTTCTTTCATTGTGTGCCGTCATAATTGCAATAAAAATTCTCTACATTATGGAAATTGTGGTGTGAAACATTCTCGTTCTCAATCCAAATTATAAAATTAGGACTGGCTCTGTGTGCTTGTTCATGTTGTTTTAATGAAAAAAATTTAAGAGCAAAGTTATCTTCGAAACTTAAATAAATAGACATTGCATCGATCAAAGAATATGGGGTGTTGTTTTACTGAATTGAATGGAAGGAAATACAAGATTGACGAATTAACGAAGTGTTGTAGGTTCAGTGGGAGGAAGAAAATGAGATCATAAAGGGGAATAAATGATCAGCAAGAGAGGTTGGTGCCTGGATCTACGCCCAACTGTTGACAGTATTTCTGGTAATAAGATATGCGTTTGCTAACGGTGTCGGGTCGGCCACCGTTGCATTCGAGGGGGCCATTCACAGCTTGGATTGTGGCTCCGAATCCCTTTCCGGAGGTGATGGCCTCATGGCAGTCGCTGTGTTTCATCCAGTACCACACTGCCGTTTTGAAGGAGATGTCGGGCTCTTGTGCTACTATCTCTGGTTCATTTAATCCATCGAACCCAATGTCCTCTCCAGCTGGACCATAGTTGTAGTTCCTGCATCCAATCCATTCCATGCAACAACGTTAATTCAGGCACAAAGCAACATAAAAATGAACTACTAATTCTTTCATTCTTGCTGCCTCTGCCAAAGCAAATGAGTTATAGAACAGTAACTTACCAGGAGAGTTGAATTGGTCCGCTGCCATAGTAGCCTTTGCCTTGAACACAAGGATATTGAGTATTCGTTTCATTGCAATAATCTCCTTGTGGGCCGTTGATCTCTTCGATGTAGCAGAAAGCTGCAAGTGCAATTAGTTAATATGAGACGTGATCATTCATGTATATGTATATACGTCAAGTACGGCTAGTAGATATACATACATCCAGTCTCGTGGGTAACATGAGCGAAGAAGGCAGCGAGCTCTCTTTTGGCCACGTCAGTAGATCCAGTAGTACCGAAGCCAGAATAGGCGTTGGCAGCACTAATGAAACCGTCATATGTGTAGAACCCTTTTCCAGCGCACCCGCTGTCTGCTACTGCAAGAATTCCGTCAAAGAATTCCTTACTTATGATCGATGCAACGCCATTGCCCGAATTGCTTCCGCTGTTGGAACATGGCCCTTCTTTGCAGCCGTCTCCACAGAAATCGTTTCCGGAGCCACAGTAACCATATTTGCTGCAGCACAGTTCACTGGAACACCCACAGTTCTGAGCATACATAGCCTGCATGGAGATCAACAGGAGGAATGATGTAATTATTATGAACATTAGCCCATTAAAGCCGTTGGCTACTGTGCCAGACTCTAAAATTCTTCTCATTGTAGTTGCTGGGGATCGATGATCAAATATATTTGATAATGCGAACACGGAATCAAGTGTGTTATATTCTATTCTGTTCTATGGCCTGAGCTCTTTGAGAAGTGATCTACATCCAGGCATATTTATAGCTATCCTGGGCAAAAGCCGAGCTAGAGAGAGCTGACTTCACGCGCTTTGCCCTGGTTGACTTGACTCAGTTTGTGACTTCCCACTCGAACTCTCGATCCATCTGTATAATACCATCAACTTTCAAAGACCAACCTGCTTTTCTCGTTCATTAACCTTACTTACTCATTAACCTTCATCGATTTGGTCATTCCTTATAAATGATTGAAGTAATCAACTCTCACGGACTCGGTAATCCCACCTACTATGTTTGACCCTTAACAAAATATATATATATATATATATCTTTCTTCCGTTAACACCTAACGAATTATATATCTTTTTTCCTCACGTTTTCAAACCATCCAGATAATAAATCCCGTATTCCATCTCATGAGTATCTGTTTTTCAAACCATCCAGATAATAAATCCCCTATTCCAATTCATCAGTATCTGTCTTTATCCCTGTAGCTACTGCAGTGAATGTATAATAGTATATAACTAATTCTTTTAATAATTTTGGCCAATCTAATCTTCTCTCAGGTTTTCAAACCATCCAACTAATGAATCCCCTATTCCAAATCATTAATATTATGTCTTTATTGTTGTAACAATTGCAGAATAGTATATTTGGAGAATGTCTCCATAACTAATTATTTTAATAATTTTGGCCTGTTCTGTGATCTTACTGAAACCATTAAAGATGCTCTCGATCCCGCTCGTCTATGTTTCTTTATTTGCAGTAACACCAGTATTCGCCTCATTCACTTCGTCTTCAGGTCACGGGAATTATGGTTGGCAAAGTAACCTTATAATCATCAGAGATGTTCTCCAACCTTGCAGATCCTCTTTAATTAATAATTAATAATTAATAATTTTTTTCAAATATTAGGTTTTTTAAATAAATATAAAAAGTATTTGTTTAAGAAAAATATCACTAATTTAATTTTTCACTTTTTCTTAAAAGTATTTAAAAATTTAAAATAAAATTATTTTAATAAAAAACTGTCAAGTTATTTTTTTAAAATTGAAAATTTTAAAAAAATATATCCTTACAATTGAAATTTTAAAACTAATAAGATTTACAAAGTTTCCCACATTAAAAGCACATTTCTCTTGAAATTTTATATCATTTAAAATGAATAATAATGCCATTTTAATTAAAATTTTATCTATTTTTTAAAAGTAAGATTTTTTTTAATTTAAAGATTATTGTCAAAAATATAACACTAATTTTATATCATCTTCTCGAGTTTAGAATTTAAAATGAATAATAACCTCATTTTAATTAAAATTTTATTTATGTTTTAAAAATAATATTTTTTTTAATTTAAAGATTATTGTCAAAAATCTAACACTCATCTCATTCAATTACCATGGAATTGAAACTTACGCAATCTTCAAAATGAGGGAAAGTGCTTCTAAGTGTCCCAAGAGTTTACTTTTATGAGAGATAGAATGGCACCCATCTCATTCAATTACCATGGAATTGAAACTTACGCAATCTTCAAAATGAGGGAAAGTGCTTCTAAGTGTCCCAAGAGTTTACTTTTATGAGAGATAGAATGGCACCATCAAGATCTTGTAAGCCCACACTCCCTTCTCTCATGATGCTATTATCATTATTTATGACATAACAAAGCCAACCTCTCTCAAATTTGTCCACAAGTGATCCCATCTCAAACCCATGATTTTCCTTGATACCCCCAATGCCACAAGTCACATCTTACCCAAGCCCATTAGAATCTATTTCCAATCATTCCTCCTCCACCTTTGGGCATCCAAGGATGGCTACAACCACCCCCAATGATTACCAACACAGGTAGTGAAAGAATGAAGGTGGTTGTGGATCCTAGCTTGCTCAAGAATAAAGTATTTTTTATACATTGAAAACACCCTCATATATCATTTTCATGCACAAAGGTTCAAAGAACCCAAAATCCTAAAATGGGACAATCACACCTAGGACCACACTATGGGATATACACTGAACATGCATATGGGGGCACAAGATATAATACTTTTTTGTTCAAATCAATCAAAGACAAACAAAATCATGATGGGTTACCCTTGGATTTGGGGGAATGTTGCAACACACTTTTCAAATCACATGTGCATTTTGATCCTATCCTAGAGCATATCCCTATCCTGGCCTCGTCATAAAAAATGCATGCTTGCTCAACGAGTTTTAGAGCACCCTAATCTTCAAACTAATTGGTGATAGCCTTGGGAAATATCTCTAGATCAAGCTATAAACAACAAATAGAAGGATCACGTTAGTTTCTCTCATATGCATGGAGATGGACATATCATAAGTATTGACAAACTTGATCTACCTCCAAATATCGCACCCATTCAAATCGACTTCATAAGGAGGGGGAAAACCCCATTTGGTTATGACTCCACTAGACTTAGACATGGAAACTTTACTTACCCTCTCGAACAAAGGAAAGATTGTGTAGGTAGATCAAAGAAGCTTATCCTCACCACATCATGAGGTGGACAATGAAATTAGAGCGAAAAATTCTGGACTACAAAAGAGCATTTTCTTGTTAGAAGAAATGTTGAAGGAACCATAGAAGAAAGATAAGGACTCATCCTCCTCTAACCCAACTAAGAGTTTTTTACCTTTAGGAAGATAACAAAAAAGAACAACCACTAATGGTCTGGTGGGAATAAATCAATCAGATAAAAATAACATGGCAGTGTATCTAGAGTAAGCTTACTCTCTATGGAATTTACACCAAGTCCAATGCCACTCCCTCTTCCAAACATTGATACTTATTACATCTCAAGCCTAAGGAGCCTAATAACTAGCTATTGGATTAAAGGTGATGGAAAATATAATAACAACATTGGATTAAAGGTGATGGCAAATATAATAACAACATTGGTAAGAGGAAGGTAAACCCTTCTATCTCATGCGAAACAATGCATTGAACAGGAGGTTCCTTGAAGTAGGCAATTAACGATTTTTGGAGCCCTTATGAGAGCATCCCAAGAGGGTTATTAGAATGATCCTTTTCATAATTTGAGAGGGATAGGGAGCTCCTAGAAATTGACGACCCTCAAAAGTTTTATATCCAATTATAATTTGAGAGGAATAGAGAACTCCTAGAAATTAAAATGCCTCTAAAGCTTATATCCAATTAAATCTAATGAAGCAATATTTTCTACAAGAAAAAATCTACTCAATGTAGGAAGCAAAATTGATATTGACATCTAATTAACCTTTTCATGAAAAATAAGATCTTATCTTTTAGATTTAATATCATACTTAGGCATTTTATCTGATTTTAACTTCATTATTCATCACTTTGAAATATAAGGCATCCAAACCAACCTAAACACATTCAAAGATTATTTACTCTCAATCTTTGGTTTAAAAAGTAACTTGGTTTAATAAAAGAATGACATCCCAAGCATATCATAAAATATAAGATCTTAGCTTTTAGATTTAGATATCATACTTAGGAATTTTATCTATGATGATGATTTTAACTTCATTATTTATCACTTTGAAATTTAAATCATCCAAACCAACCTAAACCCATTCAAAGATTATTTATTCTTAATCTTTGGTTTAGAAAGTAACTTGGTTTAATAAAAGAATGACATCCAAAACATATTAATATATATATATATATATATATATATATAATATTTTAAAATTTTAAAATATTTTTTAAAAAATATCGAAAAAATAAATAATTGAGAAAAAAAACGACACTCAATGCATTTTAAGAAGTTTATGAAATGTTTCATCACTTCTACATTTAGTAGGGAGATTGTCATTTTCACCCCAATAATAAGAAAATATAAATGGCATGCATAACCTAAAAGGTTGTAGACAATCTCGATCGTTATAAGAAAATATAAATGGCATGCATAACCTAAAAGGTATCGTAGACAATCTCGATCGTTATGTCGATTATAGGGCTACCTTCTGATCCGTAACTCTTTTTTTTGTAGGGCTACCTTCTTATCCATAACTCTTTTTTAATAGGGCTACCTTCTTATCCGTAACTCTCTTAAAAAGAGAGTAAATGTGGTTGATACGAGTGTTTAAAAACAGAAAGTAAATGTGGTTGATACGAGTGTTGTTTCAAGAAATATAGATGGGTAGGTAAGTTTCATTAGTTGTTTCAAATAATAAGATTAGAGACTGGGCCAAAATTAAGAAAAAATAAAATAATTATATTTGGAATAATAAAGATAGTTTTATGTAATATAGTTGAAATTTTATTTGTTTTTGTTATTTTGTATGGTTATGAAGTTTTGGGCTGGAATATCTCTAGAGAATCTTAGAGAAGGATTGAACAAATCCAAAAGTTTTTTATAACTTATAACATCAAGATTAAAATCAATACACCCTACCATATTCTAGTAATATAAGGAGGCTTTCCCCATCAAGAGTATTGCTATGTCTAGATACCAGGATAAATAAAATGGGAGACTCAAGAAAGGATGGCATAAAAAGTCTAAGGCTTGGTTAAACCATTAGGGGATTGATGAAAAAACCACTTTACAAACTATCAATAACATTAAAAATATTATCACAATTAAGTTTGAAGAAAAAATGTGAAATAAGGAAGATCTAATCTGAAGATCAAAATTATTTCTTTGTTTTAACTAATTTGAAGAAAAAAATCAATCTAACCAAGATAAAAACGAACCCTCTAGTATTCTGCCAGACTCTACACTTCATTGCAGTTAGTGGGAATAGATAATCAAAGATAGTTGATAATGCTAATACGGAATCAATTGTGTTATATTCTATTCTGTTCTATGGCCTGAGCGCGTTGAGAAGTGAACCACATCCCAAGCTCAGTAACCCGTAATCCCGGGGTCGAATGCCGAGCGAGAGAGAACTGACTTCACGCGCTTTGCCCTGGTTGACTCGACTTGCTTTATGACTTCTTCCGTTCATTCGAATTCTCTATCTCTACGTAAAACCATCAATTTTCAAAGGCTGAGGTTACTTACCAGGCTAGCCTTCATTGATTTGGTCATTGCTTATAATTGATTCAAGTAATCAATTCTCATGGCCTCACCTATTCTGTCGAGAACGTTTGACTCCTAACATATATGTCTTTCTCCCGTTGAGTCTAACTAAATATATGTCTTCTCTACCGTTTTCAAACCGTCCAAAACAATGTATTCCCTATTCCAAGTCATCAATTTGTGTCTTAATTCCTGTAACTCTCGCAGCAAAGGCAGAATAATACATCCTACCGGGCATTTAACATCACGTTTAAATTGAATAATAATAATAATAATAATATATTATTATTATTGTTAAGGAAAGTGAAAAGATAAAAACAAAATAAATAATTATAAAAAAAAAATATAAAAATTAATTGGTGGTTGTATGGATAATTGGTCGCTCATGCATGACTAATATGGGTGGTCTACCAGTTTATAGTGTAGTAAATCCGAGTAAAAACAAATAAAATTTAAGCTAAATTATGGAAATAAAAAACATCAACTAAAGTGAGCATGTGTAGTATGTATAAAATGTGAAACTACTTATTTACCAGAAATTACTGCAGTAAAACATGTATTTAGAATCCATTCATACTCTATGCATTCACTATTTATATAAAATAATTCCTTTTATTATTCATAAAGAATGGAGTTACAGAGTTACCTCTCTGGGCATATGGGTCCTTGCGTCTGAGAAGCTAGCAGTCCTCGGTTGATGGTTTTGTCCTCCGAATGGCTACCGAATTCAACCTATATCAAGGTGGGAGCTAAAGAGGCTCAACCGGCCAAGGGGGTTTGCAGAGTGGGATATGGATGGTGGAGGTCTTGTGCGAATGGAATAATGACGGATAGGGAATGGTAAAATGGCACCAAATATGGGAGAGATTTGAATAGTAGGTTTCGAATGAATGTTCTCTCTAATGGGGGGAAACTATTAGACATATATTGTGGTTTAGGGTTTTGAAACCCTAAAACCACTTGCGGTTTTTTTTTTGAATCTTACAGATGGTAAATTTTGAATTGAGGCAAGAGTTTGTATTTGTCACGACAACCCCCCTATTTTGGTGGACAATTCCTTTTTAGGGGAGATTCCTTATTTTGGTGGAGTTTGTCCAAAAAGAGTTTAGAACTTAGGACAAATGGGTTTTGGGGTTTTTATGCACAAATGGGTTTATTCTTTGGGGACAAGGGCCCATAACATGTCATTTGGTGTGTGGTCACTTTTCTTGTGTTAACAGATTTCCCCTGATGTGTGATTTTAGGACCTAATCGTATGACTGATAGACATCATAAGACCTTCTTTTATCGTGGGAGAGTGTGGTGATCTTGTGGAGGACAGAGCTTTGTTGTGGAGGAGGACTGCACTCGCTTCATGGAACGTCAAAGGCCAATAATCTGGAAATACAATACTCGTAATGGATGAGATAAGTATAATCTCAAATATACATGAACAAGGGAGGCATTCCCATGCTTGTATCAATGTCTCAATGTATATACAAATGGTGGGGTTCAAGGGGGTTGGGAACAATACATAGATAATTGTTGTGTACATCATAATAGTCCAAAGGGGACACAAAGCTGGAAAGTAATCATGGTCCAACCATAGCTGATATGAATAATTGGAACTATGTTTAACATACCCTTTAAGCTGGAAAACATTTTTTGTTTAGAAACATTATGATAACTTTTATTGTAAAGTTTATATTGGACAGGTGTCCAAGGATGACTGTAATTTGCACAATATATTATTATTTAATAAATAAAATAGGAGACAAACACCTAAGAGGACTATTGAAAGAGTGGTCGTTGATCCACTAGGTGGAATGGAATCTGGGGTAGAAGGCAATGGACAAGTGGTAGCATCATGATGCAACTAACTAGTTGTTAGTATGGGACAACTCCCTTGAAATGTGGTCTTAGTGCCCTGAAAGATGGGACTGGAGCTTGAGGCTCATTTATTCCAAACTGACCACTAAAAGACCTAAGCAGTCTATATAATAGCCATCAAATATTGAACTGAGGTTCATCACTTTTCCTGACCAGGAAATTTACCTTGGGGTTTTGCTGTGCTTGCACCCAAGAGATTTGATGAAGGGATATGCTGTTGTTGATCATGTTGTGAGTCTGCCAAACTCTTATTGAGTTCAACAGGTTGATGCTGAGTGGAGAAGGCATTTTTCAGGAGGTTGATACTGAGTGGAGAAGGTATTTTTGAGTGCCTTGCTTCTACACAGATTCCACCCACTTACTGGATCAATAAGCAAGCTCGAGGGTTCATTAGAAGTCAGTAGTTGAGCTGCTTCTTCTGGAGCAGGTTGGGAGGAACAGGCCTCCTTGGGTGTTTGTCAGCCCTATCGTCAGTTACAGGTTCTATTGTCTTATCTATTTTATTTAAATTCTATTATCTATAGTTGTATGTTTACAGTTCTGCTGTTTATTTTCACTGTTTGTTTTATAAGTTATTTCAGTTTCCTGTGTGAATTAATAATTCTGTATAAATGTGAAATGATTGAATAAAATGGTTTCTGTATTTTTCCCCATGCAAAAAGGAACAACATCGTACTCCAGTACAGAAACAGATTAAGATATATAAGATTTGATAGGCAAACTGCCATGGTGATGGAAGTACCATTTGATATGTTCTGTTTAAATTATCTGTTGTTATTAATTTGCATTATCTACTGTATTTTACTCACAGTACTATTCTTATTTCATTTCTTTCCATAAAGACAGTAAATCTATTTTATAGAAATAACAGAGTTTATATTAGACAAAGAATCCAGTTCTGTTCTTTTCATTTTTGTTTTCCCAAATGTTTATTTTCAAAAGAATAACTATAGTTTGTTGTTGTTATCATTATTATACATATAGGACAAATAGACAAACAAGAAGCAACATATTACCAACTTAGGGTTTGCAAATTTTACATTTAAATTCTTTCAAAATTTACTGTTACTACTAATATTTCTATTACTGCACACACAGAGTAGTTAAGCACAAAAAATCTCTTATCATAGAGCTAGGGTTTAATGTTTTTCTTTTTACATGCACATATAACCATAAACACACAAATGCAATGCTGTTACAGAATCGAGTTAGATGAACAAGCTCTCTGTCTTTTCTTATTTTTAGTAATAGTAGACAAACCAAGTATATTTTTAACATCAAAATCATTACTGTAGATTGAACTTATTGATTTCAAAATATCAATTCAAAGTTCAAGTCATTTCAATGACTGAAGGAGCAAAAGTCAAACAGGAAACACAAATTCCATTTGACGTCGAACGTATCTTTAGTTATTATCATTCCATACATTCTAAACCTAACCAAAACCCTAAATCCTAACAAGTTTTTAGTTGTACTACTTAAACATTTACACATTCGAAGGTGAGGCATTTAGCCGAAGCCTGTCACATATTTTCAACACATAAACATTGATTTAATAAACAGTAGCAGCGATTTCTTCATACACATTTTGTAAAACGATTCCTTTTTAAACATTCTTAAGCTTACAGTCTAGAACGAAGCACATTAGCACAGGTACGATTAAAACCTAGTTTGCATACACATTATCAGTTTACACAAAGACTGTTTAAACACGACTTATTTCCATTTCTTCAATCAACGAACGATAGGTTTCTTATACGGGCCAAGCCCCAACACTTAAACACAAAGATAGTCACGGCCATTTAAGTTCTACAAAAAGATATTTTATTATCACCTCATCAGAGTCTGAAACCCAAATTAAAACAAAGGATCGTTGCCAAGATCAAAACCCTGAACTCAAACCCTATACAAGTACCAGCTATTACATCGACTCTACAAACTAAAACAACGACTCAAGGTTTTGCAACCACAATTTCCAGATTGATGATACAACTGTTTGCCATGATTTCTGCCAAGAGAAACTACGAGGTTTTTCCACCGGGCTTACCATTTTAGCTGCATTGCTATCCTTTGATCACTAAACTCCATTGCCACCAAACCCAGAGCGTTGAATACAGAAAATTGGCATTACCTGCCACAAAAGACTGTGAGGAGTTATTAATATTATCATTGACTATTGACAAACGAAGAAGCACATTACACAACTTAGAAAATCAGAAAAACTTATCGTGTTTTCCAAACAGTCGATTGGAATGCTCTTAGCTTCCAAATCCTTCACCCAATGCGGTAGAGTTGCCATGCAACTGAACCACAATCAAACTCAAAATCAAACTTCACTATTTATCTATTTTACCATCGGACGAAAGCTACAGGGTTCAATATTACTCTCACAGCAAACACTCAAACACTTATACATTATTTTCATAACAGAATTGCAGAGATTGGAGGTACAGTGCCATCCACAACCGCCCAGGGTCGAGCCCTGTAAACCAACGGCCTGTCGACCTTCTTCTCCAAAACAAAACCACAAAATGAATGCACGAAGGAAAAATAACGTTAAGGCAAGTCTCGCTAGGGTTTACACATCTCAACTACCGAGAAATATGAGATCAACAATCGAGAATGAGCCAGCGAGTTATGATGAAACTAAGACAGAGATACGATCAAATAGCAATCATTGACTACATTAAATTGTGCAGAACAGTTGGATGCCATATCACCCAAAGTTGAGCTCACAGCTTGGTGACACATCACTATTCCTTACCACGATCATCACTTGAATACAGACACATAAACGCCAGCATAGAAACCACAACACCACAAATGGATTGAATTAAATGTTGAGATCTCACGTAGATATCGGCCAGAGTCTCGACTGCATAAACATTTAATTTATATCAGAGCTCAAGTCATGTGACAGCGAAGGCCTCGGGATATCAACAATGCCATACAATTGTTCACAACAATGCATAAGTTAACAAACATAGGATAAACAAAGATACATGGTTCATTCCATAAGGTTATTATGACACAATTCACGCTAGGAGCATTAACCTTGTTCCAAAGTTTACATAGCATAGAGATGTAATGCACACCGAACTATGGTGGTTACACATATCATTCCCATATTAAGGTTCGCATCATATAACATTGCAACAATGTTATTAACATAGATTTCATAGGTTATCAAACTTGGAATTGATATATTTAATATATCAACTTTATGTATTATAAACCATTACAATGCCATAGTATAGTATGGACTATCACAAGATTAACGTTTAAACATTACATTTAAATAGCTAGGCTAATTGCTTAAGGTTAGTGTAGAGAATACTTAACCTTTACACTATATTGATAGCTAGGGTTTGACACCAACCCTATGACGTATGCTTTTAAGTCTAACTACAATCTTGATTCATATGTGGACGCAATACAAACATCAGCACTAGCATTACAAGACTTATTACAATGCAGCCGTCATTTCCAGGAGAGTCTTTTATTATAATGATGACACTATCTTTCATAAAAACCAAGCGTGTTACAATTTCAGACGGTTAAACTAGGCTATATTACCATGGATCTCACCAATAGTTACAACAAGTTTAGTGCTTAAACATTGCTGGCGACACATGCAATCATTATCATAAAAAGATGATACAAGTGGCGAAGTTAAACTGAACATACATACCATCGACATCTTCATGCACGGCAGATTTTACAATTATCTTAAACATAGAGACGACAAGCTGAAGCTTACAACTTGTCTTGTAAAAACTGGAATTACTCTATAACCTTACCTGCAGATCTGCGAAAGAAGAATCCAATGCTTTAGCTTTCAAAGCTAAGTAAACCCAAGGGCACCCGATAGGAACCCCTTCAAAAATATGCAAACAACTTGATCAGTATTGTTACTAGATCCTTACACATGACGAAATAAACATTGTTCTGTTACATTCTACCTATAACCAAGTACTTATTCATGTTTAAAAACAATTAAGACAAATTGTGTGAGGCAGTTATCATCTGTTAGTTAATCATTATCATTCCGCAGATAGCATTTATCTTATATAATAGGCTATATCAAATTTTTTTTTTTTTGCAATTTTTGGGATGTTACACTATGAACAATGGCATCCATCCTGAATGTGGTACCGGGACACTACCAACGCCCCTGTAGATCACATATAGTCCCATGTAATGGCAGCATTCCTAAGTACGGTCGCCTTTGTTCAGAGTATTCTACGATGAGTCATCCCAAGAGTCGCCATGATATCACCTCTCAGTTTCCCCTTCTGAATATCCCCCATTGCAGTCACAGCTCCTGATCCCTTAAGCTATGGTCCTCTCTCCCCAAGATCGGTTTCATATGCTGCAAGATCATCCATGTCGTCATACTCTGAACAAAGGCAGTTTGAGTCCCATCACTCTGCGACCCTCATATCCCTCCACAATGTATCAATCTCAGGTCTAGTGCCATTGCATCTTGGTCATATACCTCACACTCTTATCAAGGAAACATCATTTCCATGGTAGTTGCAGGTCTCCCTCTGTTGACGCCAGCCCATCTATTCCAAAGGATGGACCCATAGGTTCCTTGTACCTTGGCCTCACCTCCATCAATTGTGAGTTCCTACGAATCATCCAAGAGGAGTCATTAGTGCCTCTTTGGTTGATTGTTTCTCACGTGCTCGACTCCATCTCCCTCATCACACCGTTGATATTCATACAGGGTATTGGTCCCTTCAGTTATTGGTCAAAGACCCTGGATGTCCCCTGACTTTAGCACATTGGTGATTCTATTCGGAACCCCCGAGTTGTATGTTCCCATGGATATTTGGGATTCGTTGGCGATAGTGTTTGGAATCCCTCTAGTTATACGCTTCCTTGAGTATCCAGTTCAGATGCAGTCCATGTACCTTTGAGATTCTAACTCTCAATCGTTGAGTCCCTCTACCTATTGGACCCCTTCAGATACAATAGGGCATAAATTGTTGTTACAACTAAACATGGAAAACAAGTAACATATAACTTGTTCATAGTACATAACTTAGGACTTATCGATGTTCATCAACCACAAATTAAGTAGATGTACTAATTGAAGTTAATTTATTTTATTCATACATACTATGTTAATCAATCAAATTTGTTAATACATCATATTTTAAAAATTTCACACTATTTCCATGCCATAAAACACACTCACGAAATCACATTTCCGTTATTCTCTTCTCTAAATCTCATTCTAATTTGACAAAAGAAGTTTTACTCTTTAAAATTCAACTAATATAAAATCATTACATTATAATTAAAATAAATGTTTGTCCAGATGTCTTTGTTTGTCAATACATGTTTACTTTTAAAACAAAAATACATTATAATTACAAGAAATGTTTGTCCACATATATTTGTTTGTAAAATAAATGAAAACAAATTATAAAACATAGTATAGGTTAAGTCCAAGTTTATATTTTAATTTCAAATTCCATTAAGATATAGGCCATCTTTTCATAAATATATAAAAAACAATTAAATATATGTTTATAATTAATCTGATATATAAAATGAAAATTTATATAACTATAGCATGTATATATATAAAATGAAAATTTATATAACTATAGCATGTATATATATAAAATGAAAATTTATATAACTATAGCATGTATATAAAGAATAACTATTTTAGAATCTTAAAGTTATAAAAAATTTACTTATTTATAAGATTTATATGTTATCATTTTAAATTGGGATAGTTGGTGTTTAGATAATTAGAATGGAAAATATATTGAATTATTTAGTGTTAAGTTAATATTAAAAAATGAGTTAAATATTAGTTTTTTAATAATTACAAATGAATCAATAATTAGATAAATTACAACTATTTTATTTCATAATTAAGTAGTTAATGCAACTTTTATCTATTTGTAAAATTTGTGTGTCATCATTTACAACACAATGAAATGCAATGAAATGGAATAGTTGGCATGTGGACGATTATATAATAGAAATTATATTGTATTATGTTTTGTTAAGTTAATAATAAAATAATGAGTTAGATATTAACTTTGAATACACCATCATATATCCCCCTTAACTCTCATAACGCCAAGAAGGATCAAATCCCTTTGAGGTACAAACCCTTTTTAAAATCTTGAACTTAGGAATGGTTTACACCTCAAGGAATTGGATCATTTTTGGGGCTTGATGGAGCCATCAAAATTAAATTGGTTGCGCCGAGAGGCGCTCTACAGCCCAGTATGAGGGAGATCTTGTGAGTCAAGTGTTTGTTGATATTGTCGACCATAAATAAAATGTAATAATTAAAAGTAAAAAGTAATAATATGAGGGAGATCTTGTGAGTCGAGTGTTTGTCGATATTGTCGGCCATAAATAAAATGTAATAATAAAAAGTAAAAAGTAATAATATGAGGGAGATCTTGTGAGTCGAGTGTTTGTTGATATTGCCGGCCATAAATAAAATGTAATAATTAAAATTAAAAAGTAATAATATGAGGGATATCTTATGAGTCGAGTGTTTGTCGATATTGTCGGCCATACATAAAATGTAATAATTAAAATTAAAAAGTAATAATATGAGGGAGATCTTGTGAGTCGAGTGTTTGTCGATATTGTCGGCCATACATAAAATGTAATAATAAAAAATAAAAAATAATAATATGAGGGAGATCCTGTGAGTCGAGTGTTTGTCGATATTGCCGACCATAAATAAAATGTAATAATAAAAAGTAAAAAGTAATAATATGAGGGAGATCTTGTAAAAGCTCCTTGAGTGCAATACCTGAGAAGAGGTTTGCACCTTGGGATATTTGATCCCTCTCGACGCTTGATAGAGCCTATGATTTGGATCTATTTCTATACTGGTTAGAAACTATATTGTATTTATACACCTTTGAATGCATCAAATGTTAATTAAATATAAATATTGATATAACAAAGTATTTTTTTCTATCTTCTACACATGCATAAAAATATTGGCTTGCTTAAATAACTATGTAAAATATGGACTTTCAAACAAAATTAAATGCCCATTAATCTAATTTTTTCACTTTTTCCTAAGATTATTTTCAAATTTAAAATAAATATTAATTTAAGATGGTATTATTTTGATTAAAAATCTATCAATTTATAAAACTAAATAATTAATTAAAAATATTATCATTAGAATTGAAATTTTAAAATTAATACTTGATTTACCAACTTTCCTAATTACATTTCCAATAATAGCTTAGTAAAGTTATTTTAATTATAATTTGATTTAATTTTTCTAAAAGAAATATAAATTCACATTAGCTTAGTAATATTATTTTAATTATAATTTGGTTTTATTTTTTTTAAAGAAAGATAAATTCTTTGAAAATGTGAAAACTTTAACAAAAATATTATAATCATTATAAATATTTATAATTTCTATTACATTTCCCTTATACAACAACAACTTCCATTTTACAACAATAATTATGTAATGTCACAAACCAATTGTACACTAACCCTATAGAAATGGCTCTCTCTCTATATATATCCTTGAAGGTTATCTCAATGGTTGGTGCCACTGTTCCCACATCATTGTGAGTAATCCAACTCCCTTAGACGTAGGTCCTCATTTCAATTACTATGAGGTTAAACACACAAAATCTACGTCGTTCGTTGTGCACCATCCTTGAAATGGGGGAATTGCTTGGGAGAGTCCCATGTATTTACTCTCAATATTAAAGGTAGAATGACACCATCAAGATCCGATAAGCCTACATTCCTTGAAGGTTATCTCAATGGTTAGTGCCACTATTTCCACGACATTGCGAGTAATCCAACACCCTACATAGGTCCTCATTTCAATTACCATGAGGTTAAACACACAAAATATACGTCATTCATTATGTACCATATTCGAAATGGGGGAAGTTCTTGGGAGAGTCCCAAGTATTTACTCTAAATATTAAAGGTAGAATGGCACCATCAAGATCCGATAAGCCTACATTCCCTCCCCTCATAATGATATTATCATCATTTATGGCATAATAGAACTAGCCTCTCTCAAACTTGTCCACATTTGAACCCATCTCAAACTCATGATTTCCCTTGATTCCCCCAACCCCACTAAGTGCATCTCACTCAATACCGTTAGGATCTAATCCCATTTATTCC
Organism: Larix kaempferi; assembly: GCA_027924585.1. Taxonomy (NCBI): domain Eukaryota; kingdom Viridiplantae; phylum Streptophyta; class Pinopsida; order Pinales; family Pinaceae; genus Larix; species Larix kaempferi. Next base: position 28,402,293 of record BSBM01000904.1, on the reverse strand, counting down.
TCCTCCACCTTTCAACATCCTAGGACAACCACAACCACCCCCAATGATTACCAACACAAGCAATGAAAAAGGTTTAAAAGAAGAAGGTAGCCTACATCAATATTTTCATTGAAAGAATGAAGATGGTTATGGATCCTAGCTTGTACACCAATATGGTAATTTTTTGCATTGAACAGGCCCTCACCAACCATTTGCATGCACAAAGTTCCAAATAACCCAAACTAGGTTAGTTGCGCTGAGGACCACGCTATTGAATAAACATCGAAAGTGCATATGGAGGCAAGTGTATATAATTATTTCCATACAACTATATGGAAGATAGAAACAAAATCATGATAGACAACCCTTAGCTTTGTGGAAATGTAACATTACACTTTTCAAGTGGCAAGTGTAGTTTGATCCTACCCGAGGCATATCCCTACACTAGCACTATGATAATAAAAAAATCCATGTTTTCTCATTGATTTTTAAAGCACCCCCAACCTTTGAAATATTTGGTGATAGCCTTAGGAAACATCTCAAGGTCAACATGGACATAACAAACGGAATAAACATGTCAATTTCTCTCACATGCATGGAAAGGGACTTATCACAAGGATTGCCAATATTGATCTTGATTAAAGCAAGAGATAACAACTACATGCAAGCACTTGACTACAAAGATGTACCTTTATGATGTGCTCATTGTAGATCTTGTATCCACCTCTAAATATCGTGCCCATTCAAATCAACTACATAAGGAGGGGAAAGACATGGAAACTTTACTTACCCCTCGAACTTCGATATGGAAAATTTACTTACCCCCTCAAACAAAGAAAATATTATTTACGTACAAATATATCAAAGAAATGTGTCCTGACCACATCTCGAGGTAGATGAAAAATTAGAGTAGAAAACTCTAGACTACAAGAGATCATTGTCTTCTTAGAAGAAATGTAGAAGGGACCATGGAATAAAGATGGGGATCCATCCTCCTCCAACCTAATTAAGTGGTTTTCACCTTCAGATAGATAACAAAATAGAACAACCACTAATGCTCTAGTGGGAATAAATCAATCCTACAAAAGTAGCATGGCAATGGATCTAGATAAGTCTCACCCTCCCATGCACATATCTAATGTCGTCCCTTCCTCCAAAAATTGTTACATTATTACATATCAAACCTAAGGTTCCCAACAACTAGCTGGTGGATTGGAGGTGATGGAAGATACAATACTAGCACTAATACGAAGAAGGTGCACCCTTCTATCCCATGCAAAGAAATGTGTTGATCAAGATGTTCTTTCAAGTAGGTAATTAACAATCTTTGGAGCCCTTATGAGGGTACCCACATTAGTGGGTTACTAGAATGATCTCTCCCATAAACTTAGGGAAATAGGTACCTCATATAAATTGAGATCCCTAAAAGGTCTAGTATCCAATTAAATCCAATAAAGCATATTTTTCTGTAGGAAAAAATATGCATAGTGTACGAAGCAAAATTAGTGTTATGGAAATATCTACCAAACTAGACCGTCCTAGCATTAAGTTCAAATGGAAAATCAAGAGTTTTGATTATGGGATGGAACCCCTTACTAGCTCTTTTCGGCTAGGTAAGTCACTCTCACTACATCCTGTCAACCCTTTTCTCAAATGCCTTGCAAACATATTGTCTAGACATCCTAAATCCACATTGTCCTTCCCATGGAAGAAAGGAGATTGTTGGTATAAGATATCATAATCGAGCATCTTATCTATTACAGGAGGTGATTTTAACTTCGATATTCATCACCTTGAAATATAGGGCACTTAGACCCACCTAGACACATTGGAAAATTATTTACTCCATCTCCTAGAGAGACACTAGTTGGAATATGTGTACCCTTTGGTTTGGAAGTAACCTAGTCTAATAAAAGAATGGGATACCAATGTATTTCTAATAAATTAAACATGTATATGAACAATGAGAATTTGATATTGATATTGGTATATTTGAAAGAATGCACCACAAAAGGAATCTTGTCTAACATTCAACCATATTCTCTCAAGATAGCTAATGGGGAAAATTTGGCCTATCCAAATGTTGGAATGATTCCACCCACTCACACCACCCCGACCATTCAATATTCTGAGTTTCCAAAAGCAAGTGAAAACACATGGACTGGAGTTGAGTGGAAGAGGAAAGGGGCCAATGCAACCAACAAAATACCTATGAAGACCACAACCAGTAAGTCATAGAGTGCTAAGACTTGTTTTGCGATATGCCCTCATCAATAGGTGGATCATTTAGCTCCAAATACCACTTCGGGTAGACAACAAATGAGCGAGTTGGACAACATGCTCTCTCTCCATTTCCCATTCTACAATTATAAAAAACTAAAGATACTCATGATATGGATAACCAATTCAAATGGATAAATCAAACCACCTTGGCACTCTTCTCTACAAGTAGTTCTTGGATATGTAATGTTTTTCGCACTCTAAGTGGCCTTGAGGAAAATAATGGGGAGACACAAGACATTGTCGATTACTAATTAAAGTGACATCTTGGAATGTTTGAGGTATCAATGATCTTGGAAAAAAGCACGTTGTTCACCAAATGTTGACCTCATTGGGCGAGATAGATCTTCTATATTTACAAGAAGTCAAAATTGCGGGTTCCATATTACTTCTTACAACCATATTAGATATTTGGTCGAGATCCTAGTTATTTTACTCTAAGCGTATTGAAGGAAAATAGGGGGTCACAATCCTTGTTTCTTCCCATATGGATAACAATGTAGTGGGTAGGGTACATACACCAACCATAGAGTTGTGTGAATTCTTCTCAATTTAGATGAAATGCTTCTTAGCTGGCCAATATTTACAATTCTAGTGTTGTCGAAGAGTGTGCAATATTTTAGCATTGGATGGTTCATGGCTTTCTTGACACCCCTTCACCTTGTCTCATATGTGTTGATATTAACATATTGGAATCTCAAGATGACAAAGAGGGGATTATTCCTATGTGCCTCTTAACTGAAGAGAGAGAAGCATAGTTATTCATGAAATATTATCATGAGATTTTTGAAGCTGACTGTAAGAGGAAAAAGGACTCATCTAATCTTTGGTTCACATGGTCCAAATTTCATTAAGGCACCAAACAAATCTACCAGCTAAACATGGCCCTTTTTTTTTATCAATTAATACCTTTCTTCTTTGAATCAACTGGGGATTGCCTATTCCATATGGAGGGAACAACTATTTTGTCTAATAATCATCCTATCTAGTTCTTTGTCTCCTAGGGAACCAAGAAGACAAGTATGGCTTGCACTCATTTCATCCTCATTGTTTCCCACCTAAAGAGCCTTAGATGTCTAGCCTACGTGTGGAACCTTATCCCTCGGCCACGTAGGGAATTAGGCTAGATCACCTAGTGGGAGGATGTCATGTCTAGGACTATATCCTTTCTTTGAGGATGTTGACAAATTACCAAAATCCACTAAGAGTGTTGTGTTTAAATAGCTCGAAGGTCTCATAGAAAGTCTCCAATGGGCCTCCTATGATGAAGATAAACAAGTTTAGGAAATTAAGTTATGTCATCTCATGTGGGTTGACGATACCCATTTGACATGAGGCACTCAACTACATGCATAGCTACACTGTGTCAAATCAAGGGACAAACCCACCAAATCCTTATTCCAATCTCTAGCCAAAAAAGAGGTTGAAGAATCCATTAAGTAGATATTGAAACCATCCAAGGTTGGACAAGAGAACAAGATGATATTGAGTAGGATATCGAGCATTATCACATGGTATTTCAATCCTAGGGCCCTTTTTCGAAGCATTAGGAGGAAACATAAAAATGTCTTGATGTTTTACCTTGCAAGGTCTCAAAATATTGATGATGGGATTGTGACCTAGCCTTGACCCTAGATGAGCTATTTGTAGCCTTGCATGAGATGGAAGATGACAAAACCCCTACAATTGATTGTTTTCAATGCAAATTTTGGCCTTGGCCTTCTTTGTGTCTATAAGGAATCGCTAACCCAATGTTCCTTTGGGGAAATATCAATTAGTGGTTTGTTCTCTTTATCCAAGAGTTTGGGGACCTGAGATTGTCACAAATTGGCAGCCTATAAGACTAGTTCATATACTTACTCACATTGATTTACTCAAACTATCATTACAAAAGCTTTATGATGTTAGAGGAGAGGTGTATTGTTTGTCTATAATGTTGGTGTTGACCAAAACAACATTAAAAATAATAATATAAAAATAAAAAAGTATTTTCACATCAACTTAAGTAAGAAAAGAAAAAAAAAAACCTAGATCCATTAATTAACCCTTGATCTAATAGGATAAATTTTCATCTTGGAGGATTTGATTCCTCTTGGTGTTTGATAATTTTGGGGTTAAGAGGGTCTAGACATATATTTCAATTAAATTTATTTCGCCCACATTACAGAGAATTCAATTAGAAAGATGACCACTTATTAAAGGAAGCACTTACATTGAAGTAAGGATCCCGGGTTGCTCATGAATTTAGGGATAATATCCCTCAAGTTGTTGTTCATATTTCACTTTTTTGAAGACGTTACTTGCATGCCTCTATATATGTTTATGAACTCTATATGGATGACATAAAAAATCAGTTTTAGGTTTATATTACAATATGTTGTAAGACTGAGTTGTTTTGCAATAGTTTTTAGGGAAAGGGCTCTCAAGAGAATTTCTTGAATTGAATTTCTTGAATTGTATATGGATAGTTGGTATTTTGGTTTTGTTTTTTTATAGATTTGAACTTATTTAGAAGATTAGTTTTGAGTTGAAAAGTTAGACAAAGTGTATTTTAATTTTACCTCAAAATATGAGATATGGATAATTTTCTTGGGAAAATATATATATATATATTTCAATTAATAAATATTATATATAAACACTTCAATGTCAAATTAAATGAGTTTTTTTAATTCTTGATTTAATATATCTAAATCTTTTCAAGGGAGACTCTATTATAGTTGATTGTTAGTCAAATTAGTTTGACTTTACTTTAATTAGTTTCCAATCGATAAAATTTCATTTTATAATGCTTGTTTCCCAAATTTATATATAAATTAAATGTTTTTTAAAAATAAAAATTTATGAAATATACTTTTTAATTTTATAATTAGCTGATTTCTATAAAGTGACTAATTTCATGTGGTTTTACATGAAATTGTCACATAGAAAAATTATTTAAAAAATAAATAAAAAAAATTTAAAAAAACATACAATCGTCAAGTGTTTTGTGGTTTTATTGCCATTTTTTTTTTTTGAAAAGGTGGTTCGCCGTTTGTTAGAGGGCTAGTCTACCCGGAAATGGTCACCACCTGTTATTCTAGAGAATCAAAGTGGCATGAATTACAATCATTACAATATTGGCTCAACAAGAACAATATGTCACTTACAAGAATTGAACCTAGGTGGAGAGGGTAACAACATTCCTCCCAACCACCCAAGCTACAACCCATGGACTGACTCTATTGCCATTCATACGATGTGATTTTATACCTGCCAACAGGAATGATATATAACGATGAGTTCTACATTGACCTTCTATTACTTACTTTGACCACGTATTAGTTTCCAGTGGATTTTTTTTGTTTTAACGAAAGTTATGTTATTTTATGATTTCATGTAACTCTGTTATACCAAGTTTTTTATTAATATTTTCCGCTGAAAAAGTTTTTTATTAATATAAACTTCACCCTCTTATTGCATGGGTGATGGTGGAATTCTTGGTCCCAATAATGGGCTTTCAATGGCCATTCAATTTGTGACATATATTAACCTATATTATCTGACATGTATTAAATTTCCCTCGTTTTGTGAGCTCTTGTAGCAATTGCATCACCTTATCATCATCGTACGTTGCCTTGCGTTCTTTGTCATAATGTCCATAGTGTGAGAACAAGTATGCCTCATCCTTGGAACTGGAGTTCATCGCCAACAGCATCTTCGCTGCCAACCTCCTCTGCATTTCCCTCTGGCTACTTGCACTCTATGTTGACATAAGAAAGAAACTTGGCGTGGGATAAATGGCACTCAAATTGCCCTGCTTTTCCAGTGATTTGTTCCTTAGATTTGGTTATAAAAACCGGTGGAATCGTAGTTCCACCTCATTTACTGCGGAACTGTGCCCCTAGGGGTTTTACCCCATTTTAAGACGACCCAGATCATCGAAATTCCAAAAAAAACCCAGAAAAGGTGGAATTGTGTCTCGCCGGAGAATTTTCCGTCGTCGATCACCGGAATACCGGAACAATTTGAGTACCATATCACATGCCAAGAAACTTAGCATAGATAAAGATGATCCTAGATGTTGGCAAAGATAAGGACATTGCAAATTTTGGACAGACAACATTGAACCCATTTTAGTGAGGTCAATGATAACATCGACAATGAAATGCCAAATCCAATATGCATGCTTGTTTCCTCTACATAACACGGTCATAATTTTATTCCTATGCATAACTAGATATATCTAGCATTTTAATTTCATAAAATATGATAAAGTGAAACATTTTGTATTATAATATCAAAAATACAACACAATGAAACAATTTGCATTACAATATAGTGAATTATTTGTGAAACTAAATTTATGAATGGAAAGTAAAATACTCAGTTCTCAAAATAGAATTTGGGGTTGAGTTACCAGGGTCGGCGCTTTTGGTGAACATGGCCTCCCTTCAACAACCATTTTGTTTGCAAGTAGATCAATCATCTCTTCGTGACAGATATCGGCATCTTCATGTTAGCATCGATTGAACTCATAAATAGGAAAGCCTCATGATAATAGTGGATAGTATGCACTATAGAACTGATGGATTTAAGCAACTTTGAATAAATCTGGATAGTATGTACTATAGAACCAACAACTCGAACTTGTTCTGCCATTGGTGGATCTGCTCGATCTCCAACAGGCTCAGCTGTTGTCTTAGGCACCTAAGACAAACTTCACCTGGAATAGAATTTGCTTCATTCGGTTTATGGCAACCGTCCATCTAGTACCAATTGTCTAGATAAAATTTCCTTTATTGTGTTTGTAATATCCCTTTTTCCACCCCGATTCTTTTGTAACAGAAATACAAATAAAAGGTACAATGTACAAGACCTTTGCAAGAGTCTCAAGATTATAGCATCGTCGGTAAAGCATTGTAAGTATTATTGTGAATTTCCTACGTTGTATTTTGAGTTTGTAGATTTAGGAGATTGAAGGGCTTGACGCAACTTAATGAAAAGGGCATGAATCCACTAGGGGGAGAAGGTAAATGTTAGTAAAGTCTTGTGAATTCAATAAATGATGATTGGATGTCATCATAGTTTTTTTAAGTATCGGAAAGGAAGTGAATTGTTAGTATTCCCTCTTTGACTTAAGGTCTTTGGCTATGAGTTATTAGAATAAAATATCAATATAAACCTATGACCTAAAATGAAGTTGATTATTATTATTAGCCATTAAATCAAATTTTTTTTGTAAGTTGCGGGCAGAAATTTAATTAACATAAGCAAAATATACATTGTGAGCAGTAGAGTTTGTTGTAGATTGGAGAGGCCTCAGATAATGAAGCCACCATCCCAATTGCTCAAAAATACTAAAGTGACTGACATAATACAAAATGAAGACCCTGTGAATATGGTCTAGCCATGAAAAAATTGGGACTTTTTGCAAAAATAAATACTGATAATGTCTGATAGAACTATAAACTAAACCATACAAAATATAAAAACAAAGAAGCTGATAGTCACAGAGATGACCAGGGGCTACGGCCTTCCCATTAGCGTTTTGCAGGCGTGTTCTCTGGTTCTTCTTCAAGGATGGGGCAGGCTGCATAGAAATCCTCAAAGGTGCCCGGAGGGGGCAGGCTGCATAGAAATCCTCAAAGGTGCCCGGAGGGGGCAGAGTTGGAGAGGGTGACCCTAGAGAACGCGTGTCATCAAAAGCGGCACCACGCACAGCATCACAGGCAACATCGCGAACAGTATCACGGGCCGCGTCACGCATAGCATCACAGGCAGCATCATGAACAACATCATGGGCCGCGTCACAGGCGGGGGTTGCAGAGGTTGAGCCTTTGTTCTTCTTAACCTTGGAGAGTTTCTTTGCGGACCCGGTGGCTATGGCTTCAGCAACTTCAGTCTCCTTGTTATTTTACTTGACAGGTTCAGAATTGTTGCCCAGGGAGAAGATGTCCCAAATCATATTGGCATCCAACGTGTTAGAGTGGTCCGCCGCCTCTTTTAGACTGGCATTGATGTTCCTGACAATACTATAGTTGGCTTGCCAACTAGCTTCCATTTCCTCAATGAGGTTGCTCATCATGTTCTTGAGCAACCAGTAGTGATTAATGGCGCCTCTGTTGTTACCAGAGGCAAGGAGAGCCGCCACCTTACGAGCCTCCCACCCATCAATAAGGATACGAGTTCGTGCAGATATTCTTGGGACATAACCATCCATGACCGACCAGTCCATGGCGACCTTGGGCCTACGACTGGATTTTTTCCTGCCGCTGCCCCAACGAGAGACCCCCCTATTGTGAATTGTCATGGCTCTAAGAATCGCAGAGTAAGCCACCCTTAAGAATTCAAGCACTGTGCAATAATTCTCAGAGAGAAGCTTGAACTCGACTGTAGAAGCAGAATACATGTTGGCATGGGTGTTTTAAAGAGCCGAGGCCATTAATGTTACAGTCTGTCGACCTCGTAGAAGGTGGCAGAAATGAATGCAGGACACAGTCGCCAAGGGAGGACGTCATTCTATACATGCGGGAGTGGATCGTCACCATTCCCTTTGTCCTGTGATCTTAAATATGCACCAGCGCTCAAGGTGGTGGAGTGATCATCGGTCCTGGTGGACAAATGTGCGGCTGTGATCGTCTCGTCCACCGGTTCATGCAAGTGAAGGGTCGGCCCAATGTTGCCACGTGCAGCAATGCGAGGTGGCAGTTGTTCTTGGTTGGCATTGTACACGGTGTCGGGAAGAGGAGCACCCGCATCCAGGTATTAGCCATTAAATCATTATGCTCTACGATAGAAGTGAATTGTTATTACGAATTAATACTATTAATATAAACCTATTATAAAATGCATAAATTATCATAATCAATATTATCAGTATTGAGAACTTAGCAAAGTGCACATTTAAAAGGTGTAGATATTAATGTTAAACGATATCCATATAGTTGAAGGATTATTTTACATACATAGAGGTAGATATACATCATCATCTGGAATGAAAGATCATTCCAATACCAAAAGATGGCTAAAGAGGATAATGACCTTATGTTATATTATATATATTTTAGTATTGAATGGATATATTATTTTCCCAATAGCAATTAATATTGATCAGGAATTGACCTAAATGTAATATGGAGTGGAGCGGGAACTCCTTTTACATATGGCTAAGAAGGGAATTTGTTGATAAATTTATATCATCCATATAAATTTAATTATAATAATTATAATGAGAGGAAACGGTTAAGGGCTTGGGCGGTTAGGGTTTCCTTCTTAGAAGGGAACCGAATCCTCGTCATCTCTCAAAAGAAAATGGAGGGTGGCCTCCATGGGGATTGATTCTTGGAGAGGGGAACCGAGCACCGAGGATTCTTTTCCATCCGGGGTAGATATAAAACTGGAGAGGAATAAAGGGAGATTTCATTCTTGCTTGTCGGCCAATTCCCACGGATTGTTATCTTCTGTCCTGCATTAATGAATCCATTAACTGGGAACTTATTTCGGATGGGGAATAGCGTGGTATTGAGAAGACATGAAACCTAGTGATTGCGAAAGGGGAGATCTGATACACTTGTGAGAAGAAGCCTTCCACCGTATGGGATAGTTTTTCCATATCCATTACTACCCCCATTTTCTAAAGTAGAAATAAAGAATTTGGATACATTACTAAGCGGTATTAGAGCAGAGTTACAACACTGCGGCTTAATGGGCCTAATGGACTCCCCTACGGGCTTAATGGACTTCCCTACGCATAGATATTATTATCTGCGAAAATCATATTTAATTGGATTTGGTCTGCACACTCCCATAATCGGTCGGATCGCATCTGATGGTTATTAAAGTTTTTAACTCAGTCACTAATCACACCAATCCCAGACAGGATTTTATTATCAATTTATCATGTCAGAGACCGGCGGCATTCTTTGATCGGCAATGGATGGTGGCTCTTGTGCTGGGGGAGGAACAATTTCATTAAGCAAAAACCACTATTTCACTCTCAAACTTAAGTGTGGAGGAGGCATAAATACAAAAGCAGAACTTTTAGGTTTTTGGATGGTATTAACTGTTGCACATGAATTTGGACTATATGAAATAATTATCTATGCTGATTCAAGAGTGAAAATTAAATGGGTCTAAGGAGAATTTAAATTAAATGTCATTTCATTACACCAGTGGTGCTGCAGAATCAAAGAAAAATTCAGAATGTTCAAAGACATAAAATTTGAACATATCTTCAGGCAAAACAACACATTGGCAGATACTCTCTCCAAAGATGCACATGAGGGAGATGAATGCTTCATCATTTGGGAAGAATTTGTATCTATAGTATATAGTCGAAAGTGAGTAATGTTCCATTTTTTGTGAAATTTTCTGTTTATTTTGATGAACATCAACATAAGATAGTCAAATGAACATAGATACAACAGAATTGTCCTATAATATTTTGTACTATTTGATTCCATATTGAATACCAATAGTACGGTTTCATTCCATATTGGATCGCATGCATTTAATTCATTTTCCATATTTTCAGTTTCTGTTGTATTCCCAGTTTTATATAGTACATACCCATTTACGTATCACTGCCATGTAGCCTTATTTATTAATAAATCTATCACAATCAATAATAATAATAATGCCACTTGGGATAATTATGCCAATCATGGAGGGTGTACTTTCTAACACTTGCCCAACGCTTAATATCATTTACTAACATAAAACCATAATAATCTTGTCATTCTAATTGAGAGGTAGGCATGTAACTCTAGGAAGATGGTTTTAATGCCATATTAAACAAAAAGCTCTAGAACCAACATGAGGATGATATTGAGGTTGAGTAGTTCAAGTTGAATATTCCTGCAAAAGGATAGCAATTCATCCAATGCCAAAATGCTTTGCAAGACTTGGAAGTGGTTGACAACAAAGTCTCTAATGGCCAAGTAGAACAAACCCCAAACCAAATTAATGCAGGCTACTAATTTGTGTGCATCTAAAAGATATTATGATCTTCCTTTACATCATCTGCCATCTACATGGCTACTTAATTAAGGGTAAGTTTCTTTGACTTTTTGTAGTATGAAAATTTCTAAGAGCTATACGAAAGCTACATTGTATTCATTTTGTATATCAATAGGTTAAAAAAAAATTGAATGTGAATTATGTATTTTGAATTATTTGAAACTAGGATTTTTCTTTTATACTTCTTGCAACAGGGGCATGTGGATATGGAGATTTGTAGAGGCATAGTTATGACAATAACACAACCGCTTTCCACAACGTTTTTTTCATTGAAGGGCAGACCGGGGAGGATCATCTTTATTTCCATGAGGGTAGTTCAATAGTTGTCACAGCTGCTAATTTCTACCCTTTTAACTATGAGCTCCCTCGTAACAATGGTAGGTGATGTAATTTCCCTCACCAAAACAAGGTTGTCATCACCGTGAATGTTCAGTACAAGAGACAGGGAAAAATTCAGTTTTATGAAATTTGTATTGGTGGGAAATGGAACATGGAATTTATATCAGGGTTTTATTGATTTTCTTTTGTTTTCGTAAAGTTAAGTGTGCCAAGCAAAAGGGAATGAGATTTTTCTAATCATTATTTTTCATCATAATGTAATACTATTACATTATGATGAGGTGTAAATTTCTCACCCATCTCCAACATAGTCATTCCACCTTGGAGACCAATAATATTTGCTTTTAACAGAGAAACTGCGGATGTATGAAGTTTGTTGCATAGAAATGGTTTTTCATACTTGTTTCATATTTAATAACGATTACTTAGTTTAGTTCAATTTATGATCAGGCTTGTATTTCTCGTCCAAGTTGAATTTTACTAATCATAAAATTCCACTTTCCTCCGTGATGTAAATTTTTGTTTAAGATGTAAAAAAATAAAGGAAAAAATTATATATAATTTTTTAAATTATTTTTTGTTTTGGTAACAAAATTATTTTTTATTTTTGGATATTGGTGTAATTAACAATTATAAATATATTTTATCAAACAATTTAAATTGTGTGTGGTTTATGAAATGGCCAAAATCCAACCAATGACTTGTATCTTGTATCTATGGTTTGAGTAGTAGTGGTGTAGATTATGTGATATCTAATATCCATGTGTATCAAATATCACATAATCTACAACACTGCTACCCAAACCATGGATAGAAGTCATCTCGTTGAATTTCGGTGACTTCAATCTTACTGCAGATATCTTTAGTTATTATTGTGCAATTCTTATTTCTTTATTGTGCTCTTTCTAAAACCGTTCTTATTGCATGGTAAGTTTATAGGTTGGAATAATGTTTTTCCTTGTCATAATAATATGATAATTACATAACTGGAAGATTGTCTATAGATATGACTATAATTCATTTGCTCCATTTATGTGATCCCTCATTAGCAGTTTCCATTCATAAGCGTGGTTCTTACTACACAGTTCTACTTCCATTAACAAGTTCTCTATTATGGTGTCATGTAAAAAGGAGAATAGAATGACCAACCCTTGGTATGATAAAGAGTGCAAACATGTTAGAAAATCCATTACGGATGATTTTAATGATTCCTTAAAAATTGGCAAGATCTCTAGGTACAAATCTCTAATTAAAATGAAAAAAAGGTGCTATATAAATAGAAAGCAAGAGAATATATTACACATCTCTAATTTAGATCCTAACCAATTCTGTAGGAAAGTTCTATGTTGTAGAACTGATGAAAACAATATGATTCCCTCGAGGTACTAGAATTCCTACCTTAATTTAAGCTTTACAAACCCCCTGGTGTCATGGACAACATTCAAACCCTTTCTACAGAGGAAGAAGTATTCTCTTTAAAAGACATAGAATTTGGGGTTAAGCAACTCGCAACAGGAAAAGCTAAGGACATCAAAGGATACCAAGAAGAAAACTTAAAAATTTGTGGGCCTATCCTCATCCCTCACATCCATGGGCTCTTCAATTTAGCACTCAAGCAGGATTTCCCTAATCCCTGGACAAAAGCTTCATTGCTCCTATTTTTAAAAGTGGAGATAAAAACAATCGATCTAATTATAGGATCATTATGATTATCCCTCTTTTAGCCAAATTATATGGAATTATCCTAGAAAAGAATATCAGCATATGGCTAGAAAGTCATAGAAAAAAAATCCAAAGGCCAAGCGAGATTTTGGGGCTATCATTCAACTGTGGACCACCTTGTTACTCTTAGGACCATTGTTGAGGAGTGTTGCAATAGTAAAATTATTCCTTTTTGTTTCTTTGTTGACTTTATAAAAATATTTGACATAGTGCCCAGAACTAACCTCTGGAATATATTAAAAGAGCTAAAAGTCCCTTTTGAGTTAAGAGTTGTTGTGATAAGGTTGTATGAGAAGGTTAATGTCAAGTTTATGAACTTTGAGGGCTAGTAAAAAGAAATTAATTCTAATATAGAACTTAAGCAAGGTTGTCCCCTATCCCCTATCATTTTTGGTATTTACATCGACAAGCTAGATGGTTGATTGGAAGAGGAAGGTTATGTTGGCATGACTTTGGTTGCTATAGTCATCATCCTTCTTCTCTATGCTACTAATATTTTTCTTATGGCAAGGAGTCGCTATGATCTCAACAAGTAACTAAAATTCTCAAGGATTTTTGCACTAATATGTGTATGACTATTAACATTAACAAAACAAAGGTTATGATAATCAAATCCCAAAATATCACTTATGATTATTGCATGTACATGAAAACAACAACTTGGAGGAAGTGACTTCATATAAATATCTCGGAATAAATCTTCATCATAAGCTTAACTAGAACTATAGAATTAAGAAAATGATTAATGGAGGGTGGAAAGATTATTATAGACTTAAAAACAATTGTAAATCAATACACCTATGGCTTTGGGATATGAAGAAACTCATCTTTGAGACTCTCATCACTCTTGTTATCATATATGGTTGTGAATTTTGGTACTACAACATCTCTAGAGAATCACAAAGAATGATAAAGAAAATCCAAAAGCGCTTCATAACATGTAATCTCAAAATTAAAGGAAATACACCCTATCTTTTCCTCCTCATAGAAGCGAGTCTCTCCCTGATTGAGAGCATGGCTATGACTAGGTACATAATGTACAAGAACAAGATAAACAGCATGGGAGACAAGAGGCTTCCTAATATTTCTTCTTACTCTAGTCAAAGCCACCTATCACTTAAGGAAGGTTGGCATAAAGACGTCAATTAATGGCTAAATCATTGGGGAGTCAAGAAAAAGGTCACTTTGCAGAATAATGATAACATTAAAAGTATTATTGTACATCTAAATTTAAGGATAAAATGTGGTGCAATAAAGAGTTAGAGGATCTAAGAGAAAATTAAGATATTATAAGGAGGTATCAACCCTAATCTAGGAGATCAAAAATATCTATTTGTTTTAACTTGTGTAAAGAAGAAAATGAGCATTGCTAAAATAAGAACAAACTCCCTTGAGCTCCTAAAACCCCATGGGATGGCACAATTTTGAAATTTTTGTTACAACACCAATCTTCCTAACCTTTTAACTCATCACAACTATAGGAATTTAGAAATGTGACTCTTAAAGCTTTTTGAACATAGATATAAAATTTTAAAGAAAACCAAGTGATCCTCTTTACTTTTTTAAGATCTAATAAACCAATGTTAATTCATATATATATATATATATATATAATTGAAATATATATATATATATTATAATGTTATGTAATTTGTTAGTCATCGTACTTATATGGTTTATATGGTTTTTAATTGGTATTTACATGTTATTCCATATTTAATTGTTTTTTATAAAATCTTTATTAAAATATGAATTTTAAATAACTATTTTATAATTTGGTACAAACTGAAGTAACAGTCTAGATCATTGTATTGTAAAGATGAATTAACTCTTTGCACTACATCCAAATTAATCATAATTCAATTTTTAGATAATATTTTAACCATAAAAATAAAGTAAATAAATAAATTTAATATGCACTTATATGCTTATTTAATTTATATTATTTTTAAGTCATACTAATTCCCTTATTCTATTATTAATTATGTTAAATGTTTTTTTTCCAGAGGTGGATGGAACAAACTGTACTCGTTCACTATATGTGTAACAAAAACATTAAAACCTAAGTAACATGACACTTCAAAAGAGGGCTCGTGTCGCGTATTTCACTTGTCGGACATGACACGTGTCCTAATATGTGTATGACACAAAAATTTACGTGTCCAAAAATCCTGACATTATCTGGCACGTGTCGCACACGTGCCATTATCGTGTCACGACTTCTGGACATGTGTCCTATCAAAAGTTCACTCATGCGGGTTAAAACTTGGGCTTTCTTCTTTTCAGGCCCCTTCTTTGTTGACGATTTAAGAGAGTTGGCATGCCCATGGAGAATAGAGCTCGTGGTTGCAGAGATCGTGACTGTTTCTGACTCGTGGTTGCTTGCTGAGAGCTTGCCAATGGAGTGGAGAAGTGAGGTTGTGAGGTCGTGAGGGTATACCATGTAACTGCCCATTTGTTGAAGCCACGCAGCAACTACAACATTTGTTGTAGCAACAAATAGGTTGTGAGTCGAGGCAAAGGCACATTAGGAAGAGCCCCGTGAATAGAGCAGTCTAGGGAAGAGGTGCGTGAATAGAGCACAATGCACATGCAGCAGTTACAACCGCGGCCCTATGTAGAAACAATGAACAAACATTTGAGAACAATACATTTTGATTTTGATGGTTTAATATGAAATATGCAGTTTATGGTTCAAACTCAAAGTTCATGATTCAATGTTATTGTTCATTGTTCATTGATAATTTTATTATTGATTCATCATTGTCAAATTTCAATTTAATGATATTATGATTTAGATTGATGTATAAACTTTTAATATTTTTTAAATGTGGATCTTTATATATATATATATATATATATATAAAACGTGTCCCCCATGTCCTGTTTTCGTGGTCTTCGTGTCCTGTGTCTAATACTCTTATTTTCATGTCCTCAGTGTCCCGTATCCTCATGTCATGTGACTTAGATTAAAACGTTTTTTAAAAAATCTTTAAAATTATGTCTTTGGTTTTGTAAAGTGTGAATAATTAAGTAAAGAGACCTAATAAGGATTAGGTATTTTAGAGATGTTAATTTACTCTATAACTCTTCTTAAATATATTATATTATATTTAATTTTTTTTAATTTATTTATTAAATTTGAATTTGGAATTTTATAATTTATATATAGAAAGTTACTTAATTTATTAAACTATCCATCATCGATTGGAATTACCGCCCACACATGAGTCTTAGATGAAAAAGATTATATGATATTGCTAATCTACTTATTAAATTAAAATTTGAAATCGTTATATATATATATATATATATATATACTTTTATATATATATATATATATATATATATATATATATATATATAATTACTCAATTAATGGAAACATCCATAAACCATGGAGTTACCATTAATGAAAACATCCATAAACCATGGAGTTACCATCATCAAATGAGTCTTGGATGCAAAGATTAGATAATATGACATGTGATTTTAATAATTTTTAAAAATTAAGTGTAGGGTTTCACTATTTTTTTGGTACATTTTCACTTTAAAAACATTTTTAAATTAAAATCATTTTATCTTACACAAAATAGTTATATTTAAAATACAGTGAAAAAGTAAATCAATGTAATGATAAAATAAAAAATAGCAACAACCATTTTAATGCATTTGTAAGAAGTTTATGAAATATATCCTCACTTCCAATTGTCATAATCACCATAATAGAAAATAAGAAAGTACAAATGTTAGAATGTAATGCATTAAACCTTATCTACATTATGGAATGTGTGGCATAAAACATATTCTCGTTCTGCTTCAAAATTATAAATTAGTGCCAGCAGATTGGACTGGCCATTGTGTGCTCGCTCATGTTGTTTACTGAAACTATTTTAAGAGCAAATATATGATGAAAAATAAATAAACATTGCATCGATCTCAAATGGATATACATATAAATAAAAGTACAAATTCCAGATGGTGTGTTGTTTAATTATTGAATTGAATGGAAGGAAATACAAGATTGAAGAATCAGCACCGAAGTGTTGCAGGTGCAGCGGGACGAAGAAAATGAGATTATGAAGTGCAATAAATGATCAGCAAGAGAGATTGGTCCCTGGATCTACGCCCAACTGTTGACAATACTTCTGGTAATAAGATATGCGTTTGCTAACGGTGTCGGGTCTGCCACCGTTGCATTCAAGGGGACCATTCACAGCTTGAATTGTGGCTCCGAATCCCTTTCCAGAGGTAATGGCCTCATGGCAGTCACTGTGTTTCATCCAGTACCACACTGCCGTCTTGAAGGAGATGTCGGGCTCTTGTGCTACTCTCTCTGGTTCATTTAATCCATCGAACCCAATGTCCTCTCCAGCTGGACCATAGTTGTAGTTCCTGCATCCATTCCATCCAATGCTACAATGTTAATGCAAAGCACAAACCAACATTGATATGAACTAGCAATTATCTATATATTTCTGCCTCTGACAAAACAAATGAGTAATAGAACAGTAACTTACCAGGAGAGTTGAATTGGTCCCCTGCCGTAGTAGCCTTTGCCTTGAACACAAGGATATTGAGTATTCGTTTCATTGCAATAATCTCCTTGTGGGCCATTGATCTCTTCGATGTAGCAGAAAGCTGCAATTGCAATTAGTTAATATGAGACGTTCTAATTCATGTATATGTATATATGTCAAGTACAGCTATTAGATATACATACATCCAGTCTCGTGGGTAACATGAGCGAAGAAGGCAGCGAGCTCTCTTTTGGCCACGTCGGTAGATCCAGTAGTACCGAAGCCAGAATAGGCGTTAGCAGCACTAATGAAACCGTCATATGTGTAGAACCCTTTTCCAGCGCAGCCGCTGTCTGCTACTGCAAGAATTGCGTCAAAGAATTCCTTACTTATGATCGATGCAACGCCATTGCCATTGCCAGAATTGCTGCCGCTGTTAGAACAAGGCCCTTCTTTGCAACCATCTCCACAGAAATCGTTTCCAGAGCCACAGTAACCATATTTGCTGCAGCATAATTCACTGGAACACCCACAATTCTGAGCATACGCAGCCCGCATGGAGATGATCAGCAGGAGGAATGAGGTGATAATTATGAACAGGCCATTAAAGCCGCTGGCTACTGCGCCAGACTCTACGCTTCTTCTCATTGCAGTTGCTCCGAATCGATGATCAAAGTCTGATAACTGATAATTGTAAATTTGTAATATGGAATCAATACTATTCTATTCAATGGCCTGAGCGCTCTGAGAAGTACTGAACTACATCCCATAGGAAGCATGTTTATAGTAATCCTGCGCAAAGACCGGGTCAGAGAGAGCTGACTTCACGCGCTCTGCCGTGGTTGACTTGACTCAGTTTGTGACATCTTACTCGAACTCTGTATCTCTGTAATATAATACCATCAATTTTCAAAGACGGGCCTGGCTTTCTCATTCCTTAGCCTTACTACCCCGCCGGGCCGCCAGCCGTCATTGATTTGGTCATTCGTTATAAATGATTGAAGTAATCAACTCTCACGGGGTCGGTAATTCCGCCTACAATGTTTGACCCTTAACAATAGTATCTAGATTTTTTGCAGCAACACTGTATTAACCTCATTCGCTTCCTCTGAAAGGTCACGGGAATTATGGTTGACAAAGTAGCCTTATCATCAACATCAACTGTACAGATGTTCTGCAACCTTCTAGATCTTACAGGGCATTTATCATCAACCATCGATATTGTGAACGTCAACTCTCACCATTTATGGACTGCATTGCATTCATATGCCAATGGACGCATGAGATATTGTGGTGAATAAAAAAATTATATGAATATTTATAAACGTATTTTTTCTATAATAAATTTTATAACTTTTTGCAAATGCAAAACAAATATTGGTTTTTTTAAATAAACATTAAAAAAAACTTGGTATAAAAAAATTTAACAATAATTTAAAAAATTTCAAACTTTTTTAAAAAATTATTTTTAAATTTAAAATGAGTATTAATTCAAAATCGGGGAAAGTCTATTTGTTAATTTTTGAAGTTTTTTTCCAAAAATTATTTGTTATTATCCATTTTTTCTCAATATTATTTGCCCAAATTCTATAGAATTAAAACTTTTTACTTTAAATATCGTCAAAATTTTCCAAAAACTATATAACACCCTTTTGAATAATTTTTAAAAAAATATTGTCATACTTTTAAAAAATTATAGATACTTAAAAATGTTGATCATTTACTAAATTTTAAATGATTAATTTAAAATAAAATGATTTTAATTAAAAATTTATTAAATTAGATTAAAAATATTTTTATTATAGTAGTAGTTTAAAATAAATAATGGCCAAATTTTGTGTAATTATTTTAATTAAAATTTTATCCATTTTTCTAAATAAAAGATCATTTTTTAAAGAATTAGAAGTTTTTTACAAAAATGTTGTCAATTATTATAGTTCTTATTATAAAAATTAATAATATCTACCAAATTAACACACAAAAACTCTAATTGACCCGATATCAGGTCAATATGTCGGAATTGAACATATGACATCCCCAAAAATAACACATGTTCCAGGTGCACAAGTTCAATTACCATATATTAAACACACTAATTTATGTTGCCCATTAGGCACCATCCTTAAAATGGGGAGACAAGATTGAGAATGTCCCAAGGATTTACTCTCAAGATAAGAGGTGAATGGCACCATAAGCTCACACTCCCTCCCTTCATAATGTTATTATCATCATGTATTCCATATTAGAACTAGCTTCTCTCAAACTTGTCCATATCTTATCCTATTCTCAAACTCATGATTTCCCTTGATATCCCCAACCCCACATCTCACCCAAGTCCATTAGGATCTAATCCCAATCATTCCTCCTCCACCTTTTCATGCACAAAGGTTCAAAGAACCCAAAATCCTAAAATGGTCCAGTCCCACTTAGGACCACACTATAGGATATAGACCCAAAGTGCTTATGGGGGCACGAGGATATAAAACTTTTTGTTTAAAATCATGGAAGGTAAAAACAAAATCATCCTAGATATCCCTGGTCTTGGGGAAATGCCACCTTACACTTTTCAAATGGCATGTGTGATTTAATAATATCTGAGAGTGTATCCCTACCTTGGCACTCTGGTAAAAATTCCATGTTTGCTCAACAAGTTTTGGAGCATCGCAATCTTTGAAATAATTGGTGATGGCCTTTGGAAATATCCCAATATTGACACAGAAATATCAAAATGAAGGAACACGTTGGTTTCTCTCATATGCATGGATATGGGCACATCACAACGGTTGTCATGCTTGATCTTGATTGAAGAAAAGGATAACAACTACATGCAAACACTTGACCACAAAAATGTCCCTTTACAATGTAGTCATTATAGATATCATATGCACCTGCAAATATCATGCCCATTCAAATCAACTACATAAGGAGTAAAACCCATTTGGTTATGAATCCATCAAAATTCAGCATGCCAAAACTCTATTTACCTCCTTAGACAAAGGAAATCATGGGTCTAGATCAAAGAATCTTATCCTGACCACATCAGAAGGTGGGCAAAAAAAATAGACTAGAAATTTCCAAATTACAAGAGTGCATTGTATTCTTAGAAGAAATGTTGAAGAGGCCATGGAAGAATAATGGGGGGCATGGAATCCTCTAGCTTGATTAAGGGGTTTTCACCTAATTAGATACATAACAAAATAGGATAGCAACTAATGATTTGATGGGAATGAATCAATCCAATGAAAAACATGGCAATGCATCCATAGTAGGCTCGCCCTCAGTGGATCTTACACACATATCCAATGCCACTCCCTCTTCCAAACATTGATGCATTATTGCATCTCAAGCCTAAGGAGCCCAACAACTACCAAGTGGATTGGATGTGATGGAAAATACAACACCAACACCGATAAGAGGAAGGTGGACCTTTCAATCCCATGTAAAACAATGCATTGAATGAGAGGATCTTTTAAGTAGGAAATTAACAATCTCTGAAGCCCTTTTCAAAGCATCCACAAGAGGGTTACGAGAGAATGATCTATCCCACAATTTGAGGGGAATAGAGACAACCTTGAAATTTAGGTCCCTAAAAATGTTAGTATCAAGGTGGTATCAAGTTAAATCCAGTAAATCGTTATTCTTCTATAGGAAAAATGTGCTTGGCATACGAAGAAAAAACAGTGTTGTGGAAATATCTCCCAAAATCGGTAGTAAGTTCAATTTGAAAATCAAGAGTTCTAATTATAGAACAAAATCCCTCCCTAGTTCTTTACAACCAGGTAAGTCACTCTCACTATATCCTAGCCACCCTTTTCTCCAATACATTACAAACAAATCTAAACATCCTAAATCTATATTGGCCTTCCTATGGAATAAAGGGTCTTTGGTCTAAGATATCAGACTCGTGCATCTTATCTATGCCCCATCTTCTGATTAGAGGAAATTTTAATTTCACATTCATCACTTTAAAATCTAGGTCACCCAAGCCCTCCTAAACACATTTGCATATTTTTCCCTTCATCTCACATAACAACACCAGTTGGTGGATGTGGACCCTTTGGTTCCGAAACCAACCCAATCCAATAATAGAATTGGATCCCAAAGTATATCTAAGCAACTTGACATGTTTATGGTCAAGGAGGATATGATATTGAGATTGGAAGCTTTCAAAGCATCCAACACAAAAGGAATCTTATCTGGCATTCAACCAATTTCTCTCAAGATAACTAGTGGGGCCAAAATTGGCCCAGTTAAACATTGAAATGATTGGATACCCACTCACACCACCCCCAACACTCAAGCTTATTAGGCTCCCAAAGCAAGTGATGACACCTGGACTGAAATTTTGTGGAAGAGGAAAGGGAGCAATGTGGCCAAGAATCAACCTATGAAGGAAAACAACCAGTAATTTGCCAGGTGTTAAGGCCTCTTTTGCAACCATCCTTAGTCAACAGGTGACTCATTTGGATTCTAAGATCACTATGGATAGTCAACATATGAAGGGAGGTAGCTAGCATGATCTCTCTCCATTACCCATTCTATGATCATATGAAACTAAAGATACGTGTGATATGGATAACCATTCAAGTGGCCAAAGAAAACCGCCTTGGCACACTTATGTGCAAGTAGTCCTTCGATACGCAATTCCTATAATGCTATAAGAGGCCTTGAAGAAACTAATGTGGAGAAGGAAGATATTGTAGGTTACTAATGAAGGTGACCTCTTAGAACATTTGAGATACCAATGATCTTCAAAAAACCATATTGTTTACCGACTATTGACCTCATTGGGTGGGACATACATTTTCTATTTGCAAGAAGTCAAAATTGTGGGTTTCATATTGATTTGTAATTCCCTATCAAATATTTTATTAAGAGGTAGGTTATTTTACTTTGAGTATATTGAAGGAAAAGTGGGGGTCACAATCCTTGTTTCTTCCCATATGGATAATGATGTAGTGAGTGGGGTACAAATGCCACACCTACACTTGTGTGAATTCTTCTGAGTTTAGATGGCATGCTTCTTAACTTGGCCAATATTTACAACTTCAATGATGTCGGAAAGCATGTAGCCTTTTGATGTTCAATGGATAATGATCATCCTAGCACCCTTGCCTCATTTTTGGTTATTCTAACATGGTATAATCTCAAGAAGAAAAAGAGGGGATGCTTTCAATGTACCCCTTGATCAAAGAGAGAGAAGCCTAGTTAGCCATGAAACATTGTCATGGGATTTTTTACGCTAATTGTAAGACACAAAAGGACTCATCTAAGATTTCGTTCCCATGGTCCAAATTTCATAAATGCACTAAATAGATCTACTAGCAAGTAGACAATACCCTTATTGTTTATCAAAACTCCTCCTTCTTTGACTCAATTGTGGGTCAAGTCTTTGTCCATTTGGAGGGCACAACTAATTTTTTTGGTCATCAATCTATCTAGTTCTCTATCTCCTTGGGAACCGAGAGGATGTGAATGGCTTGCACCCATTTCATCCTCAATGTTTCCTACCTTAAGAGCTTTAATAGGTGTCTAACTTGCATTTGTACAGTGTGGAACCTTATCCCTTAGCCATGTAGGGGATTGAGTTGGATCCTTTGGTGGGAGGATGTTATATCTTGCACTGTACTCTTTCTTCAAGGATATGGATCAACTTATTATTCAATATTATAAGTAGTAAATTTTGCTACTTTTACCACATCGTTCAACTTATTATTCTTCCTATAATTGGAAAATTTTAAAAAGTGGGGGGGGAGTAAAATTTGTAAATACTATTTGAATTATCTATATGTGAAATGATTTTAATGTATGCTTCTTGTAGTAATTCCTAGGTTAAATTTGGTCAAATAGATAATAATGTCAAATAACACTAAAGTGGGCTTTGTTACTGTTGGAATATTCTCCCCATCATTTTGTATTTTGCATGCTTGCATGCAGATCTGCATGTTGCATGCAATTGCATGCATCCAGTCATCATCATGGTGGTTTTCCCAACACCTAGAGCTTGCTTCTAGCTCTTCTTTACCTGCATGCAAAACTGCAGGGTGCATGCATTTGCATGCCACTGCATGCATCCAGTCATCATCATGGTGGACCTCCCAGCTCCTAGAGCTTGGTTCTAGCTCTCCACAGCCTTTCTACAGCCCCCAGGGGGCCTCCCAGCTACCAAAGGCGCCCTTCTCCAGTCTTGTGCATGGCTACTGCGCCTTTCTCACCTACCACAGCCAATTAGGCGCCTTTCTCACCTACCAGTCAGTTATCTCTCAGTTCTTCCTTGATTTGAGGCTAGATTGACTCCCCCACTGACTGTTTCACTCCGATAGACCTCCAGTGACACTAGTCTGCCCATTCTGACTCCAATTAGCTCCTCATGCGCCCTCCACTGAGCCTCCTTCATTCAGTTCATTCCTACCTCACTCAGTTAGACTCCTCATGCACACTCCACTGAGCCTCCTTCATTCAGTTAGTGCCTACTTCACTCAGTTAGACTCAGTTGACTGAATGTTACCTCTGATGACTGATACATTGACTGGATGATAACTCCTCTATCATTCAAGCCACACTCTGAGTTAGGAATTCGAATGCCCTACTTGGCCTATTTGAATCCTATATTATGCACCTTATTGTTCTATTGTACTCATTCACTTACATTCTTATTCATTGTATAATATTGAGTTTATGTTCTATTCTACTGTGTTTATGAGTGATCATTGAGTGTATCCTTCTCTTCTTCTTTGCAACATATTTGTGAGTTTTATTGTGAGTTTCTATAGCTATCAGATCCTTGCATATTATTACATGGTATAAGAGTAGGAAGTAGCAATTCGAATTGCAGCAGTTGCAGCATTTCTTTGAGCAGCTATCTTTCACTTGTGCACCAGAAGCCTCTGAGTTTCCACAGCAAATCTTAGTGCTATTACTTGATTTCATTGGAGAAATCCATTGAGGTCTAGCCAGATGTGAAGGACTTAGTCCATGTGCCAAGTTTCCTTAAGGTAGTGTTCGTTCGAAGTGTAGCATTCTCCATCAACACATCTTTTATTGTTTTGTAGGTTTATTCACCCGTTCAAAATCTTCTTCAACTATTGACTTTCTCTATTCATATGGATCTAAAGCTAACATCTTCCAACTATGTTGAGTGGAAATCCAAGATGGCTCTCTTCATGAGATCCAAGAGCTTCACCCGAATACTCAACGGAACGATGGTAGAACCTCTCAGTGCAGTTGAAAAGTCCAAGTACTTGGATCGGCTCGATGAAGCAATTGGTCTCCTCTTTCTCTCAATTTCTGATGAACTGTTCTTTCATGTTATCGATCTTACATCTCCGAAAGAGGTGTGTGACAAGCTCGAATCTCTCTTTGGGCCAAAAGATGATATGGTAGCACACAAATTGGAGAATGAGCTCATATGTTTGAGTCCTAGCAGCTTCGATTCTATCAATTCCTTTCTCACCAAGTTCAAAAGCTTGATATCACAGTTGAAAAGATATGAGATAGTGAAGGAAGATAAGCAGCTTATACTTGCCATTCTCTCAAAGTTGGGGGCAAATTTCTCAGTTTTTATCTCTACTTTCCAGTCAGCAAGGTTGTCCATTCCAAGATGGAAGTTTCCCTCATTTGATGATTTCACACAATCTCTTACCCAAGAGGAAGAGAAGTTGATTTCAATGGGAATGATCATACCCAAATTGGATTCATCCCTTACAGTTGTAGAGAGAGCGAATGATATAGGAAAGTTAGAGATTCCTGGTGATACAAGGCCTACACACCAGTCAGCTAGAGTTTCGCACTCTAAGAATGCCAAACAGTCTCAAAAAGGAAAGACAGAGTGCACATACTGTCATAGAGGGCCTCATCCTGAGAGTGCTTACATGCGGAAGACTATAGATTTGATGGAAAAATTACTTGAAGAGAACAACCTTCCTGTACCAGCATGTGCAAGGAAGAAAGATTCTGAATCCACCAAATCCAAAGGAAAGGAGATATGTAATGCTCTCATAGCATCTGCATCAACTAGCCCTTCTCTTATCATATATTCAGGAGCATCTTGTCTTATGGTTTCCTCCAAGGAACTTTTCTCTAGTCTCGAAAGCTTCAGTGGTCCTTCCATCAGAATGAGCAATGATTCAGAAATCCCTTCTCAAGGTATCAGAAGAATTGATCTTGACTTTGGATCTTTTTTTGATGTGCTTTATGTTCCTTCTCTTGCACTCAAAATCCTCTCAGTATATCAGATGACTCATACTAGAGATCCAAAAAGGATGATCTTTACTCCATATGAAGTCGAGGTACAAAGCATGGTTTCAGGGGAAATTATTGCCAAAGGAGTTGCAAATCATAAGTCCAAACTCTATGAGTTTTCTCACTTCATTCCTCTCTCAAAAGGTATTGATACACCAACAGAGGTTGAGAAAAATAGGAATCTTGAAGAAGTACAAATGCATGAAACAAATCCTGTTATGCAATGGACCTCCTCCTTTGATCTAAATGAAGATCCATCATCATCTAGTTCTTGTTCTTCTATTGATTACATCTATGATGGTTCCAAGGAGGACTACTCGCATATTCTAGAGTAGTTTCATGACATCAGCAATTTTGATTATACTCCTTCTTCAAGAAATGATGAGCATGAGTCATTTTTACTTGCTCATGAGTATGTGAAAATCCTCACAGAAGATCTAAGAGATGATGTATACCTCACAAGAGTAATTATGATTAAGCAGGAAAATAGAAGAAGAGTGATCAATACAGTATAATGAGCAACAGAATAATATGGTACAGTAGAACTCGGATAGAAGCAATAATACTTCACACACACTAGTTAATTAATTACAATATGGACAATAAATAGTACAATGGTAGAGAGGATTCGAATGCCCAAGGTGGCAATTCGAATTAGCCTCTCAGAGTGATAATAATATCAATAGAGTGTCATCGGAGCACAACTAGGTGTCCTCATGATCATCGGAGCACAACTGGAAGTCTTCATTTTCATCAGTGGAGTCATCAATGCTCAAGTAACTGTCAAATCTTTCACTCAAACTGAGTCTGGTAGGTGTAACTGAGTGTAACTGAGTGACAACTGGACTGGTAGGTGAAGAAGGGCGAGTTCCTTCCTAAAATCAAGGAAGAAGGGCTCATTAAGCAACTGGAAGGCTAAAACTAAATAGTGAGAAGCTCCTGGGGGCTGGCTAACTGAGGGCTAGGTGCTGGACTAATGACTGGGAAGCATGCAAAATGCATGCAAACCCTAGAATGCATGCAAACCCTAAAGGTGCATGCATGACTGAAAATGTAAATGATCAAAATACTGGTGGACTAGGATGGAGTATAGGAATATCCTAATAGAGTATTCAGTTTCATATTTTGCACATGGTGAGCATGATTCAGTTTCACTTGTTCTAGATTCAGAGGGAATGCTAGACCTAGATCCACAAGAACCTGAAGGTCTAGCAACTAAGGATGATGATGATAGAATGCTAGATCCAGATCCACAAGAACCTGAAGGTCTAGCAACTGATGATGAAGATGAGCAAATGGGATATCCAAATCCACAAGAACCTGAAGATCTCTCACCTGATATTCCTCCTCTTCCTCGATGGGCATCCGCTACACTCCGATCTACCGATGATTTGGTTGGTGATCCACATGATCATAGCATAACCAGATCAAATTTTCAGCATGGAAGGTTTTATCCTTCTCATATTACTGACCCATTGCAGATCGATCGATCCTTCTTCGGAAAAGAAGGGCACTTGCCTCTTTCAGGGGTAAGTCATGATATGCTAGTTTAGCACCTTCAGTCTATTTTTGAGGGAGGGCTTTCTTCCCACTGGGTTTTCACTCTTTCCTCACTTAGTTTATTTTAGATTGATTGTACGGGGTGACCTTTGGTCTCAGTAACTAAGGCCCTATATTGTTGTTTTACAGGGTGACCTTTGGTCTTAGTTACCAGGGCCCTATCCTTTAGTTATTTCCTCATAGTATAGCTTGTGGGGGGGTGTTGGAATATTCTCCCCATCACTTTGTATTTTGCATGCTTGTATGCAGATCTGCATGTTGCATGCAATTGCATTCATCCAGTCATCATCATGGTGGTTTTCTCAGCCCCTAGAGCTTGCTTCTAGCTCTTCTTTACCTACATGCAAAACTGCATGCTGCATGCATCTAGTCATCATCATGGTGGACCTCCCATCTCCTAGAGCTTGGTTCTAGCTCTCCATAGCCTGTCTACAGCCCCCAAGGGGCCTCCCAGCTACCAAAGGCGCTCTTCTTCAGTCTTGCATGGTTAGTGCGCCTTTCTCACCTACCATAGCCAGTTAGGCGCCTTTCTCACCTACCAGTTAGTTATCTCTCATTTCTTCCTTGATTTGAGGCTAGATTGACTCCCCCACTGACTGTTTCACTCTGATAGACCTCCAGTGAGACTAGTCTGCCCATTCTGACTCCAGTTAGCTCCTCATGCGCCCTCCACTGAGCCTCCTTCATTCATTTCATGCCTACCTCACTCAGTTAGACTCCTCATGCACCCTCCACTGATCCTCCTTCATTCAGTTAGTGCCTACTTCACTCAATTAGACTCAGTTGACTGAATGTTGCCTCTGATGACTGATACATTGACTGGATGATGACTCCACTATCATTCAAGCTACACTCTGAGTTAGGAATTCAAATGCTCCACTTGGCCTATTCGAATCCTATATTATGCACCTTATTGTTCTATTGTACTCATTCACTTACATTCTTATTCATTGTATAATACTGAGATTATGTTCTATTCTACTGTGTTTATGAGTGATCATTGAGTGTCTCCTTCTCTTCTTCTTTGCAACATATTTGTGAGTTTGATTGTGAGTTGCTACAGCTGTCAGATCCTTGCATATTATTACAGTTACATGCAGTTGAGTGTTGGATGTTGATCAATTAATCAAAGACGCCTTGGCTTTCAATGTAAGTATTGATCTTGATTATTATTATTACTGTGTGCATCCAAAAATCATAAACAACCATTTTATATCCCAGACTATCTTCAATTGGTGATGAAAAAATTTATTGCCATTGCAAGAAATGAAACCGCTTATGCAGACGAATAATTAACAGGTCAACAACTAAAAAACATTGCTTAAATTTTGGGCACCTGGATGGGAGAAAGGAATTTCTACACTTAGTAGGATATACAAGACATGGATTTATTTTTTGAAGTTCCAAATCTTTAAATATTTTGGCACTGATTGTTTATTTGCTTGTAATTACAAAGAAAAAATGCCTAGGCTTAAAATTACTAACAATGAAATTTGTAGTAGTAATGATAAGGGTGATAGAGTTCAAGTTGATCACATGGAAAAAAAAACACTTATATAATTATAAGGTAAATAGATTAATCCATAACACCTTTATTTTCACAAATGATGACATGTGCCCATGGATGAGATCTAAGATGATATTCACAATGTACCTCTTATTGATAAGGCACAAAAGCCATGACACAAAGACTCAAAAAAAAACTCTATTATTGTTTTGTTGGCCAACTTAAAGTTATTTACATGTATGACATAGATCCTACGGTATACAATATAATCATTTATATAAATATGAGTTTTTGTTTATTTTTATGATTGTAATAATTAGGATGCAACATCTACTATCTAATGCACTAATTTATTTCTTCTTGTAGATTTTGAGGTGATATTTCTCTTACCATCACCAAATGCTTTATTTAGCAAATACAAAGAACTGTTTTCCCTTTTGAAAATATAGGAATGGGATTTCAAATAATTGATGTGTTTCTTACTAATTTTGTATCATATATTACGGGAAGCATGCCGAGCAAAGTTGAAATGACCTGAATGTGGAATTAGTAGATATCTCACTAATCAGGTAACAAATAAGGTTCCTGGTAAAGTTCTTTGTCATATCTTCGTAATTATATGTTTAAAACGATTGTTCAGGTGTAAAGCATAGCACTATTTATGGATTTTAATGGATTAATGTGCATAGAAGAGAAGTGAAGATGGTGTTATGCAAATATCTAGATGTGGTTTTATATTTAGGGACATCGAGGATGGATGGTATTTAGGGACATCAATGAAAGATGGTCCATTGTTAATTAAAAGTCTCATAATGTTAGACTTTCATTGGCATATGATGGTTTCAATTGATTTGGAGAGCTCATATCCATTTCCTCAATGTGGTCATTTTTTTTATAAACAATAACTCTCCTCCTTGGATGTCAATAAAGACAAAGCAAGCAATGTTGTCATTATTTATTTGATATATTTATTTTAATTATTTGATAAATTTATTATTAATGTTGTTTATAACATACCAATTCATTTTTATTGTTTGTCACAGATTTCATATGTACAAAAAATTAGTTGTAGAGAGAGAGAGAGAGCGCACCTTATATAACTAAACCTTTAAAGTTACAGCTTGGCATCATTATGTACAACATCTTTGAATAGCCATTGAGAAAAAAATGATTTCAATTTTATAAAATATTCATATAGACAATCTAGTGATGTCACAGCCTAACACATTTTTGTGGTATGTAAATTTCAACCTAACTTATTTATCCTACATTATTTCATACATTTTTTTTTAATATTTTGATACTATATTAATACTAATCTATAAACAAAAGATAAACAATACTTTTTCCAATTTACTCTAGTGTCATACTATAAACACTAACAAACAACTCATATTTTCACACAATGCAATCTGGGAAGAATGGCACATAATGTTAATGGAGAATTTTGGATGGAATGAATTAAAAAAGATAAAAATTCTAAAGTTGTAAGTGACATTGATACATCCAATGTGACATTTTACTCATTCTTCTAGCAATGGGAAACCAACCAATCATATATGATTATTAAAAGAGTATGAAAGAAATGTTATAAAAGACATTATGTTGAATATTAATTTTTTATTTAGTTTTCTTTCAAACATAAATAATAATTTAACAAATAAATATGATTTTTTGGGAAATCATTATTAGCATACCTTTATTAAGATGTGGCATTTTCTAATATATATGATCTTCTGTTATCAACATTATTTACTATGGGTAGATGTTTGTTTCTAATCAATATTAAAAAATAAAGCTTACTTGTTATAGTATGTTATATCTTTCCTAAACAATGTTGGCAACAACATAAAGCAAGTTATATATGATTTCAACAAGTATGTGAAATAAGTAAAAATCTATAATTAAAATGTTATTTGGAGAACTTGTTGACACTTGATTTATGTGTATTGTATAATATTATGTTGATATGTCATTTCTTACATATGTAGGAGTCATTTAGAGAAATCCATAAAGAAAATATCAAGTATTGGAAGAGAAAAACTTATCATCTAATATGCGAAATGAAAAAATACCTTCCTTCAATACTTTTAGCACACTTTTAGTTGCACAAAAACACCTCATGCAACAAGTCGAAGAGATTGAAATAAGTGGACCCATACACACAAGGTTTAGTTGACAACGTGGCAATTCAATTATCATGTCCGTATTTTTCTAACAACAAACCTAACCAAGACAACCCTCTAAAGACTAGTTCTTTATATCACATAACATGAATCCCTAGCCTTTGTCATGTGTCAAATAAAAATAAATATCAACATAGCGTATGCAAAAAGAAACCATTTGACCTTACATACAACATAAATCCTTGAGGCATGGAAGATGATTGAATATTTGGATAGATTTCATGATGCTCTCATTATTGCTTTTTCAAATTTTGAATTTCATCTTGATACAACTAAATGGATAGATGTGTATATCGCTTCATAAGACAAATACATGATTCAACAACTCTAATCTATTATCATAGTTGTGGTTTTTAACTAATCACCAATGCATTTACAATTTGGTTTTTAATTAAATAGTTGTAGTTTTTAACTAATCACCAATGCATTTAAATTTGGTTTTTAATTAAATAAATATATTTAGAGCTCTGATGATCATGGCATCATTGGTGAGGCACAAGAGCAAGTGTTTACTTTAATATGTACTTTTCATGATAATATTAGACTAGTTTCTACTAAAACCATTTGAGAAATTGTCTTTCTTCATCGATTTCAATCTCAACAAGGCAACACCTAAATATATGATCATTTGAGGCATACTTGGCATCATTGGTGAGGCACAAGAGCAAGTGCTTACTTTAATATGGAATTTTCACGATAATATTAGACTAGTTTCCACTCAAACCATTTGAGAAATTGTCTTTCTTCATCGATTTCAATCTCAACAAGCCAACACCTAAATATATGATCCTTTGAGGCATACTTGGCATCATTGGTTAGGCACAAGAGCAAGTGCTTACTTTAATATGGACTTGTCACAATAATATTAGACTATTTTCCACTAAAACCATTTGATAAATTCTCTTTCTTCATCAATTTCAATCTCAACAAGGAAACATTTAAATATATGAACTATTGAGGAATCATTGATAGCCTTGTTCCAATATCAAACCTTCCTTTTTTATTAATGTTGTCAATTCCTTTTGCACTTTATCTAGACCAACACTTTTGGTGCCCATGATTTACAATGAATCTCCATTCCCTTAACTTATCCATAAAAGAGCCATAGCATGTACAATAGACAAACTTCCACTCCTAGCAAGGAGATTTCTCACAATTTGGCCCCATGTGACCAAACCATTGGAATGGATGGTTACATTTAATTGACCACCCAAAGGCATGCACCCACAATCACAACCTCAATACTAGATAGAATTTGAGATGGGACATAGTTTGGTGACAAACTTAAGGGACCAAAAGCTAAGCCTACCCATTGCCCTTCATGGTAACTTTTGGTTGAAATAACACAATGCTCTTTAGATGTAGTCTAAACTTCTATTTTCATGGTGCATTGCTTCAGATAGAAAAGTCGGTATTTTAGGTTATAAGAATGTATTATGAATGCGAGCAGTGGATAAATACAATAGCGCTATGATACAAAAATTTAATATAATACCCAATATAGCATAAGAAACCTAGATACGCACAATGTAATCATGTCACATAACTCTTGAGAATATCATTATGAAGAATTATAAAATAATTGATTATTTATTAAAATAACACCCAATTAACCCATTTACATCCCTGGTACACAATGATCATATGCATATGTGCATAGCAATGACTATTTAACTTCTATATACACATGTTCATTGATTATTACTTATGTAGACCCACTATTAGGTTGACCTACTTTTTACTTCTACATGTGGTCCCTTATATACCACATTTAAAGTCATAACACACATTAAAGAGAAAAAAAAAAGTTATGGTATATAGACCAGTAACATTGCATTGTATCGAGAGATGCTTAGGCATACCTTACCCATACTAAAAATCCCAAATTAATCAACAAATAAGACACCAATTACATGTCTTGGTATTTTTGGAATCACAAATTAATCAACAAATAACAGATCAATTGCATTGATTCCATTCAATGATAATATTGATTTTATGTCTTAGTATTTTTGGAAAAAATGCTTAGGAATGATGTGATATTATCCTTCTCCACTATGAAACTCTAGTACTAACATCATCTAGCGACATTAATATCGGCATGCCATGTGTGCCATCTTTAGCTTGTGGTTGTTATATATATGATATTTCATAGGCTATTACTATACTAGCATCTCCCTATGGAGGGATTTTGTTTCATGTTAATAATTGCTCTACTCTTACTCTATTCCTTGAAAACCTAGTTATTTGAATAAATAGAGTGGAAACTACTACTTTTGATATTTAATTCAATCCAATATACAATTTAAAATGTCTAAACCTTACACAACTTTATATCTCATCCCATGTGTTATTGTTGGCACCTCATAGTAGGAGACATGTAGCTAATCGCTAAGGAATTTGTTGTAATTATTGTTTGTACAAGACTTAAACAATCACAATCTTGTATTTATTTTACCATATCAATTAAAAACTTCAATTTATCTTAAATTTCATCATGTTTCATTAATGATCAACAATGAGGTTGTGCCAATAAGTACTTTTCCTATGTTCAACTATGTGCAAGGTTTGCACACTAAAAAAAAAAACCATTTCCAAGCTTCAATTTTAAATGATAAGTGAAGACTACCTTATTTTGAGAGAAAGAAATGAGATAGAAAGTTGCACGTCATAATTGTAACAGAGAAAAGATATCGTGTTTTTGAAAGAGAGCTATAAAACTAAGTGGTGACTATCTATTCATATTTATTAAAGATGAATCAAATAATGCATTCTTCTAAAATATATATATAAATGAGATATGTATGAAGCTAGTACTTCCCTCCTTATACTAGATCTTAGTTGTTGTTCAACCTCATCAAACCTTCAACCACTAATCTCTTATGAAGAATGCTCTTCACCAAGTTTGGCACTAATCTAATGATTTCACAATTCTCTAAACCATGAACTAATGTTGAGAAATTTTCAATTTTATATCATTATGTTTTTTTTTTTTCCAAGGAAAAAAAGCATAATTTAAATTCCACGTAGAATGGAAAATTACATTGTTTAGATGCATGAAGTATGATTCCATAAACTAGACATATATTAAATGCCTTGTCAAATCTCATCTTGAAGTAAAGACCTCCCACATGTATACATTGCATCCAGAAGATCAATCACAAAAACACTCATAGTACTCTTCTTGACAAAGTTCATCCTAATTACTTGGGATTTATACAATCCAAAAACAAAAAAGAGCTTAACCAATTTCTCTTAACTATACTATATATAAACAAAAATTGTACTGAAACTAAATTGATTAAATGGGCAAGGACAAGATTCCACCTAAATATTCATCTAGGTGCATAACTAGTGGCTCAATTTGTTACCCATTCTTTAAAATATTGTGTCCCTGTGTATTTAATTCCCTAAATACATGCTTGAATGAGATATTTTCAAATAGTGCAAATACCTTTTTTAATTGTTCAACCAAGGGTCTTAGTGAAACATTTTGAATCTATAAATCTCCATTCATCTAGTCATTGGCTAAAAATGAGTCTCCAAAAACCTACAACTACACAACCCCTTTCTCTCTTTTCGTTTTTAGTAAGCATCGCAAAGCCATCAACTCGGCTAGATTGTTTGAACAAGGACCCAATCCTACCTTTAGTTTAAGAAAGTGTATCATAAATAAAATGTATACCCACACTACAAAAGCGAAGAAGGCCTTATCTCGCCATAAAAAAAACCCATGTGTAGGATTTGTCAATCAGTGGATCACCTATTTGCCTTAGAGAGCTTTCTTTTATCTCCATCATGCATCCTTGGAACTAAGCATAGACCTATGAGGAAACCTAAAATGTTGGAAAACTACCTATAATCAGATAGAAATGCATTATGGGTCAACTAGATGCCCCAAAGTATTAGACATGGCAAGGCCCAAAAATCCTTTAACTTCTTTCAAAGCAATTTCTCAATATTTGTTCAATAGTAAAACCCACATAGAACCATTCCAAACATTTTGGATCATTGCCAATTGTTCTGCATCCTTCCAAATATGGTGTGCATAGGGACATTGAATCACTAGATGAGGTCTCTACTTCAACTTCAACTGAAATCATAGACCTATAGCGTAATTGAGCACTATACATACTTGTGGCATTATTGTTTGTCCTTGCCAAGGATTCCACCTTATCCTTCAATCGAATATGCCCCTTCTTTAGTTCAGCCACTAACATATTCCACCTTTCTACCCATTCACCTTCTATGCCCAAAGATTATGTTGATCTCCATCCTTGATTCCATATAGTAGTAGTGGTAGGATCCTCTAGTCTTTTTAACTAAAATATGCATTGATCTTGCAAGTTCTTTTAATTAAGCACTTAATAAGACTACTTCGCCACACCCTAGAATAAGGTCTACTCATATTCTCACCTACTCTCCATTCCCTATCTTTCACACCAAATTGTTTTCCATTGATTTGAGACATTTTTATACTCTTTGTAGGACTTAAAATCCATTCCAAGAGTGACCAGACACAATGTACTTCTATCCAATCACCTTTTTCCATAAACTTTCTTTGGTCAACAAATTCTAGAGACATTTAGCTATGAAAGATTTTCCAAACAAGTGGTTCTCTCTTAAACCCCATCCACCCATTTCCTTAGCTTAGCCATAACTAGACACTTGGTCAAATGGATACCTTTACTTTCACTTTTTCCTCCCTAGAAGAAATTATAACACACTTTCCTAAACCTCTCTAAAATCCATTTGGGAATAAATGCAAGTGAATGCCAATACACAAGAATGCACAAGAATGGATTCCAAGACAGACTTTACAAGGGTTAATCTTCCACCTCTTGGGACCTATTTATTACACCAATGAAGGATCTTAGTCTCCATCTTTTCTAGTAAACATCCTCTATTATTTTTTCCATAATCATTATACTTGAAAATAAAACCCAACTATATAAAACCCTCCTATAAGTCAAAAGTTATAAAAGGAAATAGTGTGCTCAACTTGTGCTCCAATACCTCTCATCCCATAAAAGTTGAATGAAGATTTCCACTCATTCCATAAAAGTTGAATGAAGATTTCTAAGGATGCACCTCCACCCTAGTTGCTACACAAAAAATATATATAAGATCTCTTGTAATTTACTTGTCTCCCTTTCAAAGCCAATCAGAAACAACAAAATGTCATCTACAAATAAAAGATGTGTCTGTAGTACATAACCTATCCTTAACCCCCAAATATTGCCCACCCTATTAGTTTCCATAACAATGCTACTCACTCCCTTAGCCACCATGAGAAATAGAAGGGGTGATAAGGGACACCCCTATCTCAATCCTCTATATGGTTTGAAGAAAGCTAAGGCTACTGCATTATTCAAAATAAAAAGGACATAGAATTAACACATCATATGATCCAATTCACCACTGTGAGACTAAAACGGACATGAAACAATATTAACCTTAAATACAACCAATTTGTTTAATCAAAATATTTTGACAAGTCCATCTTTATGGCCATCAGTGACATCTTCTTAGTTGTGATAGAGTGAAGACCCTCCTATGCAATTCCAATTGCCTCATGGATTTGCTTTCCTGCTGAAACCCAAACTTTTTGAAGGATATGACTTCAAATAAATATCCTTGTATTCTGTTATTAATACATTTGCTATTATGTTATAAAGACAAGGAAATAGGCATGGGTTCGTCAAAAGAGTTAGATTTATCTTTCTTCGGGATAAGAGATACGAATGTAGCAATAAAACTTCCTTGCATCTTATCAGAATTTTTTACCTCTTCAATTACCCTAATCAAATCCTCTTCAACCAACTCATAGAACCCAAGAAAGAATTTAATTCAACCAACTCATAAAACCCAAGAAAGAATTTAATAGTCCACAGATCAAGGCCTGGGCTCTTGTTTTAATTAAAAGATGATAAAACTGTTAACAATTCCTCCTT
Organism: Larix kaempferi; assembly: GCA_027924585.1. NCBI lineage: Eukaryota > Viridiplantae > Streptophyta > Pinopsida > Pinales > Pinaceae > Larix > Larix kaempferi. Next base: position 28,365,005 of record BSBM01000904.1, on the reverse strand, counting down.
TTAGACTTCCTTAAACAAACTCTCATTATGCCCCTTAGTGACCATTTTTTCTATATTCACTTGCTCAAGATCCTTGTACATATTTTGAAACTGTCTAACTTTAAAATCAACTATCTCTTTATGGCTTCTCACCGAAGAACCCTCCTCATTTTTCATTTACCAGATTGTATTTATCCCTCTTTATGAAATAATTTTGTGTTCAAATCTCGGTTCTCTAACCATAGTTCATGCTCTTCATCCTCCATTAAACTTCCTTGTTAGCTAGTAACCTCTTCACTTTTCCTTCCAATTCATTTAATCTCGTTATTTCTTCTTCACTCGTGACAACCCTTACATTATTTTGATGTAAAGCAACAATCTCGTCCTCTATCTTCTTCAATACCTTATCCCTAGGTATATGCTTTTCTACATCTCATTCCAACACTTTTACCTTGATATTCTTCAATGAATATGCTAACTAAACACATGCTGGAACTCCATACTTTTGTTATACCTCTTCCATTCTCTATTAATGATACCCAATAAATCCTCTTCCAACCAGCTAGGGTTGAAATTGAAAGGACTGGAGAGCTTGTCTTCCTTTATTCCAATTGTAAAAAAATAGGATTGTCCCGAACCTACACCAACTCTTACCCAAGTTTTAGTTCTGTCCACCAGACAAAGAAGATCTTCGTGCATTAAGAATCTGTCCAACCATCTGGAAACCCCAGCCTCCCACAACCTGTTATTCATCCATGTTGGGGAGATGTTGATTGGTTCAACATCTATAAGACCAGCCCGCTCGATTTTATTTCTAAAATCATCCCTTAATCTGTCAACCCTTGCTAAAGTTTCCCAAATCTTGACCTGTTTATCCCTACCAATAACCATATACATTCTCTTCCTTTAAGACAAAAAAAAATCCCCCAGTCTTTGAATATCAGTCTTTGAATATCATCATAAGACCCATAAACAATTAGGACTGGAACTATGATGCCCGAAGCTTTAACCTGCATTTTTGTGCATGACCCTAAGGCAAAAGAAAAATCAATCAGCAATTAGACAATTTCTATCCAGTAATTAGTCACCCAGAATTCCTGACAACATCTAAGGCTACAAAATCCCAATCTTTAAGACAAGATTTCAACATCGTGACAATTTTATCCGCTATGATGCCTTCTCCATATTAGCAACCTCAAATTAGTCAATAAACCAATTGCATTGGTTCCATTCAGTATAGTATTGTTCTTATATATTTTAGAAATTTTGGAAAATTAAGATAGATGTGATAGCATTCTTTTTCACCTTTGAAACTCTGATATTAGTATAGCAATATGGAATCAGTGTCATGCCTTATGATCCCCTCTAACTTGCTGTTGATATATGGGTGATATATCACAAATAAATCATTACTACAATCAACAATGACAATATCCAAATGGTGGAATTTCATCCCACATCAATAATAACTCCACTCTCACTCTATTTCGGAAAAACTAGTATATTTAATAACTCAGTTACTCCACTCTCACTCTATTTCGGAAAAACTAGTATATTTGATTTAATCGGTAGAAGGCTACAACTTTGGATATTTAATTTAGTCCAACAAGTCATCCCAGGTGATACTGATGGCACTTCACTGTAGGGGACATATAACTAATCACCAGGGAATCTGTTCTATTTCTAGTTTGTCAAAGTCTGGAATAATGACAATGATGTATTGTTTTAGTCTGTCAATTAATAACTTTAAATTGTCTCAGCATTTAGCATGTTTCATCTATCGGCAAGGATGTGGTGCCATTAAAATTCTGCATTCAACTATGCACAAGACTTACGTATTTCAAAAAAAAAAAACTTCAATTCGAAGACACTCATTTTGAGATGTAGAACTCAAATGCATAGTGAAAATTTTAAAGAGTCACAAGATGGCCTGTTCTTGGGAGAGCACTATAAAATCTAAGGGGTGGCTATCATCCATATTTACTAAGGATAAATCAAAGAATGCATTCTTCTAAAAGAATTTATAAATGCAATCTCTTTCTCAAACAGAAGCTAGTACATCCCTGCTTACACTAGATCTTAACTCTCTTCGAGCTTATCAAACTTCCAGTCACCAATCTCTTGTGAAGAATGTCCTTTGCCAAGTTTGGCAAACTAAGGTTCCAAATTCCCCAATTTCATTTAGGATCAAAGATATCTGATGTTTTCACATCTCTGTCAAACTCTTGAACTAATCTTGACAAATTTTCAATTTTCATATGATGCTGTCTCTTACTTTTTCTAATAACTACATCTCCTTTTTTAAGTCTTATGGATATTTAATTCGTTATTTTTCTGTTTTTTATTGATATTTTATTGCTTTCTTTCCATGTGCATCCGCTGTAATTTGGCCCCTTTCACCCACTGTCTCGGAAATTGTCCCCTTGTTCCCTATGCCCTATTTCTGAAAATCAGTGCGACAGAGACCTGCTAATTAAAAAAAAAAAATTCTCTCTGAGAAAATTCACCTTTCTTCCTAAGTGCAGTTAAAAGAATTTTTCTTTTTTCTCATATTGTTCCATCTCATCGAGTATCAAAGTAAATGAAAGCTAAAAAACACCATAAATCAATCATACTAATGTTATCCCATATCTGCTTGCAACTACTAAAAGATTGGCTCCATAAGAGGCATCTAGCTTTTTGACAAACATTTAACCAGTTAACCTTTGCAGCTTCATGATATTTTGGTTTGATAGACAATGTTGCCACAGAATTCATCCAGACAAGTTGCCTTTCTTGAAGGTCCAATAAAATGTTCAACGACTGCTAAATTTGGTTTAATATTTTCATCGGTTTAATACTTTTTTAATGTTCATGGACTCTGTTATGGACAGCATAAAGCAAAGGAACTACCAGTATCAACATAATAGATTATGCATTTCACAGGATCACTATAACATCGATAAGAAAGAATATCTGGAATAAAGAGCAATAATTCAGATGTTATTTTTTCTCTATTCAGCCAACAACTTGAGGATTCATGTTTGCACCAAGAATAGCGAGGTGCTCTATGACTATAACCCATTATGGGGGAGAATGTTGTCATGTAACGTAACGTAACATTATGTTACAAAAATAAAAGTAAATAATAAAAACCAGCATAGATCTATTTTAAACCCGGATCTATCAAGCATCAAGAGGGATCCAATTTCTTGAGGTGTAATTTTTTTTAAACTTAAACTCAAGAAATTTGATCCCTCTCTTGCTTGATAGATTCGGGTTTAAGTTTAAATTTTTAATTTTATAGGCCGACATGGATTTTTTAAATTACTTTTCATAAAAAAGATTACACCTCAAGAAATTGGATCCCTCTCGATGATTGATAGATCCAGGTTTAAAATGAATCTTAGTACAAGCAATGACAACAGGAAATAGTAAGTGAATTAGTCAATGGTTGTTCAACCTGCAAATCTTGAATTGCTAAATGCAAGATCAAAATTCATATCTACAAAACGGAAATGAAAAAAGAGCTTATTTTTATCACAAATATTTACAGAGCTGATTTAATGTTTTAAACTGACAAGGTAGCAGTTGAATTGTTATATCCCTATTTCTCAGTCAAGTAACCTGACCAAGTCAACCCTCTAAGCCTAGTTATTTATATTACATTACATGCAGCCCTGATGTTTGTCATCTATCAGAGAAAACTCAAAGGTAACACGGAGTATGCAAAAAGAAACCATTGGGCCTGACAAACAGCTAGAAGCCCTGAGACATAGAAGATGACTGATTTCACAGTGCCCTCATAACTGCGTTTTCAAGTTTTATATTTCATCTTGATACAACTGAAAGGATAGATGTAACTTGCCTTTCCTAGGAGAAATACATGATTCAACAGTTCTGATCTACTGCCATGATTGCAGCTATTATCTAATCAGCAATACATTTGAAATTCAGATTTGAATTAAATAGATATCTTTAGAGCTCTGATGATTACACTTATTAGTGAGAAACGAGAACAGGCACTTAGTTTAATCCGGACTTCCATGCTAGTATTAGAGCTAGCTTCCACCAAAACCGTTTGTCAAATTGGCTTTCTCGGTAAATTTCAATCTCTGCAAGGCAGCCTCTAAAATCTGATCCTCTGAGTAATCAGTTAGATAGCCCTGTTCCACTATTAAACCTTCTTTTTCTGCTAATGATGCCACTTCCTCCTGCACTTTATCTGGACCAACATTTTTGGCATCCAACAAGTTACAAGCAATCTCCATACCCTTAACCCCATGTAACAGAGCCATAGCCTGTACATCAGGCAAACCTCCACCTCTTGCACTGAGTTTCTTCGCAATTCGACGCCCTGTGACCAGATTATTGGAAAGTATGGGCACATTATAATTGACCACAAAAGGGCATGCACCGACAATCACAACCCCAGTACTAGAAAGAACTTGAGATGGGCCATAGTCCGGTGATAAACTCAAGGGACCAGAAGATAACCCTACCCATTGCCCCTCATGGTTGGGCTTGAAATAACCCAATGCTCTTCTGATGGAATCTAAATTTCTGTTTTCGTGGTGTGCTGCTCCATATAGAAAGGTAGGTACTGTAGCATGTCAAGGCCTCCTATCAGTTATGAGATTGGTGGTGATATTAGAAATTCAATGAGATTACAGTTTGGCCGTTTATGCTAATATGAGATATTGAATGAGATAATATATGGATTGTTTATGTTATCAGCCAGGTAAATTTATGTTGGCTGATAAATACACACTGCAGTTAATCTGCAGAGAAGAGTAAAATCCTTAATTGTAATTAACAATGATTTTGCAAGGAAAAAAGAAAGTGATACAGACCTTTAAGAGTGAGACCAATGTCAGCTGCCAGAGATCGAGCCAGAGAGGCTACCTGATGCAGAGAAGCATCCCCCAAGGGGTGGTAACATATGTGGTCAACAACTCCCAATCTTGGATGAGTTCCAGAATGCCCTTTAAGATTTATTGCCTGTAATGCAGCCCTTACCATGCCCAATACTGTGTTTTGGGGAGAACAAGATGAATGTTGTTGCTGTGATGAAGAGAAAGGAAATACAAGTGTGTAACCAACACGGTTGTAATCCTTGTCTTCAAATGCATTGAGGAGGGCAGCAGCATGTGGGTGGGCTCTAGCTGCCCTTTCTACGGCCTCCAATGCTTTGGCATTCCTGCTTTCGGACACATAAAGCTTACAGCAAGCAACCACTGCTTGCTTCATCATAAACAATCTGGTTTTGTAAATGTATGGATGAACGCGAGCAGCAGATAAATGCGTTAGTGAATATGGCCAAAGAAAAGTTTGGGTGATCCGATTCAGCGAAATTTGGGTAAATCCCGTTTAGAGTCGTCATTAATCTAATTATATGTCTAAAATGTTTAAGATACAAGGCCAATATTTTGTTTACGTATTAAAAGTGCAAAGTGTCTATCTATTTCATTATCGATCTCTACAGCTTAACTAAAACGAATACAAACAAATTATCTCACACAAATACAAGACAAGATGGGAACGTTTGACACGAGAAAAAATCATTTTATGATATAGAATAGATTAGGTAAATATTGAACAAAGCATATCTTAGAAAAATACAATTACAATATGGAAAATTTAGTATAACAAGAAGTTTTAATGTGTATTTTGCTATAAAAAAGGTTGTAAACAATTAAAAAACGTTAAGCAATTTCTCTCTACCCACACACTTTATTAAAACGGTCAATTATGCACCTAATAGTTTTATATAACCCAGCAACATCTTTTATAATGTGTAAGAAAAGTTTTATATAGCGTAGCAACATCTTTTCTTTTATAATGTGTAAGAAAACGTTTATGTTGGAATACTTGAAATAAAGATGAGAATGAAGCATTATTTCTCATTCATATAGTATATATATTTAAACATTGATGTGATCCTTGGTTTCATATTTTAATAGATCTCTTGAACTCTCAATGATGTTTCATATTCACCTATGACAATGAAGTAAATAATAAATATAATTTACCAAATCCACAAGGATTAGGTTTCCAACATTCCTCCCCTTAATTTGAAGGGGTGTATGTGAGTCCAAGAATCTTATGAAAGACAGCTGAAAACATGAAGTGGACAACTTCCAAATGCTGAACATTTCATACTTGACAATCCGAATTTGCCAAATAAGCTAGCAGAAACTAATGTCTTCTTTTAAGTGCTAAAAAGGGATTGCTCTCTAAACCGGTAGTCTTTGGATGACCACAAACTCGGTGGTTTTGGATGACCACAAGACAAAAAGGTTAACAGAAGCAACAGAGGATGTTGTCTTCTACTAAATGGTGGTTTTACGCTGACCACAAACTCTGGAACTTGGCGCCAACTCTAATTTTGGCTCAGCGGATCCCTTTGGAACGGAGTAGAAGAAGAAGAGGATGTCAGCATGGTGGGGACTTAAACATGAGATGCCCCACTTCTAATGTGCAAAGGAATGTAATTCCATGGGAACAAGACTACAATGTCATGGGGTGTCTCGTTTTTTATCGGTGGTGTTGCAACATCTACCCATGATATCATTCTAAGATTAGATTTAAGAAACCCCTAAAGCACTTCTAGATACTCATTCTTGTCCTTGTATATTTTTACAAAGACCCTTCCCCATATAGCCCAATTGGGATCTAAAAATATAATGTATTGTCCAATCCCTATGATGCCAACTCACTGTCACTATTGCAAATCAAATCCTCCTCCTTCAAACAAAAGTAATTGTAATCTTGGAACAAGCCTTTGTCATTTATTTGCAAGTATCTAATTGATTGGCAGATAGAGTGTGTTTGCATATGTATTTTCAAATGTCAATCAACATGAAAGAATCACGTGTTATATGTCGACACGTGGAAAGAACAACACCCAACTCAAAAATATTCTCGTCACCACTACCAAAATTCCATAACAGTGATAGAAGATATTTGTTGTTCTCTTGATCTCTCGGATACAATAAGAAGAAGAAGCAACCATCATCAACCCAACAAGCTCGATAAGAGGGAATCATAACATAGAAAAGAATGACACTCTCTAGGATTTTGAACTCAACTGGTGGCCTGTAATCATGTTGCAAAAGAGAGAGATAGTTCATGTTCACCACCACCAACCACATTCATTGGCTCAAGCCTTGCTTCTATGATCTTGTCAAATGGACAAACATATTCTCGTTTCCTTCTGCAAGTTTGGTGAGTTTGGGACTCTTTCCCACAATTACCTAGGCATTGAGAACCATGACCATAAGTTATTCTTAGAGATCATATCGTCATCCCATTTCGCCAGTTTGTTTGCACCAACTACCAAAGTATGAGTGCTAAGCATGATATAATTTCGAAGTAGGTGTCATAAGTGCTTCTCTCTTCTGGCCCCCTCTCAATAAAATGAGTATTGATTTGCAAGATATGATTGGAAATGAAGTTGAAACGTTGGTTACTCTTTCCATGGAAATAGAATATCACACCAGCTCCTCTCACAAAGTGGGGATTATAGCATAACACTCCATTCTCTTTGTAGTTAGATTTGCAATATGAAACACAAAGTACATAAGATTTGCAATATGAAACACAAAGTACATAAGATTTGTAATCGAAGCACAATTATTATTTGCAAACCACTAGCGCACTAGGGATCATAATATGATCATTCTACAATATATAGTGACCTATTTATGCTAGTTGCTTCACACTTGGGGCCATAATCCGCAAAACATGACTTAGCAATAGGATCTATTGGTTTCATAGATAAGCACTCCTAGGAGATATAAGAATCTTTTCAAAACACTCAAGCCACTTCCCTTGTAAAGTTTCATTGCAGTTCCCTTCCCTTAGGCCACTCCAAATCGTTAAACAAATAATCAAGCAAACATTACATGTAGTGCAATGACCTTGGCCACCCCCATCTCAACTACCATGTGGAACAATTGGAAATTGAAGCATTCATAAAACATCGCAGGCCACACAAAATAAGGTGAGTAGTAGCAGTGCAACACACTATACAAAAAAACATTCTACTTTCCTTTTACAAAGCATATAGGGGAGGGTCAGGCATAATTGAACGGGCCCCTTTCACCACGTCGGATGACCACATGGTGGACACGTGGCGGTGTACATCCCCGACCCAGCGTGTCACACCATGTCTTATGGTTAGGTGTGCTTTAAGGGCACCTTTATTTCCCTCGGGAAATGCACTCTACGCGCCTTCTACGATGACCTCCTCCATCGCTCCTCCATCGCTCGTTAATTCTTGCTCCGGGCCTATGGGTGGGCGTTTGGCCACCCGAGTAGTGGACCTCCCTGTTTGCATTCGAGGAGACTCATGGTGTCATTCATGGTGGAGACCCATGTGTTGTGGCTTCCCCACGTTGCGATGTTACAGGTCGTCTAGTTGTGTGGGTTTTTGTCATCGTTGGTGGTTGTCATTCTTGGCAAAGTCTCGGTGGTTGATTGGCATTCTTGTGCTAGTTCGTGAAGTCTGCTATGTTGTGACTCCACGTCGAGGTGGTGGTTATGTTCATCGACTCGTTAATTGCTTGGCGTCAGCATGGTAGTTTTGTTCATCCCCATCTATTGTAAACTCGCACACAATTTCTACAACACTGTTTGGCCAATGTTTTCCCAAAATGTTAGTTGACTACCCCTTCCATTGGTTGTTTCATAGGTGAAGCTATGTGGTTTGGAGGCGAGTTGTGAGTGAAGGATTCATGTGTCGACATCTGAAACAAAGACAAACCGGGTAGGATTCAAATCCTTCTGGCTTCTCCTTATGTTTTTCAACACATCAATCCTCCCTATGGAAATTTGCCTCATTTTCTTGGCACCGTGGGTTGTTTCGATGGATTTTTTTGTTAAGGTAGAGTTCTCCTCTGGTTTTTTCTAATAGGTTTCTTGCAGTGTGTTTGGAAATGCATTTATCCTATAAAATTCATATAATATGTGCATAATTCTGTGTTATCTCTGTATATATAAAAACAATTTATTGGCTTAGAGTGGCCTCTACTCGAATTGTTCTTCATCTGAGTGACATTTGTATGTAAATTTATATGTGATTTGGGTTTATAAAACCCTATCAGAAGCATATGACATGGTGCTTAAACCCTAGCGGTTAGCTTGCCATTAGTAGTGGCCTTGTTTACCATTTTTCATTCTCTATGTATAATTGTTCCTTTTTTTGGCTTGGAGTGGCCACTACTGGAAATATTATTTCCCTGTGCAACATTTGTATGTAAACATTTGTGTGTGGTTTGGGTTGCTAAAACCCTAGAGGTTGCAAGTGGATTGGACCTTGCATCTATGTATACTTGTCTCTAATATGTCAATTTTGGCTTTTATATGGGCTTGCAGGGATGGAGAGGCTTGAAGCCCTCATTCAAATGATTTCTTTGCAAGAATGATAATGTAACAAATCATAATGTTTAGGGTTTAGGGTATCCTTGCTCCTTTTGTTTTTGGATTAAATTCGGTAGACAGAATCATCTAGGGCATGCCGGTTTAAGCCTGTAGTGGCTTGCTCCTTATATCTTGTGTTGTAATTGTGTATCTTCATTGGTTATTGATGTATTTAGGATGGTATGTATGGATGCTATGATGTATTTCGTGTTTAGAATTAGATGTGTGGATGAATGGATGTTGATTTCACTCCTGGTTCCATGGCAAGGTTGGGTTCGCAAAATTTCAAGTTTTATATGCATGTGGTGCATTGCTCCTTGCATTTTTGCCTTTAATTTTGTATAATGACATGTTTGGTTCATGGTGTTAAATCTAGTTCTAGCTTGTTGTTGAGTATAATTGTCGCAAATTCAATTTTGAATGGGTGCTTTAAAATATTTTCGTGTTTTTGATAACATAAGAACGCATATGAAATTTTTGTCACAAAAGAAATATGTCTTTATTAATTTGTACATAGATTTGTGCATGGATTTGCAAATTAAGTATATTCTCCATTATGGAAATCTATCTATTTGTATTGTATATGCTACAAGTGTGTGAATTTTGTTTAAGAATGGAATGGGCGTGTCTATGTTGCATTTGTTGTTCTTCCATGCTTGATTAGTTAGTCCATTGGGGATTATGGTGTAGGCTGTTGGGTATAATAAAATTTATGGTTCTTGGTTGTTTAAGCATGTTGTGGCTTGCTGTTGAGTATAATTGTCTTGGATTTGGCTGTATGACTTCAATTTAGAAATTGTTTGCGGTTTTTGTATCTTTTGTGCTTTCTTGATCTATATAAATTAAAAGAAGGTGTATGGTGTTCAACATTTCAATTTTGAATGGGTACTTTGTAACAACTTCATGTTTTGGTTAACACAATAGAACATATGTGACTTGAGTGCTATGGAATTCCTATGCATTTATTGTTCATACAATTTAGTGATCTAGCTTTCTACATTTGCAATTATGTGAGATTTGTGTGAATTTTGTGAGCTTATGTGAGATTTGTGTGAATTTTGTGAGCTTATGTGAGAATTGTGTGAGCTTTCTACATTTGCATGCTACATGTGTGTGAATTTTGTTTAGTAAAGGAATGGGCATGTCTATGTTGCATTTTTAGTTCTTCCACGCTTGATTAACTCACTACGTTTATTTTATATGCACGCATACATGCATTTGTGGTCCATTCTGATTTTAATGGAAGTCATGACTCTTTTAAATGGTTAATTGAAACGGTGATGCCCAATCTATTTGCAGTGGTGAATTTGGGGTTGTTTATGGCCCTATATTTTGATGGGATGCAGTGGATCGCTTCTAGTATCTTGGGTTCCATAGCCATGTAGTGCCTTGCTCCTAGTGTTTTTCATTGTAATTTTTGGCAATACCCCAAAAGATTATGGATCCCAAAGAATACTTATGGACAATTAGCAAAGAACCTCTTTGAAATTTTGGTGAGGATTAATGGCACTACTAGGTGGCTTTATATAAATTATATGGGAACAATCAAGGTTAGGTGCCTTGACAGTGGATATGTAATGGACAATTTGTAGAGTTCCTTAGTGGTTAGTGCCTTAAGGAGGACTTAGTGTTATTGTTATTGATATTGTTCTTGATATAGACATTGTTTAGGTGCAGCATCTATTTTTGCATCCAAACCTACAAAAGGATTAGGATGATAGGCACTAAGTATTATGTAATGGACAATGCCTTGAAGATGACTTAGTGTTATTGTTATTGATTTGGTTCTTGATATAAACACTGTTTAGGTGCGGTATTTGTTTTTGCATCCAAATTTGCAAAAGGCTTAGGCTGATATATACCTGGATATATACATGCCCACCAAAGTAAGAAAAGGGACAAAGTCCTGCCCTTTACTAAACTTGAAACCAGAAACAACCATAGACCACTAGTGCCATGATTTATATGGCTTGTATATTGGCTAATGCAAATGATATACCACTTATAATGTTGAGTGTTTCGATCCATGGGCATTGTGGACTTCAATATTAAGAATACATATGCATGGAGATTGGCCAATTAAGATATACTCAAGGCATGAGTGTTTGTAGGAATTGGTAAATGTTGTTCTTTCCAATCTGTGCACTATTGGGGATTGTCACTATCAATGAGCTCCTTCATTGCATTCATTGTGCATTGTTTTTGTCTTGTATATCCTTGGGCTAGAGGGGCTGATGTAAATTCTTGTTTTTACTTAATGATATGAAATGCCTGCAATCAATTTAATTTGAAGAAATATCTATCCCGATTTTACTTTCATGGCACCATAAAAAATATATACCCTCTTTGAATTCCTTGTCAATACCATTGCATTATATGAATTAGAGATATGATTGGCCTCATTAGGTCAAAGACTGATTTCATATAATTGGTACACTAAGTATGGAGCTCATCCTCTTGACTCAATAGTAAAATTATGAAATCTATTTATAAGAACTTCATCAAGGAGACATGGACCTTCCTATCCATATTTTCATATTATAAGGGAATACATTCCAAATCCTCGGATGGTTGAGAATGCATTCGTGCTAATCAAGTCCTTAGATTGGATTCAAGCCAAAAATGGAGTAGCATCCAAAAATTGCCTTTGATGCAAAATCCACACTACTTGTGGTAAGGCTAAACATATAACATCCCAATGGTTTAGGGGGGTCTAGAGAGCTCATTTTCCAAGCTTGATGTGTTTCCTGCATCTGGTTCATCCTAGTGGTTTGGGTTTGCCAAGTTTGCTTGATTTGGATTGGTTGAGGTTCTTTCATGTGCTTGAGCCCATCTCACTACTTGCATCCCAGGAGGAATTGAAAATCTGTAGCTATGACTTGTGCTCAAAACACCTGGATTTACTGTAAGTGTTGGGAAACCATATGCCATATTTTCCCCTACATTGGTAGAAAAAAAGGGGGAGGTATGTCAGCTTGATGATATTGGGGGATGTGGGTGTTTATAAGTTCTTGAAAGAATAGTGTATTGTTTATAATTTGATCCAAAGAGATGGACATCCTCCTACCTTGCTCGAACATGTTTCCATTCATTCCCACTTCTTTTGTCTCCCTCCTTCATTTTGCATTGTCTGTTGCATCTTTCTTTATTCTTTTTCCTACCTTGCCACCTATTTTTGGTGCTTTTTTACTTTCCTTTTGTTCTCTCTGGATCCTTTCCTGCCTTTGTTTTTCAGCAGCTACAATCCTTGCTGCCTTCTTCTCCTTTGTCAATTCCTTCTTCTATGTTTTAAATCCTGCATCTCATTTTTTTTGTGTTCTATCTCAACCGATAATTTGATGTAGTCTTCTAAAGTGAATCCTTGAGAATTGGCCAAGTATTGGTGTGGTTCCTAGTTCAATGTGAGGATTGTCTTGGGGTAGTGCTTCATCCCCAAGGGAGACATCAATTGTCACTTCATTTTCTAAACTATGTTCTTGTACACCCTCTTCATCCACAATAATAATGGGCAACATGGTTCTTGACGATTGATGGCAGCGAAGGCATGTTAAGGATTTCTCCATTAGTGTCAATGACAACATGTCTATTCATATTCAACATCGCTTCTACTAACCACTCAGGTTGTGAAACTAGGGTTGGCATTGTTGCTTGCTCGTTGTTGCTTGCTAGTGATTCACCACCATCAACCACATTCAAATTGGCAGTTCCATTATGATTTTGCTCTGCAAAATCTGCATGTGTTTCATATGATCCAACAAACTCATAGTTCTCTGTAGTTGTTGCATGGACATGTTTTGTAGAATCTGTATGCATTTCATTTGATACAACAACCTCATCGTTACCAACAACTTGTTCATTCTTGTATTGAGTTGCACTAACATGTTCATCATTGTCACCCAATGGCTGGCATTGTCCGTGAGAGAGGGATAAGTAGTTATCTACAGCATCTACATCTTCATTGACTTGTACATCAAAGCCTTGGCTACATACAATATCATGGAAAAGAGCATTAGGATTAAGTGGTCAGATTCCAGTCCACCTAAATCCAGCCTTGATATTTGAGAGTGTGAGATCCCTTTTAAGAGATTTACTTGCAATTTCAGCTAGTTCAAGCCTCTTGACCTCCCTCCCTGGATTCTTTGTCATCCATGTTGCTCTCTCATACCTGAAGAAACACTTGAAAGGCCCAAACACACTAACATCAAGAGGTTACAACTTGTGAGTAGTATGTGTAGGCAGGGTCAACAAGTCAATGCCCAACATGTTTGCCTCCTCAATGGTCTGTATAGCTATGTGGCTATCATGGCCATTGAAAATCAGCAAGTGTCTATTTTCAAGTGAGACACCACCAGGTATAGATATTGCAAAGTGGCAACGCCAATTCAAGAACAATTCTTTAGTCATCCATGCATGCTCCTTGTTCACAATTTTGGATATAGTTTTTCAGCTGACTCTTTCCCTTGAAAAGATAAAACCTAGGGATCGATGCACTGATTGTATTTACACAACAAAGAATGATTATCCACTCCTAAGTTGCTCCTAGGCATAATTTTTGACACATTCCTACTCCCTCTCTTGACAATTACTTGCATGCCACAGTTCCTCCTTGCTTGCAAACCTGTTTCATCACAATTCCACATATGTTATGGACTGTAGGCATGTTTCTCTACATACACGGTGGATAATGTGCCATAGAATTTGGACATAGTTTCCAGGCATACATTTATTGACTTGTCTCTATCAAGGCCCTCTACAGTTTGTAACACTAGATCTAGATGCCTTTCTTTGAACCCGATCCACCATGCTTTCCCAAGGAAGCCATCTCTGAAAGGATTTGGCCTACCTTGATAGATTTGAGCAACAATGGATTTTAGTTGTATCAATTCCACCCCATGGCCCATTCCAACCATCTCCTTGCACCAAACAACCACTTCTTCCTCCTCTTTTGCAATCATCATCGTAAGTGGCCCTTTCTACTTTGTATGAGTGAGACCATTTATCCAATAATGCAATGATGTGGGTGTAATCCCACATTTTTTGGCAGCAGCTCAGATAGAATATCCATTTAATTCTACAGTCATCGTATCCTCTTCAATCCATCCTCTAATGGCACTAATCTTCTTCATTCCACTAGCACCTTCCACCGAGGTTGGTTGTGGCACAACACCATCACCCACTGTCTCATTATGCTCGTCGGCATCCCCAATAGGATTGTTGTTTGCAACAGGTTGGAGCACATCTTCATCTGAGGAAGTGTAGTTGTGCACCCCTGGTAACTTGCCTCTTTGTCCTCCTTGTACGAGCAGTGTGATTGACTCTTACCATGACTGTAAAAACCTGGAGAATATTGGCAAAATCCTATACACATGCATTATATAGTCCAATGTTATTACAACAATCCTACACACATGCATTAGTTATTTGAATGTATTTGTGTCTTCATTATTAGTCTTCAGCGAATGCAATCTGTGTTTTTGTTTGTACAACAACTAATGAGTGTAACCCTACTTGTATGTTCATAGTGTTATGCTATCATTAGTTGCATGAAGCTACCGCAATCTAATTTTCTGGTTGTGAACAAGCAAATTCTATAACCCCGCTTGTATGATGGGAATTGAGTTTTGCAAGCAACGAAAATTTTAAGGATCCATAATTGTCTTAAAGTGTAAACACCTTGGAGAATATTACTAATTATCAAATCTCCACGATAAAATGTTTGGCGATTTTATTTTTTAAATATTCAAATTTCTAAGGGTTTTATATTTTTTTTGGACAATTTGGTGATTTTTAAAGTAAATTTTTTTAATCCTATGGAATTTGGGTGAATCATATTGGAAAAGAATGGACAATGGCAAATATTTAAAAAAAAAACCTTGAAAATTAGCCCATGGGCTAAATTTCACCCCTAAAATTTTCCCTGTTTGCAAGTGGTATGAACTCTGTTTTATGGACTTACATTCAAAATCGGTACTTTGAATTTTCTATGGTTATATTTTTGTGAATGATATGTTCACCTTACTTAATAATGGGAAATTGAGAATTGTAAGTGGTGTGCATTAACAATTTGTATGATGTTACAATGAAAATTAGAAATGAGAATGTTGTGTAGGTTATGTATGATAATAAGTGATAAATGAGAATAAGTTTACTTATCAGTTCATAATCGAAAGCATGAATTTGTCAATGTAGGTTGCATGTGAGTGCATTCAATTTTGTATATACTTTGAGAGGAATTGAGTAGAAAAATACTCTTTAACAACAAATGAGAGGAATGTAGATTATATATAATGTTATTGCTAATGTTAAAACACTCTAATGGATTGCTTGCTGATAGTGATTATATTCAGTTTAATAATATGTTCTATGATGGACTGCTTGTTGATAGTGGTTATATTCAATTTGACAATATGTTCTCTGATGGACTTCTTGCTGATAGTGATTATATTTAGTTTGACAATCTTCTCTTTGTTGGTTGTGCTGCTAGTGAGTTTGAAAATATGGAATGCAAATATGGTAGACTTTGTGATGTTTGTATCATTATATAGATTTTTGTTGTTGGGTTTGATTGGAGACTGGCATTGGCATGGATCATGATTAAGACACAATATTAGATAATCCATGTTTTTAAATCAAATTAATGCTTGATGTAGTGCAATAAATGGGCTAGGTGGCATTTATTGCATTGGGAGGCTTGAGTTGTTGAATGTGCATGGAGGAAAAACCGACCTTTTCCACACAGTTATCTTCGTAGGTGGGGATACATGTTGTGCAAGTGTGGATGTGTGCTAGGACGATTTATGATGTTGGTTGTTTGTCTTCTCCATAGGTCATTCGATAGGTCTATAGTCATTGAGGATATGTCCTTTTAGATTTGATTATTTAGGTTGCTGGTCCATTTGATGAGATTTGCTTGTTAGAACATAACTATCTATATCTGAGACAAAATGGTTTGATAGGTGGAAGTGTCACTTATCAACCGTTGAAAGTATTATGGGCCTAATTAACAAATGAGAGAATCATGGGCGGAATTAACAAATGATCAATTTTACTTCAATTTTGAATTCTACACTTTTATCTAATTAACACATAATTACGTCGAAGATATTCTCTCTATGAGATGATGTTTCTTAACACTGTAGCTAGATTCCTAGACGAATGGAATCCAGTCACGTGTATATCTGACCTTCTTGCCAAATTCGCCAAGGTTTTGTGCTTCTTTAGCTTTCTTTTCCACCAAATTCATCAATTTTTTATCCTACCTTTAGTTGTCTTCTCCGCCAAATTGGCCAAGGTGGTCGCTGTAGCTTCCAGGTCCATGTGTTATCTGTCGTCCTTTAGCACTAGCCTTTAATTCGTCATTTCCACAGGATTTTGTCAGAGCCCGATCTTGTCTTCCTTTAGCAATCACGGTTCATTCATCTATTCCGCCGTTCATTCATCTATTCCACGGGATTTTGTCAGAGCCCGATCTTGCAGCAGGTGCATGGGGTATGGAGATTTGTACAAACAAGGTTATGGAGTCAACACAATTGATATTTTTGATTGATTGTTGCAGGATATCCTCGAGAATTCCCCAAGTCTATCTATGAATTGATTCGAGTTCTTCTTCAGGACATCGAATGAATTGATTGCTGAAGTTGAGAAAGGCCAAGGGCGGGATATGGAAGCCTACATACAGAAAAATTATGTGTGTACTGTTAATTGTTATATGTCCAAAGACGAAGCGATTCCTTGGATCTTATCTGCAAGAAGCTGAATGGATAGCAAGTGGACATGTCCCCACGTTTGATGAATACATAAATAATGGCACAACGAGCTCAGGGATGTGTATACTGAATTTGATTCTGCTTCTTTTAATGGGTAACTTTTACCACAAGACATCCTGCAGCAGATATACTCTCTCTCCAGGTTCCAGCAACTCTTAGAATTTGTCGGAAGCATTCAGGATTTCCCATTTGGGGCTCCTGTTACTTTTGTCAAGTTCACTTCAACCCATGTTCGAAACCTGCAGCAGTTCAACTCTCGTTCTATAGACAAGTGCAAGTGTTATTCGGGAAAATATTATTTAGAGATTCAGACCTAGCCCCAACTACAAGTAGGTATATTGAATGTGTTTTTTGCTTCATTTGGAATCAAGTTTCAATATTATCCATAGACTGTTTAGGAACCATGGCAATGATTTACGGCTATGGAACCAAACTAGGACTTCATATTTTTAACCAGGCAATTGCAATGACTGCACGAATTTGCTTCTTATGAAATTAATTCACACAAGCCCTATTTTTATTGCAAAAATCCAGGTGTCACAGCTTCGAGTCACATGGGCATGTGAAACCTTGAAATAATACATCACATAATGGAACACCATCGACGACAGCAGCAAATTCGATGGCCTTACCTAGAGGCTGCTCCCTGAATATGCACTGCTGTCAAAAATTTAGAGATGGAGGATGTAATGGACACCATTCTCGAACCCTGGTCGGCGATGGCATCAGAATCTGGCTTTCTAACTTTAATTTTTTTTATCTTTTATCACATATCTGTTCAATGTAGTTGAGCATATATGTGTTGTTCAATAATCTTCGATGATAGTATATTAAATCTCTCCTTAGGGTTTTCGAACAAAGGATCGGTCATGGACAAGGCCACAAAACGGTATTCGCTTTAGCTGCAACGAGATTGTCATAGAATGCATTGCTGAAGACATAGCCAACGAAATTAAAGCTCAGGGCCCCTTAGCGCCTTTTCACAACTGTTAAGAAAAACCTTGAATGGCTTCAGGACATAACAGGTTCTTATCTTACAAGGAAACAAAGACAGATCCTTGACATCGTTGTTGTAGGGATATTTTTGTTAACAAGAGAACGAAGGAACCGAAAATCAGCATGCAAGGCTGTGTTTGTACCAGGACTCCACGTTTTTTTTTTTGCCCGTATAATTACCAGACTACACGTTTTAAGTTTTCTGGGCAAAATCGTGTGTCCAAACTCCACGTTTTAAATTTTCAAATTACATTTTCAATACAAGTTGCAAGGGTTAAACAAAGAATGTATAGTTAAGCTGTCCATCATTTCCTGTGCACATTAGCTGTATTTTGCAGGTGGCGATTTGGGATTAACTAGCTGCTTAATTTTGCAGTAGTCTGTATAAGACGGTGAATATGTTTACCTATGTAATATCTTCATTAGTTTTTTAACCTTGAGGAGCACACATTGGCTGATACTTGAGAGGTTCAGTTGATAGTGGGTTAACAGGGAAATTGTATTGCTCATCTGCTAATAAGAAATATATATTGTCACCAATAGAATTGATGGTAATTTTATTTAATAGGATGGCAACTTGAGCTTATTAACTACCTAATAGTCTCCATGCACTTAATGAGCTGAGTGGGATGGATCGGCTTGATCTACCATTCTCTATAGTATATTTTGAAGGAAAATCGATGGCAGACGACGATCTTGACCTCACCGATGTAGGCGAAGTAGAAGATGAACCCGGTGAGGAGTTTGAAACGCCAGAAAATGGAGACGAAGTTACAGGTAAAATTGTTATGGAATCAATATCATTTATTTGTAAGATTTAGCGCTTCTGTACATCGAAGTTTGAGCGAAAATTTGGTAGCGTTTCGTATTTGGCCTGAGTTCATGGAGAGTTGGAAGAACACGCAATTGAAAGCAGGATTCTAAATCGTGAGAGTGCCATGATATCTTAACAAGCATTGTGCTAAGGATCGGTGAGATCTACATTGGCAAGCTTTTTTTACATAAAGATTTTGAAACGAAATATGATTATAATAATAATAGCTTGTAATAATATGATGCACATTATGTCTTTCTATTTTTTTGGCATCTTTTTAATATTTATAATTGTGGACTATATAATGGAAGTAGGATATTTTTTTTTGGAGTGGGTGCAATCTATTGAGAATTTTAACATGTACAAGGATCCTTGAGTATTGATTTGAATCTAAGTTATATAAAAAAGGTGAATTTATGTATTATTATGAAGTATAGATATAATTTTGCTTAAAGAATGTTTTTTCCTAAGAGATCTTTTAATGGAAGAGATGTGTTGAGATGTATTGTAGGTGTTGATTTGTGTTTTGGAGCAGATGATATGCGATTCGTATCTGTGAGGAACAAGTTGTAGGTTTCGAAACTCTCTCGGAACATGAATGCACTAGAGATTTCAAGTATGAAGCACATGAACGGTTCATTTTCAAGTGAGGGGAAACAACAACACTTAGTTCCTCTGGCTTCTTTGATCGGCTAGGAGCATAGACACAAGAAGTTTGAGAAACCCTGCATTAGATATGGTCATGCTACATAGCCTAAGAAAGGGAGTATTATTTTCTTGTCAAGACAGATTATCAAAGGATCCTTGGGAATTCATTTACCTCATTTTCAGTTTTTGGGGTGAGTACTTTCAACTTGTTACCAGTAAACTATTAAAAACGATTTATATTTTGAAAGAATCTCAAGAATTGCATTTTTTTTTTCTTCTGAATTTCCCCTTTTCATTTTCTCATAAACAAACATTGCCGTCAAAATTTTATTATTTTTCTGTCTCATTTTGTAACACAATTCCTTCTCAACTTCTTTGGTTCTCATCATAATGGTGACCATTGAGCGAAATGGTTGTTGAAGCTATCATATTATTTCATGGTTTGAAATTCATACTATGGCTAATGAAGATACCACCACTGTCCAACTATTTTAATATTCCCGAGTTGAAATATTCCCAAGTTGAATTCCCGAGTTGAAATATTCCCGAGTTGAATGCTTGAGGAATATTTTGCTTATTTAACAGGCAGAGTCAATAACCTGGGTAAACTAATGGTTAATGGAACTCTAACACCTCACATTCTTTTATGTCAACCTTGTAATGCTATAAAAATTGTAGCACATCCCATATACAACATAGATTATATGCGGTTGAAGTAAATAAAAAATTGCAGCAAATAAAAAATGCTACATATAAAAAATGGAGATTTCAAGTATATAGCACAGGAACAGTTCGGTTTTAGGAGAGGGGAAACAACAACACTTGGTTCCTTTGGCTTCTTTAATCGCCAGGAGCTTACCATTCCTAGCTTTTTGAGTAGAAGTAGTCAGTCTTGGGATCAATTCTTTTACCTCTCTTTAGGCATCGTATTTATGTGTTCTATCCATGTAAAAAATTGTGTGGTTTGGTGACTATATGTTATATCCATGTAAAAATTTGTGTGGGTTGGTGACAAGGTGACATGGGGTTAAATGAATGTAGTAACAAAATATCAACTTTATGAATTAGTAATGTCTCATTATGAACTCCGTCAAAGTATTTTATGCTAGGGAATTTCTTATCACTTTATTTTAGCTAGAGTGATTTTTTAACAAAAGTGGACAAGTCCAAATTTCTTTGTCTTCAAGCATAAAAACTGATATGAGTGAAAAAATGAAGATGGGTGTCTATTTTGGGGTGTCTCGTGAGAAAATAATTCTGGTTTTTTCATGTTTTTTAACTTTGGGCAAACAAAAGTGATATTTTTGTTTAGAATTTCACTTTGCAGTAAAAAGAAAACTTTTAAAGAATTATGTTAGCTTTCTATTCATAATTTTTTCAATTTTTTTTATTGAGATTTGATATGTCGATTTCGCAAATGTTTGACAGTGTGTTCTTATAAAATGAAAAGACTACAAAATAGTCATGATTTGTTGCGCTAGTAAAATCGTTGTTAGACTTGTTTTTTGCAAAAATAGAAAATGCTACGATAATCTACACACAATGTACTAGTGTCTGACTATAAGTTTGTAACCAATGGATCTATATACTAATTATTATATTTTTTTAAAGTCGATAAATGGGGAAACTTAGTCGATTTTCAACATGTTTTTTGTTGCGCCACTTTTCTCTCAATTGACTCTAAAAATAACAAATCTACGAACACCTTTTTGAAGTAGACACGCCAATTAAGAATCCCACATTTTTTTCAATTTTTTTGGTGGTGTATTTTTAAAGTTATGGATTTTTCTTTTCACTGTTTTTTTAAAGAGATGAATCCAAACTCAAAACATGTTACGAAAATAAAACATTAAAAATATCAGTTCTTATCTATACACAACAAAATCTATACCCACGTAAAGTAGATTCAATGATGAAACTAATGGTACCAAGTCCGACATTCGTTTTGTAGTGTAAAAGGTTGTTTTTTCCTTCCAAAAATGGAGAAACCTGAAAATTTTGCAGAATCGCCAAGCTTCCATGTCTCAGAGATTATTCGGCCGATAAATTATTCGGCCGAATAATTATTCGGCCGAATAACCTTTTTCCGTAATGGCACCGTCAATCACAGCAAAGGTTATTCGGCCGAATAATAAAACAAAAAAATATTTCGTTGACCGAAAAAAAAAATACGTTTTCTATACTCGTATAAATAAACATAATTGATTCATTATTTTCGCATGTTTTAACTTCGCATATTTCTTGTCAAACTATTTTTGAAAGGGTTTTCAAAAAAGATATTTTTTGCAAAAAGAGGTTTTTACAAGGTATGTTTCTTCTTCTTTTTTCCAAAGGGCACATTGAAGGAGTTTGTTTGTAAGGCATTTTTGTAAATAAGTCTTCTTCTAAGGCATTTTTGTAAATGATTTTTTTCTTTAAGCCATTTTGCAAGGAGTTTTTTCAAAATATTTTTTTCTTAGATATGTTTGCAAAGTGGTATATGCAAAGAATGTTTCTTTCCAAGGAAGTTCTTTTCAAGGGTTGTATTTAAAGAGTATTTATTCTAAAGTATTTTTGCAAAGAAAATGTATTTTTCTTTCTCATTTATTTGAAAGGGATTTTTTCATTTTTTTCCAAATGGCACATTGAAAGAGTTTTTTTATAAGGCATTTTTGTAAATAAGTCTTCTTCTAAGGCATTTTTGTAAATGATTTTTTTCTCTGAGGCATTTTTGCAAGGAGTTTTTTCAAATTATTTTTTTCTTAGACATGTTTGCAAAGTGGTTTATGCAAATAATGTTTCTTTCCAATGAGGTTCTTTCCAAGGAAGTTCTTTCCAAGGGTTGTATTTAAAGAGTGTTTATTCCAAAGTATTTTTGCAAAGAAAATGTATTTTTCCTTCTCATTTATTTGAAAGGGATTTTTTCAAAGAATTGTTTTGGTAAGGTAACTTACAAATGGTTTTTTTCCAAGGTAGTTTTGCACTTCTTATTTCTTTGAAATGAGTTTTTTCAAATAGTTGTTTTGCTAAAGTATTTTGCAAAGGGTTTTTTTCCAAGGTAGTTTTGTACTTCTTATTTCTTTGAAAGGGGTTTTTTCAAATAGTTGTTTTGCTAAGGTATTTTGCAAAGGTTTTTTTTTCAAAGTAGTTTTGCACTTCTTATTTCTTTGAAATGAGTTTTTTTAAATAGTTGTTTTGCTAAGGTATTTTGGAAAGGGTTTTTTTCCAAGGTAGTTTTGCACTTCTTATTTCTTTGAAAGAGATTTTTTCAAAAAGTTGTTTACTCAAAGTATTTTTGCAAATGAGTTATTTCTTTACAAGGATTTTTTCCAAGATATGTTTACAAATAAGTTTTTTTCCAAAGTATTTTTTCCTAGTGGCTTTTTTCCAACATATTTTTTCAAAGATATTTTTTTTTTCCAGCGGTTTTTATAAAGAAGATTTATTTACAAGGTGTTCTTATTATTTTCCAATGGGTTTTTTCAAAGGTGATTTATTGTTAATGAGTTCTTATTTCTTTCCAAGAAGGTTTTTTCAAAGAAGATTTCTGTTCAAAGAGTTTTTTCAAAGGGAATTTAATTCCAAATAGATCTTCTTCAAAAAACTCTTACAAGATTTTTATAAGGTGAAGTAAATTTCAGTTCATGTTTTTATAAATTTTGTAAATGTTTTTAAATCTTAATTTATTTATTTTTACTATAAAGTGATGATTCTTTAATTTATCATCTACAGATTAAACAATCATGGGCAATAAGAGAAAATGTCAAAAAAAAGGTGATCGTAAACGTGATGATGATGCTAATAGAGAAAAACAAAAACTCAAATATAATGCCAAAAAACAAAGGGTTGACGAAGCGGAAGAGAGAATTATTGAAGATATAAATACAGATTTACATGATAATGTTGAGGAAATGGAAATTGAAAATAGAGTACAAGAAGAACAAATTGAAGTTGAAGAGACCATTGTTGAAGATGTAAATAGTGATTTACATGCTAATGTCGATGAAGTCAATATTGAAGATCAAGTTCGAGATCCAGAAATTGGACCTGGTATGTATATATCATATATTTTTCAAATTCATTTTTTTATAATGAATTGTATTTTTGGATATATGTTAAATTAAATTTAACTTGATGTATAGGTACTTTCACCATTGATAATGAAATGTTAGAAGACATTGATTGCAACAAATATGAAGAAAAACTACCAATACATGTTGCACGATATCGTGCTACAAAATTTTATGATGAAGTTCTCAAGGATTACTTAATAGCAAGATAAGCACAAATTTTGAGATTTTTATTAGTGTCCAAGAAGTTAGAAGGTGCTATATCATTATTGGGTATTCACAAGGCGACAAAAGAGTCGAAATTGAAACAAAATGTGATAGAAAATATAGGTGATGTAATAAAGAAATTTGAAAAATCCAGGAAGAAAGATATCAGTGCTGCACGTAAAGCAATTCATACATCAATTCTTTCAACTAGTACTAAACAAAAGCGTTTGACAACAGAACTAGCAAAAGCAGTTGGAACATCAAGAAAGACATTATACAAACATAGCAAATTCAGAATGCAAATAGATGAAAATAATGAACTTGCTTGCTGGGCAATTATTTGTAGGCAACCTTACAAAGATAGAATGGGAGCAGGTGTTAAAGATATTGTACAGGAATATTGGTTGGAACATGCTCGAGTTTCACCAAATTCAAGAGATGTGATACGCAAAAGAATATCATTAAATGTATATGAAAGCCAACCAAAACATATAATGGACATGACACAAGTATAATTGTTCAATAAATTCAAGGAAGATCATCGTGGAATTAATATATCAATCACTACATTTGTGCAACAAAAATCATGGTATGTTAGACCTATTACTATACGCGACATATATTATTGTCGTTATCATGTGCAATTTCAGTTATATTATGACACGTTTCTTGAATTTGGTAAAATGTTTTGGACAAATTCACCACCTCCGCCCACAATACGTGAATTCATATCTCAAATTCTATGTGAGAGAAATCACGATGAAGTATTTTATAATAAGAAATGTGTCAATGGAAAACATTGTCATCATTGTGGAAATCTGGTGTTATTCCACAATAAATATTCTATTGATAATGATCAATCGTTGTCAAATGTAAATGTTGATTGGAGGAGATACGAATACATCAATCATACTACAAGTTCTAGTGATTCACATTCCAAAAGAATTGATTTGCTAGAAGATAAGATATGTGTGACAGATTTTCTCAAAAAAATTGAAAGTGAAATTTATAAATACACCCAGCATTCACATAGAGCACGTTGGCAAGATCTTCAGTTCAAATAGTCTCATGAAATTTTTCAACCAGGAACAATTTTGTTCGTGGTTGATTTTGTTGAAAACTATACATTTGCTGCACAAAAAGAGATACAGAGTGAATACTGTCACTCTGACCAAGTTTCAATATTTGTCCATGTTGTATATAGACATTCTCAACAGGATGTTGATGGCATTGAAAGCACATGTGACAATCGATATGTGATTAAAGAATATCACTTCTATATCAGCGATAATCATACACACGATACACATTTTGTTCAACATTGTATAGAAAATATTTTCTATGATTCACCAAAAAAATGCGAAGTTAAATTCAATGAACATTAGATATGGTCTAATGGATGTGCGGGTCAATTTAAATCTTCACGGTCATTTTTTTGGTTATGTCGACTCATAAAGCATTGAACATTAAACATCGTTCGAATTTCTTTGAAACTGGACATGGAAAAGGTGAACATGATGGTGCAGGAGCATGCGTAAAAAGAGCACTTTGAAGATGGAAAATGAACCATTCTTTTGCACAATTTCATTCAGCTGCAAAGGTTATCCAATGGTGTCATTAAATCTAAGCCATGATTATAATCAACAATCAAAAGATGTGCGCAGGTATGTACACTATTTTTTTAATTTATAATATTATTTCTTGAAATTTAAAAAAAGTACACTAACTTGTTTTTAAGTACACGTACACTAACATTAAAAGTTGTTCTTTGTGATTTACCATTTATTGTGTAGGTTTTTTTGGCTTGTTGGGGTCCAAGATATAAATAGATCAATACCATATGATGCTAGCACCATACATGGGACTAGAGATCTTCACTCTATTCAAACAAAATCATTCCAAAATGTGTTTGCATTTGACAGTAGAAAGCAATCATGATTTTGTCATATTTTCACTGAAAATGTTGAATCTACAGAAGTTTGTGAAAACATAACAAAAAACTATGTAGAAACTTGGAAACACACAGAGATTAATCCAAAGGGGAAAATGCCATTAGCAAGTGTAGAAGAATTAGAATCAAAAGAGATAGCAATATCATCTGATGGCGATAGAATTTTAGATGTTGTTAGAGAAGGTAATGAACTTACTTGACTTTTAAATTGATTGTTCATTCTTGTCCATCACCTTATGTGTATAGTCAATTTAATTGATTTAAAAATTCTAACACCAATTGTAATTTGCGCAGGAGATGTTTTTGTTGTGATTGCACCTTTAGACAACAACGAAAATGTGAAATAGTATTTGATGCGATGCACTGAAGGAAAGATGAAGTTATTGAAAGACTACAATGACAACGAATTTACATACGAGAGAGGATCCATCATTTTAAAAGGCTATTTTTTTCAGCAAATCCATGTGACTAAAAATTATGTCTACTTTCAAGATTATGAACCCGATGTTATATGTTGTCAGTATAGTCATTTAGTATGTACATCTCGAATAAGGTTGGTACAAGTACCATAAAAAAACAGTTAAAAAACAAAAAAACTGTTCATATGTGACCATGAACGGATAATTGAAGATGGCATTCCATTGCGATGTTTTTAACTATATATCAAAAATGAATTGATCTATGTTTTTGTCCATGTCAATTATTGTGTACAATATATTTTTTGTCCGTGTCACAAATGTTGTGTACAATATATTTTTTTCATTAAATTTTATGACTATGATCTTAAATGAGAACTAGAATAAGAATTAAAATGCTTAAGAGTTTAAATTATCATGTTTATCTTTAATTTGTAATTTCGTGATATAAAGTATTTTATTCGGGTCCCCACATGTCTATTAGACCACTTAAGGGATGAGATAACGAATGTGGCTATCCCCACACTTCGCCCTGAATTTTTACTTTTGATTGATTGATGCCAATGAGAAATCACCGGGAAACCTACTAGATTTTGTATTCGGGTCCCCTTATGTTTATTAGACCACTTAAGGGATGAGATAACGGATGTGACTATCCCCACACTCCGCCCCAAATTTTTACTTTTGATTGATCGATGCCAATGAGGAATCACCAAGAAACCTACTAGATTTTGTATTCATCTAATCCATTGAACATGTTTCTCTAATGTACTTCGCCATAAATAAACTTTTAAATAAATGATTGTTGCACAAAGATAATATATCTCTTACGTGTAAGTTCACATAACTGAAATCATGGCAAATGGAAATAACGATCATTTGATTTTTAATCACAAACAAAGATTCTTGGATTGTGAAGCTTATGCTAAATTAGAGAAATGATTATTTATAACAAACAGATAAAAATTCATCGAATTATTGCTAAAATTCATTGCTCTAACTTAGCATAAACTTCGCAATCGAGGAATCCTCAATTGTGATTAAAAAACAAAGAATCATTTATCCCCATTTGCCATGATTTTAGCAGCATCTAGAGATTCACCATCTACAAAATATCTGAACAATGAACATATATAAGAAACATTAGTTACAAATTGAAATACATATGCAACATCATATCAATCAAACGACCAAAGGATTGAAATTTTTATCAAACAATTCATAGATTTTCATTCATAACATTAGAAATTGAACCTATTAAGACTTCATATTTCTATCAAAAATTCATATATCATTCCTACCATTCATTCATTCTTAAAGATTCATATCAGGTAACATTCTTAAACTTCCTAAAACTTTGGTAACAAATTCATTTCTTAACATTTTAAACTTTAGTAACATTCATTTCTTAACATTTTAAACCTTCTTGACACTTCTCATTCATTCTTATGACTCAACACTTCCCAACATTCATTCTTTCCATAACATTCATTCTCAACATAACATTGAACATTTTAACAAATTCAACATTTCCTAACTTTAAATTGCAGCTATCAAATGTTCCAAACATTCATTCTTAACATTTTAAACATTCAAGTGACAATTCCAATTCATTCTTAAGATTCAACACTTGAACCCAACATTCATTCTTACCATAACATTCATTTTCAACATAACATTCATTTTTAATATTCAGCATTAAATTCCAACTTTAGATTGCACCTATATCAAAAATTCCAAACATGTTCATTCTTAACATTTTAAACATTCTTGATGCCTCCCGTTCATTCTTTCTCAACATTCATTCTTACCATAAAATTCATTCTCAACATTCAATATTTCCTAACTTTAGATTGCACCTATCAAAAGTTCCAAACATTCATTCTTAACATTTTAAACATTCATGCAAAACATATTCTAAACATTTTACTAAATGACAAATATGCTAAATAATTAACATGTACTCGTATATAATCCAATAAAAAAGCTCATGAACATGTGAGTTCAATGTACATATGTATAATCCAAAAATAAATACCCTCGATATCCAAAACAACTACAATATATATATATATATCAACAAAAAAAAAAAGGTTCAAGAACCACTATCCATAAGTCTAGACCACTATCTTCCACTAGGGCCTTCCGTTGGACCCAAGCCGGCCTGCAACATGTATAAAAACAAATTATAAATATCATAAATTATTTAAACAATTTTAAACTAAATTTAAAAAATTAAAATATTAAACTTATATATGAAAAAACAATTCAATTATTAAAAAATGTGTACATCAAATTATTTGAATGCATGTCCACCACTTTCTTCCACCGGAGTCTTCCCTTTGGCTCCAAAGGATCTAAGAGAGCCAAGCTGCAACCTGTACAAAAGCAATTTATGAATCCAATAAAGTATTTAAACAATTTTAAAATAAATCCCAAAAATATAAAATATTAAAATTATATTAGAGATGAATTCAAGTTAAACAAAATTACCTCGGTGCCAATATCCGCATTCATAAAAGAACCTACATCTTCACCCCCAATTTCCATATGGTCTCTCCCCTAAAATTTAAATTTTGTTAATGAATAAAGCATAGTAGAAGAAAAAAATAAATTAAGCAATTAACTTAAAACCAAAACAAGAAAATTAAAATCATTAGCTCACAAAAGATGGTAAATCATCTAAAAAGTTCAATTCTAAAGAAACCTGTATGGATAAGTCAAATTAACAATAAGATACATTGATATTTATTAAAATTAAAAAAAAAAAGATAAAATATCAAGTTCAAGCATAAATATTATAATAAATATACCTCTCCAAGGCGCTCTTCATTTTGACTAGTGGAGACTCAAAAATTGTGTGCATTCAGCATTCTAGAAAACTGCAAACAAAATACATTTGCTTAATGTACTTATTACTATGTAACAAAAAATTCAATTCAAAATGAATAAAAGATCAAATAGATTGTCATAGCATAATCAACAAACCTCTCCCATACTCGATGTGTCATTGGATAACACATCTGAAGCTATGTCGCGACAAGACTTGGCATAAGCCTTGAGATCATCGATGCTCAATCCATCTACCTCATCATTCGTTTTGTAAACAAACTTTTGACGGATAGTAGCACGAGCCCTCTCTCGACCCAATCCCACTTCTACTCCAACAAGAGATGACGCTAAACCATCACCAACAAAATCCCTTGCGGTTGTCCCAAGTTGGGATGTGGGCTCCATCTTTGATCTTAATGCCACAACCCTGGGTGGGCGAGGTATGTCGGGTGGAAGTCGAAGAGTTGTAGGGTCTATAAAAGCACATTTTCAATTATATATTCGACCCTTTGCAACTGCATAAAATTCAGAAGGAATATCAGTATAGTTTGGCTTCATACCTAAAAAAAACTCCGCATAGAAAAATCTAGCAAAATAATTAGGAATCTCATCGTTCCATGGAAATCGACCATAAGCTGCAAAGAACCGATCATATATTAGATGTGCAATTTCAGGATGCTTGAAATATTGCACTTTCAACATTTTTCGCTTAAGGCCTTCTTTGAAATTAAACATTGAATCGGCCTGTTCTTTGGTCACTCTCTCCTTCACAACCTCCCACTTGTCTGGACCCATAACTTGTTCCCTTCGCCTATGCATCGAATGAACAAAACCATTCGTACTTGGTCCGAGTTCCTCATATGCATCAATGAATTTTTGCAATGACCCCAAAACAATCTCTAGACTTTGTCTGCTCTCTGGAGGGAGATCCAAAGTAGAAAGATCATTGTTCAACCTGTCATAGTGGGATCTACAACTTTCAAGGATAGTTTGTTGCACAACACCTTCCCATGGAAGCTCATCAGGTAAATCAGACGGATAAGTTGATATGGGTGTACAACCCTTAGCTAGTGGAACATATGTCATCCTAGCTCTAGGAGGAGCTTCAGGACCCTGCTCTACACCCACACCTATTCCATAATCTACAATCCTATCTTGATCTTCCTCTCGCTCTGTAGAATAACGCACATCTTCTGAACCTCGCTCTGCTTCAAATATAATCGGAGTCAAGTGTTTAACCTTGTACAAACTTTCAAAACAAACAAAAATACAAATTATACATGTATTGAAACATTAATGTTCATACCGACAGAATGTTGAGATCGACGCTCTCCCACAGAAGATTAAGGGGAATCATTTGTACCCCTATCACCTTGTTGGTGATCGAATGACTGTGACCCATACAGTAAACTTGAATCTCGAGGTGAATTGGACAACCTTCTATTACCAATTGGGAGGCCAACTCCCGATGAATGTGATGACCTCCTATGCTTTCGCTTCAAAGACTCCACTCTTTCCATTTGATATGATATCTAAACTTACACAAATGTCAACTCATAACATATTCAAATTCTACATGTTAATTCTACAAACTTAAGATATATCTAATAAAGAAGATAAGTTTTTCAATAAGGACGTAGATATAATCCAAATATTAATAAAAATAACCACAAAACATACACCGAATGCCGTAGAATTTATAATTTATAATTCTCTTATGTGTTAGTCTTATATTTTATCTAAACGACCAAAGTTATCTTACGACAGAACTAGTTTTATATTAAAAAGATTTATAATTTATAAAGGTAAAGGTAACTGCTTAATTAAGCTCTTATCACGTTATTTGTATAAGTTATGAAGAGATAGTGTAATGGAGAGGCTCGTATCATATTCAATATTCAGGTTACTTACTGTGATTCAACCCCTATTAAATGTCTAACAGCTTGAATACAGCTCTTTCCATGTTCAATGCTTGTTTCAATGGTTAGTATACTATCATGTATTGCTCTATCACTACCATTCGTTTTCACTGCTAACTTGTGATCACATGTTACTTATACGAATTCAATTAATCATACTAGTTTCAATACCATTAAAGCTTGATCTATACTACTTATGTGTTCTATGGTTATGATTGTACTATGTTTATTTATATAGTAGCTATAATGATGCTTTCATTTCCATAACATATGTCATAAGTAAATCACATATTGCTACCAGGTGTAATCACGGTAATCTAGTATTCATACTTCATTAGGTTAAATACGGTCATGTTTACCCATTGCATTCATATTACATACCTATTGTAAGCTAATCCTTACATTAGTCTAACCACCATCATACCACTCCATTAAAATCATTTGAAATTCATGCATAGCAAAAGCTGAAACTACTGTAATAGTATTGAAAATATATGTTCATGAACAGAGTTGAAAAACTCTGTTCCCCTAAGATCTTCAACATTTGACTTTAAATTTTATTAATTAATTATTTTCAATTCATTGAAAAAGTAAATTACACAAAAAAATAATTGAATGCCATATATGAATTACCAACTCTGTTCGTGAACAGAGTTGATGAACTCCGTTCATGAACAGAGTTTTTCAACTCCATTCATGAACAGAGTTTTTCAACTCTGTTCATGAATAGAGTTTTTCAACTCTGTTCATGAATAGAGTTGATGAACTCTGTTCATGAACAGAGTTTTCCAACTCTGTTCATGAACTCTATTCATGATTAGGAACATAAAATTTTAATGTAAAAAAAATTAAACAATCTAATTTTAATTATCAAATGCAAATATATTTTTATTAATTTTTTTAACTAGAAAACCTATCATCTAAATGCTTAATGAAATATCTCAAGATTTTGAGAAAACGGGCATACCTGTTAACCAAACCCGCAGACAACAATCTCTCAAACCAACCACGAACGCCAACGCCGCACCGGAGACGACCACCAACTCGCCAAACAAAAAAACTTTTCCTGCAAACATCAACAAATTTTATTAGCAAACACAAAACTATAAAAGTATGAAAACGAAACCAAAACGAAACAACTCAAACTCAAATCATACCTGAGAAATTGACGCAATATCAACTCCACGCTGAACACGTTTCGTCGTAGCAAACACACAAGAACAACCACCAACTCGCCAAATGAAACG
Source organism: Larix kaempferi (assembly GCA_027924585.1). NCBI lineage: Eukaryota > Viridiplantae > Streptophyta > Pinopsida > Pinales > Pinaceae > Larix > Larix kaempferi. The sequence goes on along the minus strand of BSBM01000904.1, from coordinate 28,332,779 downwards.
AACGGATTCACCTGCAAATTTTAAAAAATGAAAATGAAACAACTGAAAACGAAAACTAAACAACTAAAAACGAATACAAAACAAATTTAAAAAATGACAATGAAACAACTAAAAACGAAAACAAATTAAACTACTTATAAAAAACCAAAACGAAAACAAAAACGTAAACTAAAACGAAACGAAAACAACAACAAAAACAAAAACCATACCTGCCGACTGCAGACTCCACACGAATCCGACCAGGAGGGAATGGAAAACGGTGAATTGGAAAACGACGGACTGGCGGATTGGAAAACGCAGGGTGAGGCGAGCTCGTCGACTAGTAAACGACGGATTGGCAAACTCATCGACTGGCAAACGGCTGATTGGAAAACGGCGGATTGGCAAACAGTCGATTAAAAAATGCAGGGAGTCGTCGGCGAACACAGGATTGCAAGAAGCCGTGAAATCTCGTCACCAAACGCAGGGTGGCAAGTTCGTCGACGACAGTGGCAGGGCTCCACGGGTCCACAAGCTGGGTCCCAAAAAATGCCAACAAACAATGACAGATAACAGACGAGGCCGGGCTTTTATGCAGAAAACGTGTTCGGCCGAATAATTGTTCGGCCGACTAAGTATTTGGCCGAACAATTATTCGGCTGAATAAACGAACAAACCCGGAAATTTTTCTCGGCGGGCACTGCCTCGCACACACTTCAAGGTCCCCATTAAATTAAACGGAGAACCGTTAGTAGTTATTCAGTCGAATAACGTATGCATTATTCGGCCGAATAATAAATGTTATTTGACCGAATAATACAATTTATTCGGCCGAATAACCTCCACTACGTTTGTTTTGCACTTGATTCTCACGGAAGTGTTACCCACCTTCACGTTTTCACCCTGATAAATAATTAACACTTAAAGTATGTAAAATCAACAAATAATATTCATATTCTTTATTGTTCCTGAAAGAGGTGGTGCTTGCAAAGTTTGCAAATACAACATCGGATCCATGACCAATAGACATGATGATAAATTCAATGCTTGAAAGATGAATGATCTCTTAAAGATGAATAAAGGAATTGGAAAGCTTCTTCTAGTTTAGATTGTTCCAACCTAATGTGTTTCATACATGTCTCCAAGGGGTTGCAAGCATATTAACCATATATGGGTGTATCTGGCCTTTTCGTTGAAACTGGGCAAAATAGAAAGAAAAAAAATCTTGTTGAAGTGATACCTTTGTGTTTTCATATTATCAAAATCAATGCAAAGAGATGCAAACTCCTAATGAATATAAAGAAAACATAACCTAATGGACACCAAAATTTCTATCGATCAACGAAAAGAATATGGTATGAAATTATTCTTATCCAATAGGAGATCATTACCCTAGTTCATAATCCAAAGATTACCTTATTTCATCATAATCAAACGATTAGCACTGAACATCTCATGGATCATGACTTGCCAATATTAACACGAGTATGAGAATTTGTAGAAAAAGTTACATTTCAAAAGTCGCCAACTTGCACGGACATGGACCACTACTCACTTTACTCTTTCTAAGGACGATTAGAAGGGAGTAGGATAAACATTCTACGATTTGTATTTTTTTGCGATTTGTGTTATTTCACCATTATCAAAAGATTAGCACTAAACATTTCGTGAATCGTGACTCATCAATATTAACTAGAGTATGAGTGTTTGTAGCAAAAGTTACATTTGAAAAGTAGCCAACTTGCATGGACGTGGACCACTACTCCTCATTGTACTCTTTCTAAGGACGATTAGAAGGCAATAGGCTAAATGTTCAATTTGTATTTTTTGCTATTTTTGTTGAAATCACTATTTTTATAATTCAAAATGCAATTTTTGATTGTAGAAATGGATTTGGTTCTTTCAATTACCTATCAACACCCCACTTATGCAATTCCAACAACCTAAAACTGCAATTCCAACAATTTTGGCCGAATTTTGACTAGAAAATTGCCAAGAAATGGGTGCAAATCGTAAAAAGTTTAACTTATTTCATTAAGAATCTCCAATTTCTTCTCCAACCTGCTTCCAATCTCATCCTATACTTTCATTATGTCGTATCACATCAATGCCATCTATATCTTGCACCATGTAAAGTGATGCAGAGCCATCTTCTTGCACTTTGTTTGTAATATGCTTTAACAAGGATCAACTTCTGCTCAACATTGTTCTATATACATATGTACATTCCGCACCCTATCCTACATCAATTCTACATCTATAATTTAGGGAGTATGATGGAGAAGGTTACTTCAATTATATGTTCCTTTGAATCACATGTTCATTATAATTCTATTTACATTTTATTGTAGTGTTTTTTGTTGTAATGCATTTTATATATCTTAATATTATAATGGTTTTAATGTGCACATATTAATATAGAAACCACACCCAAGTAAACAAAGTGGTGGGATTCAATGCACTAATGCAACTACTTGATTGCTCTAAATCTTTTTTTTTTATGTATCATCATTGAAATCAATGCATCCTATTGTTGTGTTTTATGTTTTTATTGAAAACAATGCACCTACTTTTGTTATAAATCATTTTTCGTTGTGAAATCAATGCACTTACTTTTGTTATAAATCATTTTTCGTTCTGAATCAATGCACCTACTTTTGTTATAAATCATTTTTCATCGTGAAATCAATGCACCATATTGTTTTGTATTAAATCATTGTTGAAATCAAGCGGCACCTACTTTTGTTATAAATCATTTTTCATCATGAAATCAATGCACCGTATTGTTTTGTCTCAAATCATTGTTGAAATTATTGCAACTATTTTATCATGCGTCATTTCATCGATGACTTGTACATGGCTAAATTTCTTATGTGTTCTTCCAAATATACCATTCCCACTAAACATGGCTCTTACTTGTTGAATCATTATGCCTTAGAAAAATTTCATGCGCTTCATATATTGTATGTGGAAACATCATGTAGAGGCCTTCAAACTCAAAGTAGAATTCATTTATTAAAATTGAGTTTTAGTTCCTGTGTTTCACAGTTCCCCTCTTGAAACACTCTTGAAGATGGAGGAAACTGGTTAATGGTGAAATTGGTGAAGAAGAAATTGAATCAGCATCAAGTTAAGATGATAAATTTCATGCAACCACCATCAAATTATGCACTTCATATTGTATGTAGAAACATCATGTAGAGGCCTTTAAACTCAAATTAGAATTCATTTATTAAAATTGAGTTTTAGTTTCTATGTTTCATAGTTCCCATCTTGAAACACTATTGAAGATGGAGGAAACTAGTTGATGTTGAAATTGGTGAAGAAGAAATTGAATCGGCATCAAGTAAAGATGATAAATTTCATGCAACCACCATCAAACTATGAAATTATGTTTCAAAGAGATCTATTGCAGACTTGCAAGGTTAGAGAGAGATACATTTAAACTTAAATTTATTATAGGGAATTTGATTGAATCATTCATAGAGGTTGATATTAATTGCTTGAGGGATTTGCGCAAGGTCATCTTTATTTTATTAATGTACTTTGTGATATTATTTTAAGATTGGTGTGTTTTCGAATCAAAATTGGCAATCAATGTTTGTGATTCTATTGTTGAAAGTTTGGAGTCCTTGAGGAACGGTGATCGATTCTAAGGAATTAAAGATTGGTGTGTTTTCGAATCAAAATTGGCAATCAATGTTTGTGATTCTATTGTTGAAAGTTTGGAGTCCTTGAGGAATGGTGATCGATTCTAAGGATTTAAAGGTTGGACTTTGAAAAAAATCATTCTAACCATTATAATATAAGTGTTTATTATTTTCAAGCTTCCTTAAATTTGACTCATAAAGAAGCCAACTTTAACAAATAAAATTATGTTTCAATAAAGCCAATATCTTAAAAACGAGTCCCTTTAAACTCAAATACAAACAAAGAACCACGACAACATCAACAATAAATTATGTTTCAATAATGCATATATCATAAAAATGAGTCCCTTTAAATTCAAATACAAACAAACAATCACAACAACATCAACAATGTACAAGTATATGATTTCAATTATTTTCATCCAAAACAATATACAATGAGGAAGACCTTGAACACCAATCTTGTTTACAATAGAGGAGTTGTGCACGGTAAATTCATTGAACGTTAATCTTGTGCGTTGCATGTCATTAGTAGAGTTTGTGTAGTAGAGTTGTGTCACCTTGAGAATGTAATGGTTTAGCTCTTTTGTTTACAATAGAGAATTATTGTTGTTAATGTGTTGGTTTTACACATTGGTAGGAGCCTATGTATGTAGCAAGGTGGTATTCGCCCTATTGTGTAGGAATTATCGGATACCTATATAAGACTTGTTGGTCATTGAAAGAGTTATGTGTTCTAGATATTTAGAGTGCTATAGATTGGGTCTTGCTTGTATCATCGTGCGTAGGAGTTTTTTCAGATTTATGACTTCATAGATCTTTTGGCCCATCCCTCTTTCCTTTGCATCAGAAGTATTAGAGAAAATAAATCCATGGAGAAATCAAATGTATTTGCTTATGCGGGAAAAAGTGGCAAAGAGAGATGAACAACTAAGACAAAAGAGAAAGAAAGGACAATAGAGAGATATGCGAGCCTTCATAAAAAATAAGAAGAACAAGAGAGATATAAAGGCCCAAGCCATAAGAAGAATAATATGGGAATTAGAGAAAGAAGAAAAGCAGAGAAGTGAAAAGAGGAAGATAACAAAGGAGGCCTCAATAGTGGAAGATAAGAACAAATTCCTCCTACCATATTAAGAATTATTCTATAAAGTGTTTTTGGGGTGGCCCATGTTCAATCAAAGTTTTTCGAAAGTATGATGTTAACTTATTTTCAATCTCCCCCAAAGATGTTAATTTCATACTTTAGAAAAACCTTATACCACTCAAGTGAAACCACATGTTAAGCTCCTCATAGCATTTGTTTAAATACTCTCTTTTTCAATTCATTGTTTCCACTTTACTTCCCATTTTTTCCTTTCGGTAGTGAGCGGTGTCTTCCAGATTTTTCCTCGACTGCTGAGTATGACAACGCAAACCAACCAGTTGCAACGATTAAAGGGCAATCGTTGCATAATGCCCTGCCTTGCCACGCTCGTCGAAGGCTTTTATTCTTGTGTTTTACTATGTGAGAAGAAAAAAAAGCTTGCCTCTGAAGCTTCTACCTTTGCAGCTATATCCCCTCTAAATATTGTGGGCCTCTATGAAAATAGTCTTGTTGCAGATTTGGAAACCTCCTAATTGAGGCATCCAATAGGGGTTTTTCATGATGTATATCATCAGGAAAAAAAAAACCCACCAAAATATCATCCTTGAAATATATTTTGGGTTTATTTAGTGTCTTGGACACTTCCATAAGGTGCAACTTGTCCTTATGTCTTCTACTTTGTTATCTTATTTGCATATTAATCTTTACTCCATTAACCTATATCAAGTTTGTTTTTCTTGCACTTTTCATTGTTGATGTTTTTTTGCTGATGTAGGCTAGGAGTTCTTTAGCCTTCCTTTTCAAATCTATATAGTGTATGCTCCTTTCTAGCTATGTTATTATATTCTCGACATATTATTCTTCATAATTCTCCGAAAAGAGATTATTGAGCAGAGGATCCATTACCTTTATCCTTGTGGACACTAATAAACCATCTAACTTTCTTCTCATCTTGCTCAATTTCACGTCATAATCCCTTTTAGCACTTCCCTTCATTTGCCACTAAAATTTGGTATAGGTATAAACACCTTGGATGTAGACACTTTGTAGGTTTCTGCACATATTTCTGCTAGGCCCACATATTCTTTTTCATTGGAGTTTTTTTAATGGACTAAATCCCAAAAATCCATATTGATAGCTTAGAACGAAGCGCACAAAATTTACTCAATCAAGAGTAAAGTTGTAGCAATAATATACATATGTTGACTTCAACTTATTAAAGTCATGGAAAAATTCTTAAAAACATTATTAAAATATATTCAACCTTTGTATGATCAATCATGTATTGTTGCAAGTGCTTTAAATGATTTGATTATATGAGGTAGACATAAGGTTATTGTTCAATGAGTGGGTGTAGTTGTTAAGGGTGTCTAGGATGTGGTAGACCAACACCACAAGATGGATGCTCTCCCCAAAAATGGTTTATATACCTACAATAACCATTAGAGTGTCTCCCTCTATATTGTTCATTGTTTTAACCAATTTTTAGTGATTTAGCATTTCTTATATAACCCACAACTCTCTACTATATATGTCTCTTTCCCTCGGTTCTTTTAGATCATTGCCTTGTCCTTCTATATATTGCCAATTTTAGGTCGCATAACAATGCATTTGCTTTAAAATGGTGTGGACATCATTTCCATGCCTTAGGGATATTAGTTTTTAATAGTGATGTGATCACTCTATATGGTTTCACAACTCCACAATGCATGCATTTCAACAAAACTCAAAGTATATCTACATTTGCATTAAGGTCTAGAATACGATAATATTTTGATATATATTTTAGAGAGATACACATATAGAGATATCACAACTACATGCTTACCAATTAACAAGGAATTATTGAGCCTCTAAGTTCCTTTGAAAGGAAAACTTTAAAATCAAGCCAAGAAATTGCAATTGAGTTAACATCATACTTCATAAAAACTTTAATTGAACCACCCTTAGACCACTAAATAGAAACCACACAACAAGCTCTTCATGACATTTGTTTTACTACTCTATTTTTCATTTCATCGCATCTACTTCCCTTTTTATTTTCTCTTTAGACGTTCCTTTCCTTTGCACCTTCTGGGGCAATTGCTAGTTATTATATAATGAGGTTTATGCGTTCTTGTTTTGGGTGGTCTATGGGATGGATATTATGACCACTTCTGGTCCCGACCCTCCCTTACCTTGTATATTCTGTAAGGTACCAAATAAGTGACTTCTGCAATGAGGGTTTTTAGCATGAAGATTCCACTGACCTATGAGAAGTGATCCTAAGCTTTGAGATGCAGTAATACATTTAAGCAATCCGTTTGATTCGTCCTGAAATGAGTCGTCGCTGCGTTAACTATTCCCTGGTGCGGTTCCATTAAAGGCATCTAATCTTTTGACAGTCGGCCATTTAACCAGTTAACTTTCAGATTCAACGATTCAATGGAAAATGTTGCCTTGGAATTCATCTAGAAAAGTAGCCTTTTTATGGTTTCCAGTGAAATTGTTTCACTAATGCTACATTTGGAACGTCCTCGAAAATCATTTTCCTCTTTTAATGTTCATGCACTCTGTCATAGACAACACAAAGAAAGGAACTACCAGCATCAACATAATAGATTATGCATTTTATATAATCACTGGATCATCTATGATAAGGAACTTTGGAATAAAGGACATTAATTTAGATGTTTTTTCTCTCTGCTGAGTCAACAACCTACGGAGCCATGTGACTTGGAGAATCATTTTCCTTTTTTAATGTTCTACACTCTGTCATGGACAGCACAAATAAAAGGAACTACCAGCATTAACATAATAGTTTATGCATTTTATATAACCAATGTGTCATCTAAGATAAGGAACTTTTGAATAAAGAACATTAATTTAAATGTTTTTTTCTCTCAACTGAATCAGCAAACTAAGGAGCCGTGTGACTTGGAGGATCATTTTCCTCTTTTAATGGTCATATACTCTGTCATGGACAGCACAAAGAAAAGGAACTACCGGCATTAACATAATAGATTATGCATTTTATATAATCACTGTATCGTCTATGATAAGGAACTTTGGAATAAAGAACATTAATGCAGATGTTTTTTTCTCTCTGCTGAGGAGCCATGTGACATGTGACTTGGAGCAGTGAGAACAGGAAATGGTAAGAAAATGGTTATTAATTTTCATTGAAATAAACTTTGGTTTACGGGACTTTAAAAAATTAAGGAATAACATGGAATCATTAAACAGTATTCAATGCAAAATCAAAATTAATATTTACAAAACCGAAATGAAAAAATAACTTGTTTTGATCACTGTTTTACAATACTGTTTTAATGTTTCAAACAGTTTTACAATACTGTTTTAATGTTTCAAACTGATAAGGTAGCAGTTGTTTTATTATGTCCCATTTTCTTAGTCAAGTAATCTGTCGATGTCAACCCTGTAGCTCTAGTTATTGACATTACATTACAACAGCCCTAATATTTGTCATTTACCAGCGTAAACTGAAGCAATGCAAAGAGAAAACTCAAACTATGCAAAAAGAAACCATTAGGCCTTACAGACAGCCTGAGATATGAAGATGATTGGGACTGGGCTAGATATCAGAGTGCCTGATAACTGCTTTTTCAAGTTTTTATTTCACCTTGATACAACTAGAAGGAAATATTGTCTTGTCTTTGCTAAGACAAATACATGATTCAACAGCTCTGATCTACTGCCATGGTTGGAGATATCAACTAATCTAAAATTTCAGATTTCAATTAAAGAAATGTCTTAAGAGCTCTGATAGAGTTTTTTCAGCATGACTAGTGAGCCGAGCAGGGTTTTATTGAAATCTGAAGTTTCCATGATAATGTTGGAGCTATTTTCCATCAAAACTGTTTGCCAATTTGTCTTTCTCCGCCAATTTCAACATCTGCAAAGCAGATTGTAAAATCTGGTCCACCGAATAATCAGTTTGATAACCTTGTTCAACTGTCAAACATTCGTTTGCTGCTAATGTTGTCACTTCCTCTTGCACCTTATCTGGATCAACAATTTTAGCATCCAGCAAGTTACAAGCAATCTCTATGCCCTTAACCCCATGTAACAGAGACAGAGCCTCTACAGCAGGCAAGCCTCCACCTCTGGCACTCAGTTTTCTCGCAATTCGACGCCCTGTGACCAGATCATTGGAAAGTATAGGCACATTGTAATTGACCACCCAAGGGCATGCACCCACAAACACAACCCCAGAACTAGATAAGACTTGAGATGGGCCAAAGTCCGGCGACACACTCAAGGAACCAGAAGCTGACCCTGCCCAATGCCCTTCACGATTGGACTTGAAATAACCCAATGCTCTTCTGATGGAATCTAAACTTCTGTTTTCATGGTGTGCTGCTCCATGTAGAAAGGTTGGTACTGTAGCAATTCAAAGAGATTAGAAATGGACCGTCTGTGCTAATGTGAGATAATAAAGTAAAATATGGGTTGTTTGTGTCACCAGCTAGGGAGATTCTTGTGGGCTGATGAATACCAGGGTAGATCTATCTCAGATCTATCTAAAACTTAGGATGTATCAAACATTTTGAGTTTACATATAGTTTCATTTATTTTATTGTTGTTACTGTACATTAGGTAACAACATCTCCAATACTGAGCTGTAGAGTTAGCAATGTACTTTACTGGACAACATCTCATCTTCATATAGCTCATACAATACAGCTTATATAGCGCTGCTGAGTTGTTAATGTATTTTACTTGACAACATCTCCCCATACAAAGCTGTAGAACACCTTTTCATACAAAGCTGTAGAGCACTTGGCTATTCTTAATACAATAACTAAAAGTATATATACTAGAAAACACATATAGAAATTAATCTACAGAAAATAGTAAATTTTTAACTTTTCAACCATATTCAACAATAATTTGCATGAAAAAAGAAAAGAAAGTGATACAAACCTTTAAGAGTGAGGCCAATGTCAGCTGCCAGAGATCGAGCCAGAGAAGCTACTTGATGCAGAGAAGTATCTCCCAACGGGTGGTAACATATGTGATCAACAACTCCAAGTCTGGGATGAGTTCCAGAATGTTCTTCAAGATTTATGGCCTGTAACGCAGCCCTCACTATACCCAACACTGTGTCTTGGGAACGAGAAGATGAGCGTTGTTGTGATGGGGAGAAAGCAAATACAAGTGTGTAACGCACACGGTTGTAGTCCTTGTCTTGAAATACATTGACAAGCGCAGCAGCGTCCGGGTGGGCTCTGGCAGCCTTTTCTATGGCATCCAATGCTTCGGCATTGCTTCCCTCTGATACAAAGAGCTTGCAGCAAGCGAACGCTAATGGCTCCATCATAAACAATCTGGTTTTGTTGATGCATGGAAGAGCGAGAGAAAGTATATATGTAACACGAGTGGATAAGCTCAAAGAAAATTATGCAAATTGTCACGAGAGTTTAGTTCTTTAAAATAAATTTTCGAAGAATCAGGAATGGTAGGTCTTATGTTCTCCAATGTAAACACAATAAAATAAAAACTAAGTTTCGTCCTTTAGTTGTAAGTAGGCATTTTATGTTTTCCATATAAAATAGTGGACAAGTGAGAACACATGTATGTATGTCATCTTCCACTTACTTATGAGACAGTGGACAATTAAATATATGGCATCGTTCACTTATACGATGGTGGACAAATAAATATATAGCATGTTTTATGTATTGCATCTTAAGATAATGAAGACGTGAGTATAGATACGAGGGCAAACAAATAAATATTGATGTAGTGCATTTTTTATTTATAGGATAACAAAAAATAAAAGGTGAGTATAGAAATATAAATGTATAGTATTTTTTTATTTATTAGTATAGATCCAAATTCTAGGTTTTATCAAGCATCCAGAGGGATCAAATTTGTGGAGGTGCAAACCTTTCCTTGAATAGCTCCTTGAGTGTAATACCTGAGTCACCTAATCCTAAGCTCTAAAGTCTCTAGTTTAAATCTCATATTTACTTTTACTTTGTATTATTCTTTTTTGTTTACTTTGTATTATTTTGTTACTGGACAAACACTCTAAAATCTCGTATTTACTTTTTACTTTGTATTAAAAGTAAAAAGTAAAGTCTAAAATCTCATATTTACTTTTTATTTTGTATTATTCTTTTTTGTTTATGACCGGCATAATATTTATCACCTAATCCTAAGCTTTAAAGTCTCTAGTTTAAGTCTCATATTTACTTTTTACTTTATATTATTCTTTTTTGTTTATGGCCGACATAATATTTATTACTTTTTACTTTGTATTATTTTTTTTGTTTACTGTGTATTATTATTTTGTATTATTTTTTTTGTTTACTTTGTATTATTTTGTTTCTGGCCGCTCTCCGTGCAATAAGAAAAAAGGTAAGAACAAATGTATGTATGTATAGCATCATTTACTTGTGAGATAAACTTGTACAAAAGAATAGTGGGAAAAGTGAGGATAAATGTATGTATTATATCATTCACTTATAAGACATACGACATTGTATGGGAGTGGGAAAATAGGATAAATTCATATATGGTATTTTTTATTTATAAGATGATAAAAATAAGTTATGGTATATGTATGTATGGTACTTTCTATTTATAAGCTATAAGTGAGGATAAATATATGTATGACATTTTCCTCTTATAAGGTATGTTGCATGGGGTTTATTTCAAAAAAACTTTGTATTTTTTATTTCCATGTTTTGGGGATTTGGGAATCTTTAGGAAATGTTCCCAATCTGTCAAGGACTTGGGGATTTGTTGGTTATAACCAAGACTTTCTTGACAGATTTTATAGACATTCTAGGCAAATTTTGAGGATGTTTCGAGTAGATTTCGGAGATTTTACAGACATGTATCTTCGATTTTGACAGTGGAAAATATGATCATTTATCCCATCCATATTTTTTTGTATTATACCAAATCTATATTTGAATTTGCATAAGTTACAACTCAAAACATGGATTTTATATGATGGGTTTTGATTTGGGTTTGTGGTAATTTACTATTGTCTTTTCAGCAACAACATTGCAACAAGCAAAGCCTCCATGTCTACAAACCAAGAAATGCAACAACTCCAAGGTCTGATCCTTCTAGGCATTACTCTTGGTCTTCTCATTTTTGGGGTCATCTTACCTTTTACATATTATACATAGGTGTCCAAGATTTATTCAAGTCCAATTCTTCCACCATCCCAACCTCAAGCATTGTGAAAACAATGGGATAGTAAAGACTTGGATGTGAATAAATTCCTATTCAGTATCCTTCTTAATCTGGAAGATGAATTTAATCTCTTTACATAATGCAAGCCATGTATATCCCAAAGTGTTTTTTAATGGTTTTCAGCATAGTTGTAAAAATCTATAGAACCTATTGAGAAGAGAATGCCTTTTAACTTAAACATCATATATACAAGAAACATGAGTAAGAAAAGTTGTTATAAAGATAGGAAATCTTCTGAGACCCTTCATGACCTTATTACAAATTGAAAATAGTTACACTTTTGTTTCCTAATGCTAAATTTAATTTTTCTCATGCCCAAGTGCTAATAATGGAATGTCACTTAGTCCTTTTCTTATTTGCATGAGATTTTTCAAAACTAGCAAGTATAAATGATGAGCATAATACTATATACTATAGGTTATTCTGCTTACAAGCAGCTACATATGTTGATGGCGAATTCTAACTTTTTAAATATTCTCTCTCTCTCTCTCTCTCTCTCTCTCTCTCTCTCTCTCTACGCGCACGCACTCTAGTTGCCTTGAGGACACATCCTCCATCATTGTAGTTCCCTATCCCAAAATCAATGTAACATAGCTTATAAGACATTGTGCAAAAGAATAGTGGAAATGTGAGGACAAATGTATGTATAATTGCATTGGCCACTTATAATATATTGTGCAAATGAAGACAAATGGCAGTAGGAAAAAAAGATAAATCTATGTATGGCATCTTTTATTTATAAGAGAATTAAAAGGCAAGGACAAATGTATGTATGGCATCTTCTATTTATAAGATAAAAGTGAGGACAAATGCATGTTTGGCATCCTCCACTTATAAGAGATTGTGCAAAAGAGTAGTGAAAAAAGTGTGGACAAATGTATTCATTGCGTCCTCCTCTTATAAGATATTGTAAAAAAGTGAGTATTGTTGGGTATGTGTTATATTCTTTGCATGTGGGTACCGTACAAGTCAGATCCCTTTCAATGAAGTCCTTTTTGTATGCATCGAGCATGGCAGGGGGGAGGGGGGGGTTCCTAGCCCCTCCATGTCAGGATTCGAAGAACCCTCCATGAAATGGATACCGATAAGGGACATTAGCCCTAAGGAAAAAAATTGGATTGTTTTTGTGTTTTCGTCCAAATATGTAATTTAATCCCAATTAAGGGATTGGGGTTGTAATCTAATCCAAGTTAATGGATTAGGGTTTTGGATGCTACAAAATAACTAAATATTGTATTGTGAATGGTTAAATTGATACAATCAGAAAGAAAGAGGTGTGACTCTAAGTTTTGTTGATTTTCTCAGTTAAAAGTTTTCATAGTAAATTTATGTGTATTGTGTGTGTGCGATTGTTTAATTAATTTTTTCTATAAAATTTATATGCATTGTTTCACTTCACATTTTTAAAACTTACAAATATTACATGGCATCCTCTACTTATAAAATATTGAATAAAAATGAATGTTGTAGGACATTCTCCAATTATAAAATATTTTGCAAATTATCCTACACTTATAAGATATCATGCAAATGAAAAGACAAACAGACAAATGATAATGGAAAAATAAGATAATTTTTTATGTAAATGGAAAGACAAATGATAATGGGAAAATAAGATAAATTATTATGCAAATGAAAATACAAATGATAATGGAAAAATAAGATAAATTTATTAGTAAATTGTAAAAGAAACTTATGTATCGCATCCTTATTGTACAAAATTGAGTACTACATGGCATCCTCCACCACTTACAAGATACCGTGCACAGGTCATCCTCCACTTATAGATATTATAGATATTGTGGAAAGTAAGTAATACATGACATCCTATACTTATAAGATATTGTCATCCTCCACTTATAAGCAAAGCCATCCTACACTTATAAGATATTGTGCAAGGGGAATAATACATGATATGAGATACCGTGCACAGGGCATCCTCCACTTATAGATATTGTGGAAAGTAAGTAATACAGGACATCTTATACTTATAAGATATTGTCATCCTTCACTTATAAGCAAAGCCATCCCACACTTATAAGATATTGTGCAAGGGGAATAATACATGATATGATTTAAGATATTGTCATCCTCAACTTATAAGATACTGTGAAAGGTGAGTAATACATAGCATCCTCCACCCATAAGATATTGTGCAAAGTGAGTAATACATGGCATCCTCCACTTATAATATATTTTGTAAAACATCTTTATAGGATATTTTGTAAATCATCCTCCACTGATATGATATTGGTGCAAATGAAGACAATTGGTAATACGAAAATAAAAGGGTTATCTCACCGAGGGGGTTATGTGATATTATGGTCATGGGGAGGTATTTTATTGTTGGTGTAGAAGTGATGTTATATTAAAAAGGTTATAAAATTATAATTAATTTATGTTTGTGATGTTGAAATTATGATATCAAATTATATGGAATATTATTTTGATATTAATTTTATAAAATAATTAATTTTAATTTTAATAGTTTTTTTAGTTGATTTTTTTATAATTATGTCACTACTAAAGGTTTGTTAGCTAATAATATGTGTCTTAGAACATTCTTTCTATAAGATAAATGAAGGATTCACAAGGGAGCACATCGACAAAATGGATTTCTTAGGCCTAAGTTCAAGAGTTGTTTAGAGGAAAGTGTCTTTATTGCAGATCAAGTTCTATTTGAGTGTTTGAAAATTCATGCCAAGGATCTAGTTTTGGCCAAATCATGTAGCATTATGATGGGTCAACCATGTGTTATTGATTGTGTTGTAGTGTCAGGTACTTGGTATAATTGAAACTTAGTTTCTTTCCCATTGAGGGATTCATTATAAATCATGACCCCTATTTTTTTGTGGGGATATGCATATAAGTGTTATGTTTATTTTATTAATAGTTTATGCATTATGAATGTATTATGATAAACCTGCTTTGGATCTACCGTGTTCTTCAAATATTTTTTGTTATGGTCATTTCAATGCCCTAATCCTCCAGGGAGTAGGGTGTAGGTACATTACAAATGGTATCATAGCAATGTTGAAACAAGGTGACCCTTGGGTGATATTATGTGGACTCAATAATGAAAATCCATTCAGTTTTTTCTATTTTTATGAAAGAATAGTGATGACTTTGATCTTGGAAGTGATAAAATTCAAATGCTAGTTCTAAGATCTTTGATTTTATATATTTGAAAATGAAGTTTTGAAAAGAAATGAGGAAAGTATGCTTATTATAGTTAATGTCTCACGCTAATGGTGAAATATCGATTTCATTACAAGGCACATAATTTTATGGATGTAAACCTAATATTGACTATACTTGAACCATTAGAAAATAAACATCAATATTTTCCTAATATGTTAACAATGAGAATTTTGAGCACAATTGAGTGATATGTGGCTTTTTGAAATTCAACCTGTAAAACTAAAATTTGGTTGTGAAATTTTCACAATGGATGGCATTGTTGGGCATTGTTGTGGATTAATTTTTCTCAAATAAATGCCTTAATGCAACATAAAAAGAATATGTTGCTTAATGGATAAAACCTTTATAAAGTTTTTGTTTTAGATTTCCTAAAAAATCCTTTAAAAAGTTCATTCAAAGTTGTGTGACATTTTAATGGGAGTGCTCCAAATTAACTATCTTATAAAATTTATACGTATTAAACAATAGAAAACAATCTTGATGTTAATATTTAAAAAAAATTAAAAATATTAACATTTATATTTATTGAAATTTAATATAATCACAATATATATGGTAAACTAAAAACCAATATTTTTTATGAGAGTAAATCCTTTTCATAATGACCACTCAAACCAGAGGCCAAATTGCATTGAGAAAGAGACATTGTCTTCTTTTTTTAAATAATTAAATTGAAAAATAAAAATAAAAAATTAACATTGAGAAAGAGACATTGTCTTTGCTTTTTATTTTTATTTTTAATTTAAATTTAAAAAATCGTTTTTTTTAACTAAACATTTTTATTAAAAAAGGTTCCATTGAGAAACAAAAACAAAAAGTTGAAAGTGGGAAATCCATAAAAGGAATTAACACTTGAGATCGGAGATATGGATATTGAGTAGGATGCTTGGGAATTTAGGGTTTTTGAGAACATAGGGTTGAAAGAGGAGGTGGTCAACTATACTCTGTATCATGTCAAAGGTCTCCCTATCTTCCCTAATGGAGGTATCACTAAGCATAGGCAACATGTTGGTCTTAAGGAGTGTGTCCTAGTGGAAAATTCCATTTCAAATGCTTTGTATATCGATCGATGGGTGAAGGTTTGAAGGCGAAATGATGGTATTGACAGTGGGACAATATCAGAATTATAAGTGAATTTAGGATTTGGGTGTGACAAGACAAACTATCAAATGAATCCAAGTGTTTCTTCACTATGCAATGTTTGTGTATCATCAAAGTCTTATGTGTATGGTTATGACAAATGCATTATCATCAAAGTCTTATGTGTATGGTTATGACAAATGCATTGGAAATTTATATGGTTTTATTCTTTGAACTTTGGTAGAGGAGGGTCATGGTAGAAAGAAATTCACTATTAAAGGTGGGTCATGGTGGTGAGAAACATTCTCTATTGAAGAAGGGTATACCAGTAGCTGCAATTGTTCTTGGTTTGAACTCATGATTGAGGATATTTTTGGGTTCAATAAGACAGTCAACTAGAATGTGGGAAATTCAAAATATGAAGAGGAAATAATTGGAGGAGGTGAGACTTTGAAAGGTCTTAAGAAGGTTATTATTAGTCTAATTGTTATTATGGGGAAGAAGGGAACGAGATGCATAAAACTTCTAAAGGAGAAAACAAAGGTAGTCCTTAGTAAATATGTTATCATGAGTCAAATGATCAAAATTTCTAGTAAAACATTAATACGTCATGTTTATGGTAGGTATATTTCTAAGAATAATTTATCCCTATGGATTGAGAAGGTTTGGGAATATGTGGCGGGGTATACACCTAGTTACCATACACTAGTGAGAGGTTGGTTGGGTTTTCATTTTAGAATTGAAGAATATGTTCTAAATATTTTGAGTTTGAGATGGTTTTAGGGATCTACATTAGAGAAAATTTGGGTAAAAAATGGGCCTCCTAAGGAAAATAATAATAAAATAATAAAATAATAAAATAATAAAATAATAGTAGAGAGAGTAAAAAAACTACTTTGTTGGATCGTATTTCAACTTATCTCCTTGCAAGTTTACTCAAATTTCAAGCAGGAAGACTCATTGGATGCATAATTAAATTATACATCCAACATGTACCCATGTTGCATACTTTAACAACATTCACACCATGAAAAATTGAAAATACATTAAAAAATCATGTTTCTAGTGAGAGAAAACACGTTTTTAATGTATTTTCGATTTTTCATGGTGTGGATGTTGTTAAAAGTATGCCACATGGGTACGCATTGGATGCATAATTTAATTATGCATCCAACTAGTCTTCCCGCTTGAAATTTGAGTAAACCTACAAGGAGATAAGTTGAAAATACGATCCAAAAAAATAGGTTTTATTTTTTCCATCCAATTTTTTTAGGTGCTCCCTTTTTGAATTTTAAAGCATTTTGATTGGCTAATACATGATGACATGGAATTTGTATTATTTTTGGAATACCCATTTTAAATTGAAATTTCCTCTAATGCATACTGAAGAAATGGTTACCCTATTTCGACACTAGGTCAAAGAGGATTTCCATGCATCCTATTAGTGGCTTAAATTGTTGGGTTTAGCTTTAAAACTCTAGCCAATGGAATTTTTTAGGTCAATAGGAAATCACATTAGGAACTTTTAAGAATTTGATCAACAATTCAAATTTGATACCTCTCACTCGATGCCACGTATTCTAGAGGAGTTGGAATTGAATAATGTTCTGGTGAATGTTATGGAAGTAAAGGTTGGACGTTGACATTATGTACAAATGTTGGAATGCCTTTTAGGTATTCAAGATGCCATACGTGTAGGTGTTTGGAAAACGGATGTCTCCTAAAGTCCCATTAGAGGGGATGGAGAAGGAGAAATGATGTAGTTGAGGATCAAAAGGTAAGAAATAAGCTTAATTGCATAAGTGCATTGGATGGAAATGCTAAGACAATTAATAAATGTAACCCTAATGAGAAAGATTAGCTCATAAATATTTGGTCTATGTGGGGGAAGAAACGGTGTTGGAATCACCTCCTCTATGAGGTGAAGAGGTAATTGGGAATACAATAACCCTTCCATTGTTGGAAATCGCAAATGCAAGGTTAGTCGCCCCTATTTGGGAGCCTCGAATCTTGGAACCTATATCAATTTATTCTCTTATTTAATTTGGTAATTTAGGTTGTTCTTATATCTATCATAATATATTAGAGAAATCAATTTTTAATTTATCATATGAAATTTGGTTTATGCTTAAAGTGTATAAAGAACTTGTTGTAGAGAAAGATAGGAAGGGGGGGAGTGGAAAGGAGTTTTGTTAATATGCTAGTAAGAGTTTGGAAGGGTCACCACATATGGTAATGGATTCAAGTTCTAGTCTGGCCTTGGGAAAGGATTTACAAGGGGACCCACATTTCACTTTCCCTAGTGATGGAGGAGAGGAACCCTTTGTTTTTTATCCTTCTAGATATCATCTTAGATCTTGAAAGGGAGTTCAATTTGAGGTTGTTGGATGTGTTGAAGGGGGTTTATGTAGATATATAGGAAACAAAGGTTCTTAGCATGGAAGGAGTATAACATCTTGGTTTCCCATTCCTCAAAATTCCTATGGGAGGTCTTGGAAGCAAAACAACAAATCCTTAAAGGGGACCTCATAGTAGGCCATGCCTCAAAGAAGGTTCCCCAATGATTATTATGTCCCTCAACATAATAGGATTGGGTAATCCCTCAAGAAAAGAAAAAAAATCCTTGGGTTTAATTGGCTTGCATAAGCCTAACATTATAATGATTCAAGAGACTATGGGAGAGGGTAAAAATATCATGGAATATTTCCCAAAGTCATGGAAGGAATGATAATTTTTAGTAGTTGACTCAGTAGGCCCTTATGTAGGTTTGTAAATTGGGTGGATATCAAAATCAATGATATTGATTAACTCTATGTTTTTGGTATCAAGGATTGGAGTTGAACTCTACCCATTAGAGCTAGGGAAGGATTTCTCTATGGTGAATGTATATGGGCCTTTCCAGGATATAATTTAAATATGAGAGGATTTGTTGGGGCATAATTTTCTAGTAGTAGATAAAACAATCTTAGAGGTGATCTTAATTCCACAATAAAAAGAGCTGAGATATGGGGAATTATGTTGGGGAGGACCCTTTGACTAATTTTTTCTTACATAAACTTAAGGAAATAGGATTGGTGGATGTGGACAAATTTGAGGATAGGGGAAGATATGATTACTAAAAGGCTTGGTATATTTCTTGTATCTGAAGTTGTAATCAGTGATTTTGGAAGGACATGGACCTAGCTTAAGGTGAGAGGGAATTCAAACCATCTTCCAATTTTCCTCTAAATAAATAAGGAAGTCAATGAAACTCCCAACCCATTGAAATTTAATTCAAAGTGGCTATAGGATCAAGGTTTCAAAAAATTAGTAAAGGTTGAGTGGATAAGATATGATATGACATGAAGGGAGTTTCCAGCCTCCGGCTTGCAAATTTAAAAAGAATCAAGATTATAGTTCCAAATTGGGCTCGTGCTAATAGGAGTGATGATCAAGATTTGATATTAATAAGGAACAAATTGTAGATATATATGTTCTATATTTTATAGGAAACTTTGATGAAGTTGCTAGGAACAATTTGAAAACTTTGGAACAAACTAAGAGGAATCTTTTGGAAGAAAAGGAATCCTAATGGAGATTAAAGATAAAGGATTTATGGTTAACCAATGGAATTGAAAACAAAATATTTTTTTAGAAATATGCTTAATCAAGAGAAACCATTAATATTGTATTAGAAATGCAAAAAGACGATGGGAATAAAGCTAGGTCCTTTAAGGATATTGTAGATATGGGGTAACTCATTTCAAGTGGATGTATAAAGAACATGATAAGCTAAATATAGTATACAATGTGAAATTTACTTATTTTTTTCCAAGTTTTCTAGGAGAGGGGACAAGTGACATAATGGTAGAGGAAGTGTCAAAGGAAGAGTTGAAATTGTATTATCTTCTTTTTAGCAGGATAACAGTCCAGGGCCAAATTAGTCGATTGTGGAGTTTTATATAAGGCTTTATAACATGATGGATGAAGATATTTCAATGGTGGTGGAGGATTCAAGGAGAACATGAAAATTCTTGGGAGATTTTAATTCCACCTTTCTATCTTTAATTCCAAAGAAGAACAACCCAACATCGTTTGATGACTTAAGGCCTATTGCATTTTGGAATTCTATTTATAAGGTAATAATAAAAATTGTTAGAAAAATAGGTTTACCGCATGTCTAGCTTTTCTATAGATATTGAAACATAAATCCTTAGTGGACTAGGAGAGTCAACTAAGTAGTTGGCTGAGTGGTCAACTAGGAATTTGATTGGTCAATTGAGTCAACCATGGTCTTGGATTAGTGCATAGTTTGAGGAAAAATTCAAGGAGTTTGGTGTGTGCCCTAACTATATGTTCCTCACTTTAAGGAATTTAGTGACATAATGGTTATTTCTATAGATAGTCCTATGGATCGATCTATGTGTGATTTTTTTTGTGTTTTTCATGTATGTGGAGCAATGCTCACTTGTGTTTCAATGTTGTATTGTTCTCTTTAGACACCACCTCTTCTTGGAATGTATAACTCCTTGATATACTAGTTCCCTTGTTCTCCAATTGGATCAGAGCTATAATTTTTAGACCTGATGTGTTGCCTACAAGTCCTTTGAAGGTTGTTACTTGCATGCACTCCTAATGAGTCAGTTTTCTTTGGTAGATTAACTCGGGGCTTCGACTTGAAGACTAAATTGGGGTTTAGATATGTAGATCAATATCATGAGTTATAAACAAGAACTTATAGTTCTAAATGGACACAATTATGGTATGTGGGAACAATGTATGGAAACATTATTAAAGAGAAACACACTTCGAAAGCTTACAAGACTATAGTTGCAAATTTGGAAAATGATTATTATAAATTTGTCATCAATGGGAAAAAGGATGAGGTTGTAGAAGTTATACAAATATATATCTCCATGGATATTAACTTTCATATGAGTGGGATCAACCATCCTAAACAAGTACAAAAGAAGCTAAAGACAATAATTGATAAGATCGATAAAAGTCAACTAGTTATGCATGTTGAGAAAAAGTTGATCTTTTGTCATCCTCTCCCTTTTGGAGAATTGAATATACTTGGATCATGTGATGGAGATTCAGTTGAAATTGGGTGAATGTGGATCATTTTTTTTCCAAGAAAGATGGTCAGATCATAGAATTAATCTCTTATGAATATGAAGACACCCTATGATGTCTTTTGTTTGACATGATGTGTTAGTTGGGATTCCATAAAAGAGATGGTAATGATTATTACTTTGATTCTTTTCATGGTTTACTAACTATGGAATAGGAAAATTTTCTTAATGGAAAAAGTTGACATAACTATAGAGAAAGAGTTCAAGAAAGAAATCAAGAGAAAGAATGGGATTGTGTTGACTAAACAATTAAAAAGAAGCATTGTGATCAGACATCAACTAAGAAAGGTAAGAAGAAGAAGACGTGTCATTATTGCATTAAATTGGGACATATGGAGAATGCTTCCTAGTAGAAGACCAAATACCTTGAAGAGAAAGTCAAGAAGCTTGAAGAAGACATGTCGACTAGACAATCAAACAACTTGCAACATCACCTTTCAAAAAGTAAGGTAAATAACTATACTTTTATGTTAGTGATTCTAAAGCCTTATATGCTCACACTTATCAGAGTGAGTGGATAGTTGAATCTAGTTGTACCCATCACATGGATAAAGATGATTCTCTCTTTCTTCATTGAGTAAAAATACAAAATAATAATTTAAAATAAAAATAAAAAATCACGATAGATGATTATGTGCTTACTATTGCTTGTTTTGGAAAAATTGAATGTCATAATGGTGTGATCATTGATGTATATCATGTACCAAATATGAGTGCTAATTTGTTATAAGTACCCAAACTAACCCACACTAGAAACAAGGTTGAATTTTGTATATATTGGTTTATTGTGAAAGATATGAACAACAACTTTGTTACTACTTCTGAGGGTTTTCTTGACCCTAAAGACAAACTATATAAGTTATGTGACTTTCCCAAAAACTATACAAGGCCTACTACACTCATATCGAAGAACAGTGACCAAAGAATAATTTGGCATGAAAACTCAAACATCTAGATTTCTAAAGTATGAATATATTAGTAAAGAATAACATGGCTATTGGACTACCTAGGGTTTTTTCCCCTAATGGTGTATGTGAAGGGAGTGTGCTTGGGAGGCATAACCAAGTTACATTGAAATGTGGAAGGTTTGGAGAGAAAAAAAAAAATCAGTTGGAACTTGCCCACAGTGACCTTTGTTCCTTGAATAAACCATCATTAGAAGGTGTAAGGTATAGTTTGACTTTCCACTAGTAGGTGAAATGTATATTTTGGTTTACAATTGATGCTTTCTAAAATTATACTTGGACATATTTCTTGAAGAGTAAGGATTATGTCTTTGAAAATTTTAAATAATTTAGGGCATTTGTTGAAAAGCGATGTGGTCAACCTATGAAAGGTTTAAGATCATACAATGGACAAGAATATGTGGGAAAGGATCTTGAGAGATACTTGCACATAATGGTATTTCTTGAAATATATTTTTACATTATACACCTCAACAGAATGATGTCACTAAGAGGAATAATCAAACCTTGGTCAAAATGGCATGGTGTTTTCTTTAGGTTGAACAATTGCCAGCTAGTTTTGGGGTATAAGCTATTTACTACTCAATTTATATTTTGAACTTAATTCTAATTAATTTTTTATGGGATGTGACTTATATTGAAAAATGAAGTGGGAGAAAACCCTCAATTTGACAGCTCAAAATGTTTGGTTGCATAAAATGGGTTCATATCCCAGATGATAAAAGAAAGAAGTTGGATACTAGAATCCATGCTTATATCATGATGGGCTACTCTAAAAAGTCAAAAGCCTACATTTTGTTTGATCCAATCAAACAATATATTATTTATAGGAGAGATGTTGTCTTTGATGAGAATACTTCTCATATTACTCTATTGAATTCCTCTTATGGTTTGTTAAGCAGTCATCCACTAGAAAATTTGAAGAATTGTAGATGACTGACCATTGCATAGGGTTTTCAATTGGACCATCGACTCACATACCAAAACTTCCTTGCAATCAACCTTCCATGGATAATTTTACCACAAGTTTTGAAACACCTACTCAATCCACCAATAGTGTTCCTAGTACAAGAATTCCTTTAGCAAAGGACATTTGTCTTCCTATAAATGTGAGTAAAGAAATTGAAGTTATTGCTGCTTATGCAAGAGATATAAAAGACTCAAGAAAAATAAGAATTCATAAACAACAATGTGGTGTTGCTCTAATGGCACATATTCTAGAAGCATGTGATCTTGACACATATGTAGATGCCTATGGTTGAACTGAATGGGAGAATAAGGCAAGGGGTTTAGTTTCTAAAGTGCTCGTTCAAGGTGATACATCATGGCTTCCCATCTCTTCCACTGAGGAAAAATGGTTCTACATCTTGGCAATTATACTACATTTTTATAAGTCTTGAACTTTTAGTGCATTTTTTAGGCATTTTCCATGCATTTTTCACAGTTGAAAAGCATGGAAATATTTAATACTAGGACTACCAAATATGTATACCATGGAATAAGCTTTGTAACAATCCAAAAAATGCCACGAATGGATTTTGTATGCGAAAGTTGCATCCCTAAGAAGTTGACGTATCAACTAGGATCATTGTAGATCACATTCCTTTTTCCACCTCATATCCTAGGGTTGGGGCTTTAGATATTTGATTTTTTTCCTCTAAGTAGGGTTTTGTACATTATGTTAAAAGGTTGTTATAGTCTCATGTAAGTGGCTTCTTGTGAATGAGTGTATCTAACGTGTCTCTCTGTAGAGGTAAGCTACCACCAATCTAGATAG
Organism: Larix kaempferi; assembly: GCA_027924585.1. Classification (NCBI taxonomy): domain Eukaryota; kingdom Viridiplantae; phylum Streptophyta; class Pinopsida; order Pinales; family Pinaceae; genus Larix; species Larix kaempferi. The sequence goes on along the minus strand of BSBM01000904.1, from coordinate 28,308,711 downwards.
TTGTATTTATTTTCATATTATAGTGTTTTTGTATTTCATTCATTAATAGAGTTTGGATTTCACTATATAATTATGCTCTTCACAATAACTCTCTATGATTCAACCTATATTGTTATCTTCATTTCACTCTCCACATATTCTGGATAACTGGTATTAGTGTAAAATTATCTTTGTTCTTTTTCCATGATTGTGTCCTTTACAAGGTTAGAGTACAGGGGCTTGGGCCTCGAACTAACTAAACCTGGTGAATTCACCCTCATCGGGGGCATGCAACTTCTCATGGAAAGTGAAAAGAAAGATGAAAAAATAGGAGATCCTATCAATATGTTTCTTGAGGAATCCCTCATGCAACAAAGGAACAATATGATGGCTAATTTCACTTAGATCCCTCAACCATTGCCAATTGTGACAAAGCCACCTTCGATAAGCAGTCACTTCAGAGATACAATACCCTTCAAGGTGAAAGTCATATTTGGCATTCCATTACTTGGAATCTAGATAGATGCAAATGATTTGGAGAAATGGATAAGTCTACTAGAGGTTTATTACTACGTTAAAAAAAAAAATCAAAGGTGAGAAGATCACCTTTTCACTCCTTGAGTCCCTTCCCTATGGAAAATATTGGCGGGACACTTACCATATGTAATATGCTAGAGATGAGTATAAAACATTCAAGACAGAACCCACTTCGATATATTTTCTTGATGTTGTCAAGGAGGAATTATACCCTATTGGAAACTACTGTGGCTATATGATAAGATGGAAAACTTTGTGCTAAGATAAGGACCAGATAGTGTTGGCGTAAACCAAAACCTTCCATACTAATTTTCACTCAATTCTAGGTATCAAGGACTCCAAATAGAGATGGGTTTATTGGAAATCTACCCACTAGGATTTGGTTATTGATATGTTGTCAAGATAAAGCAAAAGTTTAATAAAAAAATGTTTGGATCTGTTAATTCGATACAATATAAGTTTGGTAAGGACAATCTCAATTGGAGAAACAAAGGATAAATCAAGGATAGCCAAACTCATTATAATTAGTCCAAGCTCTAAGAAAAGAAGGATAATAGGAAGTCAAAGAAAGTGGTGTGATTTCCCAGTAAAGGCACTTGGCACAACATTGATCAATGCCACTCCAAATAATCATTCTTAGTCAAGCTAAGAAGAGCATTTTTCACATTGCATGTGCTTCAAATGATTGTCTAGATTGTTCTATTCAATATTTGTGTTTCTTGGTCTATGTTTTCATTTTCCCTTGCATGTGTTACATGACTCTAAATTACACTAATTACTAAAAATAAAAGGGTAGGGAGGATAATCCTTTGACGTTAGAGATAATGGATCTGGTATTTCACATGACTATGAATTAGATATGAATAACAGAAAATGTATCATCGACGAGGAATCAAGTGTTACAATCGCTACCACAAAATCCAACCAAAAGAACTATATGAGTTTGAGAAAAGTGAGCACCTCTTCCACTCACAATTGTGGGTGAAGGGGATTCCATTCATTAGAGAAAATTTGAGTTCTAAAATGGACCTCTTTACGAAAATAATAAAATAATATTTATGAATTTTTTAGGAAAAGAAAAAAATCTACATTTTTTCTTCGTATTTTCAACATATCTCCCTTTCGTTTTACTCAAAGTTCGAGCGGGAGAACTCATTGGATGCAGAATTAAATTCAGCATCCAACGAGTACCCACACTCCATACTTTTTAGGTACCCCAACCCACTAAAAACAAGAAATACATCCAAAAAAAGTGTGATTTCAAAGTAACATGTTTTTTTATGTATTTCTCATTTTTTGTGGGGTGGGGTACCTCAAAACTATGCACCGTGGGTAATCATTGGATGTGGAATTTAATTCTGCATCTAACGAGTGCTCCCGCTCAAAATTTGAGTAAAATGACAGGGAGATATGCTGAAAATACGAATTAAAAATGTGGTTTTTGAATGTCAAATATGCTATGTCAACCATTATGGTTGACTCTTTTCTTGAAATACTATTGATTCTTGAATTCAATGGATCTTTTTCTTATCAGGTGGCTCGTTTTCTTATGAGGTGGCTCGTTTTCTTATAAGGCCCATTTTAGAGACCAAATTTTCTCTAATGGCATTTCATTGTTGACAGTGGCAAGCAAAGAAACATGATCTCATCCAAGGTCCTCAAGAGGTTGAAGCTATCGATGACATTGCACCCCTAGGCATACACCATTAGTTGGCTTAGCTGAGGACAAGACACCCATGTTAGTTAGAAATGCCACATACACAATAACATCAAGTCCTTCAAAGTTGAGGCACTATGTGTTGTTTCTTGTCTTGAAGTTTGGTATGTTCTTTTAGGACAACCATATATTTGGAAGCATCATGTTGTTTAAGAGTCTAGTCCCAATAGTGTCATTTTTTTTATTTTGGGAGGTAAACTATATAAAGGTACCAGAGGTAGATATGACTATTGCAATCTGTTTGATCTCAACTAAGCAGTGTAGGAAGGAAACCTCTTAAATTAGGAAATTTGTCCTATTCATGATTTGGTTGGAAAGTGAATGAAAGATCACAACAACTAACAAGGCCTTTCCATGGTGTCTCTCTAAACATTAGAAGCAAGAGGACAAGATCATAGTGGAGGAATTGATTTGACACCCAATGATCTTCTACCTAGTGTTTTGGTGTGAAAACATTCTCTTCTTGTGAATGAAGAAATCAAAAACTAGATTCAAAATCTAACTCAAAAGGGCCACCTTCAACCAAGCTCCCCACCTTGTAAGAGCCCATATGTGTTGGTTCAAAAGAAGGATGGGATATGGTGATTCTATATTGATTACATATCCCTAAACAAAATCATATTCAAGAATCGATAGCCAATCCCCTAGATTGACTACCTTATCCATTAGCTCAAGGATGCCGAATTTTCAATAATATTGATATAAAGTCAAGTTGTCACTAGCTTCCAATTGAGAAAAATGTTGTATGGACAATAACCTTCAATTCCAAAGAAGGTTCGTTTGAGTGGTTAGTTATGCCTTTCACCTTGACTAATTCCCCAATAGTGTTTGTGAGGATTATAGATGATATCATATGTCCGTTCAAAAATTAATTTATGGTAGTATATTATATGGATGACATCCCCATGTTCAACAAAATTTAGGAGGAGAATTTGAAGCACATTTAGCAAGTTCTAAGTGCCCTGCAAGAACACAAATTATATGTCAATAAGGAGTAGTGCTCATTCATCATGTTATGAATTCATTATCTAGAATACATCATGGATGTGCATGGTGTGCATGTGGATCTAGCCAAGATCCAAGTCATCTATGATTGGTTGGCCTCAAATACACTAACATAAATTTGAAATTTATTGTGCCTTTCCAACTTTTACCCTATTTTCATGTTGGGATTCTCTTGTAGCTTGGACCTTAATCCAAGTGACCAAGGGTGGATCCAAATCCATGTTTGTTTGGACCAAGTCGCAACAAAAAGAATTCAAGGATCTAAAACATCTAACCTTTGCTCGACATTAATGCTCATTCTAACAAAGTTGCAACAACCATTCGAGATTGAGATAGATTCTTTAGAATATTCTATCAGTGAAGTCCTCACTCAACATGAACATCCAATGCCTTGTCATAGTGATCCACTCTTTGACATGATTCATAGTTACCCCACTTATGACAAGGATATTTTGTCCATTATGGAGGCATGTTGACAATGGAAGCATTATATTGTGGGAAAGGAAACAATGGTTCATACTAATGACAATCCCTACAATACATGCACCATTAAAAAAGGTCTACATACTTGCAACAATTCCACTTGGACATTGACATTCAGTACAAGAAGGGAAACATAAATCCAGTGGTGAGCTACATTTAAGTCGACCTCTAGTTTTTGCACTAACCATAGTGCTTAACTCTTTTGTACATGAGACTTCCAAGAGGATCCAATTGTTTAGCAATTACCCTAACTTTGATGTTAAATATCAGATACTTGGTGCAAGGAAACAAGTTTCAAACCATCACCTTAAGGATGAACTTCTATTCCATATGGCCCATCTCTATGTTCCTTAAAGTAAGCATGAGAAGTTGATTGGGAGGTGCATTATAGTGGGGTGGTAATTCACTTCAGTGTGGAGAAAATATTTGCATCACTACAAAAATAATTCTATTGGCCCCAAAGATTTGACAAGACACGAGCAAGTAAATTAGATTGCGCACCACCCATGCCATCCCTAAACTTTCAATTAAGGAGTAGGGGTTATACAATCCTCTACCTACCCTAGAAAAACCTCAATGGATTACATGCCATGCCAACTCTTAGCCAAGAATGGTAATGATTGTGTATTTGTGTTTGTTGATTGTTTATTTAACTTGGACATCTCAACATCCTATCAAAAGAGTATCACAATAAAAGTAATTGCTAATCTCTTATTCTAGCGTGCTTGGATTCATTTTGGGTTTCCATAGATCAGTATTTCAAATAGGGATAGAAGTTTTGTGATCACTTTCTAGTCTAGCTTGCAATGATGGACACCAATATAATCAAACCAGTTGACTTTCACCCCCAAACCAATGGATAAACAAAGATATTCAACATGATAAGTGTGCATATATTTTGAATGTACCAATCCAAGAATTCAACTACATGGGATTGCAACCTTATTTTAAACATAGCTATAATGGATCCCTTCATAGCTTCATTGGACACAACCCTTTTCAAGTGTGCTCGAAGTTCCAACCATTTCCCCAATTGATGTAGATTTTCCCATTGCATATAGACAAGAAGATTCCTCCCATGCTCAAATTGAGGCTAATAAAGTAGCCAAATTTGTTGAATCAATCCAATGTTGGACATGTGTTGTATTCTTTGTAGGTTCCCAAAGAAAAGGGGGTCAAGGGGGTGTGGGGCCATTGGCTCCAAAATAAAATTTTGGGTTAGATTTGAGCTTTCTTGACCAATGGTTTTTTGACCCATTGTAAATTGATTCTAGTTCAAAAATCAAGGTTGTACTCTAATTAAGGTTAATGGATTAGGGTTTGGGATGCTATAATATTTTATTATAAATAATGAAGATAATACAATGAGATGGAGAGTGGAGAAACTCTCAGGTAGGCTAGTTTTCCCAGTTAATGGTGTTCAAGGTAAGTATATGTGTGAACTATTGTTAATTCTTGTGTTTTAGAGTATGTTTGGTATTTTTTTTCTTACACGAGTTTATTAAAATCTTAATACAACACATCCAATAAAAAGTTCATGATATTTTGGAAAAAACCAATTCCAAGTATAAGCAACATTAGGTTCCACACAAGTTTCAAGTTGGTGATAAAGTATGGTTTCATTTATAGAAAGAGTGCCTCTCAGATCCAAAAAATGATATTAGACCACTCAAATATTGGCCTTACACCATCACCAATGTTGTGGGTGATAATGCTTTTGAATTAAGTATACCACCTTTCCTTGTATTGCACCATATACATAATGTGGAGTTGCTTTTCCCATATTTTCCACCTTTATTGGACACCTCAAAGGTGTGATATTTTGTGAGATTCTCACATAGATCTAGAGACAAATATAAAATTCACACTAAGTCTAACAGAGATCAAAATAATTGAGCAAGAAAAATAGAGAAGAAATAATTGTGTTACAACACAAGAGAATGAAGAACAATTGGGAAAACTTCCATTACCTCTATTATTCAGTAGAATGTGTACTTAAATAATACATCTCCAAAGGAGAAATTTGTGATCCCAAAGAGGCAGTTGGAATCCAAACAAGTGGCAAGCTTAGTTTGCATTGGAATCATCTCCGATAAGGTCCAGTGGCCACCGATGATGAATGGCTAGTCAACTGAGGTGGATTGGCGCATGACTGAGTCATTGGGGATAGAAATTAGGGGATGAGGCTCCAAGGGGAATAAATAATGACTTGTAGTGGTCAAAATAGGTGCTCCTACACTCAGTGGCAGTGAAATTAGGTGTAACAGTCAACTAACTAGGCAATCAAGGGGAAAAGGTACCCTAAATCATGGAACTGACTGTGCTAACTCCTAAAATCATGCATGAGGGTGCCTTTGGACTTCAGTGATGTAACCAAGGCACTTTGAGTGGATAAGAGGGATAATTATGGCCAAAGTTAAGCTTTAGGGGGGGGGGGAATAAGGACTAGGTGCTAGGAGACTCACCTACCACTGCATGGAATGCATTCAAGATGCATGCAAAATGCATGCAAAGCATTCAAAACCAAGATGAGATGGTTAGAATATTCCAACAAAAGGTGGAAAATCATTTGGACCCTACTACTCAACCTTAACTACATTAACCAAGCTATAGTTGATAGAATAATGAAAACCAAGATGAAGGGCACCCGCTAATAAAACATACAACTCTATCGATTTGTCAAAGCATGACAACTCCTTCACCAAGGAAAGTGGCTCACCAACAGTCAAACTTAAAATAAGTCTCCCCATCTAATGGAGGAACTTGATGCAATGGGGACCAATGCTTTCTAATGAGGGATGACGGATCCAAGTGGATACCAATCACCACCCACCTCTTCCATTGACTCGTAATGGTTCTACATCTTGGCAATTATACTACAATTTTGCAAGTCCTAAACATTTGGCACATTTTTCGGGCATTTCCCATGTGTTTTTAACAATTGGCTTGGCTTGAAAATATTGAGTGAAAAGCCTCTTAAACACATAGATCATGGAAGAATATTTCAAACGGTCCAATAAATGCCCCAAATTGAATTTGTTTTTGAAAATTGTGGCACTAAGAAGTTGATGTATCAACTAGGATCCTTGAAGCTTGCATTCTTTTCACCATCTCATCTCCTAGGGTTAGGGTTTTCTATTTAGGGATTTTACCTCTTAGGGTTTTATACTTTATGTTAAAAGGTCATTTTTTCCTCTTGTAAGGGGCTTCTTGAAAATGAGTGTAACCAAAACATCTCTCTACAGAGATAATCTACCACCATTCTAGCCAATTTGCATTGCTTTGAATATTACATTGTTTTTCTATTTCATTCATCAATAGAGTTTGGGTTTCATTGATTATTATGCTCTCTGTAATAACTTTGTGTGATTTCATTGATATTACCATCTTCATTTTATTCTTCGCATAATATGAATCGGCCATAAGGAAATAATATGGTGAAGTGTCTATGGGTATACAAGGTCAAATTCACATCTAAAGGCATTGTTGAAGGTCATAAAGCTTGCTTGGTAGAAAAGGGATTCTCTCATCAAGAAGGCATCAAATACATTGAAACCTTTTCCCCTATTGAAAAGGTGCATTATGTTCCATTGATTCATTCACTTGTTGCTCATTTTGGATGGGAGGTATGTGAAATGGATGTCAAAAGTGCTTTCTTATATGGTGATCTCACTAAAGAGATTGATATCAAGAAACCCCCTTGCTTTGAGAATAATGGCAGTATTATTTGTTGACTAAAGAAATCATCTTTTGGTTTGAAAGAATCCCTTAGGTCATGGTATGAGAAGATTGATAGTTTTTTCCTCTATCTTGGTTTCAAATGTTATGCATTAGATCACAATATCCACGTTTTACATGTAAATAGTGAAACTTTAATTGTTGTAGCATATGCTTCTGATTTAGTCATTCCTAGTAGTAATGTTGATTTAATTATGACTTTGAAAAAATAGTTAGCATATACTTTTGAAATCACTAACCTAGGCATGTTGTATTTCTCTATGGGAATCCAAGTTTTGAAACTGGATGATGGTATCTTTATTTCTAAACCTAAATATGTACTAAATTTATTATAGAGATTCAAAATTGAAGATTATAAGCATTACTACACCTTATGAGTCGAGAGTGAAGTTGATTAAAGAGATTGATTCTCTAAAATTCAATGCTACTCTCTACAGGAAACTAGTTGGTAGGCTTATTTATCTAACAGACAGTCAAACTAAATATTCCTTTGTTCTTAGTGTGGTTTGTAAGTTCGTGCAAGATCCATAAGAGAGCCATTTGAAGGCATCAAAGAGAATTAGTTGTTACATCAAAGTCACTTATTAGCATGGTGTAAAATATTGTATTGATAATAAGAACCAATTGGCCAGTTACATTGGCTTGGATTGGGCTCGAAATGGAGATGACAACACGTCTATATTTGGCTATGTGGTTCAACTTAGCTCAATCCCTTTTGGAAGGGCCTAGTCGATTAGCTAACTAGGCCCACTAGTTGACCGGCGATCAACTAGTCAATTGTCTTGGCAGGTCAACCGACATATGTGAATTGTCATGTGTAATTGTTTATGTCGATTCATATGTATAAAAAGTTATCAGCTTATGATGTAAATTTTTCCTTCTATTGGTAATATAACATAATCTTGGTATCATATTTACTCTTGTCTCTTTATGCATGCATGAATGTAATCACCTAGATTGCAACATTGGTTATGTTGTTGGGACTTAGACCTATATCCGGGACAAAGAATAGAGATACGTGCACATAAATATTGAAGTTGGAGGAAGTGCATAGATGGTGGTATAGAAAAAATAAAAACTACATCAACAACTACGGTAGAAGAAACCGATTAATGATCACACAAGCAGAAGAGATATTTTTCACTGAGACCAATGAAAACTTCTTGGAATATGTGCCTATTCTAATCGATAAATTTATTAAGAAAATCGTAGATGACAAAAAGTGAAGAAGATAGATAATTTTTGCATAAACTAAATAACAGTGGTCAAACTAATCTCTATGAGTGGTTCGAGAAGATTGCAGACGATTTTTACGAGGAGAAAGCACTTGAGGAAATAACCTCTATTGATAATGTAAAAATACTAGTTTACGACAATTTGCACGATAATTTTTTATGTACAGTACCAATACTCCTTCACAAATTCTTGATTGAAAAATTGTTCAGTCACATTGTATAACCTTGACCACCTATGAATACACCCATTGGTACTAACTGGGAAAAGAAGCAGGTTGAATGGAATAATTTCTTAAGTAAATGAAAATCTACTTGCTTAACCTTGTCATCGACCTAGATTAAGTCAAGACAATAATGGGGGCATTGCTTACCATGAGGTTGCATTAAAAGAGATGCACTAGTTGAATTGCACAAAAATAAATCTAAGAGATAATGCAAGTGGAATAAAGATACAATCAAGATGTTAGTACATAAAGCAACAACACGTATCTAGAAAATTGAAAGAGAAAAAAAGAAGGGAATAATTACAAGAAGCTACAAGTCCTTGTTGGTCGAAAAGGAAGGGGGAAAGGATAAAAGGTACAATTCTGGCACTCCCTGAATTGAATTCTGGTTGATCATAGGAAGAATGGGGAATGACTATGACTGATCTACACCTAGATGATGAGCTATAGAGGGTGGCCACGATATTTTGATTGCTACATCTGTTAGACTTAGAAAATAGATAAGAAAACAACGAATAGGAGGTTGCAATTCTTAAAAAACCACCAAAATCCCCTTGAGGTGCCTCTTAGAGAAATATTAGCCAACAACTTGCATATTGAATATGTCCAAACATCAATATGGAATCGACTAGATGAAATAGGTTGAGTTATTAATATGATAATTGAGAGGTCTGAAGATGGAAACTGGGTTTCCATCATCCCAAGAAAAGGAACATATAGTACTATCCTCATCAATTACTCAAACCTCATAGAAGCACCCTCCTACCAGAGTTAACTGGTGAAGAAGAATAAACACCTCAATCGACAATAGATAAAGTCGAAGAGTCATTACATTTAGAAATTATTACATATAAAGAAGCGTAAATTCAAATTTCAAGATAGATTATACCATTTGCATCAGCAATGGTGATTAACCAAACTACAAATATAACCATCTATGAAGGAGATGAAGATCCTAAATGAAATTGGTTCTTATGTGAAAATATTTGGGACGTGACTAACATCACTGTGAAGAAAAACAGGTGGCACAATTTGTGGGAGCTCTAAGAAAACGATCCCTCACATGATTTGTGAACTACGCCAAAAACCATAGCAGGATGAAGAGTGAAATCAAGCAGAACTTCTTTGCATTTTTGAAGACACAAGACAATAAACATCTACTAGCACAAAAGATAAAAGAAATTAATCAATTACTAGGAGAATCCATCCATGATTACGACAAAATATTCAAATATATTCTTAGTAAAAAACCATATGAAATAGACGACCAATTACTAGTCCAATGGTTTGTTGTAGGACTACTCCTTAGAATCATATCCCCTCTTAGAATGCATGAGACTAAAACTTATGAGGAAGCCTTGAGAATAATCCATCATATTGAAATCGATGACTAATGGGTCCCCTGAGCACCAAAAAAATAATGGAAGAAAGAATAGACATGATACAAAGATATCTTAAAGAACTTACTATACAACACTCGGAGTTATGGTGTACAAATTGTTTGCATGAAGGTCACACCAAGGACAACTGTTGGAAGCTAGTCACATAACACCATGATACCAAACTAGTACATGTGGAGAATTACTATGAAATTTTTGAATGTACAACTAACCATGTATCCTATGATTTCCAACGCGACTTAAAGACAACAAAAACAAGCGGTGTTCCATCTATGAAGAGGCAACCCATAACACCCATGAATGCCAGTTGAATGAAAGAAATAAATTCAAATGTCTATCGCACCCAAGCATCCAATCAAAATCAACAAGGTAATGGCTACAAAAATAATGGATATAATGGTCAAGGAGGATACAGTGGTTGAAGTGGCTATGGAAATTGCGGTGGCTATAGGGGGTGAAATGGAAAGAGGGGAGGTCATTTTGGTTGTTGAACAAGGAAGTCATTTCTTTATATGCTACAAAATCGGTTGCTTAAGTCCTGACTATCCCATAACAAACATAACTGACTTAAAGTTCTACACAAAATGTGGTGTTGGAGATCCTTAATTAGAATACTGATGATCATGTTCGAGAAAATTCAGAATAAAAATATTGTTCACCTCTTACAAAGCCATCGAAAATATCCAGAGTTAAACTCCAAATGTTTACAAGTAATAATGAGGTCAAGCACCAAAACAGGAAATGACACTACACAGGATAATCCTATTATAATAATCCGGAAGAATAAAGAAGTGGAGTACCCTAATCCCAAGAAACAAAATGAAATATCCAAGGAATCACTAAATCTATTTCAAGATATCATCCAAGAAGAGGAATTATATGAAGTTGGGAAAGACCAAATGAACAGAAATGTTCTGCTAAACAAATTTCTCATACTCATAACTAAGGAGGAAGTAGTTGGACAATTAATTGAGTTGGTAAGTCTCTTAAAATATTATCAAGAAGATGGCCAAAGTTCCAAAACCCGTAGATCATTTGAATCATTGAAGCGAAAAAATGCAGAAGATCGTGACCCCCTAGTTGACTTAGAAGTAGAATATTATCAGGTACTTCAGGTCGTAGTCAACTTTGGAACACAAGTAAACATACCACCGAGAGAAAATTGGGTAAATATGCATCAACCTAACTTGGTGAGATCTCGGAATTATGTCAATCCAGTGGACCAAGGCTTGATTGAACCAACTGGAGTATTGAAAGATTCCCAAACAAGTATTATGGGAATATCGACAATAGCCAACTATGAGATCATCGACTTAGTTGACGAAATGGAACCATTTACAGCCTTGGCCGGTTGACCATGGGGAAGGAATATGAAGGAAACCATCTCATTAGAAAAACACAGAATAAAGCTTAAAGGGTAATGGAAAATGATTATAATACCCCTTGACCCTAATGAGGGAAAAGCATGGGAAGTACCATGCGATGAAGAAGCTGACATAGGGAAGTTATTTCAGGTTATTCATGGTTATCAAGACACAATCGACCCTAACAATGAAGGAGAACTACATATCGGAACACATTTATCTATCAGTCAAATATCGGACACCCAACTATATTACTGGCAAATGGAGAACTATGAATCAAAATCTCAAGACCATTGGACAATAGAAGCTATACCAAAATATAGTTACCACAAATGATTATCCATCACAATAGTATTGTGTATTCATAAAAGAAGATAGAATCATATTCCAATCCTTGTACCATGCGGCATAAGATCAACAGTGCTTCGCGCCCTAAGATACAAAGAGAGAGACTCACCTTCAACACATGTCAACCAAGTAACAAAGAGAATTGGTGAATAGGGTCGTTTGCAAAGTCTTGTCCAAACATTTACAGGGAAAGCTGCAAGATGCTGGGATACTCATAAACCATGACTTCATACATGGACAACTGCATCGACGTAATTTATTGAAATGTTTGAAGGAAAGCTAATAGAAAAGCTCAGATAGAAAAATTGTACTTGGCTTCAACCCAATAGCTCATATTCATAGATGTGAATAGGAATGGAGCAGGATAGGCTATAAAGATGAAAAAACATGGCACCACATGTTTCCAAATACTTGAAACAACTTTCCCAATAAATGGTATAAGGTCGAAGAAGCTAAGGGAGAAACAATAAACTAGGAAACAATAAAAGGAAATGTTGTTAATAACTTCTCATTCACGCCTGTGAAGGAAGAATTGAAAGATGCATTACAATAAATCTACTTTTTTTTTTAAGAGCTAGATAATCGACTGAAGGGTGTGCAAGGAAACGAGCTAGTTGACATAATGTCGAATTCAGCCTATAAAAGAATCACTTACCAAAAAGAAAACCCGGAACACTTAATAGTAAGAAGAATAAGTGCAGAAATTGGAAATCTTCTGGGTAAGAGATTTATATGGAAAAGCGAACATCGGATGGTCTTGCAACAGATCATGGTATGATTAGTATCAACAATAATCAATGGAGATGAAAACAAGAAGAATGAATTTCACCAGACATATACCGAATTTAAACATGGCAACGGGAAAATAGACACTAAAGAAAATTTGAGGTCTAAAATGGGCCTCGTAAGGAAAATAATAAAATAATATTTATAAATTTTGGAGGAAAAGAGAAAAAACTACATTTTTTCTTCGTATTTTCAACATATATCCTTGCCATTTTACTCAAATTTCGAGCAAGATCACTCGTTGAGTGATTCCGCTCGAAATTTGAGTAAAACGGTAACGAGATATGTTGAAAATACGAAGAAAAAAAGGTAGTTTTTTTCTCTTTTCCTCCAAAATTTATAAATATTATTTTATTATTTTAACTATTATCTTATGTCAAATATTCCATGTCAACCATTATGGTTGACTCTTTTCTTGAAATTCTATTGGTTCTTGAATTCAATGGCTCTTTTTCTTATGAGGTGTCTCATTTTCTTACGAGGTGTCTCGTATTCTTATGAGGCCCATTTTAGACCCCAAATTTGCTCTAATGTGAATCTAAAGCACTGGAATGGTTGGGTGGAAACAAGAAAAAAAAGGAAGTTGACATTTCTAATGATGATCGACCAATAAAATAGGAGACTATGGTTGGATCAACAAACAACTGAAATAATCAACTTACTCAAGGAATATCAGGATATGTTTTCCAAGGATTACAAGGATTTAAAAGGATTAGTATAACTAATGTGTGAGATGAAAATTGACCTCATACCATATTCAAAACCAGTGAAGAAACGCATGTATAAATTGGCCCATAAATATAAAGAAATTGTAAAGAAGGAAATCGATAATATGCTAGTAGCAGGAAATATCGATCCAGTCAATCGATCAAAATGGTCCAATCATATGTTCATTCAACCCAAGAAGCATGACCTTAAGAGACTACGGATTTGTGTTGATTTCATAGGGCTAAATGAACTTACTCTTACATACCCATTTCCCACCCCATTTTCGAATGAAATTATAAATGAAGTTGCAGGTCTTGGATGTTATTCCTTTACAAATGGCTTCTCAGGATACTATTAAGTTGCTATAAAAGACAACTTTTGTTACAGAATTTGGAGCATTTGCTTACAGAGTTATACCCTTCGGGTTGAAAAATGCACCTGTTGTGTTCTCTAGAATCATAGTAAAAACCTTTCAAGAATATATGTACAAGACTATGACAATATATTTTGACGACTGGGAAATTTACAGTCTTTTAAAAGATTATGTCAATGTCTTCACTTAATGCGTGAACACTGTTGACAAATCCAATTGTATTTGAACATAAAAGGATGTATATTTTCCAGGCCCATAGGCATACTACTAGGTCATGTAGTATGTAAAGATGGTATAAAATTCAACTTAACAAAAATAACAGTAATACTTGATGTGACGCCTCCTGTCAACTAGAAGTAGATATGAGTATTTTTGGACCATTAGGTTACTACAGGAAGTTCATAAGGCACTATTCTGATATAACTTACCCAATGCGAGAACTCTTAAAAATAGACATAGAATTTAAATGGACTAAGGAAGGTAATGAAACATTAGAATTGTTAAAAATAAAGTTAGTCAAAGCACCAATACTACAATTTCCCGATTGGACCAAGAAATTCCATTTTCACATCAACACCTTAGGCATAGTGGTCGAAGCTATCCTAACACAACGAAGGGAGGGAAACTTTGACCATCCAAACAATTGTGTCTTGTTTGTTATAGGATAAATTATCATATTGTTCATATCTTCATGAATCATTTAACAAAATATAAGTCTTTGAAACTTTGAGATATTCTTGGGCTTCGAGAAGCTATAATTATGGGAGTGTGCAGAAGTAATTTCACCTCCTAAATCATTAGAGTATCGTGTTGGTGGGGAGGTGCTAGAAAAATAGTTCCATCACTCTTATGGATATTTTGGATAAATTTTGTGGACAAACAACATTAACCAGGGGAATTGACTTAATAATTGACTAAGTGGTTGATTGGGAATTTAACTCGTCAATCAGTTTGACTATGGCAGTGGACTGGTGAGAAGGTTGAGCTAAGATTCAAGAAGTTTAGTGCACACCCTAGCCAATCAAAGTTGATGATAACTTCCACACTTTAAGGAAGTTATTTCACTACTACAATATGGGGTTGTTGAATCATTATAGCCCATTTTCCTCTCATAAAGTTTTTTTTGTTAGTGCATGTCAAGTTTTTGTGACAAGATTATGCATCATTCTTGTGTCATTTCTAAGTCTCAATAATATGAATTGTGTCACGTAGTCATGTATGCATTGTTTTTTCATCAAGCATGTGTCTTATATATAGCTTTTTTATATTGTATTTAATAAAACAAACTACATATTATGAAATTATTGTTGTATTTCCACACAATTCGAATGTCATTCTTCCCCGGAGTTCCAACTAACCATTAACAAGAGTGCAATTTGAAAAATCTGATATGACGAAGCATAAGGTAATTATGAAGAGAATGGTATATCACAATAGGTTACAAACATATATTTATTTATTTAGGCTAACATATATCCTCCGTGTCACCTCTTATCTTCAAAATTCAAGCTAATACACTATGTTGAAGAGGAAAAACCATCATTCAGGCTAAAGGATCATTTATTATTAGGTTATTTGATTTTAGTGAGATTAATAAGATTTTGATAAGACATACTCAATGACATATATAACAATTAGATGGGTTTGAAAATAATTTATTAGTTATTATTAATTTTCAATTAATAAAAAATATTGTATTTAATTAATAAAATTTGTTATTATTAAAGGTTATTTAATAACTAATACCAATTATTATAATTAATCTTCAAAAAGTTATTATGCATATTAATTAATATAATTAATAATATATTAATAGAGAGATCAAAGCATTTTTTCAAGGTAATCATACATTCTTGCTATTGCCAACACCCAAGCTCTTTCTCGGCTAGCCGTCCTTTTAGAATCACCACCCATGCTCATGTCTTATATACAAGGAAGAAGAAGACAATGACTTAGCCATTGCATGTTGCCCTTCGATTTGAAAACCCGAATATTCATAGAGAGATAGACGAGGTCCGAACCCAAGATGATTTTCAAGAAGATCAGTACAAGAATTTGATAAGAAGCACAACAACTTTAACAAAACCCTAAGGTGGGAGAGCATGGAGGTGATGAGGATTGATAGAGACAGGTCCAAGAGGGCTAGTGTTTTTGGTGTGGCCCTTGGTAAAAGCATGGTGGCAGTGGGTGTTGATTGTAGTGGATCAAAGACCCCCGTGGATATTCTAGTAATTTTTCTCCCCCATGATCCAAACCTAAGCATTGTTTTATGGTTACAGATGGGGGCAAGATCCTTGATCTCCTTTTTTACTAGATTTTGGAGGGTTTTGAGCTATTGTGGGAGAACGGTTTATATGGATACTTCTATGGTATAAATCCCTCACTTGTAAGGATGGGGCTTTGGTTGGTTGATATCTAGGGTTTTATGTCTAGTCATGTGAGAATTTCTCTATTAAATTGAGGGTTTTTTCCTTCATCTTGAAGAGTTTGGAGGATTGGGATCTGGTCCTACAGAAGAGACCTTGGTGTTTGGAGGATGTGGGCTTGGTATTTATCCCTTAGATAAATAAATTTGATTCTTCAGTGGAATTCCATGATTTACAACTCTTATGTGTCTATCTAGTGGGCCTTCTTCATCATCTTATTTGTGGGAATTTTCTGCATGCTATTGGGGACTCCATTGGTGAATTTCATCAGGATTCTCTAAATACCCTTAATAGGGATGGTGTGCCCTCGACCCTCTTGCTTATGGGGACTAATGGAAGTCTCTCAAACTGCATATCCTTGAGTTGTGGGGGTTTTCTATGGACTATTGACCTTGATTATGAAAATATTTCATTTCGTTGCCTCTTTTGTGACTCTATGGGGCACATTTTGTGGGATTTCCATAAAAGAGTTACCGCCTTTAAAAAGGGGAGGATCATTCCAGTTTCAGATCCCCAAGACCCTTTGTTTATTCTTGAGAAGGTGGTGGGTGCACTCTCATTGTCTAAGGGGGTTTCTGGTGTGGATTCTTCTGTTGAGATTGGACTAGTTGATCCAAGTTCTGCTAAAAATGTGCTTACACCTAAGAAGGTGACTTCTTCCAAGAAGGGAGCAGTTATTGATGTGATTATTCCTAGCATAAATGCACGATCAAAGGTCTTCCTGATTGTTCTTTATAAGTATACTTATGTGAACATTGTATTTATGGTAAATAGAGTCATGTAAAATTCCCAACTAGGTCCACAAGGGCTAAAGAAATACTAGAGTTAATACATAGTGATGTGTTTTGACCAATACCGATCCCTTCACTAGGAGGTTCCCAGTATTATGTATCTTTCATATATTATTTCTCCATAATTACATGGTTGTATTGTATGAGGTAGAAATCTGAGGTTTTTGAAAGGTTCCAAGAGTTCAAATCTCTTGTAGAAAATCAGACTGGTAGAAAGATCAAGCTGAAGAGAACTGATAACGGGGGAGAATTCTATAGTAAGGCATTCGACTAGTTCCGCAGACAGCACAGTATATCTCGACAAAACACAACTCCATACATGCCTCAACACAATAGAGTTGTTGAAAGAATGAATAGAACGTTGATGGAAAATGCAAGGAGCATGCTCAGTGGTGCAGGTATCGCACAAGAATTCTAGGTGGAGGCAATTGACACAGCATGTTACCCGGTGAATAGGTCATCGTCAACAGTTCCGGTCGATAAGACTCCATATGAGGCATGGGATAGGGAAAGGTCCTCTCTTCCACATCTCATAGTTTTGGGTGTGGTTCATTTGCACATGTCCCAAAGGAGGAAAAAAACATACTCGACAACAAGACTGAGAAATGCATCTTCATCAGGTGCAAAGATGGAGTGAAAAGGTATAAGATGTGGAATTCGGTCACAGGGAAGGAATTTTATAGTACATATGTGATATTTAGAGATGTAGAAGGTAATTATAGGATTGAAGAGAATAAAAGAGAAAATGAACCAGAAAATATAGAGTTCGAATAGAAAGACAAAAGTCATGATTTAGATGAGTCAACTAAATCCGACAAAGAGGTGGAACTATAAACTCTGGTCATCAGAAGGTCTAATCAAGCAAAGTAACAAACTGAAAGATACAGTCCACTCGATTTATTCTTTTCTTTTACATTAATTTCCATAGAAGATGATCCCAATTTGGTAAAGGAGGCAATCGAATTGACAGAGGGTAAACTCTGGAAAAAGGCAATGGAAGAAGAAATGGAGTCCTTATGGAAGAATGAAACATGGGATCTGTTCACGAACTACCAAATGGAAGGAAACTCGTCAGAAGTAAGTGGGAGTTAAAGAAAAATTCAAATGAATCAGGTAAAGTCAAGAAGTATAAAGCTCAACTAATAGCGAAAGGATATTCTCGAGTCAAGGGAGTCAAATCTGGTGAGATATTCTTTCCTATTGCAAAGTTAACTTCCATTAGAGTACTAATGTCTTTAGCCACAACATTTGATCTAGAAATATAATAGATGGACATGAAAACAACATTTCTTCATGGTGATCTTGAAGAAGAAATTTATATGAAGTAGCATGAAGGATTCATAGTGAAAGGGGAGAAGGATTTGGTCTGCAAGCTCAAGAAGTCCCTCTATGGTCTAAAGTAATCACCCAGGAAGTGGTACTAGAAGTTTGATTTGTATATCTAGCAATTAGGTTTTGTGAGAAGTCAGGTTAATCACTATGTGTATAGCAAGAAAGACGGAGATCATTTTATATATGTAATTTTGTATGTTGACAATATTGTGTTGGTCAGAAACAACGTGGATCTGATCAGGGAGGTGAAACTATAGTTGTCCTCCAATTTCGACATGAAGGATCTCGGTGCATCTCATTTCATTCTTGGAATGGAAATTAAAAGAGATTGAGTAGGTAGAAGGCTCTGGTTAAATCAGAGTTAATATGTTGAGACAATTTTGAAATGCTTCAACATGCAGGAGTGCAAACCGGTTAAGGTACCTATTCTTGTAAGAGTTAAATTATATGTTGAACAGTGTCCCGAGACATAGGAAGAGATAGAGTGCATGGCACATGTTCCCTATGCTTGTGTTGTAGGTATTCTGATGTATGCAATAATCTGCACTCAGGCCAATATTACCCATGCAGTGGGAGTATTGAGAAGGTATATGTCAACACCTGGAAAAGAGCATTGGACCATTGTTAAAAGAGTTTTCGGGTATTTACGTGGCACAACGAATTATGCAATCTTCTACCAAGGAAAACCTGAAACTAATAAAATAATAACTATACATGTTTTTGTAGATTCTGATTGGGATAGAGATGTTGACCATAGAAGGTTGACCTGTCGATATGTTTTCAAATTATTCGATGGGAAGTCAGTTGAATGAGTAGGAGATAATTGGTTGTTGCACTCTTGACTACTAAGGCTGGATACATGCAAGCTACTCATGCAAGCAAAGAGGCAGTTTGGTTTCAAAGGTTGGGTTTAAATAGAAATTCTTTAGGTTGAATTGTGATAGTCAAAGTACAATCTTCCTAGGAAAGAACCCAACATACCATTCAAAGACAAAGCATATTGATGTACAGTACTGTTTTGTGAGAGAAATGGTGGAGAACTAGAAAGTGTTATTGGAAAAGGCACACACAGTTGAGAATATTGCAGACTCACTAACCAAGTATGTGAGCACCAAGAAGTTTACTTGTGTAAGGAATCAATGGGCCTATCAGGCCTGGTCAAGTGAACTGGATTCCAAAATCTCCTGTGTATGCAAAGAAAACAAGTGGGAGAATGTTGGTAATGTTATATTCTTTGCATGTTAATCGACAGTCAAAGTCAATAATTGGGGGAAAAATAGGAAGAACAAGTCAATGGAGAATTCTCAGAAGACATACCCACAGCAGTTGTTGTGTCAAGTAATAAAGATAAATCAACAAGTAAAAAAGAATGTGTCAAGATTACAGATGATGATCTTGAGGTAGAACAATGTTATATATTATTCTAAACAATTTGGCATAGAGACTCCTAGTATCATGGATAATATTGAGGGGGAGTCTACGTAGCATGAAAGGAATACCAAATAAATAACATCAAGTTAAGGAGTCAAGGACTATACAGAGAAGAAGATAGTAGCGGGGTAAATCATACAAGAACACAGGGGGAGCTACTTCAGAAAGCTTCAAGAAATGGCCCATTCTAAGGGGAAGTTAGAACAATCAAAGGGGGAGCATTGTTGGCAAGGAAATATATTCTTAGAAAGCATTCTCAGTCAAGTAAAGTTACCCTTTGCAAAGGGGGAGAGAATATTCATCAAAACATAGTCATAGAAAACAAGCATATTGATAGGGGGAGATAGCATAATCCTAGGGGGAGCAGGTGGACAAAGTTGCTTCACCCCCTTGTTATTAATGTCAAAGGGGAAGAGAGATTTGTAGTTATTGCCATCAATGACAAAGGGGGAGATTGTTGGAAGAATTTTTCATTGATGTCAAATTGGCATTGATGATGATGATGTGGCAATGATGATGATGATATGGAAGTAATAGAGGAATATTGTTTGAAGAAGCCCCTAGACCAGTAATGATGTGTCCTCTTGAAGAATCCTTGAAGAGCCTTGAAGGAGCCTTGACATAAGTGTATATAACTCCAAAGTAGTCCCCTTATAGAGTAGATGTTAAGCATGGCCCTCACAAGATAAGATAACATGCGGATGCTTCCACATGCTCACTTTGAATGGTACACAAATGGAGCAAGCCTCTAAATCCATTGAAGATGCCCCCAAAGCAATGATGATGTGTCCACAAGAATATGATGATAAGAAGTGTGAAGAATCCCCTAAAGTGATGATGAGGTGCCCACATGACCATGTGAAGTGTAAAGAAGCCCCTAAAGAGATGATGATGTGTCCACAAGACCATGATTATGAGAAGTGTGAAGAAGACCCTAAAGTGGTGATGATCATGAAGTGGTCAAGAAGCCCCTTGATGAATCCATGAAGTGGCCATTGACCCATTGAAGAAACCCCTAAAATGTGGAAGAAAAAAATAATAATAAGTTAGGGTCGACCTACCCTAAAGTGATTTAAAAAGAAACTTGGAAAGGTATAAATGCAAGTTAGATCATTTCATTTTTATCATCTAAGTTCTTCTCTCATGCGCACTTTTAAGGAGGATTAGAGTTAAATTTAGAGGAGGATCTTATGAAGAGTTTGAAGGATCATCTAGGGTTTTCTCTTAATTATTTATCTTGATGGAAACTTGCATAAATTTCTTATATGGTATCGGAATTACGAACTTCTTAGCTCATTGGAAAGCTTGTTGTAAAGGCCGTGTGATGACATGATCTAGGATTTATTTTGGATAAGGACATGGTGCATGACTAGGGTCTCTATCATATTTATTCATCTTGTGATCTTGGTAAAGGTATGGATCTTGCATATGTATTAGGGTTTCTCTCTTGGTGAATCATGGTCAAGGTCTTGCATATATTATGATGTTAGATTATGGTGATATTGGAATAGATTATGGTGATTATCTTGACATAGATTATGGTGATATTTTCATAGATTATGGTGATAATATTGGTATAGATCATGGTGATATTAGCATATATTATGGTGATATTGGCATAGAATATGGTGATGATCTTGGTATAGATCATGGTGATGTTGGCATAGATTATGGTGATGTTATTGCCATAGATTATTGTGATGTTATTGGTATGGACTATGGTGATATTATTGTCATGATCTAGGGTTCCTCTCTTGGAATGACCTAGGGTTTGAATATGATGATGATGGTAAGGGTTTGAAGAAGCAAAGAAATGAAGTCTATGGACGATTGCTTCATGAAGATTATATTGCAAATTTAGAAGATATGTTTTGATCGTCTTCATGAAGGTTTTATTGCACATTTGGAAGACATGTTTTGGTCCGCTTTATGTAGGTTTTACTCCAGCTTTAGAAGATATGTTTTGGTCCTCTTCATGAAGGTTTATTGCAGATTTGGAAGACATGTTTTAGTCCTATTTGTGAATATTTTATTGCAGATTTGAAGGTCATATTGCAGACATGTTTTGTTCTTCTTCATGAAGGATTTAATTGCATATTTGAAAGATACATTTCAGCATTGTTTATGAGGATGTGGAAGGCATCTTTTGGTCTTGCATAAGAGGGTTTTGTTGCAGATATGAAGACTATCTTGGAATAAGTTGCTTGCAGATTTGGAGGACAGATTCGAGGCATGTATAGGTTGGCATGTTGACAATGATAGTGACAATGACAGTGGTAGTGGCAGTGACAGTGTGAAGACAATGACATGGATAGTGACAGTGACAATGACAGTGTGAATATAGTAGCAGTTTGAAGATGGGGATAGTGACAATGATAGTAATGGTGATAGTGACAATGGGAGTGACAGGTTGAGATTCTTATTCATATCTGGGTGGCAGGGTAGTGCTAGGGCAAGTTGGTGCCTATGATCTCAAAGAGTTGGCACTTCCTTCCAGTTGTTGGAGAACTAGCGTGGCACGATGGAGCAAGGATAGGAGATCGAAGTATCCTTTAGGTTGGTGCCTGAAAAGTGTGAGTTGGTGCTCACAAAGGGGGTTGGTGTCTCCTTCTAGTTGGTGCTAGAAAAATCGGGGGGTTGGTGCATCTTTTCAGTTGGTGCTGGTAAAGCTAGTGGGTTGAAGCTTCCTTCTAGTGAGTGCTACAGAAATCAGGGAGTGGGTGCTTCCTTCTAGTTGGTGCTGGTAAAACAATTTGATGTAATCTTTTTATTATATAAGAAAAGCTTTGCATGGTTTTCTCTTGTTTGGGTTTCCACGTAAAAATATCTTATGCATTATGTATGATTTATGTGATGATTTTATGTGATGATGAATCACATTGCTAATGGCTAATGTTTCATGATGTGTTTAAGGTTAAAATTGGTAAAAAGTGTTCAATACTGATTCACCCCCCCTCTCAGTATTGGTGAATATTCCAACATGATCAACCAAGGTTGAATCAGTCAAGTCGACCGTAATAGAAAACCAAAATTTGTTAGGAAGCTATGGATAGCCATTAATGAGCAATTAGTTGTAACTAATTCAGTTGTCATAAATTAGAGTATTGCATCTATAAATATGATGCAATGTGAAAGGTTAAGATCTAAAAGCACTTGTAAGAGAACTTGTATGAGTTGAAAGTAAGTGTTAGTGAATTCACGCTTGAGATATTGTGATATTCTAAATCATTGGTATAAGCATTAGTTAAAAGTATTGCTAATAGATGTGCGGTAAAGCTCACTGGTTTGTTGGTTTTTCTTTGTAAAGGGTTTTCCAAGTTAATGTTTTGTGTATTATGTGACGGTGTGTTTTTTCCATTGTTTAACTTTTGTTTAACTATAAGAATCATTATGCATAGTCACTGTAATTGGTATCGAAATCCTTGACATTGTCAAAACTAATCAAGATCCCATCGTAGAAGGAAAAGTTGTTGAGATTCATCGAGGGTCCTAAAGACAAGTTTATTGAGAAATCTAAGGAAACAAGTGAAGATATTCCAGTCACATTTTGCAAGCCATAGGACAGAGAAAAGGGGAATGGAAATATTTCACCATTCTTCATCTCCTTAATAGTAAACGATTTACTTCTACACAATTGCATGCTAGATTTAGGGGCTTATACAAATGTCATGTCACTAAAGGATATGAATCAGCTTGGGTTAAAGACTGTTAGGCCAAACAAAAGTGTATGTGCAATGGACTCAAGGGAGATCAAAGTGTGGTATAATTAAATATATTCAAGTTTAGTTGGCAGTATAACTAGATGTTTCAATATTAATGGATGTAGTTCTGATTAATGTTCTAGACGCATGGGGAATTTTTTTGTCAAGAAAGTGGGCTACAAGTTTAGGAAACAACCTTCAAATGGATCTATCTTATGCTACTATCCGTACATGTGAAAACACGTTTGTAAATCTGCATAGGGAACAAGAAAAGAAATATCATGTGGAAGATCCTCAAGACCCAATGAATGAACCAGTTTATGAAGAGGAAGAAATGGGAAGTTATGCAATCGTGTCTAACTCTTTGACTCATATCAAAGAAAAATCTAAGGAAGAAAGAGTTAGTGAAATTTGGAAGATAAACTTCAATGTAGCTCGCTCTAAGTCGGGAACTGGGGTAGGGATTGTGTTGACTTCTCCGGAAACGAGACTTTCAACTTTGCATTCAAGTTAGAATTTGAAATGACAAACAATGTAGCAGAGTATAAGGCATTTTTGTTAAGCCTAAAAATTGCTAAGGATATGGGAGTTAATTTTTTGAAAATCATGGGTGATTCAGACTTAGCAATTTTTCAGGTTAAAAGTCGGTATGCATGCAAGAATGATAGGTTAAAGAAGTATAAAAATGTTGTTTGGGACACAATGCAATTTGATGCTTTATCCTTAGAAGTCCCAAGGGAAAATAGCAATCATGCATATTGTGTTGAATTTTCTGGATTATCATTGTGTAGTGGTTTATAATGATCGACGTGTTTCGGGGAGACACTCAACCCATCTTCAGGATCATGAACGAAGATGTTCTATATAGGAAAATCATGGCGGGTTAAGTAGAGTAACCTGCCATGATTTTCCTATCTAGAACAACTTCGTTCATGATCTTCAAGATGGGTGGAGTGTCCACCCGAAATGCATCAGTCATTATAAACCACTACACTGTGATAATCTAGTAAATTCAACACAATGACTGAACACTGTGGAAACATACATGACCAAAAATCATGCAGATGTTTTAATTGTATCGACTGCTACTTTTCAACTATGTGATGAATTGATGAAATGTCAGGGTAAAATGGAAGTGATTTTCAGACCTTCTATCCCATATAACTTTAAGCATTGACATGTTTTCAGTGATGATGGATAGATTTTGAGATTCATAAACAACTTACATGAGTTTGTTGATTTTGAAGTTGATTGGTGAGAAGAGGGTCATGAGTATCTTCAGGGGTCAAATCCTAAATAAAAGTCCCTTCCCAAAGGACTCATCCCTTTAGAAAGGTTCTTCAACAAAGATGACATGTACAAAAATAAAAAAGAAGTCATCAAACTTGGGGATTACATTGTAGTAAATATTGGATCTATAGAAAACCCCAGGATAATTAAGATAGGCAAACACACATCTCCGCAAGAAAGAAAGGGCTTATAGAACTTAGTAAGAGAACACATAGACGTGTTTGCATTCACATACGATGAGCTAAAGGCATATAAGGAAGATATCATTCAACACACCATTCCAGTGAAAAAAGATACAAATCCTTTCAAACAAAAGCTTAGGAAAATAAATCCTATGTTAGCTTCCCTCGTTCAAAGAGAGCTTCAGATGATGCTAGTAGCAGGGATCATTGCCCCAAGCACTCATCATGGTTGTCCAATCTAGTGGTTTAAAAAAAGAAATGAGGAAATCAGATTTTGTGTGGATTTCGTAAACTTAAACCTATCATGTGATAAGGATGACTACCCTCTCCCTAACATGGACCATCTACTTCAAATAGTTACGGGTTCAAGGATAGTGTCCATTCTTGATGGATTTTTAGGATATAACCAAGTGTTATTGAAGAAGGATGATCAACATAAGACAACTTTCACAACAACTTGGGATACATTTGAGTGCTTGAGAATGCTTTTCAGTCTTTTAAATGTAGGAGCAACTTTTAAGAGTGCCATGGGCTTTGCCTTTTCATGGTGTGAATGAATTTTGAATTCTTCTCTTTATTTTTATTGTAAAATTTTCCTCAAAGGGTTTCATTATAGTTTAGTTTATGAGGAAAGTCCATTTGCAACAGTCATGTATAATGGGTGGGCATTAAACTATGAGAAATGAGACTTGAAACCGGGTTGGGGAAAACACAGTGAAAATTTACATTAGTTAGTCCATATTATTCCAAAGACTTCTAGATTTTCTCATTCACTTTACAAGACACCGTTGCAAGGGAACAACCTATAGCCTTCATGAGTAAAGCATTACACAACTCATAATTGAACCACGCAATTATGGAAAAGCGGGCTTATGCCTTAGGCAAGTCTTTGAAGCATTTTTGGACTTATGTGGGTTACTCAAAAGTAGTAGGATATGTTCCTCATACGACAATTAAGGATATATTAGCTTAGCATGATTTCCTACGAATTAGAGGAAAGTAGGTTTCAAAGATTCAGGAATATGACTTAGAGATCAAATTCACTAACTTGTTATAGGTCCAAGGTCTAACTCAAATGTTAACAAAAGGAAATGAAAAGGAACTTGGTATAAATTATCAAAATAACTTATCAGTAGTCTCCACATTGATTGAGGAAACGGAGCAACACGAATGGTATGTGTTGTCCGCCGAGATGCACACCAGCAGCATAAATCTTTCGAAAGTTGTCTCCTCACTACAAGTGGGAGAAGTGTGGCCTTGGGGGCAAGCAATGAGCCAGGTAATGTCACCTGAATCCCAGCTCCTCCGTTTAGGCTAACTCCTAACGAAGCCAAGGAGGGTAGTCCCTAACAAAGAGTTTCTATGGCTCTGTGGTTTTTAGTGTTTTTGTATGTGGTGATGCAGATGAGTGTTGTTTAGGAGTTTTAAATGATGAGATCACAGTTTTTATAAGAATAAAAATAAACACAACATAAAGCAATCCACGTTGCGATTACAAAATATGATTGCAAGATGAACAATACAATGACTTGAAATTTAAAAAAGACATCCACAAGATAAAATTTAAGCAAATGATAAGGACATATGGTCCAAATTTAGGTGATACAAGTGAGTTTCAAAGACCAGTGCCTTATGGAGTCAAAAATAGTGCTTGGATGCTGAAAAGTGTAAGTAAAAAAATGTAATGTTTGTGAGATCGTTTTGCAAATGTTCTTGGTTTATTTTAGAAAGTTTTAGTGATCTTGATTATTAGGGTTCGAAAAGCAAGGTATGAAATCCAACCGGAAAAGTATACCTTCAGTGGCTTCCCCTTGGGGACATGATGGACCTGTCTGGGATCACAAGCTAGGTGTTCTGAGAATTTAACCAGGGAGTGCCCAAATTGGGTTGCTCGGCTCCACCAATTAGGAACTTTGCCCACTACCTGAGTATTTCTTGAAATAACAACGCCGGTTCGTTGGTTGTGGGGTGAAAATTTTATTATGTTATCACTTGCAAGATTAACAAGTCCAATCACCATTCTGAGTATGAGTCCAACTTTTTTAGAGTCGGCAGAGCATACTAAGTGATGGAAAGCAATGAAGATAAATTTTAAAGGGGGAATATGAGTTGAAGTGTTTTAAGTTTAGAGCACACAGTTAAACTCTCTGACAGAGAGTGCTCTTGAATTCGTCTTATGACAGAAGTTCAAGAGACTTTAACTAATCTATATGTTGAATGCAAAGATGGTGCAGTGGGAATGCTCTCTGACAGAGAGTGCTCTTGACTTGGGTAATGGCAAGTTCAAGAGTCTTTGGTTCTTTTTTAGAAGACAAGTAGCTTGCAAATAAAGAACACAAATGATAGCTCAAATGATAAAAGATAAAACAATGATCTAACAATTAGTGGAAAGAAAGATCTAAACTAGCAAATTAGAATTCTAAGGCAAAATGAACTAATCTAAATACTTGAAATAAATTAAAGCTAAGAAATGCAAGACACTCTTCCCCAAATGGGGAAGGAAAACAAAAAATGGGAGGCCTTATCCCACTTAGCCTTTATTTATTTATTAGTTACAAGTGAGGGAATGAAACCCTTGAAATGAGAAGCAACTAAAAAATGAAACTAAAACCCTTTTGGGGGTTTGTACAAAGGAGATTGTTTTAGTTTGGTCTTATTGGTTCAAATCTTCACTTTGGGTTATCTCCAAATGGTCTTGGTTTCAACTTTTCTTCTTGCTTCTCTTTTCAATAACTTGTTCTCTTCTCAAAACTTGTAACAAACAAAGATCCAAAAAACTCATGCACCCATTAGTATTAGTCAATAACTAACAAAAAGGAACTAGATGCAATTAAGATCTAAGTATTGAAATGAAGTGCACTTCTATTTGTGAGATCTAGATGCAAAACTTCAAAATAAACTAGATGCAAGGCTTAAGATGAGAAGTATAATGCAAGATCTAACTATCAAATGAAATGCAAGCTACTAAACTAGAATGAAACTAGATCCTAGACAAATGTAAAATGCAAAGTAGGACAAAAATATGGCCTAACTATTAACCTTTTAAGGAAAGAAACTAATAGCTACTAACAAAGCTGAAATAACTAACTCCTAATCAAACCTCCTTTGTTGTTTTTATGTGCTTTTTTGAAGTGCTTCAAAGGGGGATGAAAGGAGGAAGTTTGGGCAAACTTGAGGAGGGACGAGAGTAGGAAAGAGGCAAAAAGCTAGAGGAGACAAGAGGGAAGAGAAAGAGAGGAAAGGGTAGAGCCAAACGAAACCAAAGAGAAGGTAGAAGATAATAGAACGAGAGCTAGGGTAGAGGACTTAAGGAGAGGGACGAAAGCTAAGAAAGAAGAAGGTAAAGTAGGGCAAGGGCTAAAATGAAGGAAGATCTAGGAGGAAACAAAAGCAAGGCTAGGGAGGAAGACTAGGACGAAAGCTAGAGAGATCTAAGGAGGAAGTAGATGGACGAGAAGAGAGAAGGGAAAAGAGATGAAAACGAGAGGGAAGAGAGCAAAAGGAGAAGCAAGGCCAAAGCAAGTCAAGAAAACCAAAAGCAAACACACAAGGTGGGATCAACCTTGGAACAAGGTGACCACTAGAAGCACTAGTCCCGAAAACCTTCCAGCTAGCTGAATGCACGCAAGGATGCTAATGCGGATAGAGAAGTAGCCACAAAATTATGTGGCACTTGGGATCAAATCCCAAGCTACTTTCTCAAGACAAAACTTGGAAATAGAAACAGAAAGAAGAGAAATAGTAACCAGATAGATAATTTGTTTGTTGCTTGATGGATGAGGCAAGTAAACCCCTTGTTTCTCGATTTCTTAAAGCAAAAACTCCTTTGGTAACCTACAAAATGAATGTGTGAACCAAGCAAGATCTTTTGCACTTGGGAGAATACTCGAAAGCCACAAACTTAAGAGAAAAGCATAGATTGTATAATATTGTGCTAGATTGTTAGCCTTCTAATCACAAAATCAAATGCTTAAGAATCAAAAGCAAGTAACAAAAAATGGTATCACCTCATACAAGATGAAGCATGGCACACAAAGAGCTTCCACATTGACCTCCAAAGTCTTCAACTTTATTCAAATACTAAACAATATTACAAAATTCTCTAGAGTTTCTATGCACAAATCTCCATGAGAAATGAGGAGGCAATGCCCTCATTATATAACAAAACAAGAGAACCCCTACCCTAATTCGAATTGGCAAAGAGGAGAGAGCCAATGGCCTTGACATAATTCGAAATCCTCATCAAAATCCAAACAAGTGGTGGCTTGGAGTGCAAACTCCAACAAATAGCTCGAGTTGTAATAAAGGAGATGGGGAGGTGGCCTCCACCTTGGCAAGGCGCCCCCCATCCCATCTTTGGAAACTCCATCATTACCTCGTGATTATCATCAAACCAATGAACGAGCTCCAAGTAGGATTAACGTGAGGATTGAAGGCAATACGTGAGATTGAAGGAGTTTAATGTGTGAGTTGATGTAGGGATCACATATGGTTGCATTGAAAGCCAAACCATGAGGTTGCCTAGACTTTAGGAAGGCGCCCACCTTAGCTTTAAACTCAACTCAATCACCATTTAATTTATGCCATCTCACCAAATTCGACTTTTGCATGCAGGTGGGCGAATTAGCTTGAAGGAGATCTCATTTGCTGACTGGATAGTTGACTGAATGATGACTGAGATGATTGGAATCTTGATAAATGCCTTGTGCCATGTCATTTAGCCACTGAAATAATCCAATTTGGATTATTTTGGAGAGAATTGGATTATCTCCAATTATTAATTTTTTGATTTAAATTAATTAATAATCCTCTTTTATTGAATTTTGAGGAATTATTAATTAAGTGGCAAAATAATGATCTGAAACTTAGGATAAAGGTGTCCGGG
The DNA here is from genome assembly GCA_027924585.1 of Larix kaempferi. Lineage (NCBI taxonomy): Eukaryota > Viridiplantae > Streptophyta > Pinopsida > Pinales > Pinaceae > Larix > Larix kaempferi. The sequence continues at coordinate 28,278,776 of BSBM01000904.1, read as the reverse complement.
GTCTAAGTATGATTTTTGGCTTAGGAAATAAGCCTCCAATCACTGAAAAACATCCCTGGATGACTGACATATTACAAATTGAATTTTTCCATTTAAACTATGAAAAAATTAATTATTAAAAAAAAAAAATTTACTGTCCAACACGTCCGGTAAAAAAATTTCGGACGACGTTTAAAAACCACTACAGACCTAGGAAATGACCACTGACTCAACTCATAGTGTCTAGTAGGTTCATATTCATCAATTGGACCCTAATAACCCCCCCATGGCCAGAATTTCAAAATCGGGCATTCCAGCTTTGGAGGAAGCAGGAGAAAACCTTGCCAATTATATCTCAGCCGAAGGCAAAGTATAATTAGTCAGAGTAAAAAACTCCCTGGAATACCTTAGTTGATAAACCAATCATGGGTGACCGAGTCACTCAAACCCTACTAGTACACTTTTGTTACAAAAACCCCGTGGGGCATGGTCATTTCAAGACAAACAACAAACTGGCTAGGCAGAAAGGATGGATCATCTGATACACTAGAACACAAACACTTATCATGTTTGTCAAATGGCAGCTCTTCACATAATCCAACTATGGTACAAATATGTTGGTAACAATATGTAGATATCATCTATTTTCTCAAAAACCTCGCATGCCCTAATCACCTGGTCAACCATAAAAGAAGGGCAATAAGATTAACTTAATGCCTTGGTCAACCATTGTTTAGTTCGAGATGGATTGGAGTGGAGGAACCCTGAAGGATTGATACTTAGATGCATAAATGAGCAAGAATATAAGAAGCTTATGTCCAAAATACATAAGGATTATGTGGGGGACATTACATATCAAAGACTGTAACCCACAAAATTCTGAGAGTAGGGTATTATTGGTCAACAGTTTTTTAGATGTGCACATATTTGTTAGAGCATGCAAGTTAGCATTCAATTGTTCACAAGAAAACAAATGTTAGCAGCTATACCTTTATAGCTAGTCTTAGTTGAAGCACCCTTCCAACAATGGGGCCTAAAGTTCAAGGAAAATTCAAGTAACTGATATACATGGATCCTTATAGCTATCGATTATTTCACAAAGTGGGTGGAAGCCATTCCCACCAAAAAGGCCACTAACAAGATAGTCATAGATTTCCTAGAAGACAAGATAATCACAAGAATTGATGTGTAAACAAAAATCACTAGCGACAATGTCATGGCTTTTAGCCAACGGAGATCTCCACTTTATGTTTCAAATATAGCATTGTACTATCTCATTCCTTCAATTACTATCCCCAAGGAAATGGTCTTGCCGAATCTAGTAACAAGAATTTGATGCCATTATCAAAAAGACAATAGGGGAAAATAAAAATGGATGGGATAGCAAGATTAAGTATGCACTTTGGACAGATTGGATAACAACGAAACGTGTTATAGGAAAAATTCCTTTTGAGTTAGCATATGGGACAATGGTAATATTGCCAATGCATTTGAGACTTTCAATGTATCAGTTATTGCAGAGTTTCACTACAGATTAGAGTGCAGTTCAAACTAATTTGCATTTACTTTCCTAGACTAGCTTTTTATTTTTTTATCCATCACATACATATGGATGCTAACTTACAAAGTAGTTAGGAACTTACCGCTTTTTCGTCCATCAATCTTGCAGGCGCTAACTACAATCTAGCTTAGGGCTTTCTTTACTAAATCTAACGAAGTTAGAAGTTGCCTCAAAGCATTTAATTTACTTAACTAAGCACGCTATCAATCTTTGCTTTATTTCTTGCTTTATAAGTTCATCATTATATTTTATGCAAGGCATTGGTCTCACTTTTATTTTCATTTCTCACTTTATAAGTCATTGTGGTGATATCTTATATGCTCTACTTGTCATCTTAAAGCATCATTGATAAATTATCTTTAGTTGAGTGTTTACTGTGTTGAATCTTGTTACCTAGTTTTCATTTGTCATATCTTAGAACTTGATTTGGTTTTGTTAGAGTAGTTCATTTTCATTCATTATATCTATTACATTATATCTTTGCTTAAAAGAACTTGTTTATCTTTCAATACTTGTTTACTTAGAATTAACTCATATTTATCCTTAAATTATTTTATTAGGGTCCATCTCCCTTGGCTTTGTTTAGGAGCTGGTTTAAACAAAAAGGTTGAGTGTTGTGGATACAATTGCACCCAACCTAAACTTGCCCCCAAGGCTGCACCCAATGAGTTAAGGTTTTTCTCACATCTCTCAAGTGTAGATTAGATGGCAACACATTCCTCAAGTTGAACCATGCCCATGTGGAAGTCTGCAATAGTTTGTTAGGCCAAGGTTTGGTGAAGGAACCTTTCATTTTTCCCAATAAGCTGAACTCTAATTAATTTCAATAACCCTCCTTCCATTAATGATGATGACTTGATAACGCATGCATAACTTGGACACCGCGTCTACACCATCCTATTCTTTGCTTGAGCCAAATATAAGGCAAATGCTAGCCTCTTTTACATGTTTGTTTTCTCTATCTTATCATACCATCTCACCAGCAATGCTATCATGGTCAGCAATGGATAAGGAGTTGATCCTCTTCTCATACTCTAATATTGAGCTACACTTGAATTTTGTGTTCTCCATGTTCTCTAGCATTCTTCTGCTTCTATAATTTATGTCTGTGTTCTCATTGGTGGTTGTTCACATTTGGTCTTGTGGCAGTAGTTCATATATGACCCACAGTAGAAATTATCTTTCGTGAGGCTACATTGAACAGATTCGAGTCATCATGGAACCTTGAAGAGGTGCTTTAGAACTAAGCACCAAGTCATTGAGCAAACATGAATATTTATGTGCCACATTCCAAAAGACGACATAATGGACAATTGCAAATAGGTCCTCCAAACTGAACGATATACTATTCAATCTACTGGAAGACAGGGACACAACTCTCATTATCAACTCCATTTCTACTCCTGCCTGTCCAGGTGTGTTTCAAGCTTCAAGAGGGAATTTTGACCCTTCAACAAGTAGCCTTATGCTCGAGCAACTCCACACGAGCTCTAATGGCTAGTCGCACCTCTGTCAGTGGACCTTTTACTGTTTAATTGCAATTGACTATGGATTAGCAATTTTACTTTCTAGTTTTCAGTTCAAGTTTGTTCTAGTTTTGCCTTGCTAAATTTGGTTTAAAATTATGTTAAAGCTTGAGTTTTAAACCATGCAATCTATTTGTTCCATTAATAAAAATATTAACTACATCAGAATGCCTATTGAGCTTTGCCAAGACTCTCAGTCTATGGCAGGGTCTATTCTAATAAAGAGCTTACAGTGTGGCAACCCTAGAAGTCTTTTAGATATTTGGACTTGTAGTCCTCTTTATGTGTTTAACGTCAAACTGAAAATAGGATACTATCAAAAAGAATTAAAAAGCCTTCCCAGGTAGCTTCTCTTGTACATGACAAAAGCCTTCCTAGGTGCTTCTCTTGTACACCACAAACGTTTCTTTCAGTGTTCTCAAACTCACATTATGCTCTTCAAAGGTAAACAACCTTATTAGCGTTTAAGATTAGTTATTTGCAAAAATGACACCTAGCCATTTGGGGCACAAGACAGTTTTCTACCTATCGAGATATACAGCTCCAATTACAACTATAACATGTACAACTGTGCCCCAGGCCAGACAATACAACCTACTCTCAATGGAGGAAAAACTGCCAATATACAGACAAAATCTGTTGATAAGAATGAGGCACAAGTTACAACACAAATTATGGCATGTCATTTATGCAAGCCTTCATTTCCCATTACAGCATGTGGCAGTATTAATGTGTGTACTTATTTATACCCTACAACAATGGGATTGCCCATCATATTGTCCACAATTGTTTAGTCGATAGCATGTATATGACTGCAATTAAGTTTAACTGATTTCCTAGCATTGTTCAATTCACCATCAATTAAAACAACAAACAGAACCCTGAGACAAAGAGAGCTCAGAATTTAACCTGTCAGCCATCCAATGTATTTACAAAAAACAATAACCCAATAGTATGAAATTCATTTTCTGTTTCCTTCTTACATTAAATTTTTACTAAATAAAATTATAAAACAAACATTTTATGGTGAGATCAATCCACCTAAATTTTATCTCAGCCATTCAGTGCACATCTATAGAAACAATAAAGTGGGCAAAAGATTGTAGCTCACTTGGTGAGTGAAGGAGGCCCAAGCTATTCAGAAAGTACGGGGTGGGGTGGGGTTCAATTCCCCCATACTCTAATATATTCTGAAAAAAAAAGAACAATAAAGTAAATCCCATTGTATGAAAGTAATACTCTGCAATCTTCTTTCACAACTTAACCCATTTCAACTCCAAAGAATTAATCATCTTAGTTATAATGCTCCCAAGTCATTTCTTAAGGTTAAAATTTAGAATATAAACAGATATTTCTCACGTTGAGAACAATTCTTGAACCTTATTATTTTATCAAGAACCAGAATGCCTCAAATTTACCATGCATCAAAACATATGAAGCGTCCAGCTAGTATATTATTCTTTTATCAAGAACCAAAATGAATTCAAATTTGTCGTGCATCAAAACATATGAAGCATCCAGCTAGTACATTTTTTCCATAAACTTGGTTTACACCTCGATGAACTGCATCATTTTGGAAATAGAGAAGTGACTTTGAAGCAGAATTAATGGCCATGTATCAAACAGAAGCCATATAGTAGAGTTATGTTTCTGCAAACTCAGTAAGCACCTCTCTAAACTGCAACTCAGAAAAAGAGTTAATGTTTTTCTTGTCAAAAACATCGGAAAGATGTAACGGCGCATCAAGCTATATGTTGTGCTAAGGTCAAAATTTTTACAAGCTTTTTTCTCCTGAGTTCATATGGTACAGGACCAAATACTCGGGTCCCAATAGGCTCTCCTTGTTTATTCACAAGAACAACAGCATTGTCATCAAACCTGATCTCGCTTCCATCACATCTCTGTCGCTGCATAGCAGCACGCACAACAACACAATATACTACTTCACCCTTCTTAATTTTCCCACGAGGATGTGCTTCCTTCACAGATGCAATAATTGTATCCCCTAGGCGTGCTCCTTTCCTCCCCTTGAGAGCCTGGATGCACATTACTCGCTTTGCACCTGAGTTATCAACAACTTTAAGACTGGTTCTCATTTGTATAAATGTTCTTTGTTGCTGTCAATACCAAAGAAAACAAATTAATAGATTAATTATACGCAGCTCCCACTTAAAATGCATTTTAAGCACTAATAAAGTACAGGCTCAACAAAGTTACAAAAGAAAATGTCATAAATTCTCAAAGAAGTTGCAAGGAAAAGAAGTGAGCAAATGGCAGAAACGTGCTTTGCATAAAAGTGAGATATACAACACCAAACTATGGTAAAAATGATTCAAGATCTATGTAACAGAACACCTACGTCTGGAGCCATTTCTCTACATTAAGCATTTCCCTGACATGGTTACAAATGGCTGATAAACATTTCTTTTACAGAAACACCTGTCTGCAAGCCTAAAGTACAGATGACTATTAACATAGTCTAGAAGATGTACGTTGTAAAGATTTGTGGGACGTTTACGGCAACCAAAGAGGCTCATTTCATTTGGGAGGGAAGACCTACAATGAGGACATAACCACTCCAAGCAAGGAGACTACGTGGTTGTTGGATTCAAGTAGAAGCAGACGTGCAAGAACAGGAAAGATTAACTATTCAGTTTCTCCTTTTGCAAAGGCTTTCAAGGAAAGTTATTTTATTTTGTAATATTTAAGTTTGCCCTTTAAAAGTATCCCACATACACAAAAAAGTAAGCTATACCTCGTTTATAATGCTCAGTGAGATGAGTATTAAAAGACTAAAATAGGACTTATGGAGTCATGGCAAGATACTTTGGAGAAGATTATGCAGGTATCTTCTTAGAGACATTAGTTTTTAGGTGAAGGAAAGGCTTAAATACCCAAGTATGAGATCACTGAATGCAACGAATGCACAAAGATCAGTGTAACAATTCAACAAAAACATAAAGATCACTCAATGCAACAAATGCACGAAGGTTAGTGCAACAATTTCAAAGCAATGGAATGAGTTCAGTAGAAATATTCAAAGGTAGAAGTTCATTGTTTCATATCCCAAATGCACATTGCAAATAGAATATTATATTTTGCATTAAAAACTGTAGAGATGTTACTTGCCACTAGAAAAGAAAAGATACATTCAAAGACTGTAGATCAGCTAACTGCCTCTAGAAAGGTAGAGTATACCACTATATTCAACAAATTATATTTTGCCATTCAAAGATCAAATACTCATTGTTGTAATATCGTATGCCAAATATTTAAAAAAAGGTAAAGTACACCCAAGTACTTAAGAAAGGTAATATATACCATAATACAAGATAAGATCATTTTATTAATGTCTAGTGGTGACCAAAAGAATAGGCCAATGGAACTAGAAAATACAAGTCACTAACGTAGTGTGGGAGTGCCAGGACTACTCCTGAAAGCTAAAAGATAAAGACATACAAGTGAAAATGAAAGAAAACTGAGTAAGGATGAAATAAGAGGGTATATGCTAGAAAGAGAGAAGCACTACCTCAGCAATAGAAGTAGAGGCAGACAAAGGAGGGATTAAAGCCATCTTTGTCCCCTTCAATCACTCTGAAAGTACCAATGAAAACCCTGATAATGATCTATGGGAAGTACCCGAGACTAAGAAGACCTCACTAGATAATCCTAGGAGGAGCTTAGGAGTGGTCAATCAAAGCTCTTCTTACATTTGAGATCAAAGAGAAAAATCTAGTCATGGGCATTTGGTTGCTTGACTTGCAATGGGAGGCAATGCCACATCAAGAACATGTACATCTTTTTAACCTCATGAAAGTGGGTCATCTATCAACCATAGTTTGAAAAATCGAAATCGGACTCAGAATTGGTCGAGGGTCAACTCCGAATCGGAATCGGAATCCGTAATGAATCGGTTATAAATCGGTCGATTTGAATTTAATGAATTGGTTTGCTCAAAAATACATAAAATATTTAAATTTTTAGGAAAAACAACATTTTCAAGATTCTAATCCATGATTCCATAGCATTAGAGACAAAATATACAAAGTTTGCTCATGTATATACCATATAAGAGTCCATATATCAAAATGGCACAAAGTGTATTGTGCAATACATATCTAGGAGACTGGAACTGTAACAAAATACATAATCCATGAGGCCTATAGGCTATATCGCCTATAGAGTCCAAAAAACAACATGCTACATCGTCAACTACATAATAGTGAGTCTGACTACTACAGAGTACTGACTACATAGTCAACTATGTCCATCATACATCATCACTGATCAATCATCATGATCAAACTCATCACCACTACTAGAAGTAGAACTAGAACTAGAACAAGAAGAACCAGAAGGACTAGCAAAGGCATCGGCATCTGGCTCAATCTCCAGCTCCTTAGGCTCAAGGTCATCTACTACTGCAGTAGTAGTACTGGATGAATGCCTACATCATCGTCACCTATAAGTATGAGGTCCTGGTCGACTAGTGCCTGCCATGTCTAGAATCTTGAGATCGACACCTGTATGAACTGATGGCAACGGCAATAAAGGATCTGCATCTAACTAAGGCTTTAGCAAGTCCTCCATCTCAACATCCAGATCATCACCAAACTCTGCTCCGCAGTCTCCACTACCCAATTTGAGGTTGGATCTATATCATCCAACACAATGGGATCCGTATCAGGTCTTTTGTTCATCAATTGGTTGCGTCTGAGTCGCAAGTTGTACTGAATGAAGACTAGATCATTTAACCGTTTCTACTCTAAACGGTTGCTCTTCTTCATGTGAATCCGCTCAAACAAAAACCAATTGCGCTCACACCCAGAAGCGCTGCAAGTTTGACTCAGGACCCGGATTGCAAACTTTTGCAATTGTTTACATTGACCACCAAATGCCTTCCACCATTGTGTTGCAAATGCGAAGAGTCCAAACTCCAGGCAATTAATAACTTAATACTTAATTCAACAAATTAGATTGTGAATCTGGCTAAGAATTGAGGTATTTACAAATTACAATTTAAAGTTTACACTTTAAAGTTAAACAACATAATTTAATAAAAAAATGGAATTGTTTACCTCATTGGTCCACCTCTCTTGCAATCTTAGCCACATTTTTGCCAAAGTATCTGTGGTGGCACTGAAAGAGTTGATCTGTCAGTATATCTCCAATTGGTCCGCCTCATTTGGGACCATGTGCTCAAGTCAAGTATACAATCCATCTGATACCTCCCAAGTCAGATCTTGATCAATGTGATCTCTATAATGATACCTTGGGTTCAGGAAATACCCAGCTGCATGTATAGGGCGATGGAGTTTATTGTTCCATCTCCTATCAATGATCTCCCAAATAGGCCCATACTTGGCTACTCTATCTTTGTATGATGCCTTTATCTGCTCCTTTGCCTGATCCATAGCTTCATAAATGTATCACATGCCCAATTTTTCCCCATCCACCAACCGCAACACCTTAACAAGTAGCTCAGTAACTGCCACAACCTCTACTACTTTTTTCCAAAATGAAGAGCTTTTAATTCTCTTCTTGGTCTCTTTTCCATCTTGTGTGCGGGCCCAATGAGATGAATTCCATTCATCGCTTGAAAACGTTTGCTCCAAGTTCTATGCTTGAGAAAGGAGAGATTGCAACATGAGGAAGTGAGTTGCAAATCAAGTAATTATAGGCCTAACAAGCTCCCTACCCTGTGTGTGTCTCCTCATCAAGCTCAATACCCAACTGTGATTGTAGATGTACTTGGTGATGCTTTTGGCATACTCTATAGTGTACTTGATCCAATCCTGTTTGTATACGTCCTCAAGCATGAGGTCTATGCAATGTGCCCCACATGGAGTCCAGAATATGGTTTTATGTTTTCCCTCTAACATCTTACCGGCAAGAACATAGTTAGAGGCATTAATCTGTGATGATTTGCACAACATTAGTTGCCCCCACCACGTCAACAATCTCATCCAAAAGACGAAATAACAGATTTTGCATCTTTCACCTGATCAGATGCATCAAATGATCTCAAAAACATGGTTCTCCGTGGGAAAGAGACAAGAAATTTTATAAGGTGTCGGCCCTTCTGATCTTTCCATCCATCTGACATGATAGTACATACTGTGTGTACCCATGAAGCTTTGAATTTCTTCAGGTATTCATCTATGGAAATTATCTCTTTTTGCAAAAGAGATCCCCTCAAGTCATTCATACTAGGGCCTTTGAAGCCCTTACTAGCAGCTACCACGGCATCCCACATAGGTTGGTAATAAGAAGAGCGGGTAGCATTGAAGGGGAGATCAACATCATACCACCATCTTGCTATGTACTCATGGGCAACTTCTTTGTACTGCTTCTTCCAGTGGTCATCTAAGGTGGGCTTAATTTGTGTTGGATGCTACAACTGAGAAGCATTGGCACTAACAGAGGTGGTGGGAGGTGTGAAATAGCTTTCAATGTTACCCCTCTTTTTGGCTTTTCCCTTATCTTGTGTAGTCTCGGAGGGCGGAATATACTGGAAAGGATCCCTAAGAGTGCTAGAAGGGATAGATGAAGAGCCTTCAATTGAATTAGGAGCATAAGCCCCAGTCCCACCCATCATTTCAGCAAGCCTCCTCTTCTTCCCTACTTCTTCCTCTATCTCTTTCTGCCTAGCCTTACTCTCTTCAAACTTCTGAAAGTGTTCTTGGAAATTAGTTCTAATCTATCCAATAACATCTAATGGAGCTTCACATGCCTTAACTTGGGCTTTGATAGAAGCCAAGTGTTGTTTAAGCCTATAAATTCCTCCCCCTTTGATCAGTTTCTTGCAATACTTCCAATACATCTCCCCATCAACAACATCTGCATGGATCCATGCAGGATCTTTTGCTTTTGGGGCCATTGTACAGGTGTCAAGAACTGTATGACAATGTGAATAGAAAAAATAATAATTATGAACATGCACATGATAAAAATAATAGCAAAATTGCAAATATAATGGAAAAAAAATGAACTTTTATACGTTCTACCATTTTGTTTATGTTTAACAGTTAAATGTTACAATTTTGGGGGAAATTTCACTTTCAATTTTCATTGTAAAATGTACACTTTACCTTCAGTCCTCTAGCTTTAAGCCTTGGCAGCCTCAATCCACGACCCCATAATCCACTCCAATGTTGTCTCAGTCTTCGGACTCTCACTGTTTTGACTCTCAGTCAGTACTCAGCCCACAGACTCCACACTGTCAAGTTTCAAGTTTCAAACTTTCAAGTTTAGATTATTATCAATCCATTTTGTTATTTTATGTTGATTTTCCCATATGTTTGACGATTTTAAGCAATTGCAAGTTGATTACTTATGTTTTAGGAGACCAGTGGAACTGTCCTAGCATAAAACTTCTTTGACAGAGCAAGAAACCCATGAATATCCTTTCATGAAATCTAAGCAATTTTTGGAACAATCTAAATTCGTTGGCATTTTATTTAAATTTTCAAGTGCCCAAAGGTTTTAGTTAGCCTCTATGTAATTGATAGCATGACGAGAGGTGAAATTGCTTGTGTAATTTTTAAATTTTATCGTATCCTGAAACACTACATTGGCAGTTCATAATTGATTTGCTTGCTGGAAAGGGAAAAGTATGGTTAGTTTTTCATTAAAGCTGGAATTTGACGTTCTATTGCACTTACTGTAGGTATCATTATCAACACAGTGCACAAAGTCCATTGCACACTGGCACAGTCCACAGTTCGGTTCCACTGTCTACTCAGGAGTCAGCACTTCCACTGTTCAAAATTCAAACTTCAAGTCTTCATGCGGCCGCCAAGGTTCCAACTTCCAAGCTTCCACCGGTCCAGACTCCACGATGCCAACAACTTGAACTAACACAATGATATGAACTTTCGGGTCTAAGTTGGGTTATTTAGATGATGATCACGGGTTGGGTTGCCTTAGGTTAGGAAAAAAAAAATCGAAATAAGAATTCAAAAAAGCTTGTTTTTTGAGTGCGGGGTCCACATCCAAACAGGTCGGTTTTTGGTGTGAATCGGCCAAGTAGACTGGTTCTATACCATAACAAACTACCAAGCCCAAAATGTATCCTAAATAAGAAAAAACGTGAATATTCCATGAATCTTTCGTATCTTGGGCATAACTTTTCGCTCGTAACTCGGAATTGGGCGGACTTTGGACCATTGGAAAGCTCTTGAAATTCTCTACAACTTTCATGTTTAAGCATCTTTTGAAAGATGCTTTGTTTACTAACATGCCCGCCCCGAACAAACGGTATGGAATCAGAGAAAACGCAAAACATGAAAGTTGTAGAGAATTTCAAGAGCTTTCCAACGGCCCAAAGCCCACCCAATTCCGAGTTACGAGCGAAAAGTTATGCCCAAAATACGAAAGATTCCTGGAAAATTCACGTTTTTTCTTAAATAGGATACATCTTAGTGTTGGGTAGTTTGTTATGACCAAACCGGCCGATTCGGTGTTCGAACCGGTCGGTTCGGTACCAAACCAGTCACCGGCCCAATTTTATCACTAGTTTGAATCGGTCGGGCATTAAACTGATGAATCAGTCGATTCCAAAACCGGTTCCGCCGATTTTTCAAACTGTGCTATCAAAATAAGAGTTAATTTTTGTAGCATCGGATAGGTACTTCTGCATAGGCCAAGTGTCTGGCATGCAGGAGTCATCCAGGAGACCTCTCCGGCTTAGGAGTTTCACTTTAATTAAGTGAACTATTAAAGTGAAAGTACTTTTGCATTTACTTTATGTTAAGTGAGGGCCCATCGTATTTGGTCACTCATGGTATTGGCCCAGGGTATTTGCATACTGTAAGATTATAAAAGGCAACCTAAGTGAGAGGAGACACAACAGAGACAACAATCACATGCAAGAGTGAGTCATATCTCTTGTGGAGTGATCAAACCTAAGAGAGGGATTCTCTTAGGGGCTTTGGAGTGAGGGAGTCACTCAAGTGAGGGTTTGTTTTCATTGCTGAGGGTTTGGGCACAGTTGCAATGTAGGTGAGTCAAGAGTCCGATCTGGCGTGTGATATCTAGATTCCTGGAGTTGTAAAGTGTTATTTAACAAATCTGTTGTAATATCCCAAACTGATATTTTTCTTTTTCTATGTTGTCTAGTAGGCTGATATCTCAAGCAAGGATGGAAGTGTATATTGATATCTGCATGCATGCATTTGCATGCAGAAATATAACCCAGGTAATACTAGAATGCTATAAAATAGGAGTAAGTTTATGCATGTACATACCAGTATATAGATCAGCTGAAGGTGATGTTGATGATCCCCGCATGCAAGAATAAAGATGGACTAATAGCAGGCTGAAGCAAGTCGTCCTCCTAGGGGGAATTATGTCCTCCTCCAATACCAGAAAAGCCCCTCAATAATAAATATGCTGCTGAAGAAGATCCTCATGAGGTGTACTAGGGTTATAGTGTCCTTCTGGAGATGATGGAGACTACATGCATGAACTCTGATGGCTCCAATGGCCAAAACGCGAAGATCCTCCTAAGGAAACTCGCCCCAATAGATAAAGATGTCCTTCTGAGGAGTGATATGCTGAGAAATAGCTTGAGAGTCAAGCTGAGAGGTCCTCCTTCCAGGTGAAGGGTAATAATCATGCTCTAAGGAGAATAGAAGCAGCATGCAACACTTCTGCCCTCTGTAGACTATAAAACGAATGGGAGACTATCTGGAGAATGTGCCCAAGCAAGGGAGAGCAAGCCCACGCTATGATATGATATGAACCGTTGCACCAAAACCTCGAGATGTTGGTGAAGGCCGCCCACTAGGATCTTAACATCCCACCACGCTCCGCAGTCCAGACTCTGGGCTGGATGTGCCCCCGTACGGTGGTGTCCCCTTTGAGCCGTACGAGACCTGGACGAATACTGCAATGCTGACGTTGCCACTCGCTCTGTGACTCGAACTTGGGTGGAGGCTCTGATACCAAATGATACGAACCGTTACACCAAAACCTCGAGATGTTGGTGAAGGCCGCCCACTAGGATCTTAACATGATATAAAAGATAACTCTGTTGAAACCGAATGATGATAATACCTGATGAAGAACAATGTTGAATCTGGATGATCCAACCTGATGATGAAGTAGGGAAGATAGATTTCGCTGCCGAAATACACCAATTAGCTGAGTACAAGCCTCAACCCAACTTTGCTCGCTGAGCTCTCCAAATCGAGATTACAAATCAATAATCAATAAGCATGTCTTCTCCATTCACTTTAGCTTTCTTTTATAACATTCAACTGCCAAAAACCTAACTTCTGACCTAACTAGGTCACTTTATCTTCTAATTCGCAGTTGACTTGCATGCAGGTGCCTGGAGACTCAATCAAGTGCATGCATCATGAAATAATGCTCAGATGTCATGCATGCAAGTGGCCTTTGGCTCGGGTGGCCCCTATCTACCTACTGATGATATAATGTCTATGCCCTAGATATTTTGATATGGCATAAGTCCACAGTTGATCCCCTGACTATCGATGCCCGCTTGAACCTATGGGGAATCATATAGGTTAGCGGGATTGTCCTTAGTGCCTAAGCAGAAGAGGACATTACAGTCCTCCCCACTCGAATTTGCTTGTCCCCAAGCAACTGTAAAGTTGGGTGTTGTAATACCTGTTCTCCCTCCCAAGTGGCCTCCTCTATAGGCAAATCTCTCCACTGAACCAAGTAGTCTCTAATGATTTTGTTCCTCAGTTTCCGCTCTTGTACCTCCAGGATGCACTCGGGAATCAGAATCAATTGCCCCTCATCATCAAGGGGGGCAGCTCGAAAGATGTAATAATCTGTTGACCGACTGCCTTTTTGAGGTTGGAGACATGAAATACGTTGTGAATCTTGCTCTCTGGGGGTAGTTCTAGCTCATATGCTACCTCTCCGACCTTCCGAATTATCTTGTATGGACCATAGAAGCAAGGTTTGAGTGCTCCTTTCTTTTTTAGAGATGACTGTTGGTAAGGTTGGAGCCGTAAATAAACGAGGTCTCCTACCTCAAAACTACGCTCAATCCCGTGCCTGTCCACATATATTTTATGTTGATTCTGAGCAGCCTGTATGTTCTTCCTGAGTATGCTAAGGATGTCCTGACTCTCCTGAATCCACTCTTTGGCCTTAGGGGCCCTGCTATCACCAAATACCAAATCTGCAAAAGTAAAGGCGTTGTATCCATATAGGGCTCGGAAAGGAGTCATCCCAATGGTGATATGATGGGTGGTATTGTAGCAATGCTCCCCTAAGTGTAGCCACCTGATCCATGTCTTATGCTGGCCTGCTACGTAATTCCTCAAATACCCCTCAACCCACTTGTTAACTATCTCAGACTGTCCATCGCTCTGCGGACGATAACTCGTGCTCATAGCTAACTCGGTTCCCACCAATCTAAAGAGCTCTTACCAAAAGGCTCCAGTGAATTTGCTATCTCTATCACTTACAATGGTCTTGGGTAACCCGTGGAGTCTGAATACCTCTCTGAAGAATAGTTCCACCACCTGTGCTGCTGAATAATCTGAAGGAATGGCAAAAAAGTGAGTGAACTTGGTCAACCTGTCCACCACTACGTAAAAGCAATCTCTTCCCTGAACCTTGAGCAATCCTGTAATGAAGTCCACGGAGATGCTCTCCCACTTCTGCTCGGGAATAAGCAAAGGTTGTAATAAACCAACCGGGTGGGTGTGCTCTATTTTATTTTGCTGGCACAAGCTGCACTCTCTCACATGCTGTATCACATCATTCTTGAGTCCCTTCCATGAGAACCTCTCTCTAATCTGTCTGTAGGTCTTGAGAAACCCTAATGCCCTGCTAATGGTGAATCATGCGATGCCTGTAAAATCTTCTTCTTGAAGGAAGACTCTGGAACTAAGAAGATTCTATTCTTGTAGTATATGATGTCATCAATAACCCAGTACCTGTCATCCTGAATCTGTCCATCCAATAGCTCGCAAGCAAACTTTTCTTTGGAGTACTCAACCAGAAGATGAGATCTCCAATCTGATGAGATGCTCATAAGGGATAAAGTATCTGGTCGTCTAGAAAGTGCATCGGCCACTACATTGTTCTTTCCCTTAAAGTACTCAATCTCGAAGTCATAGGCCTGAATTTTGCTCACCCATTTATGTTCCCTCTCATTTAACTCTTTCTGCTCTAGGAATTATTTCAAACTATTATGATCTGTCTTAACTTTGAATCTACCACCCACTAAGTACTGCCTGAACTTGGTTAGCGCATGGAGAATGGCTAACATCTCTTTGTCATATATCGAATAGTGGCGCTCATAGTCTTTGAGCTTCTTGCTCTCAAATGCAATGGGGTGGTTGTTCTGCATCAATACTGCCCCAATTCCCTCTCCGAAAGCATCACATTCTAACACAAAGGGTTGAGAAAAGTCAGGTAGAGCTAATACTAGGCATGAACTCATCACCTTTTTCATTTTCTCGAATGTCTGTCATGTTGTCTCTGTCCAACTGAATGCCCCCTTCTTGGTAAGATCTGTGAGGGGTGCGGTCATCTGTGAGAATCCACTGACATACCTCCTGTAGTAGGTGCAAAGTCCCAAAAAGCCCTTCAGTTCGGTCACATTTTTTGGTGTAGGCCAATCCAATATGGCTCGAATCTTCTCTAGATGCACCTAGACCCCATTGGCCCCTATCACATGCCCTAAATATAACATCTCCTGCATGTCGAACTCACACTTGGACATCTTGCCATATAATGACTGCTCCTGTAAAATGCCAAGAACCTCATCAAGATGTCTCAAATGTTCTTCCCAAGTCCTACTGTATATCAGTATGTTGTCGAAGAATACCAGAAGGTGCTTACGTAACTGAGCCTTGAAGATGTTGTTCATGCATGACTGGAAAGTCGCTGGGGCATTAGTGAGCCCAAATGGCATCACTAGAAACTCATAATGTCCGTAGTGGCAATGGAAAGCGGTCTTTGGAACATCTTGTTCCCTAACCCGAATTTGATGGTAACCTGAGTGGAGGTCAATCTTGGAAAAGTACTTTGCCCCCTGTAGTTCATCCATCAAATCATCAATCCTGGGGATGGGATACCTGTTTTTTATGGTCTTCTTATTGAGTGCCCTGTAGTCGATGCACATGCGTAAGGTCCCATCTTTTTTCTTCACTAGCACTACTAAAGATGCAAATGGACTGGAGCTAGGTTTGATGTACCCTAGCTTGAGCAGTTCTTTGATTGTACTCTCTATCTCATCTTTATACCTCTTGGGGTGTCTGTAAGGAGTGGTGATAACTGCTTGAGTCCCCTCCTCTAACTCAATAATGTGCTCAAATCCCCTATCTAGCGGTCGACCTGCTGGAAGGTCTCCGAATACTGCCTTGTGCATTTGCAGTAAAGCCTCTATATCTGCTGGATGTTGTGTGGCTTTATCTGGTGGTTTCCTGAAGGTAACCATGCACTCTGCAGCCCACTCAATATATCCCTGTCGGAGAACTGCCTCCATGCTGTGTGATGTCACTGCTGTGGGAAGGTAGGTATTCATCCCTCTCAATACTACCTTTTGTCCCTCTGCCCCGGTGAACTCCATCTCCACGGTCTGGTAGTTCGTGGAATACCTCCCTATGGAATACAGCCACTGAACTTCTAATACCACATTCATGTCTGGTACATCTACCACATAGAATGTCTCTATCACAGTGTAATTCCCCAGTGTCACTTTTAGTTTGGGAATCCTCTGACTACACTCCATGGTGTGACCTGCTGTAGCTACTGAAAATCCATCAAAACCGTCGGTCTGGATGCCTTTCCTTTTAACCCATGCAGCATCAATAAAATTGTGGGATGCCCCACCATCTATCAGCACTCCCACTCTGTGGCCCTGTACGGTACCCTTGATCCAGAGAGTGTGGAATCTAGGGACCCCTGTCATGGTAGCAATAGTACCTCCTAAGGGTTGTCCCTCATCAACTATCGCTGGCGTCGCTCCTTGCTCCTGATCCTGATAATCCTCATCCTCCCCACTGTCTGAATAAGCCTCTATGTAGTAGGCCTTTCCCTTTCCTGAACATCTATGACCTGGCTCCCACGGGTAATGACAAGTGAAACATAACTTTTTTCTTCTAAGGTCCAGGCGAATATCTTTATCCATCCTTTCTTTCTTGGGCCACTCTTTCTGGAAGGGTTTCTTCTCTTTTTCTTTGATAGGGAAATTAGTTCTAGGAGGAAACCTATTCTTGAATACTGCATCCTACAAATCTCTAGTCCGACTGATAGCATCGGCTAGGGTGGTGGGTCTATAAGACTTGACCCATCCACGTAAGGGCTTAGTGAGAGCCTCTATAAATAGCATAATCAGTCTACTCTCTGAAATATATGTCACCATGACTGCCACCCTCTGGAACTCTGAAATGAATGCATCTGCACTACCTGTCTGCTTGAGCTGTGCCAGCTCTCTAAAATGCACCTCAGGGTCCTTCCGGTCAAATCGCTCAATGAGCCTCTGTGTAAAGTCAGAATAGGAAGTGATGGTGTTGTGACCCAACGTCACCAACCCGTGGTACCACCACTCATGGGCCTCTCCATCCAAATGCAAAGTAGCCAATTTAATGGCATCTGTCTCAATCATGGGGTTGAGCTGGAAGTATGTATCCAACTTCTGCACCCAATTTCGGGTTGGGCCACCCCAGGTACCCTCAAGGGTAGGGATAGTCAGTTTCCTTACAGTGCGCTATAACTCATAGTTCTGGGTGAATGGCCTATTGTAAGCTCTGGGTTTGTTCTTACTTTTAAAGTGGCAAAAGTCAGTGAAGGACATGGCTGACTGGAGGTCATCTCCCAAGGCTCTATATTCTCTCAAATAGGTAGTCATAGATTCTTCGAGCTCTACTTGTGCTAGAGGCACTGCAGCTGGGCTATCTAAGAATTGAGGCATGGTAAGTCGAGAGGGCCTGTTGTATAGGTGGGGATGGCTGTGCATGTTGGTATGCAAGTGTTCTCCACTGCTACTGGTGGACACCCTATCACTATGGGGAAACAAAGGACTGTATGGGGGGGGTCCATTCTTCTCACTCATCTGTTTAATGGCACTCGCCATTTCTTTTTGGCCAGTGGTGAGTGCATTGATAGCTGAGATGAGACTATTGAAAGTTGTCTTATCATCGTCTGCCATTGTTTCTTTGCCGTTATTTCTGTCAAACTGATACCCTTTATCTCCCAAATCTATATCCTCTAACTCTTCTTCTCTTCTACCACTATCTCTAAACTTCTGTCTTCGGTAGGTAATATTGTATGGGTCCTCTGAATTCATTGACTGTTTATACTATGCATGCCCCACAGTTGGCAAGGAACATGCTCTGATACCACTGTAATATCCCAAACTAATATTTTTCTTTTTCTATGTTGTCTAGTAGGCTGATATCTCAAGCAAGGATGGAAGTGTATACTGCTCTCTGCATGCATGCAGAAATATAACCCAGGTAATACTAGAATGCTATAAAATAGGAGTAAGTTTTTGCATGTACATACCAGTATATAGATCAGCTGAAGGTGATGTTGATGATCCCAGCATGCAAGAATAAAGATGGAGTAATAGCAGGCTTAAGCAAGTCATCCTCCTGGGGGGGATTATGTCCTCCTCCAATACCAGAAAAGCTCCTCAATAATAAATATGTTGTTGAAGAAGATCCTGATGAGGTGTACTAGGGTTATAGTGCCCTTCTGGAGATGATGGAGACTGCATGCATGAACTCTGATGGCTCCAATGCCCAAAACGTGAAGATCCTCGTAAGGAAACTCGCCCTAATAGATAAAGACGTCCTTCTGAGGAGTGATATGCTGAGAAATAGCTTGAGAGTCAAGCTGAGACGTCCTCCTTCCAGGTGAAGGGTAATAATGATGCTCTGAGGAGAATAGAAGCAGCATGCAACACTTCTGCCCTCTGTAGATTGTAAAACGAATGGAAGACTATCTGGAGAATGCGCCCAAGCAAGGGAGAGCAAGCCCACGATATGATATAAAAGATAACTCTGTTGAAACTGAATGATGATAATACCTGATGAAGAACAATGTTGAATCTGGATGATCCAACCTGATGATGAACTAGGGCAGATAGATTTCGCTGTTGAAATACACCAGTTAGCTAAGTACAAGCCTTAACCCCAACTTCACTCGCTGAGATCTCCAAATCGAGATCACAAATCAAATCAATAATCAGTAAGCGTGTCTTCTCCATTCACTTTACCTTTCTTTTATAACATTCAATTGCCAAAAACCTAACTCTAACCTAACTAGGTCACTTTATCTTCTAATTCGCAGTTGACTTGTATGCATGGGCCTGGAGACTCAATCAGGTGCATGCATCATGAAATAATGCTCAGATGTCATGCATGCAAGTGGCCTTTGGCTCTGGTGGCCCCTGTCTACCTACTGATGATATAATATCTATGCCCTAGATATTATGATATGGCATAAGTCCACAGTTGATCCCCTGACTGTCAGTGCCCGCTCGAACCTATGGGGAATCATATAGGTTAGCGGGATGGTCCTCAGCAGAAGAGGACATTACATCTGCAATAGAAGAAAAATTGTTTGTTGGTTTTCCCCAGGGATTGGGGTTTCCAGAGTAAATCTCAATGCGTCGAATGGTGTGATGATTTCCTATTTATTATTCCATTGTGCATCAATTGTTAAGTAAATCAGTGTATTGCTATTTCTGGTTCAATTTTATATGTTAGATTAAAACTGGGATAAAAAAATCAGTGAATAAATTGCGATCAGATCTGGTTTACGAAAATTCACATGGTATTAAAGCCTAGGTTTCAGCTCTTAGCAGGAATCAATTACGTTTGCAGATATTTACGAGTAATTAAAAAAAAGCCTTTAGCAGCAGTAGGTTGTAGATCCGAGCAACAGGTAGCAGAAAACATATGTGTTGAGTGACTTGTTGATCCATGGCAAAAGGTTCGGCAGCCAGCAAAATGATCTCGGGAAAAGGAAGAAGGACTTTCACTTAGAGATCTAAGCCACAAGAAAGCACATAGGAGCAAAGAAGGACGTTTGCTCATGTGTTGAAGTCATCGACTTCGTAGCAAAGATGGACTTTTGCTCAAGTGCTAGACACATGAAGGACTGTGACTCAAGGATCGCACATGGGTGGAGAAGGACTTTCATTCAGAGATCAGGGGATGATAGGAAGACCCTTTCCCTAAAGAGTTCAATCCAAAAGAGAAAAGAAGTTAACAAGGAAACAACAAACAGATCTTGTAACAAGGACAAATTTGGGCAGATCTAAGTTGTAGAAGTTGTAGGAGTTGGCATTGTTACCACCTAAGTTGTACTTGGTTGTCAAGTGAACCAGTGTACTTGTTCAAATCCAGTGTTCAGAAGTTCAACCGACCAATTTTGGCCCGTTTTTCAAATTTTTGCATGTTCATGCCCCACAGGGAATTGTAATAAGTTGGTCTAGCATGATGTATTTTGTAACAGACTTGGCTTGCCTAAGATCTAGACATCAATGTTGTACTCTAGAGTGTTTTTTCCTTGGTTATTATGCATTGCTTTTCAGCGAAGCATAATTTTTGAGTTTTTCACTCACACCTCCAAAGCTGGAGTATCCGCTTTGGTGGCTAAACCTTGGGAGGTTATTAAAGTCTAAGCCTCTATGTATATTACCATGGTAGCCATCAATAATGAGTCACATGAACATGTACTAGGTCCCCCTAGGTTTTATTTTTGTTTTCGGACATAAAAACATTTCTCGCAAACGGGGCTATTTTTTAATGTTTTTAATGTAAAAATTAAAAATCTCATAAATAAGTGGTTAGGAGGTGAAATTCACCATGGGGGTGCTCGCTTTCTAAACCAAAGCACCCACATTACCCCTAAACCCACTTTCCTAAGTATTTGAGTGTAATATCCCCATTCAAATAATTTCATAGTAAGACAATCCCATCAATCCTACTAGTTTCCTAGGTTGGATGGGCACATGTGGTATAATAATAAGGAAGCTAATAAATGATGTTTAGACATTAGAAGGGTTCAATTATTTAATAAATAGAGTGAATAAAGAAATTCAAGAGAAATCCTAGATGGCAAATGATTTTGGAGACATA
Organism: Larix kaempferi; assembly: GCA_027924585.1. Lineage (NCBI taxonomy): Eukaryota > Viridiplantae > Streptophyta > Pinopsida > Pinales > Pinaceae > Larix > Larix kaempferi. The sequence continues at coordinate 28,257,624 of BSBM01000904.1, read as the reverse complement.
TGGAGGATGTGGGACCCACACTAGCTTGATTTTTCATAATACATGGTATCTCTCTCTTGCAAATTCGAATTAATGGGAAGGTGAACACTCTTGGGTGAGTTGGTAAGTCATAACACATGTCATTGAGCATCTCAGGTCAAATTGGGAAGGATTGGTAACCTCCATGGAAGATAAAGAGTCAAATTGGAAGTTTGTGGACACTTGGGCTAGATTCCCTAGCCCCTATGACACCAATGATGGAGCATCTATGACAAATATGACAAATTGCAGACCTGACCTCTGACATCTGACCACTATGACATGTCAGCCCCAAAAATAGGCTCAAGGAAGGCGCTCATGGGAGTTGGAGAAGCCAAAGAGACTCAAAATCGAATTTGGGAGAAGATGGAAGGTTGGAACTAGGAGACAAGTGGCAAATGTGGAATATTTCCTAAATGGAAATCTATTGAATCTATTGAGAGGATTTCGACCCTTAGAAGGCTAATGTTGGTTATAAAATGTAGAAATGAAGTATGAGAATGGCTTTTAAAGATTTGAGAAAAATTGCATTTGTGAAAAGAGAGCTAGTGGATGACTAGTTTCTTGCCTTAGCCAATTTCGAGGGTGAAAGATTCCCATCCAAGTTGGTATTTGGAGAGGCCACTCAGGTCTTTCATGGTGCTTTAATGGAGTTTGTATTTGCAGGTAGCAGCTACAGGAAGTTTCATGGTTTGGTTTAGTGCAGCACTTTCTCTCCACCGTTTCAAGTTTTGAAGGCATATTCATGCTCCTTGAGGGAGGGCGTTTTTGGTGAGCACTTGTGCTTCTTGAGAGAGCTTCTTGTTGCCGCCTGGTTCCACACCTGGGGAAAACGCAGCAGAAGTCTTCAAGCTGCTGGTGTGGCCTTGGGGGCAAGTCAGAGTCAAGTGCTGTCACTTGGGACTCGACTCCTCCGTCTAGGCTTTCCTAGCGAAGCCAAGGGGGGTGGACCCTAAGAATGAAAACAAAACTAAGGCGTCTAATCTAGGAGTTAGGAAAATATTTTTGGTAACCAAGAATAAACAACATATACTTTTGTGAAATAAAACAATCATTCATCATTTACTCCCATTCAAAATAATCATCATTTACTTGCACATTAGTCAATAATATGAAATAACATTTAAACAAGACCAGTGCCTTATAATGGAGTCAATAAACAAATGCATAAGCAGAAAAGTAGATGTTGTGCGAGTGTTCTTGGTTTATTTTAAAATTAATGTGAAGGTGATCTTTTTATTATGGTAGGTGGGTTCCCAATATACACAAGGTACGGGGGAACATGTCCGGAATTTTGAAGCGTGGCTTCCCTCTCAGGCTTGGGCTGAATAGAAGTCTCGAGGAGGTGTTCAGATGCTATACCAACGAGGGCAAGCCTAACGGTTTCCAAGAGGTCACTACTCAGTGTGGTCCCAAGCCTTCTAAGAAATTTGCCCATGACAACAAAATACGTATTGTGCCGGATTTTCACAAAAAGGATTTTTTATTAGGGCAGTGTTAGATCCTATTACTAGTCATCCCCTCCTTTCTGATGTGTACCAACTGGATCAGACTGAGCTGCAAGTCGACCACAGAGCATACGGGAGAAGACCTTGGTATTTTTATAAAAAATTTATGAACCCAAATTTTATCTTTTTTTTTTAAAACCCCAGGAGTCTCTTTTCAGGCACGTATTTCGGGCAAGCCCTCATACAGAAACCCTACTTTGGGAAAGCAAGGGGGGCGTTTTGAGTTTGTAAAAAAAATGTGAAAAACTACGTTGTGAGTGAACTTGTGGCCCGCCAGTGGAACGGACCAACAAAGTTTATTTTAATCCTAATTAATTTTATTAAATGCCGGAAAACAAAGAAATAAACTACTCTAAAAATCACGCCATGAAAAGAGACGACACAGGCCACCCCTGGGGGGATGGGGTATGGGCACTGGCTAGCCCACTTGCTCTCGTTTAATATTTGTTTACAATGATTAGAGAAGTGCCCCAGTCCACTTTAAGTGACTTGGTGGCTTACAAAATTTGAGGAAAAAAAATGACCGGTTTTAAAAATATAAAAGTTTGTCCTCCGGATTGCCTGGATTCTCGGAATTTCGGCAGCACCTCCTTCTACCTGCTCGTCTTTTGCTGCAAACCAGCAAGTGATTATTAGTATAAGATGCCCAAAAACAATTTACGAGTGTCTTTGGAACACCTCCTAAAAAACCCAAAAAATTCTAAGTTAAAAACTAAGTAAAAATGACAAAAAGTAACCAAGCAAAACAAGCTATGGGGCTTGTCTACTTGGGATCTTCGCTAGCCTTTAATGGCTGCAAATTTCAAGCTCTAGGGCAGCCAGGTAATACTTTGAAATCAGATCTAATACTACTTCAGAAAAACTTGAAAGATTTTGACAACTTAAACCAGTTTTTGAAAAGAAAGTGCTAGATAACCAAGAAGCTTTGATCTATGAACAATAAACTCTTTATGAAATGAAAGAATAAAACTTCTTGATGACAGAATCTGATTTATTTAAGTTTTTATCAGCAGTATGTAAATCAGATTCACTTTTGATTAGTAACTAGTAACCATAAAATTTGATTTTTTCTTGAATGAGAGAGAGAGAGATGGAACAAATCCTTGTTGAAAATCGAAGCTTTGAAGATGGTTTAGTGATGTTTGAAGGGACTATATCTGCAAACAATGATTAGTAAAAAGGGGAAACAAACAAGATCCTCCTTCTTGCCAACTCAAGAAAACACCTGCACATCACAGATCTCACCAAAAAAAATATTAAGTGTAGATATACACTCACAAGAAACTACTATTGCATATCCATAAACAAATGAAAGATACAAAAATAATCTCTTACCAAGCACACATCACTAAGCTGCTACAATAAACAAATTGAAAACAACTTATCTCATAGATTGGTAACAATCTTTCCGATGAGCACACCACACCCTTGAAGAATGAAACTTATGCACAAGTCATCTTGGAAAAGGAATCAAGATATTACATCCACATATGACAAAACACCACAAGCTGACCTCCAAAGTCTTCTTTTATTCAAATGAGAAAAATATTACAATCATAGGTCTCTTGCTCCAATTCTCACTCTCTAGAAAATGGAGTGGGCAGCCATGCTTAAATAGCCAAAGATGGAGAGAAATGGGTAGAATGAGTGGCATAACTCGTGGAGAAAATGGGGCTGCCCACTCCCATGTAATGGGCTGCCAAAATCAGCCCCAAATCAGCTAAAAATCAGCCATGTGACAGCCCATAAACATAGCTGCAAATTCCATGATTGAAGAGGCCCAATTTTGGGAAATATGCCCCCCTCAAATGGGGAAGTAATCCCACTAATATAGCTGCCCAGAATCTTTCCAAAATCATCTCTTACAACTCCTAAAACATAGCTGAAAAAATCAGTCCATAAATCACTCCCAAAATTTAATATTTTTATGAGTCATTTTTTCACTTTTTTTTATTTTTTCATGATTTTTTGGGGTTTTTTGGGTTTTTTGGCCATAGGTAAAAATTTAAGCACCCAAACATTAGAAAAAGTGGGTTTAGGGGTTAAGGGGGTGCTCTGAGTTAGAAAACGAGCACCCCTAAGGCAAAAAATACCTCCAGACGCCCCTTATAGGCCAATTACAAAATTTTTAATTGAACCATAAAAAAAATGGTCCAATTTACGGAAAAAAATAAAACTCGTCAAAAATTAAAAAACAACCTAGGGGGACTTAGGACATGTCCATATGACTCAAAATTAACGTCTAGCATGTTCATATACATTGACCCATAGACTTTAACAATCCCCTAAGGCCCATCAACCTCCCCAGGCATTCCAGCTTTGGAGGAGCAGGAGAAAAACCAATTAATTATGTTATGCACTAATGCAAGACATAATAGATGGGTGAAAAAACTCCTTGGAATACCTGACTTAGCCAAAAAGTCCTAGGGAACCAAGTCTTTTACAAAACACCATGCTAGTACGTTTTATTACAAACCCCGCAGGGCCATGGACATGTGGAAAAAGTTAAAAACGGGGGCCTTTAAAGGGCCAGCTGGATATCAAATCATCGAAAAAAGAACATTGAAATGTTCAACTTTGCCCGCTCGCTTGATAGTCCATTTAAGTACAACTTAGCTGGCAACATCTGGCTCCAACTGTGGGACGTGTGCTCGATCTGGTCTTCAAGTAAGGAGAGCATATGAGAATACCAGAATCTCTGATTTCTATGACCTGTAAAAACATCTCAACTTGACAAGAAACCTTTCAGTAGCACAAGTTCTTATAAGAGGCAAATGAACCATAAGTTACTTTATTCAAAAACAAAATTAACTAAAAAATTCTAAGTACAAAAAAGGAAAGTACTGAAAAATAAATGTTGAAAGTAAATGCTCACTTGATGAACTTATTTTCCTACTCTAAGCATATAATAAAATGCTAAGTAAAATAATAAATCCAATGCAACCACCTTAACATTTTATCAATATAAAATCTTTTAACCTTGTGTTTGGTTACCAGCCAAAACAAGGATACCTTGTTTAGAAAATGCAAACCTGCATGATAATTCTGGATTGAAAGATTGGATGGTAGATCATAGGTATATTATAAATCTTTGAAGTGCTTCCCCCAATGGTAAGTCCTCATGCAGGCCTCTTCTACCCATGACTGGATAGGGCTGAGAAAAATCTCGGAATGATAAGGCAGACCAACTACCTCATCATATTGGTCCGAAGGGCTCCTCTGATAGTTTATTTCTGTGAAAGTATAAGCCCCAAGCTGCTCCAAATCATAAGGAACCTCAGAATGTGCTGATGAAGGTTGAAACTGACATTCCACTGATTCCACTCTATCCAACTCTTCGTTATACTGCTGATCCAAGTCTTCATTACTAATACTTATGCATGGCTCTGATTGATCATGAGAAGTATCTGTATGTTCCTCTTCCATGTCAAGATTCCCCAAGGTCTCAAAATCAACTCTCCCCTCTCTTGATATATCAAAGATGGGTTTTTCTAAATCCGTCCAATAATCATCATACCCATCCTTGTAAATGAAAGGGGAGTCTTTGTCTATTGCATCACAATCCTGGCCATACCCATCCTCATCTTCGAAAAGAGTGCTTTCAAAGATATCACAAGGAAGCCAACTTTCACAATTTTTATGAGCATGATACTCATCCTCAGAAGGCTTGGTTTGAAAGATATTACAAGGTGTAAAGATGTCCAAGACTTCACCATTATGTGGAGAAAATGGAGGAGTGTCATGATAAACCATACAAAATTCATTACAAGTTTCTTTAGAGGCTTTTGTAATGGTTTCTTCTTTAGGTAAATCAGGAATAGATATGTGATCATCTTCATAGGTTTGAGAACACTCCATATCTTCTATGTTTTCAGTTATGGTGACAAGGGGATGGTTTTCCACAAAATCTTCAACTAAGGGTGGTTCATGGAACTCTTCGATAGGGTCATGCTGAATCTTTTCTTTAAATCCATATTGTGCTACAGGGAGATCAACACGATTGATATAACTTAGAGGCACCTCCCAATATTTATCATTTTCTGTCATGATAATAAGAGGAAAGTTGGGATCTTCCTTATGATACTTAATCCAAGGTATGAACAAGAGAAAGTACCTTCTAAGGATCCTGTCCAAGTGTTCCATACTAGCTCCTTTATTATGCCATTGCCTTATAAACATTCTAAGAAGGCTCGAAAGAGAATTAATACATTTATTTGGAAGCTCTTTAGAATACCATTGATAAACAGGTCCCTGTAATGTACTAACAAACATCTTCATTATGTTATCTTCATATAAGACTTTGAAGTTAGCCACAACTTTAAGAAAAGAAAAGACATGTCGGGTTTCTACATCATCATCATCTCCCCAAAAGACCGGTAGATAATCAGATACATTTTCACCATCATGATAATTAGGGAAACCAGGGATGTCTGAGAAGTCAATGGGAGGGTGTACATCGGAAATTTGCTCACTAGACTCTTTATCATCCATTTTAAAAGATCAATAGCCTGCATTTGAAATGACCATGGGATATATCTGGTATTGAATCAATGGAGTTGTCAAAAGGTGAGTCTTTATAGATTTTACTATAATGCATGGACTCATCTACACACAAGCAATCTCAACAAACTATATGAGAAACAAAGGGTTTTATCCCTTCAATGGAGTCGCCAAGTGAGAATAAAAATATACATATAAAACAATCTCACAAAGAATTCTATCTTTTTGTTTTTCTTTGAAAATTTATAAAAGGAAAAAAGGTTGGTGGAGTCGCCAGATGAAAAATTAAAAATCTAATCCAAAGATTCATCAAACAAAGCAAAAACAAAAAGGAAAACTCAAAAGTCGTATTCCAGGAATAAAAAGACTTATCCCCGGCAACGGCGCCAAAATGTTGCCGCCTTGTTCCACACCTGGGGAAAGCGCAGCAGAAGTCTTCAAGCTGCTGGTGTGGCCTTGGGGGCAAGTCAGAGTCAAGTGCTGTCACTTGGGACTCGACTCCTCCGTCTAGGCTTTCCTAGCGAAGCCAAGGGGGGTGGACCCTAAGAATGAAAACAAAACTAAGGTGTCTAATCTAGGAGTTAGGAAAATATTTTTGGTAACCAAGAATAAACAGCATATACTTTTGTGAAATAAAACAATCATTCATCATTTACTCCCATTCAAAATAATCATCATTTACTTGCACATTAGTCAATAATATGAAATAACATTTAAACAAGACCAGTGCCTTATAATGGAGTCAATAAACAAATGCATAAGCAGAAAAGTAGATGTTGTGCGAGTGTTCTTGGTTTATTTTAAAATTAATGTGAAGATGATCTTTTTATTATGGTAGGTGGGTTCCCAATATACACAAGGTACGGGGGAACATGTCCGGAATTTTGAAGCGTGGCTTCCCTCTCAGGCTTGGGCTGAATCGGAGTCTCGAGGAGGTGTTCAGATGCTATACCAACGAGGGCAAGCCTAACGGTTTCCAAGAGGTCACTACTCAGTGTGGTCCCAAGCCTTCTGAGAAATTTTCCCACGACGACAAAATACGTATTGTGCCGGATTTTCACAAAAAGGATTTTTTATTAGGGCGGTGTTAGATCCTATTACTAGTCATCCCCTCCTTTCTGATGTGTACCAACTGGATCAGACTGAGCTGCAAATCGACCACAGAGCATACGAGAGAAGACCTTGGTATTTTTATAAAAAATTTATGAACCCAAATTTTATCTTTTTTTTTTAAAACCCCGGGAGTCTCTTTTCAGGCACGTATTTCGGGCAAGCCCTCATACAGAAACCCTACTTCGGGAAAGCAAGGGGGGCGTTTTGAGTTTGTAAAAAAAATGTGAAAAACTACGTTGTGAGTGAACTTGTGGCCCGCCAGTGGAACGGACCAACAAGGTTTATTTTAATCCTAATTAATTTTATTAAATGCCGGAAAACAAAGAAATAAACTACTCTAAAAATCACGCCATGAAAAGAGACGACACAGGCCACCCCTGGGGGGATGGGGTATGGGCACTGGCTAGCCCACTTGCTCTCGTTTAATATTTGTTTACAATGATTAGAGAAGTGCCCCAGTCCACTTTAAGTGACTTGGTGGCTTACAAAATTTGAGGAAAAAAAATGACCGGTTTTAAAAATATAAAAGTTTGTCCTCCGGATTGCCTGGATTCTCGGAATTTCGGCAGCACCTCCTTCTACCTGCTCGTCTTTTGCTGCAAACCAGCAAGTGATTATTAGTATAAGATGCCCAAAAACACTTTAAGAGTGTCTTTGGAACACCTCCTAAAAAACCCAAAAAATTCTAAGTTAAAAACTAAGTAAAAATGACGAAAAGTAACCAAGCAAAACAAGCTATGGGGCTTGTCTACTTGGGATCTTCGCTAGCCTTTAATGGCTGCAAATTTCAAGCTCTAGGGCAGCCAGGTATAACTTTGAAATCAGATCTAATACTACCTCAGAAAAACTTGAAAGATTTTGACAACTTAAACCAGTTTTTGAAAAGAAAGTGCTAGATAACCAAGAAGCTTTGATCTATGAACAATAAACTCTTTATGAAATGAAAGAATAAAACTTCTTGATGACAGAATCTGATTTATTTAAGTTTTTATCAGCAGTATGTAAATCAAATCCACTTTTGATTAGTAACTAGTAACCATAAAATTTGATTTTTTCTTGAATGAGAGAGAGAGAGATGGAACAAATCCTTGTTGAAAATCGAAGCTTTGAAGATGGTTTAGTGATGTTTGAAGGGACTATATCTGCAAACAATGATTAGTAAAAAGGGGAAACAAACAAGATCCTCCTTCTTGCCAACTCAAGAAAACACCTGCACATCACAGATCTCACCAAAAAAAATATTAAGTGTAGATATACACTCACAAGAAACTACTATTGCATATCCATAAACAAATGAAAGATACAAAAATAATCTCTTACCAAGCACACATCACTAAGCTGCTACAATAAACAAATTGAAAACAACTTATCTCATAGATTGGTAACAATCTTTCCGATGAGCACACCACACCCTTGAAGAATGAAACTTATGCACAAGTCATCTTGGAAAAGGAATCAAGATATTACATCCACATATGACAAAACACCACAAGCTGACCTCCAAAGTCTTCTTTTATTCAAATGAGAAAAATATTACAATCATAGGTCTCTTGCTCCAATTCTCACTCTCTAGAAAATGGAGTGGGCAGCCATGCTTAAATAGCCAAAGATGGAGAGAAATGGGTAGAATGAGTGGCATAACTCGTGGAGAAAATGGGGCTGCCCACTCCCATGTAATGGGCTGCCAAAATCAGCCCCAAATCAGCTAAAAATCAGCCATGTGACAGCCCATAAACATAGCTGCAAATTCCATGATTGAAGAGGCCCAATTTTGGGAAATATGCCCCCCTCAAATGGGGAAGTAATCCCACTAATATAGCTGCCCAGAATCTTTCCAAAATCATCTCTTACAACTCCTAAAACATAGCTGAAAAAATCAGTCCATAAATCACTCCCAAAATTTAATATTTTTATGAGTCATTTTTTCACTTTTTTTTATTTTTTCATGATTTTTTGGGGTTTTTTGGGTTTTTTGGCCATAGGTAAAAATTTAAGCACCCAAACATTAGAAAAAGTGGGTTTAGGGGTTAAGGGGGTGCTCTGAGTTAGAAAACGAGCACCCCTAAGGCAAAAAATACCTCCAGACGCCCCTTATAGGCCAATTACAAAATTTTTAATTGAACCATAAAAAAAATGGTCCAATTTACGGAAAAAAATAAAACTCGTCAAAAATTAAAAAACAACCTAGGGGGACTTAGGACATGTCCATATGACTCAAAATTAACGTCTAGCATGTTCATATACATTGACCCATAGACTTTAACAATCCCCTAAGGCCCATCAACCTCCCCAGGCATTCCAGCTTTGGAGGAGCAGGAGAAAAAACCAATTAATTATGTTATGCACTAATGCAAGACATAATAGATGGGTGAAAAAACTCCTTGGAATACCTGACTTAGCCAAAAAGTCCTAGGGAACCAAGTCTTTTACAAAACACCATGCTAGTACGTTTTATTACAAACCCCGCAGGGCCATGGACATGTGGAAAAAGTTAAAAACGGGGGCCTTTAAAGGGCCAGCTGGATATCAAATCATCGAAAAAAGAACATTGAAATGTTCAACTTTGCCCCGCTCGCTTGATAGTCCATTTAAGTACAACTTAGCTGGAAACACTTCTCATTATATATTTTTGATTGTGATAGCTTCATATCCTATGTTATTAATATTCAGAAAGTATCAGGTCGAAATACCCACTGGTTGTATGCAAAACTATTGATTAATGAGCAAACAATGTCCATTTCCCCAATGCATTGATGTATGACACTATAATGTTGATTATTTCGAATGGATGGATGATTCTCTGATATATTTGTGATCAATATACTGCCATGGATGTCTTCTACAAGTTTCATGTACTGTACTTGAGCATTTGAAGCATTTTTACTCAGTTTAGTTGTATTGGGAGGTGAAATAGTGCCATTTCCCCAAGGGTCGAATTGGGGGTTTTTGCTGTTGAATGTGAGAGAGTTAGAACAGTAGTAAAAATAAATTAATGGTGCATATGAGACCTTAATCACATACTTAACACACTATATACCTCTGTTCATAAATTTGTGGGAGTTTGGAGGCATTTGGAAGGCCATTTGCAGTGTTACCCCGGGGGGGATTTGATGCACAAATTACTAGTCAAAATTACATATATTGATCAAAATACAAATCAAGTTTGTAGCAGTATTTGGAGGGCCATAAAACATCCCTAAACCTGATATTCAAGTCTAAATACCATTCATACACTCCTACAGAAGATTTGGGAGCATTTGGGTTGATTTGGAGGTCAAAACAGTAAAACTAGTCAAAGGTCGAAATTGGGGAAAAAAGTGAAAAATTGGGCATTTTAATAAAATTTTGAAAAAGGGTCATTACATTGAGTGATTATGTATCACTTAAATGATATTTCTCTCGAAAAATGCCAAAAATATTAAATAAATGGCCAAAAAAACAAAAATTCAATTTCCTAAATCAGTGGAAACATGTCTGAAGTTCAACTGAATTAACTGGGAAATCAAATCTAGTTAACTAGAGGCTATCAAAAGGTCGTCTAGCATAAGATCTACTTAAGGCGAGTTCATCTCTTGTAGAGGGGACGCATCTCCTTAAGATGAGGGCGCATTTCTTATTTGGTGACATGGGATTGGATGGATGAACAATCCAAAGTAGAGGTGATGCATCTCCTATGAGGTGATTGAATGGGTGAACAATCCAAAGCAAAGGTGGCGCATATCCTATGAGGTGGCGCCCACCTCTTGAGTTTAACTCAAGCCTCGTCCCTCAATCATCTCATCCAACTCGCATTCACTCCCTCATGAACTCAAATTCGCCCTCGGTGAGCTGCAGTTGGAAAAGGTGCCCCTCTGGCTTGGAATTTCAATTTAAGCAAGGCCATTCTCCTTCATTCAGCATGGAGTATTGAACCTCTACTTTTGTAACTCATTTATTATTGTATTTTGTTGAATAATATTGAGGCTTTGGAGGTCCATTGGTGTACTTGTCTACTTTGTGAATGGTTTGAGCTTAAATGAGGTAATATTGTTCCAGGTTATTTATGCTTTGCATTTAATCGGTAATTGATCTGGCTTGGAGGTTCTTTGTAACAGGTAGGGCAAGTATTTGAGGTTTTCAACTTACTTGTTTATTGCTTTTCAATTAGAGATCTAGGAGTAGCATGTTTTATTCGGCTATATTTCTTGCTCTTTTAATCTCTAATTGTTGAGTGTACCAAATTTAATCCATTTTTTGCAAGTGTGATTAGTTGTTCAGCTTACATTTCTAGAGCAAGAGGCTGAGCTTGGTTGCATCTCCCTTTTCTTCAAATCTTGGTTGAACAAGCATATAATTATCCAATTCCCATTGGCATCCTTGGATCTCAAAAAAGATTCAAAGCTTGAGCAGGCTTTTTCTTCTTCATCTCTCAAACTTAAAACTTGTTCTTGGTTACTTGGTTCCGTTTATGCTTAGCAAGAATTAGATCTGCAAAGCTTCATCATATATCTTACTTGTTATGCATAGTTACTAGATCTAAAGTACTTTAAAAGTTCAATTTTAAGCATAGATCTAGATTAGTTCCTTTTAGTACTTATAAGTTATAACTTATAACCATAATTTTTCCAAATATTTTTAAGTACTAAGTAGGTTGTATTTTTTATGTTTTATATTGGCTAATCTATCGATTTTAACTTTGTTTATTTGCTGGTTTTGCAGATTTGATGAAAGAAGAGAAGGATACTTTGGCGAAATTTCGCTAAAATTGAACAATCCAAGGCTCCAGAGATCCCCCTTCTTCTAATCATTTTCTAGCATTGTAAACCCTTGCATCCAGGTTTATAAGGACCAAGAGGTGCTTCTTTTTTGAAAGTTTGTAATAAATAAAGCAAGTGGGCTACACAGCGCCCACAAAAACCCCTCTTCCCCAGGGGGAGCCTGTATCATCCTTGTGTGTGTTTGAGTTTTTAGCTTAGTTTTCTTTTTTGCTAGTTCATAGAATAGCTTAACTGATTTTGCTTTCATTGCTATATTTTATAATTGTAAAAGAATACTAACCCACTGTGCTCTCCCGAAGTACCGAAAGAGCTTGCTCGAGTAAGGGAAAAGAGACTCACAGTGTAATAATTAGAAAACATTTATTTTTGAGAAACTTTTCTTTCTGTTACAATCTTGTACTTTTCTTTCACAATTAACAAACTTAATAATTAAACCCGATTGGGCATTCCTGAAGTACCGAAAGGGAAAAGAGACTCTCAGCCGTTAATAAATTTACTTTCAATTTTACAAATTTATTTGTTCAACCTTAACGAATAATTGGGTTGTGCATTCCCAAAGTAAATTGAAAGGGTTTTTTCCCCAGTAGGTGAAAAGATTCTCAACCTCTTAACAACAACTTCATTTTACTTTTTTTTAAACGAACCTAAGGCTTGGGCACCCCGTATGCTCTAGATCTCTGCAATTCGCCTGACCAGTTGATCATACCAAAAAGGGAGCTAAGTGACTAGATTAATAGGGAAATCCATAAGTAGTTTGTTTCAGTGAACTTGAGAGGTCGCATTGAACATATCACAGAGTCAGGGGGCTGCTCTAAGTAGGTTATGCCTCACCTCGTTAGACACTTGATATTGTTGCAATAAGCACCCAGTTAGAAGAAGTAAATTACCTTTGCGCCAAACCAAGAATTAACCCACTTCCTAATCCACGCTCCTAATAATAACTAAAACTGACCAACGAGGCAACTGCAACAATTTCATGACACAAAAAAACTCCATTTTGTGACTCCACTTGGCACTAGTCTACCTGCAACAATCGTACTTTTTCAATTATGCAAATTCATGTGTTAGATGGATTAATCTATTTCATGCTATTGATTTTATTTGTGTTTCCAATCTCTTGTTTAGTATTTTTGGTTCTAAACTCCTAGATAGTTTAACTTTTATCATCACCCTAAAAAGCCTTGGTTATTTTAATAGGGACCACCCCCTTGGCTTTGTTAGGAGTTAAGCCTAAACGGAGGAGTCAAGATCAGGTGACAGCACTTAACTCGAGACTTGCCCCCAAGGATTCACCCAGTAGCTTGAAGATTTATGCCACGTTACCCGAGGTGCGTATCCAGCGGCAACATTTTTGGTGCCGTAGCTGGGGATAAATCTTTTTATTCCTGAGTACGACTTTTGTTTTTTCCTTTTTGTTTTTGTTTTGTTTGATGAATCTTTCGATCTAATCTTTATTTTTTCAGCTGGCGACTCTACTAACCTTTCTTATTTTTTATAAAATTTCAAAGCAAAAAATAATTTTCTAAGAGTTTTTTAATGTATATTTTTATTCTCACATGGCGACTCCGCTGAAGGGATAAAACCCTTGTTTCTCATGAATTTGTTGAGACTTGTGTGTAGATGAGCCCATGTGACACGGTAAAATATTTATAGCTCATTATTTGATAGCTCCCCTGATTCAGTACCAAATATATTCCATGGTCATTTAAAATATATGCTTCTGATCGTTGAATATGGATGATGAAGAGTGGTGATGAAGTTTCCAATGAATATCCTCCTATTGACTTATCAAACATCCCAGGTTTCCCTAATTATCATACCGGTAGAGACATATCTGGTCATCTGCCGATCTTTTGGGGAATTGGTGATTCAGAGACCCAGCATGCCATATCCTTTCTTAAAGTTCTAGTCGACTTCAATGTTTTGTATGAAGATAACATGATGGAGATGTTTGTTAGTACTCTGTAGAGAAATGCTTATTATTGGTATTCTAAGGGCCTCCCAGATAAATGTATTACTTCCCTTCCGAGCTTTCCTAGAATATTTTTGACGCAGTGGCATAATAAAGCATTTAGTATGGAAGCTTTGGATAGGATCCTTGAAAAGTTCTTTCCCGTCTTCCTGCCTTGGATAGAATATCATGAGGAAGAGCTTAACGCTCCTCGCCTCATCATAATAGAAAACGAAAAATATTGGGAGTTGCCTCTCAATTATTCCAGTGACGGGAAGATTAGGCAGCTTATCAAAGAAAATCGTGTTTTCCTCCCTAAAGCTCGGCATGACCCCATTGAAGAAGTCCATGAAGAGCCATTCATTGAAGATATTATTGAAGACCCTCCTCATTTCACCATGACGGAAAACATTGAAGAGTGGAAATTTTCCCAAGTTAACTTCAATGATGATGAGCACATTTGTACTCCTGATCCGCCTCAAGAAGCAACCATTACAGAAGCCCATATAGAAATCCATGATGAAATTTGTAATGTGTATGATGATACTCCCTCATGTTCTCCATATTTTGATGAAGGCTTGGAAGGTTTACTTCATTGTGACCTTTTTTTCTGAAGAGGATTATTATGAGCATGAAGAGGACAAGTATTGCCAGGAGCTCGGTACGAGTGATGAAGATTCCCTTATGTCTAACATAGATGTTGATGATGATTATTGGACATTTATGGAAAATCCCATCTATGACATGTCTGAAGAAAGAAACGATGAGTCAGAAACTTTTGATTGTTTTATTGAAAATCCCATATATAATATATCTAAAGAAGGGAGTGTTGAGTCAGATTCTCTTGATGGTTTTATGGAAAATCCCATCTATGATGTGTTTAGAGAAGGGAGCATGGATCTTGAGACCTGGGGTAATCTTTGTATGGATGCAAGGAACCTCTGCTCATGTAATGCTCTATAATTGCTCTATTTTTGTTGAATAAAGTGAAGACTTTGGAGGTCTATGTGGTGCACATTTTCATGGTTGTGAATGCTTGAGCTTATTTGAGGTAATATTTAGCTAGTTGCACTTCTTTTGTATCAATTTTGTGGATTTTTTCTAGCATAGAAGGCTATTTATAGCCCATTGGGAAAGCAGTTGAGGTTTTCAACTTGCTTTTCTATGTTTTGTCATTAGATATTTTAGGAGTAGTAGATTGTAGTTGGTAACACTGATACTCTCCTTGTCTCTTTTAATGAAATATACTGGATTAATCTCACTTGCGTGAAAGTTGTTGTAGCTTTGCAGGTTACCGAGTTGAAGGAGGGTTTTTGAGCTTGGTTGCATCTTCTTCCCCCTTCAATATTGTTTCTTGGATCTAATGTGTTTTGTCCCACAGGCACCTTCTCATCTTCACAACATTCAAGCTTGAGCTTGAGGACTTTTTTTCTTCCATCTCTTGAAACTCGTACTTTTTCTTAGTTATTTGGTTCCTTTTATGCTTAGCAAGAGTTAGATCTACAAAGATTTATCATTCATCTTCTCTAGTTATGCATATTTACTAGATCTAAAAGCACTTTAAATCGTTATTTTAAGTCTAGGTCTAGATTAGCTCTTTAAGTACTTGTTACCAAAGTTGCACAATTTGGACTCAGCAAAGACTCGGCTGGCATGTGACTCGTCGACTCGGGACAAACTCGGCAAATAGGAAAAAAACTTAAAATATGGTAAATTTTGGGCACAAAAAAGCGGTTAATGACATTTCCAATCCATAGAAGTTATAAAACTACAAACTATGCAATAATTCATAGCATCGTCTCAATTTTGGGCACAAAAAAGAGGTTAATGACATTTCCAATCCATAGAAGTTATAAAACTACAATCTATGCAATAATTCATAGCATCGTCTCAATTTTGGGCACAAAAAGAGGTTAATGACATTTCCAATCCATATAAGTTATAAAACTACAATCTATGCAATAATTCATAACATCGTCTCATAAACTATGATAAATCATAATACAGCATAACACAATAAAATTCTGTATGCAAAAATTTAAATTTTTAATTTTTAATAGTAAACAAGAAATTGATTCCATGATCAAAGTCAGAAATGGCAGCAAGTTCAAAATTCGGGTGTGTGTGTGTGATATAAATAACTTAAAATTAGTCACATCATAACTATATCATGTTTTCAATTTTTATTTTTATTTTTGACTAGGGGAATCAGCAACGGAGGTTGGGCTGGTACTCGCGTGACACAGGGTCCAGGGGTCCAATCTCGCTACCACTATAACCCTAGGTGTAACCACAAGGCCTGAGTCATGGCGCACTTGGGGGGAGTCGAACACATGACCTGCTATTCACAATCAATTTCACAACTTCCACAAAACCACTTGAGCTACCCCCCACGGGCATATCATGTTTTCAATTAAAAGGTAGATAAATATATTTTAAAATTATTATTTTCCAATTTATAAAATTAAACATTAAAACAAATTTTTTAATCTTATTAACTAATAGGAAGTCAAATTAAATTTAATGTAAACCAATCACACCAGAAGCGGACATAATAACCTTTAAATGATTCGAAATTACATATCTTCAAACAATTTTTACAAATTACAATATATTATGGCAGAGGCAGATATAATAACCTTTAAACTATTCCAAATTACATATCTTCAAACAATTTTTAATTAAAAAAATTAAAAATAAACAAGTTAGATATCATATCACTCTGTTCTTAACTTTCAAATCAAATAATCTACATATATTCACCAAAACCTCTGAATATACAAAGATCTGAACCAAACCGAACCTCAATTCATTTTATCTTTTTACGATACTTCATATTTCCGAATGAAAATAAATACCAATTGAAACGGCAAGTGATGGCATCCAATCATAACTAGACAAGTAGAGAAGGTTAGTCTGATCCCATGCCACCCGATCGCTTCCCTACAAACTTCTCGATTGGTATGAGTGTGACAACCAGAGGTGGGAAGGAGAGACTCACTATTCAATTTCAATCTCAATGGTAGACCATGCACAAAGGAATGATTGGGCATATCAAGTCTGCTTTCATTTCCATGGGGGCTATTTTTCCTCTGTTTTGTTGAGTCCGAACGAGTCAGCACAAGTACGGGGCGAGTATGCCGAGTATGGTGAGTATGCCAAGTATGTCAAGTCTTGAGCGAGTCTTCTGCAAGTACTCGTTCAGGAGGTTGACTCATCCTTACTCGCGAGTACTCATGAGTCTTTGGCGAGTGTTGCTTCATTGCTTGTTACTTCAAATTTTGCAATCCTTTCCAAGTACTAAAGTAGTTGTATATTTTATGTTATTTTTAGCTAATCCCCTAACTTTGAATAAAGTTTGTTTGTTGTTTTTTCAAACTTGACAAAAAAAGAGAAGGAAGCTTTGGCAAATTTTCGACAAATCTAGCCATCCAAAGCTCTTGGAGTTCCTATTCTCTCTTCTAGTTACTTCTAAATCATTGTAAACCTCCCTGATCCAAGTTTATAAGGATCAAAGGTATTCTTTTATTTTAAAGCACTTTGTAACTAATAATAATAAAAGAAGCGAGAGGGTACCAACTCCCACACCCCTCTTCCCCCCATTGGGGGAAGCCTAAATTGTCCCTTGCTTGGCTTGATTTCTGCATTTTGCTTTTTATCATTAGATTAGCTCACAAAATAACTTTTATTTGCTAAAAGGTTAGATCAATCAAGTTCTTTCATTTCTTTTCGTTTCTTCCTCAGAAACCGGATTCATATGAAACCCCCTCCGTGTACCAAATCGGTCAAATCGGACACGATTCGATATGAATTCGTGTCCGATTCGACCTTACTTCGAATCCGAAATCGGGACACGTGCTAAAAACGAATCGGACACGAATTTACAACGTGTCCCGACTGTCGGACATGTACCCGAAAAACAGGACACGTTTTTGGCGGAAAAAGGCGTCCGGGTTCACTTAAAAACAGAATTTTGCCTTTCTTTTTGTCATTTGCAAGGAAGCGTTTGGTTGAGAGTGAGTTGTATGTGCAAGTGAAGGAGATTTCAAGGAGATTTGAAGGCTATCCATTGTTTCCAAGCGATTCCAAGTGCATTCCGGTGGATTTGTGGAGAGGATTGCAAGCTCAACCATCACAAAAGAAAAGGAATGTCTCAATCAGCTAGGGCAGGAGGTAGGGGGCAAAGGAGAGGGAGAAATGCACCATCTAGGGCCTCCCCTCCTATTCCACCAAGCACAAGCGGTTCTCCTCCTCCGTCAAGTGCTCCATCGACTGCTAGTGGAGCTCATTCTATGGCTCCACTTAACCCTGTTTTAGCAAGACAACAAGCCCAAGAAAAAAAATACCCTTTGTGGAAGTATGTGACAAGGAAAGATGGACCCGGGGCAAAGCTTGGTGGGGGAGGCAATGTGTCTTGGAGATGCAATTTTTGCAAGCATGAGTTCATGAGCACATATTTCCGGGTTAAGGGCCATTTGTTGGCCCTTCCTTCTTGTGGGATTTCTTCATGCAAAGTGGTGACTGTTCACCAAAGGAGGGATATGGAAAGAGAGGATCATGTTGGCTTAGGGAAGGTGGCAGCAGCAAGCAAGAAAAAAGAGGATGATCCTCTTCCATTCTTGAGGAAGTCCTCTAGCACCAAGCCTCCATTTCCACCTAGCATTCATGGGCGTGAGCGTGGGGATACTTATCAAACAAGAAAGAGGCAATCTACAGGTGGTCCAATGGATAGGATTTTCCAAAAAGAGGCGCGAGAAGAGGTAGACCTTACTATTGCATTTTTCTTCTACCTCAACTTCATTTCATTCAATGTTGCACGTCACCATTGTATTTTGAGACGGTTAAAACTATCTTGGAACGAGCTCCAAATGGTTATGTGCCTCCTGGTTCAGAGAAGCTTAGAACCACATTGTTGGTTAAAGCAAAGAAGGAGGTAGATAAAATTCTTGAGCCAATTAGATCAACATGGCCCTCATCCGGTGTGAGTATTGTTTCTGATGGATGAACGGATCCCGCACGCCATCCACTCATCAATTTCATGGTATCTTCCCAAAATGGACCGGTGTTCTTGAAAGCGGTGGATGCTCTTGGCGAATACAAGGATGCACAATTTATGGGTGATTTATTCATCAAAACCATTGAAGAAGTGGGTGTTGAGTCGTGTGTACAAATCATCACGGACAATGCACCTGTTTGCAAGGTTGCTGGCATGATTGTGGAAGCTAAATATCCACAGGTATGTTCATTTTGGACACCTTTCATTTCTAATTTGCTCATTGTTTGAATTTGGTCATTGCAATGTTAGTGTTGTAGAGTCATTGATACATGCTTTTATTGCTCTTACAGGTTTTTAGGACACCTTGCATTGTCCATTCCTTGAATTTAGCACTGAAAGCCATTGCTTCGGATGTGGCATGGATTGACAACCTTATTGAGGATGCACGCCATATCCGTAACTTTGTACAAAACCACACAAATGCCCTCACCATCTACAAACAGTACACACAGCTTTCATTGCTGAAGATTGCAGATACTCGGTTTGCTTCGTCATTCATCATGCTCAAGAGGTTGAGGGAGGTCAAAACTGCTCTTGGGTCCATGGTGATTTCAGAGTTTTGGGCTTTTTGGAGAAAGACGGATCAGGCTGCTTCACAAAAGGTGAAGGACATGGTGTTAAATGATGGTTGGTGGGACACGGTGGATCTTACTATTAAGATCATGGAGCCAATCATTTCTTTGTTGCGGTATGCAGACACGGACCATCCCATCCTAGCAAAGGTTTATGAGGGGTGGGATTCCATGATTGAGTCCATGAGGTCCATTGTCATGGAGAATGAGTGTCCCAAGTATGGGACATCGGCAGAGAACTTATGGACCATTATTCGGGATATTCTTATCTCCAGGTGGGATAAGAATTGCACACCTTTGCATTGCTTGGCCCACTCCTTGAACCCCAAGTTCTACACTCAGGAGTGGCTCACTGGTGGATCGGGGGCCTCACACAGAGTCCCTCCTCACATGGATGCAGAGATTGCAAATGGGAGGAAGATAGCACTTAGATGGCTATTTCAGGATAGAGACATGCTTGAGGAGGTGGAGGATGGCTTTGTAGATTTTTCCACTGGCACTGGGAGATTTGGAGGCTATGATGTGCTTAGAGATAGGGAGGGTAAGAAACCCTATGCTTGGTGGGCAACTCATGGGGCAACATCCCCTATTCTACAGAAGTTAGCCTTCAGGGTCATCTCTCAAGTTACATCATCCTCTTGTTGTGAGAGGAATTGGAGCACATATGGGAACTTGTACAGTGTGAAGAAGAGCAGGCTTGAGCAGTCCAGGGCAGAGTCGATGGTGTATGTGCACTCCAACCTTCGTCTTATTTACAGGAAGAGGGAGGAGTGGGTGAAGGGAAAGACAAAGATGTGGGATGTCTTTCCTGATGATATGGGTTTGGACAGCAGTACTGAGTTGGCATTAGCCAACATGGATCTAAATGATCCAGTGCTAGAGCCGGTCACTTTTAATGATAGTGATCGTATAGAGGGGTCATCCTCCACAGCAGCAGATGCAGATCGTCAGATGGGCAGAGAGGAGGAGGAGGGGGAGGAGGATGAGGATCAGGGCAGTGGCAGTGGCAGTGATGAGTATGTTGATTCAGGCATGGAGGAGGACTACTGACATATGGGATTCTCCCATCTTGATCCACCCCTTTTTGTATTTACTATTAGTCTATTTGGCATTTGCCAGTGCCCAGTGGCATTCTGACATATATGTATACATTTTGATTTTGATGACTTAATGAGAAATATGGTTCCGACATGCATCTGTGTCTCATTGTGATTTGTGAATGACAAATGTGTTGTGAATCGTGATTTGTGAATGACAAATGTGTAATCATTAATGTGTTTTTATTCTAATTTTTATTGAATATTTGTAAATGTTCTAGTTTCTAAATATTTTTGGATCTATATGTCTATATTTTTAAATTTTAATATATTTTTAAAAAATATATATATGTATATAAAACATATCCTACGTGTCCTGATTTCGGGGGTCACCGTGTCCGTGTCGGACTCTCGTATTTTCGTGTCCTACGTGTCCCGTGTCCCCGTGTCAAGTGACTTTGGTTTCTTCATTTGCAAAAAGGAACACTAACCCACTACGCTCTCCTGAAGTACCGAAAAGAGCTTGCTCGATTACAGGAAAAGAGATTCGTAGTGTAGTAATTAGTCACCCACTTTATTTTATTTTTGTAAAGTTTAATAAATTAACCCGACCTTGCTTTCCGGAAGTATGCTCTCGTCATCACATACAGGGCTTCCCTGAGTAAGTGGTGGATGATCAGAAAAGAGACTCCTAGTCGTTAGTAATTAGTATTGTTGATTAAGTTGTCATTGATGCCAACAATGCCTGGTGGAGGCTTTGGTTGCATTGGTCATGATACCCTCTGCATAGGTCAAGACACCTCTTGTGTTGTTCTTGGTACCACTCATGTTGGGTTCAGTGGTCTTGGTGCCCCTTGTGGAGCCCTGAAGGTTTTGTGTTGCTTGTGTCTTGGTTAGAGTCTTGGGAGTCCTTTTTGGGATTGTCCAAGCCCAAGTATGAAGCCCTTGGAGGCCTTGGGACAATACCAAAAGCCCTAGTTACACTTTGACTTGGTTGAGTGCCCCAAAGTTGTGCCTTGGTCCCACTTGAGTCATTGCTTGGTTGATGGTCTCCTTGTTGCTCGTACTTGTTGTGTTCGTTCGTTGTGTTGATGGTATCCTTACTTTTGAAGTGGTTCTAACCTACTTGTCAAAACCCTATCGTTGCCCTCTTTTAGTCCTTAATTTTAACCTAAAACTAATACTAAATTAATAATAATAATAATTCATTTATCATGCTCTAACACATTTCACTTTAAAAAGGAAATAATTTAATAATTAATAAAAAAACTCAACATGAATTTTAATTAGAAAAATCCTAATCTAAGTAAACAATGAATAAAATACATTAATAAAATTTTATGAGAATTTGAATTTAAATAACAAAACGTTTCTTATTTTAAAAAGAATTTTAATTTAAATTTGAAATTAATTACATGTTGGCCCAGCCTTATTAACAAATTTTAATAATTAATAAAATATTCTCTAAGCCCTAGTTAAAAGTTAATAAAAATATTTTTAAATTAAAAGAATTTTAATTTAATTAATATTGAAATTTACAAGTCGGTTCAGCGTTAATAGCATTTTTTAAGATATAAAAGAATTTAAATTTAATACAAATTACAAGTCGGCTCAGCAATTTTTTTAATAATTAAATAATTAATGAAATATACAAAAAAAGGAGGTCAGCTATACAAAAAAAGGAGGTCAGTTGGCCTCATATTTCTCACCCCCAACGACCCATGCAAAAGGATATAAATAGAACCCTTGCTCAATCAATTCGTGGGGTTTTATTTTACTAAAAAATGTGCTCTGAGATCTTCGGATTGATTGAGGCAGCCGCAGAGAAAAGGCAACAGTAAAGAGCCACAGGAGGAGTATCATGGAAACAAGTTTCAAGTTTATTTTTAAGCTCTGATTTTGAGACATTATGAGGAAATCACGGTGAAGTATTCTTGCTCTGAATTTCAGGTGAATCTAATGGACTGATGCAGCCGCAGTGGATGTTTTGGAAATACAATTTTTTACAACTTCTCCAGCTACAACTGGAAGGAGGCTACAACCCCCTAGGCTTCGTCAGCTACAACTGACGAGCTGCTACAACAGCTCTACTCACAGAATTTAATTGTGAGCCCTAGCACCACCCTCCCACCCTAAAAGAATAAGAGTCTTGAAAACTCTGATCTGAACCTGTGGACCTGTCAAAACATTATTTTGAGATAGAACTGAGATGTCAACAATACTTAGAATTAGACTGGTGTAAACATTGGACTGTGTTCTTCTGACAGTTATATTGACTATGCAGTTCTTCAAATATTGACAGGCTGCTCCTCTCCAACCTCGGAACTGTGACCAGATAGAAACCTCCTTCAAAAATCCAGTGTTACACAGGTACATGTCCCCAAGGGTAGGAAACGCGCTTCCATGCCCCCACACGTTTCAGAAACTTGGAAACCCGATTGGAAATGTATCCCCCACATCCCCATTTGAAGGAAACTCAAGGAAACACAGAAGGGAAATGTTACTCTCCTAAAAATGATGTCCCCACGTTTCCTTTGATAGTTTTTTACCAAAAAATAAAAAAAATTAATAAAAATTAAATGATAAAGGGCCATGCTAAGTCACTTGACACGGGGACACGAGACACATAGGACACGAAAATACGAGAGTCCGACACGGACACAGTGACCCCTGGAACCAGGACACGTAGGACACGTTTTATATACATATATATATATATATATATATATATATATTTAAATATATTAAAATTTAAAAATATAGACATATAGATCCAAAAATATTTAGAAACTAGAACATTTAGAAATATTCAATAGAAATTAGAATAAAAACACCTTAATGATTATGATTACACATTGTCATTCACAAATCACGATTCACGAATCACAACACATTTCACATTTGTCATTCACAAATCACAATGAGACATCAGACACATAGATGCATGTCGGAACCATATTTCTCATTAAGTCATCAAAATCAAAATGTATACATATATGTCGGAATGCCACTGGGCACTGGCAAATGCCAAATAGACTAATAGTAAATACAAAAAGGGGTGCATCAAGATGGGAGAATCCCATATGTCAGTAGTCCTCCTCCATGCCTGAATCAACATACTCATCACTGCCACTGCCCTGATCCTCATCCTCATCCTCCTCCCCCTCCTCCTCCTCTCTATCCATCTGACGATCTGCATCTGCTGCTGTGGAGGATGACCCCTCTATACGATCACTATCATCAAAAGTGACCGGCTCTAGCACTGGATCATTAAGATCCATGTTTTCTAATGCCAACTCAATACTGCTGTCCAAACCCATATCATCAGGAAAGACATCCCACATCTTTGTCTTTCCCTTCACCCACTCCTCCCTCTTCCTGTAAATAAGACGAAGGTTGCAGTGCACATACACCATCGACTCTGCCCTGGACTGCTCAAGCCTGCTCTTCTTCACACTGTACAAGTTCCCATATGTTCTCCAATTCCTCTCACAACAAGAGGATGATGTAACTTGAGAGATGACCCTGAAGGCTAACTTCTGTAGAATAGGGGATGTTGCCCCATGAGTTGCCCACCAAGCATAGGATTTCTTACCCTCCCTATCTCTAAGTACATCATAGCCTCCAAATCTCCCAGTGCCAGTGGAAAAATCTACAACGCCATCCTCCACCTCCTCAAGCATGTCTCTATCCTGAAATAGCCGTCTAAGTGCTATCTTCCTCCCATTTGCAATCTCTGCATCCATGTGAGGAGGGACTCTGTGTGAGGCCCCCGATCCACCAGTGAGCCACTCCTGAGTGTAGAACTTGGGGTTCAAGGAGTGGGCCAAGCAATGCAAAGGTGTGCAATTCTTATCCCACCTGGAGATAAGAATATCCCGAATAATGGTCCATAAGTTCTCTGCCGATGTCCCATACTCGGGACACTCATTCCCCATGACAATGGACCTCATGGACTCAATCATGAAATCCCACCCCTCATAAACCTCTGCTAGGATGGGCTGGTCCGTGTCTGCAAACCGCAACAAAGAAATGATTGGCTCCATGATCTTAATGGTAAGATCCACTGTGTCCCACCAACCATCATTTAACACCATGTCCTTCACCTTTTGTGAAGCAGCCTGATCCGTCTTTCTCCAAAAAGCCCAAAACTCTGAAATCACCATGGACCGAAGAGCGGTTTTGACCTCCCTCAACCTCTTGAGCATGATGAATGGGGAAGCAAACCGAGTATCTGCAATCTTCAGCAATGAAAGCTGTGTGTACTGTTTGTAGATGGTGAGGGCATTTGTGTGGTTTTGTACAAAGTTACGGATATGGCGTGCATCCTCAATAAGGTTGTCAATCCATGCCACATCCGAAGCAATGGCTTTCAGTGCTAAATTCAAGGAATGGACAATGCAAGGTGTCCTAAAAACCTGTAAGAGCAATAAAAGCATGTATCAATGACTCTACAACACTAACATTGCAATGACCAAATTCAAAAAATGAGCAAATTAGAAATGAAAGGTGTCCAAAATGAACATACCTGTGGATATTTAGCTTCCACAATCATGCCAGCAACCTTGCAAACAGGTGCATTGTCCGTGATGATTTGTACACACGACTCAACACCTACTTCTTCAATGGTTTTGATGAATAAATCACCCATAAATTGTGCATCCTTGTATTCCCCAAGAGCATCCACCGCTTTCAAGAACAACGGTCCATTTTGGGAAGATACCATGAAATTGATGAGTGGATGGCGTGTGGGATCCGTCCATCCATCAGAAACAATACTCACACCGAATGAGGGCCATGTTGATCTAATTGGCTCAAGAATTTTATCTACCTCCTTTGCTTTAACCAACAAGGTGGTTCTAAGCTTCTCTGAACCAGGAGGCACATAACCATTTGGAGCTCATTCCAAGATAGTTTTAACCGTCTCAAAATACAATGGTGACCGTGCAACATTGAATGAGATGAAGTTGAGGTAGAAGAAAAATGCAATAGTAAGGTCTACCTCTTCTCGCGCCTCTTTTTGGAAAATCCTATCCATTGGACCACCTGTAGATTGCCTCTTTCTTGTTTGATAAGTATCCCCACGCCCACGCCCATGAATGCTAGGTGGAAATGGAGGCTTGGTGCTAGAGGACTTCCTCAAAAATGGAAGAGGATCATCCTCTTTTTTCTTGCTTGCTTCTGCCACCTTCCCTAAGCCAACATGATCCTCTCTTTCCATATCCCTCCTTTGGTGAACACTCACTGCTTTGCATGAAGAAATCCCATAAGAAGGAAGGGCCAACAAATGGCCCTTAACCCGGAAATATGTGGTCATGAACTCAAGCTTGCAAAAATTGCATCTCCAAGACACATTGCCTCCCCCACCAAGCTTTGCCTCGGGTCCATCTTTCCTTGTCACAGACTTCCACAAAGGGTATTTTTTTCTTGGGCTTGTTGTCTTGCTAAAACAGGGTTAAATGGAGCCATAGAATGTGCTCCACTAGCAGCCGATGGAGGAGGAGGAGAACTGCTTGTGCTTGGTGGAATAGGAGGGGAGGCCCTAGATGGTGCATTTCTCCCTCTCCTTTGCCCCCTGCCTCCTGCCCTAGCTGATTGAGACATTCATTTTCTTGTTTGATGGTTGAGCTTGCAATCCTCTCCACAAATCCACCAGAATGCACTTGGAATCGCTTGGAAACAATGGATAGCCTTCAAATCTCCTTCAAATCTCCTTCACCTGCACATACAACTCACTCTCAACCAAATGCTTCCTTGCAAATGACAAAAAGAAAGGCAAAATTATGTTTTTAAACAAACCCGAACACCTTTTTCCACGCATAACGTGTCCTGTTTTTCCGATTCGTGTCCGACAGTCGGGACATGCTTTAAATTCATGTCCGATTCGATTTAAAATCGTGTCCCAAATCCGGATTCGAAGGAAAGTCGAATCGGACACAAATTCATATCGAATCGTGTCCGATTCGACTGATTCGGGACACGGGGAGGGGTTAGAGCGAATCCGGTTTCTTAGGGGCCATGCAATCACTAGTTTCCATCTTAGTAACGTCGATTTCATTTTGTTGTTCAATATGGTTGTATTTCCGAATTTGATTTATCAGTTATATCTATGTATGGTTGTATTTCATTTTATTTCACTTAATGTAGGTTGTAACTTGTAAACTTGTATTAATCTTTAGATTATAAAATTAAAGACTTTGATGACTTATGCTCCAACTTTCAACTTTTACGTATTCTAATATAAATTGTGTAGTATTCCTAGCAGGGTAATCTTTAGATTATAAAATTAAAGACTTTAATGACTTATGCTCCAACTTTTAATTTTTATGTATTCTAATATAAATTTTGTAGTATTCCTAGCGGGGTTCCCTATGTTGAATACCCCGACGTACCCTTCGACGTTTCCTAAAATTTGGGGGGGTACTTCTGCATATGGCGTTTATGCGTTTCCCCGCTCCTACGTCCCGGAAACTTGGGGGAACATTGCAAAAAATCAAAACTGTGCAAAGAATTCTTCAACCAGGAGCTGTGTAGAGAACTATGCAGATGTCTAGAAATCAAACTTTGGATTAGTGTCATAGGGTCTTTGGCTACCACATAGTATCCTTCTTCACCTCTAGCTCGCTGCTCCTGTGGCCGAGTTTGTTGCTGGTCTACATCTGCGGCCCTGGAGATTCTTATCATACCCGAATTTCAGAGTATGTAATACTTGATTTCATTGTTATAAATTATAATAATATTTCATTGTTTTTTAATTTTAAATTTATAATTTTTTTATGGGCAAATGCCCCTGTGGCTGAGTATCTCAGCCACACAGGGACAATGCGCTGAGATACTCAACCACAGGGCCTCCCTGTGGTCCCTGTGGCTAAGTATCTCAACCCACAGTCCCTGTGTGGCTGAGATACTCAACCACATGGAAGCCATAGGGCATTTGTCCATAAAAAAAAAATTCATAAATTTAAAAT
The DNA here is from genome assembly GCA_027924585.1 of Larix kaempferi. Classification (NCBI taxonomy): domain Eukaryota; kingdom Viridiplantae; phylum Streptophyta; class Pinopsida; order Pinales; family Pinaceae; genus Larix; species Larix kaempferi. The sequence continues at coordinate 28,230,144 of BSBM01000904.1, read as the reverse complement.
TAAAAAACAATATAAAAAACTAGTAATGCTTATTGCTTTGTTTTTTCATTTTTTTTATTATTCTTGTTATAAATTGTAATATGATTTTAATATTTTATTGATTTTTAATTTTCATTGTTCTTAAATCTTAAATTTATGGTTTATTTTTATAGGCAAATGCACTGTGGCTGAGTATCTTATCCAACATAGGGACTGTGGGTTGAGATACTCACCCACAGGGCCTGTGGACTGAGTAGAGTGCTCTCTACTTAGCCCATTGGCCCTGTGGCTGACTATCTCAACCACACAGGGGTGTGGCACTTTGTGGTTGAGATACTCAGCCACAGGGTATCTTGGCTGAGTAGAGAACGGGCCTGTGGGATGAGTAGAGTGCTCTCTACTCAGCCCACTGGCCCTGTGGCTGACTATCTCAGCCACATAGGGGTTTGGCCCTTTGTGGCTGAGATACTCAGCCACAGGGCATGTGGGCTGAGTAGAGTGTTCTCTACTCATCCCAAAGGCCCTATTGTTGAGTATCTCAGCCCACAGGGCCACTTTTTTTTAAAAATTCATTAAAAAATTAAAAATATATATATATAAATTTAGAACATTAATATAGAACATATTTTGTTTTGCAATCAAGATTCCATGGCACCTAAGGCTAGAAGGCCTCTTGATCTAGCATGGAAATATTGTGTCCGGGCGAATCCTAATGATAACCACGAGGTCATTTGCAATTCCTGCTCCACCCAAATGTCTGGGGGCATAAACAGGTTGAAGTACCACCTAGCAAGAATTGTTTGCAAAGATGTAGTGGTTTGAGACAAATGCCCCGATGAAGTCACAGCAGAAATGGTAGTTGATTTGGATGCCATTAGAGAACAAAGTGAAAAGAGGGCAAGATACAAGTTTGAAACTTCCATGACAGGTAGATCTTCGATGGGACCACCGAATGCAACTCCAAGCACAGGAGCGTCCACATCAACTACTCCAGCAAACAAAAGTGTAACTTCTTCTTTCTTCCTTCATTGTACAACTTCAGGATCTCAGCCATCCTTAGAGAGCTTCAATGAAAAGAAGAGGAAAGAGGCAGATATGGCAATGAGGAGGTTTTGGTACTATAACAGCCTTTCATTTAACTATGCAAAGTCTTATTTTTATCAACCCATGGTAGATGCCATTGCAGGTGTTGGCCCTGTATACAAAGCCACCTCCTATAATGCACTTTGGGGGAAAGAGCTAGATGAGGAGCTCGAGTGTGTTAAGGAACAATTGGAGACGATTAAAAAGTCATGGAAGTTTACAGGTTGCACAGTTTTGTCTGATGGGTGGACAGATCAAAGGGGCAGAACAATCATTAATTGTGTTATAGCTTGCCCTAAAGGAACAATGTTCCTAAGATCCCCTATAATGCACTTAGGGGGAAAGAGCTAGATGAGGAGCTCGAGTGTGTTAAGGAACAATTGGAGACAATTAAAAAGTCATGGAAGTTTACAGGTTGCAGAGTTTTGTCTGATGGGTGGACAAATCAACGGGGCAGAACAATCATTAATTGTGTTATAGCTTTCCCTAAAGGAACAATGTTCCTAAGATCCATTGATGCATCCTCGCATGTAAAGGATGCACATCTGGTTTTTTCATTGTTCGTCGAAGTTGGGGTAACAAATGTTGTCCAGGTAATCACGGACAACGCTGCAAATTATGTGGCAGCCGGAAGGTTGCTTTCTGCAAAACACCCCATTATTTTTTGGACTACATGTGTTGTCCATTGCATCATAGACTTGATGATAGAGGATATCGGGAAGATGGAATGGGTGCAAGCAATTCTACAAGAGTGCAAACAAATAAACAAGCACATTTATAACCATGCTTGGGTGTTGAGCCTAATGAGGGAATACACAGAGAGTGAACTCAGTTGCCCTGCTATCACACGGTTTGCCACAACCTTTATTTCGCTCCAAAGCCTTTTGAATGAGTACCAAGCATTGAGACGGATGTTTTGTAGCCAAGAATGGATATTTTGGAAAGATAGCACAAAGCCACATGCAGTTGATGTGAAGTTGTCTCTCTTAGGAGATGGTTTGTGAGAGAAAGTCACTGAGATTGTCAGCTTCACTGAGCTACTTGTAAAAGTCTTGAGGATCATGGATGGAGAGAAACATGCCATGGGATACATCTATGAGGGCATGGATAGGGCCAAAGAGGCCATCAAGAATTTCTACAAGGGGGATTCATCAAAATATCTCCCTCTATGGCAAATTATTGATTCCAAGTCTTGAATATCATGAATGGAGAGAAACCTACAATGGGATACATCTATGAGGGCATGGATAGGGCCAAAGAGGCCATCAAGAGTTTCTACAAGGGGGATTCATCAAAATATCTCCCTATATGGCAAATTATTGATTCCAAGTGGGACAGGAAGCTACATTCACCATTGCATACAGCAGGAACATATCTCAACCCAAGCTTATTCTATCCTCCATATTCTAACATTCAAAGAGATCAAGAGGTGATGGGAGGTGTCATGATATGCATTGAGAAGATGTTCTTGAATCCAAAAATTCAGGACAAAATCAACTTGCAACGTGGTATGTACAAAGAAGCATTTGGCATGTTTGGATTCAACTTAACCCAGCGTCTCAAGGGCAAGAAAATGCCATGTAAGATTCAATTTGTAAAAACAAGATTGTTAGAACTTAGCTTGCAAATTTGCTAGTTCTCTTTTTCAATTTTGGCATTGCAAAACTTGTAATCTCTGTTGTTTTTAATTTTTACAGCCCATTGGTGGGTAGATTGTGGTGAGGCACCAAAATTACAAGAATTCACCATCCGATTTCTGAGTCAACCCTACAGCGCTTCAAATTGTGAGCGCAATTGATCAGTATTTGAGCACATCTACAGCAAAAAGAGAAACAGGTTGGAGCATGAGAGGTTGGAGAAGTTGGTTATCATCTACTACAACCTATGGATGCTCAAAAAACAAATGCAGCCGAAGGACCTAGATCCAATTTTATTGGATGATATTGATTTAGAGTCTGAGTGGGTTGTGGAGGAGGAGTTCCCTAATGATTTGAGTTGGCTTGATGAAGAGACTCAAGATCTCTCTAGTCTGCCATCTCAAATGGAAACTCCAAATACACCTGCTTCACAGTTGCTTCAGTCTGTCGATGTTGGCACTATCTCCTTGAGGATTATTGTAGGTGTACCCATAGTTAGGCATGAGACTTGAGTACATGGAGACATTGTCTATTTTGATTTTCTATTTCTATTATGAGACTGAATTTTGAACTTGCCGCCATTTCTGATTTTTAAATCACTATGGTTTATGGTTTATCTATGTATTTCACTATGGTTTATGGTTTATGATCACTATTTAAGTTTTTACATACAAAAATTGATTGTGTTATGCTGTATTATCATAGTTTATGAAATAATGTTATGAATAATTGCATAGATTGTAGTTTTATAACTTATATGGATTGGAAATGCCATTGACCTCTTTTTTGTGCCCAAAATTTACCATATTTTAAGTTTTTTTCCTATTTGTCAAGCCTTGCCAAGTCTGTCCCGAGTCTTTCCCGCGTCGATGAGTGATATGCCAGCCGAGTCTTTGCCAAGTCCGAGTCGTGCAACATTGGTATAAACAGCAGAACTTTATTTTACAGTGGCATCTTAGGTTCAGCACCCTATTTTTCAGCAGACAAATAGAAAGTGGAAATCTGTCTTGTTTATTAAAATTTAAATTTTGACGAATCGTTGATATTCTGATAATATAAGTGAAAGACCTTGGTATAAGTGAAGTTGCATTGGAATATGTGAAGTGTTCTATATTGGAAGAGGGATTGATGATACAAGTAATTAGCTATTGAACTAACTCCTCATATAGATCAGGTAGTCTTTTCAATTCATAGTTTGACTCCATACAAGGCACTGGTCTCTGCTATTAAGGTTGTGGAGAGGTATTTGCTTGATTGATGTTAGCAGGTACCTTGAAAGGGCTCTCCCCTAGGTTTGGGAGTTACCCAAAGTAGTTGAGAGGCTGGGCTGAGGTGACATTCGGGCCTAGACCTCTCCCACATGCTTACCATTCGCTAGCATACAGACCACGTAGTGTTGCTAATTTAAGACTGCTAGTTTGAAGGGTAACAGAAGGCATGAAGCAGTCCATCGATTATCTTTCTTTCAACATTGCTCAGCAGGATGTGAGACAAGATGAGCTGGAAAATAGGGTGAAGGAACCAGGAGAAAAAAAATTGATAAACTGGCTTGCGACTCTGAGATGCACTTCAACATAATCTTGAGATTTAGGCAGGGAGCTTAGTCTCAATTTGATCATTATGTTGGTTCAAAGACGATGGAAGAAGACACTGTTCAACACATTGCAATAGCAACCATGGAAGTGTCAAGCACCCAGGGACCTGCTCAGGATAAACAGCATATGAAGGAAGGCCATAGTGGCCATCAGCCATGTTTTCTCTTAGATTTATATATTTACATGTATTTCACCTCCATTGTTTTGTTTGGATAGTTTATCAAGCAGTACAACTATATATGTATGCTAAGGATGAATTTTGAGTTATCGCTCTATATATGTATGTTGAGGATAAACTATGTAAGGCAGCATATTGTGTATGCTATATACATAATATAGCAGGGTAGGATAAACTATATACAACTATAGAAGTATGCTGAGGATAAACTAGATAAGGCAAGGTATTCAGCATTATATATGTATGCTGAGGATAAATTTTGTGTTATCGCTCTATAGAATACAGAGCCAGTTTTGGGACTGGTACTAGACTGTAATATTTTGGCTACTATTCCTTAGCACTTTAAATATAAAAAATTTCACTCGTTCTAGTTTAAAAAATGGAAGGTGGCAAGGTTAGCTATTTACTGATACAATGGTTGAATTTGTATGATGCCAATATCATCAATGAAAAAATCGACACTCCAAACAAGGAACAAAAAATTGCTAATTTTACGAAAAATTGTGATTTTTCCTCAAAATTACAATTTTCCGGAAAATTCACGCCACAATTTATCATTGTCAACAATCAATCTTAGGAGGGCTAAATAGTGATTCTCATCACCATCAAATATTTTTTTTGGAATGGGGATTGATTTCTATCTACCTACAGTTTTCATACTCCTAGGTATTTCTTAAAATTCCACCCTCGGCTAGTTTTTTTTCCATATGTATGCAAGGGTTTTCAAAGTGCATATTGCTTGGCCTCGTATTATCATTTTTTCATGGGTTTTAGAACAATTTATAGCGCTTTCTTTTTTACCAGTGCTTTGTTTTTTAACAACATTTTTCGATGTTCATTTTTTTCACTCTAGGTATGAAGTTCAAAGTTGAATATTGCCTTGCCAATGTGCCGAAGGTTTTGGGCCCATTTTGGCAGTATGGTGAACCCCAAGATGGGACAAACCGATGGAGATTGACTTGTAAGTTGCATATTGCTTGCCTCGTATTATCATTTTTTCATGGGTTTTAGAACAATTTATAGCTTTCTTTTTTACCAGTGCTTTGTTTTTTAACAACATTTTTCAATGTTCATTTTTTTCACTCTAGGTATGAAGTTCAAAGTTGAATATTGCCTTGCCAATGTGCCGAAGGTTTTGGGCCCATTTTGGCAGTATGGTGAACCCCAAGATGCAACAAACCGATAGAGATTGACTTGTAAGTTGTGTGGGCAGTTCATGACTGGAGGGGTTGGTCAGTTAAAATACCACTTTGCTAGAATCCCAGGGAAGGAGGTTACGGTTTGTACTCGGTCATCCCCAAAAGTTATTATGCAAGATGCCAACAAGATACTAATGAAAAGGATAAAAATAAAGAAGAGGCAAGGACTCTCAAACTTGAAACTGTTGCCAATGAAGTAGCTAAATACTCAAGAACCACAAGGATATTTGGAACTGGGGGCATTGAAAGACACTGCATGGTTTCACGTTTCGTAGGACCTAATCTTTCTTTGTTCCAAGAACCAAAGATGGGGCACAACTTTCCAATCAATGGTTTAAAAAACGAAGCAAGAAGCAAACAAGGTTGTGGGGAGGTGTCTTTTTTGGAGTGACATACATTTGAGCATTACAAACACCAACTCACTCTTCAAACAGAAAATGATGATATTAATAATAGAATGGAGTGCCTAAGGAAATCATGGGAGGCCACTAGATGCATGGTGATGTCCGATGGTTGGATAGATGGTAAGGGTAGGAAACTCCTTAATTTCTTGGTACATTGTCATGGGGATACAATGTTTATTAAATCCATTGATGCATTGGCACATGTTAAAGATGTGAAACTATTGTGTGAATTGTTGAATGGGTTTATTCCAAGATAGGTGTATAGCATGTTGTGCAATTAGTAACAAATAACAATGCAAATTATGTGGTTGTCGGCAAGTTGCTAATTAGTAAGCACCCCATAGTGTATGCATTCCATTTACTACCGATTGCATCAATTTGATCCTTGAGGATGTGGGCAAAATCTCATTTATCAAGGAGGTCATTTATTAAGCCAGGAAAATCACAAAATAGCCATGCATTTGTTCTTAGCCTCGTGAGGAAATTCACAAGAAATAGGCAGTTGTTACGTCCTACAATCACATGTTTTCCAGCTACTTCATTTCTCTTCGTTGTCAATTTGAGGTGAAGCAGATGCTCATTTCCGATGAGTTGCACGATTGTGCATTTAGCACAAGACGAGATGGAAGAGCCATTGCTAAACTAGTGTACATCAATTCCTTCTCAGAAGGAGTGGAGGAAGTGTGCATGGCTAGCGAAGCTTTGGTAAAGGTTCTTCTCTTGGTTGATGGGGATAATCTTGCAAAGGGTTACTTGTATGAGGTCATGGATAGGGCCAAAGAAGCTATCCAATCTTATTATTTTGGTAAGGGTACCTTCGGACATGAAAAATATATGAAGATCTTGGATTTGACTAATGACTAATGGACCAAGATGCTCCATTGCCCAATTCATGCAAGAACATTTGTCTCCAACCCCACCTTTGCTTACATGATTATGGCCTATTTTGTAAACATTATATGATAGTTGCAGTTTGAACTATTGATTGCATATTACAACTCTTTGGTTATGATTGTTGAATTTTAACATAGCAATATAATTTTCATCTCTTTCAACTTTTAATTTCATAAATCATTTCATTCCACAATTATAGCATCATTCATTTGCAGTGGAAAATAAACAAAAATCACTGAAAGATAACCATGCACAAGAGACACGGATTTATCCCGGGAAACCTAAACAGGAAGAAAACCCAGCAAACTTTCTCAGAAGAAATTAATCCAATACAAGAACAATATTAATCATGAAGTTGAACCCTAGCACAAGATGGGTTCATCCTTCTTCACAATAAACCCTAGCGAGGGTAGATGATCTTCCAAGAAAATAACAGAAAACCCCAAAATTACTTCATGTGACTTTTGCTACTACTCCTTTAGAAGTGCGCACCACTTGAGAGAAGAAGACGTGTTGTGAATGTGTGAAATGAAGTGTGAGAACACTTCTATTTATATTCTTTAGTTGACACAAGTTTCCACAATTAGGTCAGCTTGTACTTTTATTTTCTTCTTTTTATCTTTTATTTATCTTTCAAGCCGACTTGTTAATTTGTCTTCTAGGGTCAATTTACCCCTTTTGTTGGGGCAGTTGTGCTCTTTCTTGCCTTCCACTTTCTTTCAGACTTCTTCAAAGGATTGTCTTGACTCCTTGGTTATTTCTTCATCATAGAAAAGTTCTCCCTTGTTGATATTTCCTCACATGCAGTCACATTCTATTCGACAGAGCTCTAATGTTGATTTGACCATACTCTAAGAAGTCTCGAACACTTCTTAGAGCCAATTGTCAAATTCAACATTAGATTAGACTTTGTCTAATATACAAGGAGATAAGATCTCCTTGTAACATAGACAAGTCATCTCACTCTACGAGAATGGATCACTCCCGCTACGGAGCACTCCCACATGGAGTATGCAATGTGACCTCTAGCCCCCTACAGTCCAATCCACATGATTGAACGAGGCTACACACCCAAGCCACAAACAAGGGCTACAATGGGGCCATTCTCTCTGGGTCGCAAACCCATCCAAGAGAATGATCTGCAGAATGTTTGCTAGATGCTAGAACCATGGAGAACATCAACACTCCCTCTCAACGAGGGAGACATTATGTGCCAAGTCGCTAACTTGGGGAGAATGTCCATAATCTGCATCTCGAGACTGTTAAGACTTCGCCAGGGCCATTCATCACTGAATGAGTCATTCTCCATCACCATGGATTCCCATGGAGAACGTCTGCCCAATGCTACTCATTTATACTGCATCTGTACTATATCTGCATCTGTATGGTACCTGCACTGCATTAGTGTTTGTACTACAGTATCTAAAATGTAACTGCATCCATACTATTGTACTACAATTTCATCTGGAAGATCATCACGGTGTCTGGGCTATTCATCTCCCATATGAATGTCTGCCTCTTATCACCACAATGTCTGAGCCATTCATCTCTCATAGGAATGTATGTCACTCATCATCACAGTGTTACACATCCATCAACACTCCCTCTCACTCCGAGAGGCATTCTCCATCACACCAAGCTTGTCCCTAAAGTATACAAACTTTTCCTTGGACAGAGGCTTGGTGAGAACATCGACTATCTGTTCATCCGTGGATATGTGGTGGAGCTTCATTGCTCCCTTCAGCACTACGTCTCGGATGAAGTAGTATTTGATCTTCAAATCAAATAGCCCTGTGATACTGGCTGCAATTTACTTTTCTTCTGCTCTATTGAGTGCCACAAAAGCATGCTCCCTCTGTTCACTGCACTCTTCTTAGTAAGAATCTATATATCTTTTGCAGCTTCACTTCATCACTTAAGATCATATCAATTGTACCACACAGGTACCTTAGCACATGCTTTGCCACAACCCACTGGAAGAGCCTTGGCTCAACCATAACTAGCTCAAGGTATTTACTGCAAAGCAAATATCTCATCAGGAATCTGATCAACTGATTGTGCATCACCAAATCTGAATTTGAAGCGGAATTACGTAGCTTCTCCAAATCTGCACATCATGGGATCCATCATATCTAAATCTGAAGTGGAATCACTCAGCTTCTCCAAATCTGTTATCATAGGTATAGTCATGGACTTGCAGTCCATCATCCCAAATATCTTAGGATCTCAACTGTATACTCCCTCTGTCTCAAGAAGATCTCATCATACCTAAAATCCCAATAATCTCGGATTCAGAGGCCAACTCCCTCTTACACTTGACACTAAGCTTCTTCGTTTTCGTAAAGGAAGATATCATCAATCATATAGTACCAAGATCAAATGGTCAACATCAACAACCTTGTAGTAAAGGTTGAAATCTGCATCACTCTTGGTGAAACCCAAGCTCATCAAGTATATGCCAATCAAGCTCTAGAGGCCTACTTGAGTCCATACAAAGTCTTCTTTATCAATAAGTTGTGTTGTGGCTCCTCCCTCTATGTGTAAGTATCTATGTGTAAGTATTAAGTATATTGCTCCCTCTGCATCTGAGTATCCTGCACTCACTACAATTGGATACTTTGCTTTTGGGCCAATCTTCCCACACAATTTATCTCAGGATCATGGAAGATTGTTTGCCCCTGTGTATCCATTTGTTTCATCTCTCATCAAGTGGGTCTACTAAGTCAAGCCTCTTGCTCACTCGAGAACATTGAACACTATTCACGACTCCCTATGAGTTTGCAACCCGGTTGTCCTTTATGATCCATCTCAGATGCTAATCTAGACTACATGCTAGATCTTATAGACCTACTTGGAGGTCATCATTGACTTCCCTTCACGTCACGGCTCTATCACACACCATTCTCCATGATGGAATAATATTCTTCCACCATGGCTCCCTATTGGCTTGCTTCCCGAACACTACATCATCTTTGGCATATCCACTTGCTTTGTTGGCTCTATTGTCTCATCTTGATAGAAGGATGATTACTATACTTAGAGGGATACTCATCCTTTGGAATCTTTTGCTTCTCGTTATCAAATTCCATATGAAACCTTCTAGATCTCTTGAAGGTTACTGTCTTTTTCCTCTTCTTCCTTGGCACACGGGTGTATGCTGAACAACCAAGGAACCACTCTTGTAAATACTACCTCATGAGTCTTGTCATTTAATATCTGGTGAGGACACTTGATCTAAGCATAACCGCCGTACTGGACGCATCTTCCCATAAGAATATGGGTAGATCTTAATCACGGATCTTCGTCACCACAATCTTATGGACCTATTCATGACAAAAATGTCCACAAGGGTTTACCAGCACTAATCTAAACAATTATGCTATTCATCAATATGGATAACAATTCAATTTGAGCAAATAAAACTTATCACATAAAATATAAAGTACTTATCTTTGTTTGTTTTGTTGGCTCCCTCTTGATCTCTGCCTACTTGCAGAAATCATTAGAGTTTCTGGGAGGGAGCTCTTCTTCATCATCTGATTTGACAACCTTTATCTTCTTCTGACCTTCTAAAACTTGTTGAAGTCTTCATCATGGGTCTTCATGGAGTAGGTCACCAATAACAGTCACATAGTATAAGGCATCATCCAAGGATGATACTATCATTGGTGCACACGTTTCTAGAATGTATCAGAAGAAATACTCCTTCCGGAGATCGTCTACAATTTCCTCAAGTTTATATTCTTTTGTCTTCTTTGATGGAGGTGCATCAACACTGGTTGTTGATGCATGTTGTCTTTCCTTCCTTTTCCCTTGAGTACACTTGTTAGCATAGTGACCAAATATCTGACAAGTGTAACACGTTATCTTTGAAAGGTCCTTCTTTTGAGCTGGTGTTGATCCTTCACTTGAATCTTTCTTCTTTTCGAACTTTCTTCTTCCTCTTCCTTTTCTTGCATGAGCTGCAAGAGTTTGATTTTCTTCCTCTTGAGATTTTTGTTAGCTATTCTTTGATAATGCTCTGGCCTCTTCTTGAACACAATCGGTCCATAGTCGATCAAACTTGGGCAATCCTTCTCTTCCACAAACACTTTGAATAAATGATTCCCATGTGGAAGGAAATCCATTAAGGGTCATCATAACAAGTTCTGCATCTTCAATAATGTCTCCAATGGTTTTAAGGTGATCTCTCAACTGTGAGAACTTCATGAAGTAAGTAACAATAGAATCTGAATTTGACATCTTTATGAAACGGAGTTGATTTCTCAAGGCTAGTTTTATGCTAGTGGTTTTGCTTTTGAACAATCCTACTAAGGCATCATACATTGCTTTAACAGTCTTCAACTAAGAGATATGAGGAATCAAGTGGTATTTTACAGTCTACCAAGATCCTATTTTCCTTCGCTTCATTCTTCTTATATTTGGCTTTTTCTCCATCATCTTCTGGTTCTAAGAATCCTTCTTTACATAATCATGGATTTCATTTTCTTCCAAGACAAAGAGTATTCTTGTCTTCCAAGATCTAAAATTTGAAGCACCATCCAATCTATCTTCCACTCTGAGGTTGGACACCATTTTTACAAAATCTGAAAATCTGATTCCAAAACCCTAGCAGGAGCTAGGTCAAAACTAAAGTTTGACAAAACTGAAATTTGCCTCCACAGATAGATGCGCCCTCCTAGGGCGAATTCCAAGACATTATTTTTCAGTTTGATCTGCATCTAGAAATGTTCAAAATTGGAAACCCCTAGTTCCTCGGTTCTAGCAGAAACTAGGTCAAACTTGAAAATTGTCAAATGTGAAAACTGAGTCCACAAGTAGATGCGCCCTCCTAGGGTGAGCTCCAAAATGCTATGGTCAAACTCAATCTATGGTCAGAAGTGGTAGAAACTAAAAGCCCTAATTTCTTGATTCCAACAAAAATTACTAATTAGGTCAAAACTGAAAATTCATGAAACTAAGATCTGCTTCCACAAATAGGTGCACCCTCGTAGGGGCGAGTTCCACAATGCTCCTTTTCAGTCCAATTTGTGGAGAGAAGTCTCCAAACTTGGAAGCCCTAGTTTCCACATTAGGGCAAACACAGTCTGGCAATGGCATCTATTCAGTACTTCTTGGATACCATGTTGAATTTTAACATAGCAGTATAATTTTCATCTGTTTCAACTTTTAATTTCATATATCATTTCATTCCACAATTATAGCATCATTCATTTGCAACGGAAAATAAATAAGAATCACTGAAAGATAACCATACACAAGAGACACAAAGATTTATCCTGGGAAACCCAAACAAGGAGAAAACCCAACAAACTTTACTCAGAAGAAATTAATCCAATACAAGAACAATACCAATCATGAAGTTGAACCCTAGCACAAGATGGGTTCGTCCTTCTTCACAATAAACCCTAGCGAAGGTAGATGATGTAATGTTCCCTTTTTAACATATAGTGGAATTGACTGACGATTGATACCATTTACACCATAAGAAGATCTTAAGCATGGTTATTATATCATCAGTAGATAGATAGGGGCCACCTGCATGCATGACATGCGAGCTATATTTCATGTTGCATGCGCTGAAACTCCTTCATTGAGTCTCCATGCACTCCGAAAGCACTACATGCAAGTCAACTGGAAATTAGAAGATAAAGCGACCTGGTCATGCAAAAGTTAGGTCAAGAAAGTGAATGTTATAAAAGAAAGGTAAAGCAAGTGAGCAAGGCCTGCTTATATGATTATTGATTTGAGAGGTTGAATTGGAGAGCTCAGTGAGCTAATTTGGGGTTGAGTGCACACACTCAACTATCTAGTGTATTCCGGCAGGGAAATCTATCTGCCCTAGTCACTATCAAGTTGGATCATCCAAATTCAGCATTGCTTCATCATCAGATATTGTTCTTCAATTTATTGCAGGATTCAAGTTACATATTGGATTGAGGGATTCGCCCTCCTTGCATGAGCGAATTGCTCAAGGAGAGTTACACTCGTATCTCAGGCTACAGGGTTCGGAACTTCTGCATGCTGGCTCCATTCTTCCGAGAGCAACATTATTACCCTACCCCTGGAAGAGGGGCTTCTTAGCTTGACTCCGGAGCTAGTTATCAGCATATACCTCCTCCAAAAGACGTCTTAAGTGCATGAGCAACTTTTTTAGAGAGGGGGCACACATTTTAGGCTTCTGACCATTGCTTGGTCTGCATGCCAAGTCTATTGTGATCAGAGGGGGATTATAACCCCATTGAACACTTTCTGGAGCTGCTTCGGATTGGTATTACACCTACACGACCATACCAAGTTTGGAGAGGGCGCATTATTGGAGAAGGAACATTCCATGTCTCATTCATCCACCGACACAATTCTTGCATGTTGGTCATATATTGGCGTACATCGACCGATCTATCTAATGGTACGTGCATGCATAACTTCTATCCCTATTTTATAGCATTTTTTATTATCTAGGTAATAGATCTGCATGCAAGCACATGCATACTTAGATCAGTGCATACTTCCATAATCCTTTCCTATACTAAGGCATAAGACTACTAGCAAACAACAGAACATCATAAAAGAAGAAAAAATATCAGTTTGGGATATTACAGTGGTATCAGAGCATGTTCCTCGCCAGCTGTGGGAGCATGCAGTTATAAACAGACAGATGAATACAGAGAAATGTCAATGGATGACAGTACATGCCAATTTTGGTGAAGTGCATGCTTGAAAGCACAAGTTTCTTGCCATCCAGTGAGATCATGAAGACATTGAGAAGGATCTTGGCTGGAAATTTTGGGAACTTAGCAACACTTCGACACTTGCCTCGATTTCAGAAATATATAGCCTTGGGGAATGAGGTATGTGCAGCATTGTCCTTCGAAGACTAATACTCCATCCAGTTCGGGAGCCGGCCCAAGGATTTGGACGAGGATCTCCTTAAAAGCATAGTTGGTGGAGCAGAGAAAGATGAGCATGATATACAGGTTGATGGTAAAGTTGATATGGAGTTGATAATACATGAGGATAGTACATATGATGCAGTTATCCGATCATCCATCGTCGAGGATTCATCATCTCACCTTAGTAGTGGTGCTTGTGAGGATCAGGGGGTGTTAGCACCTAGCTGTGACATGGATGCGATATGGAGTGATTTGGGCATACTGGACGTTGAAAGGGAAGAGGAGCTCACCTATGAGCCTATGGTTACTAGAGATTCCTTGAACAACACTCAGATGGCTCTTCAAGAATCAGATATGCATGTAGACAGGCTATGTGACAAGTTGGAGTTGATACACTCTTCATCATCTACTGCAAGAGTAGAGACATTCATGATAGGCGAGATCCATGAGGAGAGACATGATTGGGGGATGGTTGATTCTATACATACAGGGTAGTATGGAGGTTACGAGTCACTTATTGTGGAGGGTTCATTAATGGTTCCGGTTGTAGTTGTAGATGTGTTGACAGGAGACACACTCCAGTATAGTACAAATGTGTGGGATCCAAGTTCAGGTGACACTAGTAGAGTGAGTGCACAGGAGGATACCACAACACACACAGGATACATGACAGTTGTAAAACATGAGGGCATGAGTGGCACCCATGGGTTGAGGGGAGAGCATCTGGTGATGATTCAGCATGAGGAGCACTCGGAGTTGCAGGTAACTGAGGAGAGATATGACACAGAGAGTTTGGATCAGGCAGGGGATCATGAGCCATCTCTGTTAGAGAGAGGTTTAAGCCATGACAGAGATAGTTGAGCACGTTCCCTATGGATCAGCCAACAGGGAAGTATATGCATACAGAGGTTGGATGGGCAGATGTATGGCGGATATAGACACACTGGATCACAGACTTCATTGATATCAGTGGAGTATTGGCTACAGTAGCGCATACGGGATACTCGATGGCTCAGGAGAGTACAGGAGTATGCATCAGTCTACAAGGGTACATAGGGGCACACGATGAGATCCCATGGAGTTTTGGAGTGTTTCCTCCTGGGAGACCACCTGGCAGAGATCACGAGCATACCCTTGTACTGGGTTTCCCCAGGATTGATGAGGGGAAGGACATGCTTCATAGGGTAGTAGAACCCTTGATAACCTATCTTGGTTGGGGATATCATCATATGAGGATCAGAGATCATGATGCTCATAGGTCTACTTCTAGACCTAATTTTGAGATTGTGGTCATGCTCGTGGGGTTGACCAACACACTAGTTACTTCCCAGGCGCATCTGCAGGAGCAGAGCTATTTATTGTTATTGCACAACAAGACTTGGGAGTTTCACCTGAGACAGTTAGATGAGGTGAATGACATCTTGGCCACAAGAGTGATCCTTCAATTAGACCATGGGATTGGTACACTGAGTACACAGGGGAGATTAGATTGGTTCGCAGGGATTGCAGTTGTGAAAGTAGGGAATGACATCATCTCCTATAGAGATCGCCCATGTACAAACCCTCAGACATCACTTAGGGAGATGATCATGAGGACTATCCGGGATTTGTAGTTGGTAGATTATTCTTGGTATCTGCATGAGTACAAGGCACTGTAGGTGGCGGAGCTATTCTCTACAGAGAGGCTTAAACTCCATGGATTATTTGAGCACATAGACGATGAGTGGGTTGGCAGATGTATAGATGCAGTTTAGAGGGAGCTGATTACATTAGCAGGAGCAAAGTCAGTTATTAGCTAAGTTGCCAGGATACTCGGGTACTAGGATGGGTACAGGTACGCCACTTTTTGAAATAGGGTACTTGGGTACGTCGGGGTATTGTAGACATATATATATATATATCAGGGTATTTTTTAAGGATTCTAATATTATACTTAAGTGTAGTATCCTAGGCGAATATTTTGGATTGAAAAAAACATGTATATAGATAGGTAGGCGAATATTAAATATGAAACATACAATTTACTATTGAAATGTGTAAATTTTGGCGAATATTATGATAAAAAAACATATTTTATGTAAATATAGGCGATATTAGAGACTAAAAATGACCAAATAGCGAATTTATTTTTTGAAAAAAGCCCAAAAAATAGCCAATTGGCGAAATTTCGCCCCTAAAAATTACCCTGATATATATATATATATATATATATATATATATATATATATATAATTTTCAAGTTTAAATTATAAATTTATATTAGTAATTATAATAAGTTTTCAACAAGTAACACACATTTCACATTTGACATTGGTATTGTTGCTTGCACATTAATTCAAATTACATATATGAAATTGATATGAATCATTAGCGTAATAGCATGATATATTAATAATTTTAAATTTTATTTAAATTTTATACAATTACAGAATTAATGGAAAACTCAACTAAGAACTTCCATTAATGCCCAATATTAAAAAATCGTGATCATCCTTCCATTAACGCCCAAACAAAAACTGAAAACTCTGTTTGATAGTTTGTTCATTGTTGAATTTTTAATTTTTTAGCAATTGGATAAGTTTACTGTTTAATTTGAATTATAGCTATGCTTGCACATTTACCCTTTTACACATGAATCCACATCTCAGTCTTCATAGCATAATACAGCATAACCTGTTGAAATACCCAATATGGCAAAAATATAGGCAGTCATGACAGTAAAACCCAGAATTACACTCTTGACACTATCAAAATGCAATCTTTATACTGATAATTTAATTTTTATTTTTATTTTTTAAGATTAATGATTATAGTTTATTGTTTAACTTTTAAGTTTACTGTTTGAGGCTTTGAGCCAAATTAAAATATAATTAATAAAACAGAAAATTAAGCTAATTTAAAATTATTAATACGAAAAAATTGAAAATTGAAAATCAATGAAACGGAAAATTTGAAATTTAAATAAGCAAATTTAAAATTAGTAATTAGTAATTAGTAATAACAGTGAACAGTAACACTAACAGGAAATGAATAGTAACTCGAGTCTCGACCTTGCAAACTGCAAACTCCGGCAGCGATGAACACACAGCAATGAACAGCGCCCTCGACCTCCAACTCGACAGCAATGAACACACAACCTCCAATCTTCACCAGCGGATGAACACACTACAAATAAGTTAATAACTTAAACGGAAACCAACGGATTGACCTTCGTTTTAGGTTTGTGAAATTCGTTTTATGCTTATGGGAATGGTCCCCACCATCCACCTCGCCCGCAAAACCAAAGTTAAATGTATTTTCCAGTCCGCGTCTTCAGTTTCATGCCCGGAAGTACCCGTGGAGTACCCAAACTCGCGGTACAGGGCCCTTTTGCAGTACCAGTACCCTAAAATCTGTTACCAAGTACCCAGTACTTACACGGTACTCCCAGAGGTACCAGTTCCGGTACCCGGTACAGTGGTACAGGTACCCGGTACGACGGTACGGGTACCTGGTACTGGTACGGGTGCCCAACCCCCCAGTACGGGTACCTTGGCAACTTAGGTTATTAGCACTTTGTTTCTACCAAAGGATTACATGGAGACCCCGATGACTATCAGCATGATACGGCAGTAGTTCGTTGGAGTTGGGTTTGGTGGACCCCTTGGTGGTGGGATCCAGGTATTCATCTGCACGATGGATTGTTTCAGATGGTAGAGGTGATCGACAGAGTTGTGAAGGTGAGTGATCCGCTATAGCCTATATTTATGGGATGAGAGTGGAGGAGAGGTTGAGAATTCTTTATGGCAGAGTCGACTTTCTTTCCTAGTATTCAGGATTGAGATTGACAATGGACTTCAGGATTGAGATTGACAGTGGAGCCACTACAGAGGAGATGGCCAATTTTCGCTTTCAGGTATTTATTAGTGGGTTGGTTAGGTTTGGATGCATGACAGAGCAGTCTTCTGAGGATTTTGTGCAACTTATGATTGCTTGTCTCTTCAAGGGCAGTTAGATGGATTCTGGTGTTAGCACTAGGAAAACCAGCGCTCAGGGTAGAGAGCACTTCACCCTTTTCAGGCAAATTCGAGGTACGTTTACATGGAGAAACTAGGTGGGTATTATGTCAGGTCAACAGGGTAAGTCGGGCTTGCATTGATGCAGCCTTCGACAAATTTTGAGCGGCCATGGGGGAGCCTATTGTTAGATTGCATCACAAGTATACCGAGGATGCAAGGTGTCGAGTATATATGTGCAGAGACTCACCGGTTATCAGAGTTCTTGCAAATTCCGACGATTTCCTCGGAGTATAGGGCAATGCAAGTGATAGAGCTGTCTCTTGAGGAGATGACTAGAGTTCATGAGCAGCCCAAAGTCGTTACCAATGACTGGAGCAAATTTCCTTTGTCAATATTTGAGGTCGAGTATGACGGCAGAATTGCAGACTTCACCTGGTTGCCTATACACTACACAATTTATAGTGAGGTGGCCAGCTCTTACAGATATTTTTGCTTCGAGTTCCAGGAGAGGTGGATGCCAATAGAGCATGACAGACAGTTGATGATGATCAGAGTGGCTCAACCACTGCATGATGATCTCTTCTTTTGGGTAGTAGGGGACCCTGAGATTGCAGTAGTGGACAATACAACAGTTAGTATGAGGACGAGAGTCAACTATCACGTTCAAGTGCCTATCCATATGGAGCAGTGGATTAGCTTCCTAGGTGGGAGACCTTATGAGGGATGGATACAGTGTTTACTGGCTTGGATGATTAGGAGTCTACAGGATGCTCCTTGTGTTGATACTGCACCGGGATGTGGTGGATGCAGTAGGTACTTCATAGTTCTCAGACCGATTTGGGACCTCGGAGGACAATACCTTGAGTAGAAGGTACTACAGATCTCCTAGGATGATTTGGGACCCTGGGATTTTCCTTAGATTCAGTTGGTTCAGTTTGATTGATTATGGAGTTGTATTGGTGTTGGAGTTTGAGCAACTTCGGAAGATATTATTATTGTATGTTATTGTACTTGATTGTACCTCCTAAGGGAGATGAACTTGATGTATTTAATTATGTAAAACCCTTGAAAGAATCAATGTAATCCTTGGGATAAAAAGCAAGCAAAAGAAAAATTAAAATTAAAATTATTATTGCTCCCCAAGTGAAGTAGGCCCAGTTAGGGATTTTCCATGTTTGCACTTGTATAAATAAGAGGTAAAGTGCACCTCATTATTCACTCATCCAATCAAGTGAAGTTCGCATGACCCATAAAAAGAGAAGTGTGCATCTGCTGGAGAAGAAGGCTATTTTGGGGTTTCTACTTTTCGGAAGCATTCCCATCTTTTCTCTTTTATGATTGTACTATGATCTCGGAATTATCATCTCAATACGAAGGTTGTTGGCTTTTCTCCCATTTGGGTTTCCCAGGATAAACTCTGTTGTTATTGTTTTGTGCTTTGTCTTTCTTCTAGTGATCTTGGTTATGGATTTGAATTATTATGCTATGAATGTATGAAATTTAACATGGTATCAGAGCAGTTCTAGAAGAAGCCATTGTCGGAACTAAGGTTTCATCTTTTGAAGTCTTCACCCAACATTTTGGAGAAAAAGGACCTTGGGAATTTCGATTTTAGCAAGGCGCATCTTTTGGTGAAGACGAAATTCAATTCCGAGAATTTTCAATTTTTGACCTAACTCTGTGGCTGCAGCAGAATTAGGGTTTCAGTTTTAACCCACTTCTCTCCACAGATTTGGATCAGCCCTACCTCAATGCAACTCGCTTGGCAAGGCGCATTTATCTGTGGTTTCAGTTTTTTAAATTATCAACTTTCATTTTTGACCTAGATCCTGCTAGGGTTTCTAGACCAGATTTGTAGACAAGATGATTGGAATGAAAGTTGAAGATCGTCTGGAAGGAGCTTCCAATTTTATCTTTTGGAAGTCAAGGGTTCTTCTACTCCTAGAAGAAAATGACCTCTTACAATATGTAAATGAGAAGGCCCTGTTATCACATATATAGTAGTCGGGCTACCATACACTATTTTTCAGACTCCAGTACACTTTTCAGCCAGTTCCCTTACATTTGAGATGCTGAGATGAGCATCTATTATGGATCATGATTATGCTATGGACAGCAGTTTTATTCCCCATGCCATGACTGAGTTTCAGGACACTCAGAGAGATGACCGATGTAGCCATTTAGCCATTTATACAGAGCAGTCAGTATTGCCCAAAGTTACAGCAGCAGTTTCAGAGGACAGATGTTGGTTCAGATTATGTGCATTCAGGTATATGACTCAGCAGCTATATTCTTGTGTTATGGTTATATTGATTTTATATTCATTCTTGTAGCATGCCTTAGCATTTAGTATCATGATCTAGCGATCATATAGATATGTGGACCTGGTTGTATCATTATATATGTTATACTGTCCCCACTCAGACTTAGAAGTTTATTATCCATACTCATTGGTTTTACCCTCCCTAGGGAGAATAGAAGTGATCATTCCCACCATCCTTGGCTTGCTAGTGTTGGTCTCATGATTCATTGTCTTCACAAACAATCTGGTGGATTTAGTGCAATGTTACAAACATCGTCTCGGCGAAAAAAATCGGCAGGGCCCAGAAAACATCGTTTCGAAATATCTCGGGAATACATCGGCAAACATCGGCAATATATCGGCAAACTTAAAAAAATACAAAAATATTCATTTTTTTCAATTTTTTAAACATCTAAAGCAACAATAACATCAAATAAACACATTGCCACATGAATATGGAAAGAAAACTGATATATAGGATAATAAGATGTCTAGTGATACATCACACATCATAATTGAATCGTGCTATCAGAGCCCAACTTGGGTTTATATTGCGAGGACACTCCCGCCTGATCTTTCGTCAAATTTCCATTGCCCTTGGCAACAAAACTGTTGGATTTTGGCCATATTATTCCCAATGACCATCATGCAAGAGTATGGAAATCGTTCAACTACAAATTGATAAAAACTTGCACACAAAATAAGGGTAGATTGTAGAATCACAACAATTGCAGATAACAACCAATTTGAACTGCGTAAGAAAAAGAAAAGGCATTGTATAACTACTGTGAATCATCAAAGAAGGCCCGACAAAAATGATCAGAACAACAGTTAGGAAATCAAAATCACAGGAGGATAATTGATGTCATACAAAAGAGAAGAGGCATAGCAATACTCATGAAGAAGCAGAGCTGCCACTGCAAGTAATTATTAAATATATAGATATACATTGAAATCCTTCCAAAAGCCACTGCTATTTTGGACAATATACCTGTATATAAGAGAAATAGAACAATCGTAGAGAGTGAGAAGTGGGAGTGCAGCTGCCACTCTGTAACATTTTCAAAGAGAAATTGCTGCTTGCCACTCCTTGAAAATGCTACCTGAGATAAAGGTAATAGTAATTTGTGGATTGCATCATTTCAGTTAACCAACAGAATGAAAGAAGTTGTCATGGAAATAATTCCTAATACTTTGTTGCTGCTTTGCTTCAAGAAATGACCCACCGAAAGTGTTTAATTCACCAATGAGAGTTAAATTGGGTACAATCTCTGAAACCATTGTCCAGAATTCTGAAGAAGGATTAAGTCCAAATAAAAAATTTAACAGTGGCTATAAAAGATTAAGGGTCAACAGATATCAAAAGGCCAACAAATATCAAAAGGAAAATCTTATTCATTAAGATCTGTACATAAGCTGAAATCTCAGGCACCTTCAAAATTGTAAACAAATAACATTTTTTTCGAGTATAAAGTGAAATCACAGCTAGTCAAAGTATAGAAATAGTTGAAAAAAAACCCATGTAAAAATTGCTTTTCAAAACCTTGTTTCCAGCCAGCCGAGATATTCCCATCGACTCAGGAAAAATAGGCGATATATTGGGCAACAATTGGCGAAAAATCGGGCCGACTTTTTCGGCATTTTTTGAGAAAAAACCGGCACTGAGAAATTCGAACAATTTCTCGGCACATCGCTGATTTATCAGCGATGTTTGCAACACTGATTTAGAGAAAGAAACTAGTGATGGAGATACGGTAATAGTTGAAGATGATACTAATGAAATCAAAGGAAAGGGCAGCATTGACCTCAAAATGTCAGATGGTCAGATATGAAGTTTCAAAAATGTATGGTATGTACCCAATGTATAGAAAAAAAAAGGTTTTCTACATGTGAGATTACAAACATAGTTTTTATAGTCTTTGACGGTAGAGAATGTAAGATTCAAAATAAAACCAAAAACACTGTTGTTATATGAGAGGAGGAGGAGCATGAATTATACAGATTGGATGCAGCTCCAATCCTACTGGAAATAATAGTGGCAGTTGAAAAGCAAACAGAGTTGGATATTCTATGGCATGAAAGGTATGGTAATTTAAATTTTGCATACCTTCAACTTTTGCATAGAAAGTAGACGGTTACAAGGCTACCACAGATTAAAGTGTGATTCACAGAAAAGCAGCACAAGGAATCATTTGTGGCAGGAAAAGCATGGAGAGCATTAGGATTAGAATAGATCCACATAAGTCATTATGAAGTAATGGGCCATGCCACATATTTTCTGACATTCATTGATCACTTTTCCAGATGAATTTGGGTTTATTTCTTAAATAACAAATTAGAAGCAGTTTCCTTCTTTAAAGAGTTTAAGGCAGAAGTACAGGTCCTATGTGGTAGGTGTTGGAGTATAACGCTCCAATAGTGGTTATAATCTAATGTAAAAATCATGTTTATGTAAGTGACTAATAAATTGAAAATTATATATTATTAACTAAAATAGTTATATTATAATGGTAGCACAACTACAAAGCCAATGATATAAAAGGAGACCAAACCCATTGTATCAAATGATTTCATTGCAATAAAAGAATATTTTATGTGAGTCCATCTTTATCATGTCTCCAATCTTTTTTGTGTGTTTAAAAGATTGACATGGTATCAAAGCGGGAAGCTCTAGAGCAATAAGTCAAAAATTAATACGAAGTGATTGAATTTCAATGTGATCCTGATTTAGATAAAAGGTTCAAAGGAGAAAAAACAATTTTTAAGAGCTGCCTGCCATATCATTTGTGGAGTTGTCGTGAAGGAGAGCCAACATTAATCCGTGTATCCAATACATGAAGCCAACCGCCATTGACAAGACACACAAAAGAGTGGAGAAATCCAGAGTACAATGTGATAAAGAAATATGAGTCCATATAAGGCAAGAAGTAGTGGTAGGGTGTGTGATTTTCTGAGTTAAAATATCACTCACAATTTTTTTAATGTTTGAAAGAAAAGAGGGTGGAGATAGAATGTTTACTTTTTGGAAGAGTTATTTTCTTGTTGAAAGAAGACGGGGATGAAACAATTTTTTTTTATTATATATTCTCTCTGTGTTTCCAAACAAAGAAAATTTATCATTCCAGAAATAGAAAATTATACATAGAATTTTTCCATTCTGAGAATATGCTGAGATTTTGACGAGTTTATTTGAGACTAGACATGGAGCACTTACTCTTTAAGAAAGTGAAATAGATGCTAACCCCAATGAATCATAGGCAATGAATGATGGTCACAAAAGCAGATTGTGAATTTTTATTCTGAGTGGTTGAATTTTCAAAACAGAAAGGAATAAAAGAAGGTTTAATGGATTGTTGTCTATGTAATTCAGGAATTTGGCAATCTCAATAATTCAGGAGTTTGGGAATTTGAGGAATTCGGAAACTTGGGAATTCAGAATAATTTGAGAGTTTGGTAATTCGAGGAATTCGGAAACTTGGGAATTTAGAAGATTTGTAAATTCGGGAATTCTACCCTTACAAGGGTGAAAAGATAACATGATGGAGTACCTGTAAGATTTCATATCTGTAGAGGAGAGAAGCTACTTAAAGAATAATTTTTCATTTTATGTTTTGTTGTAATCCTTGATATTGTAGCATTAAGAGTGTGTGTTGGAGTATAACACTCCAGTAGTGGTTATAAATTATAATCTAATGTAGAAGTCATGTTCATAAAAGTGACTCATAAATTGAGAATTAGATATTAACAAATAAAGTAGTTATATTATAATGGTACCACAACTACCAAGCCAATGACAAAAGAAGACCAAACCCACTGTATCAAATGAATTCATTGCAATAAAAGAATATTTTAAGTGAGTCCATTTTTATCATGTCTCCAATCTTTTTTGTGTTTAAAAGTTAACATAACGAGGTTAAGGGTCCTTAGAATAGAGGGAAATGATGAATATACCTTTGGTGATTATTACAAGTTTTTAAAGACACCTGGAGCTATAGGCAGCCGACTGTAGCTTATTCTCTACAACAGAATGGGGTGGCAGAGAGGAAAAACTGCACCATAGTGGAAATGGCTAAGTGTGTATTCAAGGAAAAAGAATGCCCAACAGTTTTGGGGCAGAAGCAGTCAACACACTTGTCTTTGTGTTGAACAAATCCTCGGACCTCGATTAAAGCAATCAAAGGGAAAACCACAAGAGAAATGTGGTTAGGTAAGAAGCCTGATATTCAACATTCTTCTTTCCAAGGTCCTAAATAAAAGAGGAATAAGTTGCATGAAAAATGTAAGAAATGTATATTCATTGACTATAGCATGATTTCAAAAGCATCAAGTTGTATGACTTCTCGCTAGGAACATGGCTTTTAACGAATGTGCAAATGCAGAAGCAGATCATACAAAGCAAGGACAACAGTGGAACCAAACTTCCATTGGGATCTTCAGAAGTTGTCGTGGGAAAGTTGGTGATCATCCACAGGAAGAGGGAAAAAGGAGTGATGGAAAATAGCCAAAAGAAGATTTGCAGCAAGAAGAAAAGAAGGTGTTTTTCTTCAATGCCCAAAAGATCAACTGGAATTGCAGCAAAGAAGAAAGAGGAAAACCCTCTGAATTTCTTTCTTGTGAGTGAAAGAGTAAATTCTTCTTCATCTGAACCCAATATTCTTAGTGAAACTAAGAAAAGTAAGGAAATAGTGTGATGCATTAGATGTGAAGTTTGCAGCATTGTAGAAAAAATAAGACCTAGGTTGGTGGAATTGTTTGTAGGGAAGAATCCCATTGGTTACAAATGGGACTTCAAATTAAGTATAAGGCAAATGGCTCTGTTGACAAGTATAAGGAAAGGCTAGTAGCAAAGGGGTATGCACAACAAGGGGTAAATTTTGAAGAGACATTTGCCCCAACAACAAAAATCATCCCAATCGGATTAGTGTTGGCATTAGCAACACATTTTAGTTGGAGCAACCATCAGATGGACTTGAAGGATGCATTCCTAAATGGATATCTAGAGGAGAAGATCTACTTGAGTTAGCAAGAAGGGTTAGAGGATGCAAGTAAGGAGCACTTGGTTTGCAAATTAATAAAAATATTGTATGGCTTGAAGCAGGCACCAAGAACATGGTACTTGAAGATCAATGAGCATCTAAAAAGCTAGTGGTTTTTAGAGGAGCAAATATCGGATTCTTTGTACATCAAAGAAAATGGTAAGATCATCAATATTCTCAACAAGGGTGGTGCAGGTGCATATGCCAAAGTGAACCAAGACTTGGAGGTAGCTTTTGAGATGATCGATTTGCGGCTTTTACATTATAGTCTTGTTTTGGAGGTATGGCAGAAGGAAGATAACATATTTATCTCTAAAGAAAAATATCAGTGTTCCATAGGGACACGTCCCGAAGGGTCAGGGACGCGTTTCGACGTTTCTTGCATCCCGGGGACTGCGAAACTCCATGCGAAACGTTTCAGGACGTCTCGCTTTGGGCGAAACTTGGGGAAACGCACAGCGAAACGTTTCGGCGGGCAGCGAAACTCAACGAAATTTAGGGGGACTTCCTGGTGTCCCGCCCGAAACTCCGGCGAGACTTGTGGGCGTCCCGCCTGAAACTCCGAAACTCCGACGAGACTCAAAACTGAAATATCAAATATCAAATGACAAAGACTCAGAAGTGACAAACATGAAATATGATGTTCATGTTAATCATAGATTCATATATTAATATAATCATGGTGAATCGTGTAATGTGTTTGAAGTTTTGAACTTTGCATTTACATTGCATGATTGCACAATGATGAATGTAGTGTTTAGTAATTCACTAATTTGCATGGGATGGTTTGTTATTGTTGGGATTTATGTTTTGCATATTTTTAAAATTTGTATGACTCTCACGTCCCGCCGTCCCCCCCGAATTTCTCTAAAATTTGGGGGTGGTCTCCACACGTCCCGAATGTGCGTCTCCCCGCACCCGCGTCCCGCCGTCTCGGAACCTTGGGGGAACATTGAAAAATATGCAAATAAATGCTTAAGAGATTTAGGATAACTTATTGCAAAATGCAAACCATCAACAACACCATTGGAGACAGCATTGAAGCTATAAGTGGGGGAGGATCCAAGGCAGGTAGGTGCTACATTGTATGAGCAACTAGTAGGAAGTATAATCTATCTAACTAATACTAGACTGGAGATCAGCTTTGCAATTAGTCTTAGTTCCAGGAATATGACTTCGTTGAAAGTTATGCATTGGAACACCATAAAGAGGATATTGACATATGTTTAAGGAAGGTTGAGTTTGGTCTAGAATTTGATAGGAATGAAAGTGTAAGTTTGACATGTTTCATAGATTCAAACTAGGCAAAGATCATCTAAAGACAAAAGGTCTACCTCAAGATATGTATTTAAGTTGGGTTCATGTGCAATCTCTTGAACCAACAAGAAGCAACGAACAATTACAATATCATCCATAGGGGCAGAATACAAAGCTATTGTAGGTGATGCATATGAGGCAGAGTGGTTAAGGAGGATCTTTAAGGATACAAGACTTCAATAGAATAGAGCAACTACCATGTATTGTAACAATCGGGGAATTTTGAAGTTGGTGAAAAAACTAGTTTGCCACTCAAAGATGAAGCATGAGGAGGCTCATCACCACTTCATCCATGAGTGTTAAGATCACAAACGAAAGGAAGGGACTGGATGGAACCAAAACGCAAACCCAAAAACCTGCAGTAAAAAGAGAAAAAACAACACTAAAGAAAAGTGATAGGGTTGAACAAAAAGTGAGCTAGAAAGAGAAAGATGTCTAAGCATGAGTGGATCAATGCACATAAATTAAAATAAGAATAAACTTAAAAAATGCCAACCACAAGGGTACGTCAAAGATGTAGTGCCCATAGGCTTAAACACATGTATTAGAGAGCCTTAGCTCAATGATCAAAAAAGATTATTATAAATTAGGTTTGAATTGTGTATTTACTACTTATACACAACTTGAGTAGTGTATCCTCCCCAATAGGGATATCGTACCAGGTAACTTGTGGGCCCACATAAGAAGGGTGCATTACCCAAGACGGTCATTTAACATGCATATGAAAGTTGACTAGGTTGGCCTTAACCACACCTAGTAATACAATAATGAATAAAGTATGGCCTTAGCCATGATCACAAGTACACTAATTAAACATATGAATGGGTCATGCCCACATGCATAGATTACGCCAATAATTCCAACAACCCCCCTTGAGCTAAACAACAAGCCATGGAGAGAAGTCATTACAACACAAGATTTACTTCCCCCTTTAATGCTAAGCAAGGGACCACAACAACCCCCAAAATTTTATATCACACACACAAACATGGTTCCACAACTTAGTGAAGGTGGTCTCTAGTCTAAGTTGCAGAAAACATGTAGTACAGGGCCATACCATGCACATTTCCATATGCAAACATAGAAATGCATGTGGTGCAGCCCTAAAACATGTTTTTGATCATACAAACACATCCCACATGTAGGAAACATGTTTTGTAGAGTCATAAATGCATTTCCAAGCCATACTAGTGTTCATACAATGCATTTCCGAAAAGTTATAGCTGATTTTTGACTTGGCTTTTCACTAGATTTGACCAAAAATGTTGGCAATTAATGGTAATGTTAAATTCTTGACATTTCCTTCATCTTTCCTTTTCTATCTTTCTATCTTTGTTTTAGGATATTTGAGAGTGATTCCAACCTCATCGGACTTCATATGGAGAAAGTAGAATTTCATATCCCATTCAAAATTCAACAAACTTGACAGTTTTCAGGATTTCAAGATTGGCAAGGTTGCAGCATTTTCATTGGATTCTATCATGTATGGGGGTATGGGATTGGCATTTATTCAAAAGCACCAAGCCCTTTATGTACCTCGATGTTGGTGGTGATGATTATTGAACTCCATTATCATGGCCTTAGCAAAAATGTTCCCTTTACTCAAGCCAAAATCATTGATTAGGCATGTTAAGTTTTTTCTACCATATTTTAAGGCTTGTATTAGGCAATTTCATCAAAATTGGATGATGCTCACCAATGTCCCTGGAAGATCAAGGTAGAGGCAAAGGTTAGACGAGGAGGTTGAGGGTGATAATATATTAATAATGATGACAATTCTAATATAAGCAATGGTGGAACAATGATTGTTATTTATTTTTGTCATCTAAATGTTCTTGCTCATTTATTCATAATGCTTTCTTTCAAAGATTCAATATAATATGTTTTTTATTAAATAGCACATTATATATATATATAATGTGTTTTTTATCAAATAGCACATTATATATATATATATATATATATATATATATATATATATATATATTGTATTTCCCCATTGACCAGTGACTGAGATTGTGACATGTTGGATAGCACTTCCAACTTTGTTCCATAGAAGTGCAGGCTATTGAATCTCTTGGAAAAGGTCGAATTGTGGTACCTTGTGGAGACGAAGATCATACTTCCTACAGATCCCAAGGAGGAAGCCAAGCACAATAGGAAATCAATCAAAGAAAAACAAATCATTTTGTATTCGGTGAAGGATCATCTAGTCCCTCACATCGTAGAGAAGAGGATGGGCAGCAAAATGCATACTACCCTAGTCACCTTGCAACAAAGTAAGAACATGTCCAACAGAATGCTCTTGAAGAACATATTGTCCAATACCCACATGTGCAAAACTAATAGAATACCCCAATATTTGATGAAGATCACGGAGTTGAGAGATCAGCTAGCTACAATTGCTGACAAGGTAGAAGTGAATGAGCTAGTTCTAATAAATCTAAATGGCTTTGGTCCATCTCAACGTCATTTTGTACATTGTATATGTGCTTGTGAGCAGCTACCCGCATTCAAAAGCTTGTGGGATGCATTTGTTGACAAGGAGGCCATATTGGAGATGGTTTCAGCCATCTAGGAGGATGTACCAAACCTAGCCCTCATCACGGTATTCTCACAAACAAAAGAAGGATTTGACCCGCAGTAGTTGCTTCAAGTGCAACAAGCATGGCCATTATGCTTTTCAATGGCTTGATAAGAAGCAAAAGGGTAAGCAACTACAACAACAGAAATAGTTTGCAAGAAGTGCAGAAGCTTTAGGTGTGGACAAGTTGACTTCTAAGCTTAACACAACCTTTTCCACGGTGTCCTAACTTTCCACCAACACAGTTTCATGTGCTAGGTGATATGTTGACAGTGGAGCCTCAAGACAGGAAGGATAAGCAGTAGTAGCAAAAAATAATTTCCAAAAAGTGCAGAAGCTTTGGGTGTGGGCTAGTTTAATATCAAACTTGACACAACCTTTTCCATGGTGTCATGCCTTTCCACCAACACAGTTTCATGTGTTGTGTGGTATGTTGACAGTGGAGCCTCAAGACATATGATAGCAAACAAATGAGCTTTCAACAGGTTAGAAGAACAAGATACAAACATGTAGGTGGAGCTTGGTGATGATGGAAAGTACCTAGCAATTCGGTTGGGTTCTATCTCATTCGACATGCCAACAGGAGAAGTTTTAGAGCTTCATGAGGTATTGTATGTTATTACTATGACTAAATAATTTCTTTCAATTTCTTGTCTAATAGGTTTGACATACACGATCGAGTTTGATGAT
Source organism: Larix kaempferi (assembly GCA_027924585.1). NCBI lineage: Eukaryota > Viridiplantae > Streptophyta > Pinopsida > Pinales > Pinaceae > Larix > Larix kaempferi. The sequence continues at coordinate 28,200,355 of BSBM01000904.1, read as the reverse complement.
TAGAGAGTAGTCATCAGAAGTCATAGCCCTAATCCCAGTCGAGTCTTGGCCAAAGGAGTTAGAGAGGGTGGACTTTACAAATTGTTAGCAAATCCCATGAGGCAGAGAGCCTTGTTGACTAGCAATGAAAATTTCAAATTTGTGTGAGCTTCGGGACAAAAGATTTGGTATCTTGAACTATGGATGTTTGCCTCTTCCAAAAGATATGGTGATTGGATATCTTAATTTCAGAGTGGTGAGGAGAGGAGTATGCAATGGATGTGCACTCAACAAGCATGCAAAGGTCCATTCCAAAGCAATAAGCACAGATCAAGAGGGATTCTTGATTTACTTCATTTAGATGTCTATGGACCCATGTCATCAGCTTCCAAAGGAGCAAAGGACAAAGCTTGAACCCTCTAGTTTTATGGGTATTCTAGTTGGCTACATTGAGTCCTCTAAGGCTTACAATATTTATGTTCCATCTTAGAGGAAGATAGTAGTGAGCCAAGATGTGAAGGTTGATGAAGAAGCATGGTCTCTAAGGTCACATGGAGCTCTAGTAGAGGTTGAGGAGGTAGAAATAGTTGCTATCCCAATTGTCGATACAGGAGACTCAACAAGCACAAATTCAGACCATCCAAGTTCCAATACAAGTACAGAGATAAATTTACCTTCTAGTATGGGTGGAAGTTGAGGTGGCTTGCCAAATATTCAAGGAGGCAAAGGAGCAAGTTGGTGCTTCAAAGACTTCTTTCTAGGTAAGTCATCCTCTGAAGAAATTTCCCAATTATGTTGCATTGATGCCTTCCATCATTGATGCAAAGCCTTCCAATTATGTGGAGGCGACTAGAGAGCACGTATCATAGGATGCCATGGTGCAGTACAACTCCATCATGAAGAATGACATGTTGGAGATTGTGCCTTGACTAGAAGGGAAATCAGAGGTTGATTATAGGTGATTGTACAAGGTGAAGCATGCAATCGAACATACAAGTACAAGGCTCAATTCATTGCGAGAGGATTCTCTCAAAGAGAGGGAGTTGACTTTGAGGAGACCTTTGCTCTAGTTGTCAAGTATACTTCTATCAAGACTATCGTGTCTTTAATATTAAATTTTGGTTGGCAGTTATATCAAATGGATGTAAAGACAACCTTCCTCAATTGTGTGATTGAGGAAGAAGTATACATTAATCAACCGAGAGGGTTTGAAGTCCATGGGCAAGAGACCCTTGTGTGCAAGTTGAAGAAATCCTTTTAAGGACTAAAGCAAGAACTACATGCTTGGTACTCCAAAAATGACGAGTCCTTGTTAAGTTTGGGATTCACCAAAACTTTTACATATCCCAATCTTTATTATTTATTTGATAAATTTGATCTATGTATTTTAGTCTTGTATGTGGATGCCTTGATACTTACAAAGAGTTCTAAGAAGCTCATAGCAAGGTACAAGGCCAAGTTGGCACGTAAGTTCAAGATTAAGGGCATTGCACTAATGCACTATTTCTTGGGTCTAAAGGCATGGCTAGGTCCTGTTAGCACTAATTTTTGCACTGTAAAGATGACCCAAACTTCTTGAAATCGGCAATGAAAATCAGTACAACTTGTAGGAAAATTCATCAAATCTGTCATCAATAAACCTCCTCTCCGTTTGGGCTGGTGCATGCCAATCTTAGGACGGTGTCCCTAAGCTTTATACACTGCTGTCCAACCTGTAAATCTGCAATAAAAACTCATATACCAGCAGTAAAAATATGTTATTTGACCTTGCCAAAGAGATAGTAAAATATTTTTTTGGTTTTAATGGTAGAAATTTTCCCGCATGCAACAGTTTTAAATGATAAATGGATGGAAGAAAAACGCTCTAAATAACTAAAAACATCAAAATATAGGTCATAATGACTTCTACAATCTACACACAGATCTATCAATGCATCAACAAATTCAAAAGCTAGAGAAATAGCATAGTAAAACTCTACTTTCATTAACCAAAAGGTTTATTCCACCATAGAAACAGTTACAAAGCTGATCCAGTGATGATCCCTGCACAGAAATGAAGAAGCTAAGAGAGAATGGAAGGAGAATAGAAAATCAATACACCACCGATGCTAAGAAGAAATTCCCACCTTCTTCGTTTGCCCAAGCCTCATTAAATAGATCTACACAAGACCTAATGCGCCTTCTTAACTGAATGAGCAGGCATGCACAGAAGAGTGCGCTTCCCTAACTGACTGAACGTGAGAGAGTGCGCCCCTCTTGGAACTGTTGTCCTCATGCATGAACTGATGCACCCTCTTTGTTGCAGTTTATCTATCATTCATGCACGAGTAAAGTGCCCAGTTAACTGTACTTTCCCCTCTTGCACTTCACCCTTGTCATGAGTCTTAACTGAGCTTCAAGACCTAGTTGAGTAGAAGCGCCTTCTTCCAATCTGAGTAAAGTGATGTTCCCTAAGTTAAGTGGAGGTGAGGCTGAGTCAAGTGAGGGTGCCTTCTTCAAGCCTGAGTTAAGTGGAGGTGAATATGATGCATGCATCCTGTTCAAGTCTAGTTTACTCCGGTTCCAAGCATGCACCCTCTTTCTCATGCAAGCACCCATGCATTCTGCCACATGTCATAGATGCACGGATGCCACATGTCACACATGCATAGATGCTACATGTCACACATGCATGGACCACTGCTAAAAATAGAAAAAATGCTCACATGTTTGAAGATTTGGCATGTAAAAACATGCAAGTCCATGCATGCCCCTGAAAATGACATGCAACGCCATGCAATTCAAACCCTAACTGCCAAGAATAGAAGTATCATGCATGTCATCCAAAAAAGGCTCACTAGAATCCTGGCCTCGCAAGGATGCTGAAAATGTAATCATCTCTGTTGTGTGGACCTCCGAACTCTGTCTCCTAAAAATAGGAAAACTGCTAAAAATAAAAATCTCCTCCAAGACTGATGAAAAAACTGTGCAATGACTCTGACTCTGAACCTAGATCATATCACTGAACCAACCTGCATATGAACCCTATGGGAATCAACCTCTGACCTATGAAAGTTGTCTCTTTGGAACACAAGTCTGAGAACCAGCTTGATGAAATAAGCTGGCTCTTAACCCTCCAATTTGCATATGGGCAAATCAGGGGGTTAACAGGTCTAGGCCAGGTGTTCCTCAGACAAGGTAAGTATGCAATTGAGATTCTAAAGAGGTTTAGATTATGGACTATAAGTTAGCTAATCCTATGGTACCAAATCTGAAGTTGCATGCTGATTTGGATTCAGATTTGGTAGATTCTTTGGTGTATAAACAATTGGATCATCCATGTCTTTGGTTAAAACTTAATACCATACCTGATGTATGTTTGTACTGAACTCCTTGAGCCAGTCGCTGCCAGTGTATGGTTGAGCCAAGGCCTTCACTGAGTAGCTGCAAAACATGTGCTATGTTACTTGAAGGGCACAATACATTATGGTATGGGGTGTGTAGGGGATGGTGAGTTGATGTTGCATGGGTTTGTTGATTCTGACTTGGCATGAAATGTTAGTGACAAGAAGATTACTTCAGGTCGTTGCTCCAGTTGGGTTCAACTTTTCAAGAATGATATCTTGGTTTAGCAGGAAGCAGGCATCAGTAGCAATGAGTTCAACAGAGGCATAGTACATGGTAGCTAGCATTGCTAGTTGTGAATCCATATGACTACATGGGTTCATAGCAGAGTTGACAGGTAAGATGTTCGAGCCTATTGTGGTCTACTATAACAATAAAAGTTATATCAGACTCTAAGAATCTAGTATTCCATGACCACTCCAAGCCTCCAAGCACATTGACATCAAGTACCACTTTCTCCAATATAAGGTTCAAAAGGGAGTAGTGGCTTTAGAGTATGTTTAGAGTCTCAAACAGATCATCACGTTGCAGATACTTGACTAAGCCCCTGGCAAAGGGGAAGCTCGAGATGTTCAGGAAGAGACTGCATTTGACAGAGATCACTTTCTTTGCTAAGAGGGAGTGTTAGATTTTTACCTTGTTTAGCTCTGACAATATTTTCCAGGGTATTAAGTTGCACTCGGACATCAAGTACAGCAGCAGTAAGTGTGCATTTGTTGCAGGTCCATACAGCAGCAGTATGGTAGCAGCTTGCCTTGGTTTTTGTGCACAGCAGAGTGTGAGGGAAGCACAGTTATGTAGAAGAGTAGAGAGTGCATGCATGCCTTCAGCATGCATCCACCAATCTTAGTATATTTCCAGTTTTCCACCTTCAGTTAAATCCAGTTTACTGCTATTCCAGATTTAGCAATTTTCAATTTGCTTCAGTTTACTTCAGTTTTAAAACACATAATCTATTCTTAGACAGGGCGCAGATCCCTGAGTTGCCTAAGGCATCTGCATGGGTAAGATTCCAGTTTAGGTTGAGGGCACAATTCTCAAGGAAGAGGATGCATGCTTGCATGTTCCAATTTGTCTTCCAGTTGAGGCACACTTATCGATGCAGCTAGGGTGCACTAGGCAGTCAGACTAGGGTTAGGGTTGAGTCACCTTGACCACTTCATGCATGTGATCAGATGTATTGTATCTTCCCTCATCTTCCTATTCTATAAAGGAGATGCAGGGCACACTACCGTTCGTTAGTGAGTTTTTGTTTTGAGCTGTTGCAGTCTATTTTCTTCTTTCCTTACTCAATAGAAGATAGATGTGATTGAGAGTTCAGATCTGTGAATTGCTGTTATTGCTTTTCTGCAGTCTGTGTTAGTAAATTCTAGGACTCGAACATTGCTGTTTGGAATCAGAACTTTGGATAGGTTTTGAGCTTTAAAGTTACCAAGGGTTTTTAGGATTATTCATTGAGTGCAGAATCCGCTTATCATGGTCTGAAAAACAACAGGTAGAAGAACACATTCATAAATACACAGATAGCTAACTTCTGCATGTACAGTCAAACAAATACGATAGAGAACTTATGCATATAGATGCTTGGGCTTGAAAAACCCACATGAAAAGATAATTTGGTTCAGGATGACAGACAAGTTCGGTTTTCGTACTACCAGTTTGGTACCCAATAGACTGAACGAACATAATAAAGTTTTTACAAATACAAAACTACTTCATATTATCTAATCTTAAAGGCAACTCAATTTTCCAAAACGTTAGCCCTTGATTGTCACTGAACAGAAGTTAGAAAGGGAGCACCCCCCTTCTCCTGGAGCCTCATGTATTTACATTTGGCTCTAGACTTTTGAGTACTTCAAATTTATTCACACCAAAATCCTTGTGGTATTACCATGTATTTCTATAGGAGACTTCAAATGTATGCATACTTCTATATCTTGATTTAGGTTGGTTGAACTTTTATGCTTTACACTCCTTTGGTGAAAACATATTCTGTCATGTACTTTGGCTCAACATATTTTCTGGGAGAAAAAAAAATATGTGACATTATTCATTATTGTCATGCCTAAAAGTTACCTTATTCTTGGATGTGCAGCTACCTACGCATCGGAGTTGTTTATGCTATGCCTTTATTCTAATGAAGCTTTAAATTTTCTTTCGTAATGGACATGTGCCTTGTTATAATCTTTCACAACTCTAGGATTCAAAAACTGGCTTTGTGGCTATATCCAATTACAACTCAAAAAATCGCATACAATAGATACCCTAGTGAAGACAGGAAGAATGGAACTCAACCACAGCTCCAAAACACAGGTTCAATGAAGACAAGGCAACTTGAAGTGATAGTTCTGGTTTGGCAACAAACACAGATCCAAAAACAAGTATAATGCATTTTATGACAGCAATGGAGGTAAGTCAGTAAATGAGAATGCCAAACTGGATACTGAGATATTTGAAATGCCAAATAATATGAATTTGAAGGTTGATAGAAAACCTGGGATAAAACTTGATATAATCCACCAGTTGGAAACCCCATCTGTTCAAGAGAGACTGATGAGCTGCCCCACAAATGGTTTCCATAATGTCCCATTAATCCTAAGCTGAGTCCATCTGTTGCAAACATGAATCAGAAAACATTCTCAGTTCTTCAGTCACATCCACCTGAAATTACAAATTTAAAAAGAATAGGCATTCTTCAACATCAAGGATGGATCCTTGACTACAAAAGTCATGAGCAGAAGCAGATAAATCAGTCACACAAGAATCCAACCAGACTGTCAGTCAATCTGCTCGTCATTATGTCATATGATCACCCATTAGTGCGTGCATGTGCTATAATTCTATTATCATACGACATCAAACATCAATGGCTTCATTAGTTCTTTGCAAAGGAGATTAGTCTTGGATTATAGAATAAATAAGTCTTCCTTGTAGACAGCTACTTAGCTGACACCTAGGATTGAACAAGACACCTCCATAGCTACAGACTCTTCACCAAAAAACATCCTTCGACAGATTTTCAGGGACTCTTTAGAGGTTGACAAGGGAATGAAATTGTAGTTCATTGACAGATACATATAAATCAACTACACTACCTAAGTGATAGCTATACCACATTTTGTTTCATATCTAATTTAGAGCCTTTGAATTTCTGTACTTATAGTTTGACGGGCCCATATTCATTCTTTTGACACAGTTTCCATGACATTTAGAAATTCAACCAACCACTTTCATTCATTTGTAAACACAGACATTAATCTGCTTTCTTTCCTTGTGGCGTTGAGTTGGACTAGAAGAAATGAGATGCAAAAGGCATTTGGAATAAAACAGGGACAAGAATGCAAACAAAAGGACGAAATTTAGAATGAGGGATGGTAAAGCTTTAAGAGAGATTTGTTACAGACAAGCAAGTAACCTCACAAGAGGGATTCTCCGTCTCAAATTGCTGGGAATACCAGGAAAAAACTGAAAACTCTATGGTAAATCCCCTTAAACATCTCCATTGTTAAAGTCAGTAATGTCCATTCATTGAATAAGTAATGATGCAATGTTCATTGTTACCCGCCCCTTTCATTGTGCCCATGGTTTCATGTACACCATTGTTTTGTAGAAGCAGTTTGAGTCTTTGACATAATGCTTTGCCTATTTACCACAACATTGCAAATATCGTTTCCAGGAATATATTGCCAAGGGTATAGTAAGAAACTTACCAGAAATATTAAATATAAGAGAATATATGGGAAAATATGGGCAAGCATAAACTTGGACATGAAAAACTCGGAAAAAATCAAAAATACTGGGAAAAATCAAAGATAGTTGCAATAGTGATTTACGGCTGAGAGTTGCATCAGCATATCATTGATCATATGCTAAGTCGCTTGACACGAGGACACGAAAATATGAGTATCCGACATGGGGCACAGAAACCCCAAAAAGGACACTGGGAACATGGCAACACTAGAAATAGGACACAAGGGAAACGGTTATATATATATTCAAATGAATTTAACATATATATATGTATTAAAAAATTATTATAAACATGAAATATAGACATAAAGATCCAAATTAATTAGAAACTAGAACATTTAGAAAATATTGATACAACTAGCTACTAACTACATGTAAGTCGTAACATTAATGATGATCAAACATACAAGAAATTAGAATATTTAATACACATCTAAAATAAAAGTTTAAAACTTAGAATTTGAATCATAAACTGCAATTCATCAAAATCAAAGAGTCGTCTACATCATAGTTACCGGATTCGGCCCTAGGCCTAACCACACCCGAATCGGATTCTCGGATTCTTCATCGGATTCTTCCACCTCAATTTGACAAATCTAAAGTTGTTTATGTAGGATAAATGTAGGATAATTAGGGTTAATTAGGGTTAGGGTTCTGAATCCCCGATTCCTAATTTTGGGGTGAGAGCCGCACGCGTATCGGATTCTTCAGCCGATTCTGATCGCACCCACGGTTCGTGTAACCTTGGTCTACATTACACAAATTAAGATATTGAGTCACTAATAGTAAGATACTATAGGTGGGAATGCCAATGGCAAATACAAAATAGGGTTGAATATAGATACCATGACCTGTTATCACACAGATAGTAGCTGCCACTAAAGGGATCCTATCCAGGACCATAGTTTGAAAAACCGAAATCGGACTCGGAATCAGTTGAGGGTCAACTCCGAATCGGAATCGAAATTGGTAATGAATCGGTTATAAATCGGTCGATTTGAATTTAATGAATCGATTTGCTCAAAAATACATAAAATGTTTAAATTTTTAAGAAAAACAACATTTTCAAGATTCTAATCCATGATTCCATAGCATTAGAGACAAAATATACAAACTTTGTTCATGTATATACCATATAAGAGTCAATATATCAAAATGCCACAAAGTGTATTGTGCAATACATATCTAGGATACTGGAACTGGAACAAAATACATAATCCATGAGGCCTATAGGATATATGGCTTGCAGAGTCCACATTGTCAACACAGTGTACACGATTTTGTGACCTGTCCACTCCAAACTCCATGGGCCACAGTCCACTCGGCACTTCCACTCAGCATTTCGTTCCACTGTCCACTCAGCACTTCGTTCCACTGTCCACTCGGCACTTCCACTCTGCACTTCATTCCACTGTCCACTCGACACTTCCACTATTCAAAGTTCAAACTTCACGCAGTCGCCAAGGTTCCAAGCTTCCATCGGTGACCATCCACAATGCCAACAAGTAACAACTATCAACACAATGAAATGAAGGTTGGGGGCCCGAGTTGGGTTAGTTAGGTCACGGATTGGGTTAGTTAGGTCACAGGTTGGGTTAGATGAGCCTTAGGTTAGGAAAAAAAATCTAAAATTGAAATAAAAATTAAAAAAACCTTGATTTTTTAGTGTGGGGGTCCACAAACAAATCGACCGATTTTTGTCGTGACTCGGCCAAGCAGACCAGTTTGGTACCGAACCGGTCGATTTGGTGTCTGAATCGGTCGGTTCGGTACCGAACCGATCATCGGTCCAATTTGATCACCGGTTTGAATCGGTCGGCCATTAAACCGGTGAATCAGTCAATTCTGAAACTGGTTCGGCCGATTTTTCAAACTATGTCCAGGACAGTAGAGGTGGGCAACTAAACCGGTGACACTTGCAAGGGCCTTGTTCACCACTAGATATAGAGGTTGTCACACCGAACGGGCTCTTGTCGCTTTAGATCGAGCGAAGAGAAGATCAAGGGGGAGACCCTAGCTAACCTATGAGGGCTAACGAACCTACTCAAGGCACTCTAAGGGGTATGAAATGGAAATAAGAGTGAGATCCGGAGTAGATAGTTCTAGATCTAGGAAAGATATGTGGTTTAAGAGTGTTAGGGCTTGGATGAGGAGGACTAGGCAAGAGATGATTACTCAACCGAAGAAAAATGTACCACACTGAGATTATGCAAATAGATCTAAATAGATCTAGTGTCGATCTAAGATACCCAAATGAGATCCACCTAAGGTTTAAGCAAATTAGAGAGATGTGGACCCAAGTGAGTGATTTAGGGGATGAAATGGCACTAGGTTGGTGGCTTGATGATAGATCTATAGCTTCGATGACAAACAAGCAACACCCAAATGATAGATCTCGAAAAATGATTGAAAACCCAAGGAGTGCGAATTACCTAAGAGTGACCAGTGCTAGATCTGTGGGTTAATGGAGTTGGATTTGGCCCAAACATGGTCTCTAAGGTTTTCTAAGGATTTTAGACTTGGGCTTCCATTATTAAGCCCAAATAATCGTCGGATCTATCATATCTAAAAATCTAGGGTTTAAACTTTAAGAAATTGAATGACAATTGGGATAGAAGCTATGGAAATCCAACATACCTTGTAGATCTTACCTCAAATGCTTATGGCCGCCAAGTACATTGATGATCCTAACAGTTGATTACAATTTCGAGCAAGATCCAATCGATTTCAAGCAAGTGCGTGTGGGTTCAAGGAGGAAGTGTGCCCTCTCTACCTGCAAAATCAAACAACCACAAGTTAGATTTGTTTTACAGATAAAAAGAAACCATACAAGGCATCTAAAAGACAATAACTCAATGGAAAACTTCACAATTGGATACTACCTTAAAGACGAAGAGATTTGCCCAAGCGAATGGATGGAGAAACCCTCACAATCCTCTCCCAAGCAAATCGCACCCCTGCAGAAGATCAATCCGACCTCCACTAGGAAAGTTATGAAATCATGCTAAATCTACTTAGATGTCCAAAAGAGAGGCATTTCAATCATGGACAAGAACATTCATCAAAGCAATCGAGATAGATCTGCAACAATAATATTTTTATTCCAATATTCCAGAACCAAAAGTCCCTTTTGTGAATGGTGAGAGATGATATAAATAGACTCTCACAATCCAAAACCCTAAACCCCAAAAGTATGAAGGGCTAGGATCAAAAGATGATACAACAAGATCAACGGCTAAGATGAGCCAGATGAAATAATACATAGATCGCTCAAAAGAGGGGGGATGCACTCCCTCAATGATGCCCTAGGGGGACGTAAGACATAACATGTCACTAGGGACATAACATAACATCATGGTGGGGGCTAGGAGGTAAGACATCTTCACAAGCCAACCCACAATACATCATAATCATGAAATATAACATAAAGTGTCTAGAGACACTAGGACGTGTGCCCCAACAACATAAGATGACGCCCTCAAAAGATGACTAGAAGGACATGTGGACCCCACTGATGATGGAGACTATGCCGGAAGGTGTAAGAAGCATCAATATCAAGTCTCGGACCAATCTCATGCCGATTCCTTACCTCATTGAGCCAAATCGATTTCCTTGTTAGCCATTTCCTCCATTATTTTACTACTGGAACATCACCTCGGGAAGATAAAAATGCCTATAACCCACTGCTAAGTGCTCTGGGCACCCTATCTGACTATACCAATGAGTCCAGGGGTATGGGAATATCGTAACAAAAGTGGTTGGACCCCATATCTCCTTTGTAGTGCCCTAGGAGAAAATAAATAATCTTTGTAAGTCCTGTACAGGCCATTTTTATATGGCCATCTGCTGCAAAGTGGTAAACTGGCAATAGCACCAACTGTATGTGCCCGGAGCTGATAACTGGCCAATGGACTCAAAATGTACAAATCCACTAGGAATGAGTACTCATAAATCATCTGCCTATCAAGAGATACATCTGTAAGCCCATCCATGCCCGAATAATAAAGATAATGGTCTGTAACTGTTGATAAAAATAAAAATACTGCAAACCATCTCATGAAACCACTGTCTGAAGCATGGAACCATCTAATGGGCACCAAGGGACCATGAATAACCAATATCGAGCATTGTCGGCCAAACTCATCCCAGAACTTGATGTTGACTTGGTCAAACTGGGTTGACCAGGTCAAGAATGAGCAACATAATGACCCAGACTGAAAATAGTTGATGCTGCAAGTACAACTGGATAAGGCATGCTCCCTTATTTATATTGATAGTACAACTAAAGCATAAAGCAGCGTTTAATTGGCAATTACACATAGAAAATAAGAATAATAAGTCTAGATCAAAGTAATCAATTACTAGAAATAAGAACCTCAAGTGTATACTCATTTACAGACTTGACCAATTTGCTAGTAATGGGTGAAAGCAAAAGAAACAAGGCTAGGCTAGAGGGTATGACTTGACAACCCCAACACTATGACCTCTCGGATAAAGGATAAAGGGAAGACCACTTAGACATATGCCGGATAGAGAAACACAAAGGGGATGGCAATGTCTCACAAATGGGTAGAGTGACGAGAACGCTTCCAGTAGACTCTAGACAAGCAACCTTTATTGCAATTTAGTTCATTGTCAACTTTGCACACTTTAAGATTTAAGATTTTACTTTACTTTAGATAAACTTTCACTAGTCAGCCTCCAAGAGTAGGTGCCCTGAATAGCCTTGCGGGCCCCAAATAATGACTCAGTATGACCTCCATTGCCCGCCACCGTCCATAGGTGCGATGGAGTGACCACCCTGCTGCCCTGTGGAGGCAAACGGCCTTACATCATACAAAGGATGAGTGCTCGTCCCTTGGCCACCAACTAGCTACGGTAGACATAGTGTTTAGCAACACTGTTTTTGTTGACTCTTGCATCCATAAGATATAGCATTTAAGCTCTGATGCAATAGTGTCTAAAGACACTTTTGTTAGGCATACTTGGTTTCGAGGACTAAAGGAGAACAATCACTATGACTAGACTCACACACTCCGGAGTCGAGACACAAAGTAAACATGGAGTCTATCCAACACAGAGGCCTAGGTGGGGGGAGTCCTCGATATCACTAGCTAAGTTGTAAGTCGGGATCAACTGAAAATGGAGGATAACGGATGGATGGGGAAAGTGACAAATGATGCCATGACTAGCAAAAGCCCTACGAGGGAATGACCAAGTCCATACTTATGAAAAGGGCATGACCAACGAGTATACACAAGAACCTCTTACTCACAGTAACTGAATCACCTCTGCTCTAAACAACCAATAAGAACAATATAGAATATCGCTAGTAAACAACCACCATACACCCAATCAAACTACCAAGATAAGTAAACGAGCATAATAATAATCCAAATGCACAAACCATGCACCTGCTGGTTCATATACCTACACCTGTGATCTGTAACATCTGAATGGCATTGGAACACTGCTACTGAATATATCATGGGCACTGTCATCATATCTGCTCTGAATAATAGAAGAATGGCTAACCCAGTCATCGACCTAGGGTCATGAGGCTCAATTCTGACATGAGACTGTAAAATGTATATGTTCTAGGTCCATTGAATATGAGAGTGATCATCAATAAACTGCTCATCAACTGTTGATATCGTGCATAGCATGGCAAAAGACTAGCTCAAAAATATGCTCAAAACTAGTCTGTAATCATGGTAGACCCGGCTACTATGGATGTGACAACATCTAGCTCCAACTGGGACAAGTGCTCTAAGGGAGTGAGTGCTTGAGAACCTCAAAAATCTCTAGTCCATAACACTCACTGCATCAATCCACGACCGTACACTCTAGCATCTGCATCATCTTCTAATATGAACTTGTAATCTACACAATGCAAAGCGCTATACCAATCTCACAAACCGGTCATCACTAGCCCACATATAAATATAAAATAATGCATAAATAAATAAAAGTACTGAAAATAAAATGTTGAAAGTAAAATGTTGCAAATAAAATGCTAATCTAATAACATAACAGTTTTATTTAACTACACGAAGTAAGTAAACAAACAGGAAGGAAGGGTGCCAGACTCAATGGCAAAGAAAACTAACTACAGCTCAAAGGAGCTTATTCAGATTCCTAACTACCCTAAACTAACAGGCAAGGAAGTTCAAACTAAGTTAAGTCAAGGATGTATTCCCTTAACTCACGTTGATTAATAGGGAGTGTTGCCACCTGGATGCACACCTGGGAAAACGCGACAGAAATCTTCAAGCTGCTCGGTGTGGCCTTAGGGGCAAGTCAAAGTTAAGAGTTGTCACTCGAAACTTAACTCCTTTGTTTAGGCTTACTCCTAGCGAAGCCAAGGGGGGTGGACCCTAATAAAGAAAAATCTAGGGTGTTTAATCTATGAAAAGAGAAAAACAACTAATCTAGGAGTTAATTAAATGAAACCTTTTTCTTCCAACTACGACAGCAATAAAGATTGAAATTCAACAGCTTATGGCATCCATCATCATCATTTTGCATACATATTGAACAAGATAATAAGCAATAAGACCAGTGCCCAATATAAAAGATGCAAGAAACTGAAAAAGTGCTTTGGAGTGCTTTGTTGTGTCGTGTAAGTATTGCAAGTGTCTTAGTTGGTAAATTTTAAGATTTATTAATGAGTATTAAGGGATTGGGTTTATTCTTGGTTTGGCTCACTAAAACTTATCTTCTTGAATTGAGCACATAAGTAGCTTTACCAAGTGTCCAACGAGGAGAGGACGAACCTCATTAATGAGTATCCCCCTAACTCTATGGTAGTCACTCTTTGTGACCTCCCGAATTCTTGAAGGTTAGCTTATGTGGATTTTTCTATTAAACTAGTGCTTACCTCCCTTTCTGGTTGACCAACTGATCAGCCTGTGCTGCAGAGGTCCAGAGCATATGAGAAGATAAGCGTTGGTTTATTTTATTAAACAAATTTAGGATTTTCTACTTGATTAATCTACTTCCAAGAGTCTTTTCTGGCCAAATTCCATTACTCAAGCAAGCTCTTTCGTGGCACCGTACTTTGGGAAAGCAAGGACAAAATTACTTGGAAAGCAAGAAATTGTTAAAAGATGTGAAAAAGCTAAGTCCTATGTGCACTTGTGGCCCGCCGTTGAAACGGATCCAACAAGGTAGATTTTATTCCTAGGTTGATTTTATTAGTTGCGAAAAAGGAAATCTAAACTAAAAATTTCAAACCACAAAAATGGAGTCGACACAGTTCCCCCCTAGGGGGATGGGGTGTGGGCGTTGGGTAGCCCACTTGCTCTAGTTTAATCTTCTTTTACAATACAAAGAGAAGTGCCTTATTCCTTGAAAAATGGACTCGAAGGCTTACAAAATTCACAGAACAAGTATCCGGTTGAAGGGGAATGGATCTAGGGTGCTCTGGACAGTCCAGTCTACCGAAAATTGGTCAAAGTTTCCTCCTACATGCTCGTGAAATGCTACAAAACAGCAAGCAAATGTTAGTAAAAGTGCCCAAAAAACACTTAGAAAGTGATTTTGGGTCACCACAAAAATTAAAGAAAAAGCCTACCAAACTAATCTATGATAAATCAACAAAAATTAACCAAGGAAAGCAAGCTTTCCTTGGGATCTTGGCTTGCTTTTGAGGAAGCCAATAAAATGCACTTCCAAATTGCAAGATAAACTTTTAAATCAAGAAAATTAGCCTTCTACTTAAGCCTTGAAATTTTATGATAAAAATGACCTTTGTAAGGAGGCTAGTAAATAGATCTAGATTGCGCTTGATTGATCTTTAAAAACTCAACTAAATCTATTTTATTTGCAAAAGAAACTAGATCTACTTGCGATTTAACCTTTAAAAGATAGATCTAGGTAAAAATTGCACTTTCAAACTTAAAGTAACTGAAAGAGAAAGAGAAGTTTATGCTGAGAAAGAGAAGAGCAACAGCGTAGATTATGAGCAAAGAAGATTCTGAAAGTCTAGATGTGGGACACCGAGGGCAAGATCCACCAAAGCAAGTCTTGAGAGAGAGATAAAGAGCAAAGAAGCTCTTCGCTTCTTCAAATCCTAGGAACCTGTAGCTAAAACACACTTACACAATACCCATCAAATCTAGAAATGCATAAGTTTAGAAATCAAGAAAATATGAGCATAAACAAATGAAACATATAAATCTTGGATCTCTAATCCTATGACAAATAAAAGATTAAATAAACAAGTAGGCTTAGCAATCTTCCCTACAAAATTGATACCAATCCTTCAATAGGCTAGATCATGATAAAGAAAATTGCACAAGAATGGTTCAAATACATGTTACGTATGCCACAAGATCATTCCATCCACTCACAAATAGCATCACACGGGTATGACCTCCAAAGTCTCTTTATTCATCAACTAAAAAGATAGAACACTATTACAATGCAAGCGTATACCCCAAACTCTAACTAGAGAATAATGAGAAGAGAATGCTTGGTTTTATAGAAAAAATTCAGCCCATGAGGGCGCATTACCTAACTTGGGCGAATTCCTTTGATGGAGGGATTGTCCCCACTTATCATGGGATTAGACCCTATTGTTTGGCTGCCATAAAATCAGCTTTAACGCTTCCATAAAATCAGCTGCACTGCTGCCACTTGAGATGTGCCCCCCTCTTGTGGAATGCGCTCCCCCTTCTATGGGATTCATTCCTCAATCAAGGCTGCCAATATCTGCTTCATATTCTCCTAAAATTGATTTCCAATTACTAGAAAATAGGCTCCAACCACTTTCCTCAATCAGTTTTATCATTAAGTCATCATGTGTAATCAAAATCAAAGAGTCGTCTACATTACATAGATTCAGATATTGAGCCATTGATAGTAAGATACTATAGGTGGGAATGCCAATGGAAAATACAAAATAGGGTTGAATATAGATACCAGGACTTGTTATCACACAGATAGTAGCTATCACTAAAGGGATCCTATCCAGGACGGTAGAGGTGGGCAGCTAAACCAATGACACTTGCAAAAGCCTCGTTCACCACCACTAGATATAGCGGTTGTCACACCGAACGGGCTCTTGTCGCTTTAGATAGAGCGAAGGCAAGATCAAGGGGGAGACCCTAGCTAACCTATGAGGGCTAGCAAACCTACTCAAGGCACTCTAAGGGGTATGCAATGGAAATAAGAGTGAGATCCGGAGTAGATAGTTCTAGATCTAGGAAATATATGTGGTTTAAGAGTGTTAGGGCTTGGATGAGGAGGACTAGGCAAGAGATGATTACTCAACCGAAGAAAAATGTACCACAGTGAGATTATGCAAATAGATCTAAATAGATCTAGTGTCAATCTAAGATACCCAAATGAGATCCACCTAAGGTTTAAGCAAATTAGAGAGATGTGGACCCAAGTGAGTGATTTAGGGGATGAAATGGCACTAGGTTGGTGGCTTGATGATAGATCTAGAGTTTCGATGACAAACAAGCAACACCCAAATGATAGATCTGGAAAAATGACTGAAAACCCAAGGAGGGCAAATTGCCTAAGAATGACCAGTGCTAAATCTATGGGTTAATGGAGTTGGATTTGTCCCAAACTTGGTCTCTAAGGTTTTCTAAGGATTTTAGACTTGGGCTTCAGTTATTAAGCCCAAATAATCACTGGATCTATCAGATCTAAAAATCTAGAGTTTGAAACTTTGAACTTTAAGAAATTGAATGACAATTGGAATAGAAGCTATGGAAATCCAACATACCTTGTAGATCTTACCTCAAATGCTTGCGGCCGCCAAGTACATCGATGATCCTAATAGTTGGTTACAATTCCGAGCAAGATTCAGTCGATTTCAGGCAAGTGCGCGTGGGTTCAAGGAGGAAGTGCGCCCCCTCTACCTGCAAAATCAAACAACCACAAGTTAGATTTGTTTTACAGGTAAAAAGAAACCATACAAGGCATCTAAAAGACAATAACTCAATGGAAAAATTCACAGTTAGTTACTCCCTGAAAGACAAAGAGATTTGCCCAAGCGAATGGATGGAGAAACCCTCACAATCCTCTCCCAAGCAAATCGCACCCCTGTAAAAGATCAATTCAACCTCCACTAGGAAAGTTATGAAATCATGTTAAATCTACTTAGATGTCCAAAAGAGAGGCATTCCAATCATGTAAAAGAACATTCATCAAAGAATAGAGATAGATCTGCAACAATAATATTTTTATTCCAATATTCCAGATCCAAAAGTCCCTTTTACAAATGGTGAGAGATGATTGATATTACTACACTCTCACAATCCAAAACCCTAAACCCCAAAAGTATGAAGGGCTAGGATCAAAAGATGATACAACAAGATCAATGGCTAAGATGAGCTGGATGAAATAATATATAGATCACTCAAAAGAGGGGGGACGCACTCCCTTGATGACGCCCTAGGTGGGACATAAGACATAACATGTCACTAGGGACATAACATAACACCATGGTGGGAGGTAGGAGGTAAGACATCTTCACTAGCCAACCCATAATACATCATAATCATGAAATATAACATAAAGTGTCTAGAGACACTGGGACGTCTACCCCAACAACATAAGATGACGCCCTGAAAAGATGACTAGGAGGACGTGTGGACCCCACTAATGATGGATACTATGCCGAAAAGTGTAAGAAGCATCAATATCAAGTCTCAGACAAATCTCATGCCAATTCCTTACCTCACTGAGCCAAATCAATTTCCTTGTTAGCCATTTCTTCCATTATTTTACTGTCGGAACATCACCTCGGGAAGATAAAGATGCTTGTAACTCACTGCTAAGTGCTCCGGGCACCTATTTGACTGTACCAATGAGTCTGGGGATATGGGAATATGGTACTAACAAGTGGTTGGACCCCATATCTCCTCTGAAGTGCCCTAGGAGAAAATAAATAATCTATGTAAGTCTTGTACAGGCCATTTTTATATGGCCATCTGCTGCAAAGTGGTAAACTGGCAATAACAACAATTGTATGTGCCCGGAACTAATAACTGAGTGTGCCAATGGACTCAGAATGTCCAAATCCACTAGGAATGAGTACTCATACACCATGTGCCTATCAGGAGATACATCTGTAAGCCCATCCATGCCTATATAATAAAGATAATTGTCTGTAACTACTGATAATAATAAAAATACTATAAACCATCACATGAAACCACTGTCTAAAGCAGTGGTTTCATGGGTTGGTCCGTGTCTGTAAACCGCAACAAAGAAATAACAAGGTCCATGATCTTAATGGTAAGATCTACCCTCTCCCACCAACCATCTACAAACACTGTATCTTAGTGGTAAGATAAACCCTCTCCCACCATAAGTCATCATATGTAATCAAAAATCAAATTGTAGTCTGTATTGAATAGATTAAGATATTGGGTCATTGATAGTAAGATACTATAGATGGGAATGCAAATGGCAAAATACAAAATAGGGTAGAATATAGATACTATAACCATAAATGGATAAATGTCATAGCTCAAAGTCATCACTGTCAGGACTCAGTATTCCTCCATGTTAGCATCATCAAAATCATCATCAATCCCACTACTATCTCCTCCATTTTCTTCTTCCTCCTCCTCAGCTACTGTATCCGATCTGAGATCTACATCTGCTAGTGTGGAGGATGACCCCTCAAGAGGATCACCATCATCAAAAGTGATAGTCTCTAGGACCGATTCATTAAGATCCAAGTTGTCAAATGCCAACTCAACACTGTTGTCCAAACCCATATCATCAAGAAACACATCCCACATCGTTGTCTTTGTCTTCAACCACTCCTCCCTTTGCCTATAAATAA
This sequence comes from Larix kaempferi, assembly GCA_027924585.1. Classification (NCBI taxonomy): domain Eukaryota; kingdom Viridiplantae; phylum Streptophyta; class Pinopsida; order Pinales; family Pinaceae; genus Larix; species Larix kaempferi. The sequence continues at coordinate 28,181,427 of BSBM01000904.1, read as the reverse complement.
GATGGAGATTGGAGTACACATATACTATTGTCTTTGCCCTGGACTACTTAAGCCTGCTCTTCTTCACACTGTACAAATTCCCATATGTGCTCCAATTCCTCTCGCAACAAGATGATGAAGTAACAGAAGAAAAGATCATCATTGCTAAATCATGTAGAATAAGGCATGTTGGCCCATGAATTGCCCACCAAGCATAAGGCTTCGTAACACCCATGACTCTAAGCACATCATAACCTCCAAATGTACCAATGCCAGTGGAAAACTCTACGAAGCCCTCCTCCACCTCATCAAGGTATGCTCTATTTTGAAATATCCTTGTAAATGCTTCCTTCCTCCCCTGTGAAATCTCTACATCCCTGTGAGGAGGGACTCTGTGACATGTGTGAAGGCCGACCATTGAGCGAATCATTACTGTAGTACTTGGAATTCAATGAGTGAGCCAAGCAATGCAAAGGCGTGCAATTCTTATCCCACCTAATGATAATAATATCTCATATGGTGATGAATAAGCTCTGTGTTGATATCTCATACTCAAGGCACCCATTCTGTAAAATAACAATCTCCACTACCTCGATCATGGAATCCCACCCCTCATAAACATTTCCTAAAAAGGATTAGTTCATGTCTGCAAACCACGACAAAGAAATGATAAGGTTCATGATCTTAACAGTTAGATCTACCCTCCTCCACCAACCATCATCTAACACTATATCTTAATGGTAAGATCTACCCTCTCCCACCAACCATCATTTAATACACACCATAAAATAGAAGTTTAAAACTTAGAATTTGAACCATAAACTACAGTTTTATCAATAAGTCATCACATGTAATCAAAAGCAAACTATTGTTTGTATTACATAGACTAGCACAACCACTTAACTTGTGGTCGGTGAACACCGATAGGTTACAAGTTAAGTGCCATGAACAAGTTATCTGTTACTTATTCTTTATGCTTAGTTGTAATCATTGGTTGTCTTTGCCTCAGTTATGTGTTACCTTCTTTAGTTAAATGGGTTGTCTGTCACTACATGCTATCCATGCATGAAATAAGAGTTAGTTATCCATGCATCAACTACTAGTTATTTTTTATTTCTTTTTTTTATAATTGTTTATTTCAAATTTTGAATGACGACCATAAAATCAATCTAGAAAATACACTTGTCCCCTCCTCCTTCAGCCTAGGAAAAGCATAGATGGTAGTCCACCCAAATTCTAAGATATAAACACCTATCGGTGTAATTAAGGTAATGAGTCACTAATGGTAAGATACAATAGGTGGGAATGCCAATGGAAAATACAAAATAGGGTAGAATATAGATACCAAAACCATTGATGGAAGAATGTCATAGCTCGAAGTCGTCACTATCAGGACTCAATCATCCTCCTCCATGTCATCATCAAAATCATCATCACTACCACTACTATCTCCTCCATCCTCTTCCTCCTCCTCCTTAGCTACTATATCCAATCTAAGATTTGCATCTACTAATGTGGAGGATGACCCCTCAAGAGTATCACCATCATCAAAAGTCATCGATTGTAGCACTTGTTCATTGAGATCCAAGTTGGCTAATGCCAACTCAACACTGTTGTCCAAACCCATATCATCAGGAAACACATCCCACATTTTTGTCTTTCCCTTCAACCACTCCTCCCTTTGCTTGTAAATAAGGCGGAAGTTGGAGTGCACATATACCATTGTCTCTGCCCTGGACTACTCAAGCTTGCTCTTCTTCATGTTGTACAAATTCCCACATGTACTATGATTCCTCTCACAACAAGAGGATGAAGTATCCCGAGAGAGGATCCTCATGGCTAAATCCTATAGAATAGGGCATGCTTCCCCATGAGTTGCCCACCAAGCATAGGGCTTCTTAACCCCCCTATCTCTAAGCACATCATAACCTCCAAATCTTCCAGTGCCAGTAAACTCTACAAAGCCCTCCTCCGCCTCATCAAGGGATGCTCTATCCTAGAATATCCTTCTAAATGCTTCCTTCCTCCCCTTTGAAATATCTTCATCTCTATGAGGAGGGACTCTGTGTGAAGGCCCACCATTGAGCCAATCATTACTGTAGTACTTGGGATTCAATGAGTGAGCCAAGCAATGCAAAGGTGTACAATTCTTATCTCGTATAGTGATGAATAAGCTCTTTGTTGATGCCCCATACTCAAGGCACACATTCTATAAAATAATATTCTTCATCACCTTAATCATGGAATGCCACTCCTCATAAACATCTCCTAAAATGGGCTAGTCCATGTCTGCAAACAGAAACAAAGAATGATAGGGTCCATGATCTTAATGGTAAGATCTACCCTCTCCCACCAACCATCATCTAACATTATATCCTTGACCTTTTTTAAAGAAGTTTTATTCGACTTTCTCCAAAAAGACCAAAACTCTAAAATAACCATGGAACCAAGAACGGTCTTGACCTCCCTCAACCTCTTAAGCATGATGAATGAGGTGGCAAACCAAGTATCTACAATCTTCGACAATGATAGATGTGTACTCCTTATAGATTGTGAGGGCATCGGTATGGTTTTGTACAAAATTGCAAATATGGTGTGGATAATCCATAACACTTTCCATCCATGTCACATCATAAGCAATAGATTTAAGTGTTAAATTCAAATAATGAACAATGCAAGATGTCCAAAATATTTGTGGATATTTAGCTTCCACAAGCATGCCAACAACCTTGCAAATAGGTGCATTATCTGTGATAATTTGCACACAAGAATCAACACATATATCTTCAATAACTTTAATGAACAACTCACCCATATATTATGTATCCTTGTATTTTCCAAGAGCATCAACCGCTCTCAAGAAGACTGGTCTATTTAGGGAAGAGACCATGAAGGTCATGCTGATTTAGTGGGTTCTGGGATTTTATCCACCTCCTCCTTTGCCTTAACCAACAATGTGGTTCTAAGCTTCTTTGAACTGGAAGGCACTTAACCCATTGGAGCTTATCAACTAGAGCTCAACACATCTCAATAAACAAAGGCAACCGTGCAACATTAAATGAAATGAAGTTGGTCGAAGAATGTTGTCCATTGGACCGCCACTTGGAGCTGGCCTCTTTCTTGGTGGCTGACTTGCACTCCCACTCCCAAATTTACGAGTAGGTTTCCTCGAGAATGGAAGAGGATCCTCATTTTTCTATTTCCTACTTGCTGCTGCACCTTCCCCATTCAAGTGCCAACAGATGTCCCTTAAGTTATTGTGTGTTTCATTACATTTCTGTATCTACTCATTTGATGGATCATTGTGTCCAACTGTTGGTATCAAAGCATGTGAAGGCTGAACCTGAGATTATTCAGCCAGAGAAGCAGAAAAAGATGCAAAAGAGATGTATACAGAGCTTCGAAGACAAAATTGAAAATAGTGTCAAGAAGGCTGCGGGAAGGCCTGATGGGAAAGATATCTTCGAGTTTACATTAAAACTGCTTAAGATAATTTAAAATTTCATATATCTATATTTGCATATATTTCTTTTTCGTGGAGAATGACTATCTTGCTGAGAAAACAAAGATCTAAATTTTTAAAAAATGAAGATATGAAAATGCAGAGGACAGACGGGTGCAGCCTCGCAGAGATAAATTGAGTTTACAGAGTGATACACAAGGTACACATCACACGTTTCTGAGGAACTTGAACTGATCCCCTGAGAGAAGATCGACAGCAAAAGAAGCCGCTCTTTCAGGGGAGATACCCCCACATTTTCGCCCACCCCGGGAAGACAATTCTCATATGCCCTTTTAATCTTGCAAATATATTAGTATGTCATTCTAAACCAAAGTTTCTAAATGGTCGTCCATCCTTCCCTTCCCTTTCACTACATTTGTAACAGACCATAGCCCTCCTCTGTCTGTGTGGATTTCATAGTGGACAAATGAAATGCAATAACTGCCGAGTCAGAGAGACTGGCCCAACTAATTGAAAAATGGTATTATATGAGAAGTGGAGGCCAAGGGAAGGGCCTTCGTTCGCATTGATGTATTTCAATTGATCACTTCTGAGAATGGGGCTGTGGTTCAATGCTGAGGGCAGTGGCTTCTCAAGCTATCCATCAGGGTTCCAATCTATCCGAGGATAGGATATGTACTAAGCATCATCCCATGTGGGCAAGTTCGCCTCCACGAGCACGAGACATTGCAATTCACCCCAGGTAGGCCAGTTCACCCCACACACATGTAATTCTTCCAATGTAGCTTGTCAAAGCATCACTTTCAAGAAAAAAGCATATCGCTCAGGGACAATGATATAGATTAAACTCTCTCTCTCTTTCTACAGCAAGAAGGGATCACTGAAGTGTTAATCGTGACTTGTGCATCCTCTTTGAAGATATCGGCAACCTAATAAAGGCAAGTTGCAATAAATTAAGAGCCTTTACCAAACAAATATAAAGTAAACCAGAATTTCACTCAGATATTTACCATCTTCTTAGCTTTGCCTATAGATTTAAGTCAGAGATAACTGCAGATTTTCTGAAGAAAGCCATCGCTCTGCAGAACATTCGACGTTTGGTTTTCTGCTCTTCGTGTGGGGTTTAAGTTTCTCTATCGAGCTTGATATAGTCATTTTAACAGCCACGGACTTGCTTTTGTAGTAACTTGAACTCATATTCATACACATTTGTTCTCAATCATTCAATAAATATCTCGTTTATCACTCTAGCAGTAGAGAACTTTTAGAGAATTATTCAGGAGGAAGTACTCACCAGTAGATTGAGCTCTGAATCCACCGACTGCGGATCGGACAGAACGAGTAAGTTTCATTAGTGAAGATGCCATTACAGCGATTCTAAGTCCAACAGAACTGGTTAAACCCTAAACCCTAGTGTTTGTAAGCCGAACTCATCAGTGATTCCAATTGGAAAGTGACTTCTTCAATTTCCAATGAATGGCTTCTGCAATTTCCACGCTTTTGGCAGCGGGCTGTAATATATCGTCAAACCATTGCAACAGCACACTCCAAAAATTTATAGAAGGCTCCTTGATCGCTGCTTATGCTATAGCGAGGTGGGATCACCTTGAATGTGGAAGGGGTAATATTTATTATTAACTTAATATAGGTTAATGGTATAGGCAAAGGTGTAATATTTATAGAAGGCTCCTTGATCGTTGCTATGTCATTGCGAGGTGAGATCACCTTGAATGGGGAAGGGGTAATATTTATTATTAACTTAATATAGGTTAATGGTATAGGTTGATGTAGAGTTTGAATGGGTTTAATGGTTAAAAGCATGTGTTTCCTCTTAAAAAGTGAGGTTCAAATCAGAAGGAGTGGGGTTTGTACATCAAACTTTAGCAATCAAATCTCATTGTATGTAGGGGGTTCCTTGTCCCACAAACAAGGAATACTCATATACCAATTTAGAAAATAAAATAAAAATATATAATTTAAGTTAGTTTAATTTGTCTAGATTCATCTTAACCCAAGATTTATAAGCATCGAGATGGATCAAATCCAAAATAAATCAAATTTTAGCACTCTAAGAAAGGTTTGTGCTTTTAAGGATTTAATACCTCTTGATCCTTAATAGGATTGAGGTTAAGATGGATCCATACTTTATAACATTCGCAAAAGACAAGATAGGTATTATACCAAGGACCCTATGATAGAAAGTGGGGAATTATCACTATTTTTATAGGTTTAGTGACGATTCTGAAGGTGAATGTGGTCAATGTGGTAATTGAAAGCATGATGTTGATTATTGTTAACATCCATTAAGACTAACTTTGGCATATTGGACCTTAAGAAAATGGTAAGTAATTAATTTGTTTGCTTTAGAATTTTATTTATATGCTTGAAAATATTGGAGAGAAGCTTTTATGAATCTCTATAGTTTTGATGAGTTATCAATTTAGGAAATTTGGTATTGTTATAAATATTTTGAAATTAAAATATAATGTGGGCATATGCAAGACAACTTAAGAGAGTGTTTTCCATCTTTTGCCTTCTTAGTAGCACAAAGATGACAAATTCTTTTAATAGATGGCATTTTAGGAATTGTAACTCCCCGTTTTTTACCCCGAGATGTGAATATGTCTGTAAATAAACTAAGGATAGATGACAGACTTATATGGTCTAAGAGACCATGGATATTGTAAATTTTGTACATACATGTTACTATAAAAATCCCTAATAGGTGCAAGTGAAGAAGGAAAATCCCTAATGGCTACAAGTGAAGAAGGATGAATAAGAGATGGGGGCTATGATTCTATTGGTGGGGGCAGTGAAAGGGGCTAATAGGTGACAACCCTGGTTGACTTTAAATGATACCTTAACCTTCATTAACATTTTTAACCCAAAGTTCCTTAACCATAGTTTAGGTGTCATTTTAATTAAGCATGGGGTTAATGATGTTAGTATGGGATTAGGAAGGGGGAAATTGACTCTTTTGGGGAAGCCACGTGTCAAGACAAATACATGTGTATATAATGTTAGGCAACTCATTCGTTCACTCTGGGATCCTCACCATCATGCCATCTAAGCTCTCGCTATTGCAAAGGGGGGGATTTGAGATTCATACTTTCTCACACAAAGTACCTTGATAAACTGGTGCAACTAGGATTGGTTCCCATGTGAGAGAGACCTAGCTTGTAGCTAGATTGCTTAGAAACCTAACACTAAGACTTCCTCCCTGGCCTATGCTGGAGCACTAGAAGCAGATGGGGACAACCTAAGGGACTACAAAGCAAAGAAGGGGGTCCATCCCTTATGTTGTGTAGGCTGACAGGGAATGAGTGCAGGGGTGGGGACAGTTGTGGAGGAGGTTTCTACACCTTTGTGTAGTGTGAGAGCTTTTGAGTAAAGGAATTGGGAATTCACCCCTTCTAGATTGATATCCCTAGCTCAAGGGTGACCTTTGTCAATGAAAGAGCAAGCTTGGCAAAGTGCTTGTAGTCGGGTGGAATGTCCTTCACTCATAGCTAGTTGGAGGACAATCGTCTTAAAGATAAGTGTTAATGTGCTTTAAATTGTGTTTTATAATTCTATTATGAACTTATTTAATTTGGTGTGTATGAAAATATATGGCTATATGAATTTCATAGTAGTTGTATGAATACATTCATGGTAATAATTGAATATGCGTTTTCATAATGCTTAATTAGTTAATTGTTTCCATAGTTACTTCTGATAGTTAAATATTATGGAAAATCAATGGAATTTGAGTGATATAACTGAAATTCATAGTTTAGAAGCAAAATTTGAGAACCACGTCATCTCAACGGTGTTACAAAGGTGAGTAGGTGTGTTGCAAAGTGGTATCAAAGCTCCAAATTGCAACACTAAGGCCATTGGAGCAGAAACCAGTTTGTTACAGGATAAGTTACATGTACAAGAAATTTCATTCACTTGACAAAATTGTAGTTTTCTAGCTAAATGTTTAACATAATGCTTCAATAGGAAAATTTGAGGAAAGACACAGTTTATAGGCTACTTGTTCGATTAAAATGTCAAGGAAAAGAAGTGTGTTAACGTGAGATTGATAGATAGTAAAAATATTTGAATTTGAATGCATGATTATGTTGCTAAAAAAAATAGTATTATAGAAAATGGATGAATCGCTATAATAATAGCTCATGTGGTTGTTGTTGTTGTTGTGGTTAAATTCACCACTATTGGGGCGAAATTGCCAACAACAAAGCCCAAATTCACTAAATTGTCAATTTTTGTTGATGTCGAGATGTCCAATGCTTGAAATTGACTTAGGAAATTCTATTAAGCCATTGCATAGGGATAAAACTATGCCAAATGGAGAAATTTGTAAGGTGGTTTTCAAAGGTGGTAAATGGTTTTGGAATCCAATGTAGTGGTATTAGAATCCACTTAAGCAAGATCATAAGTGAATGCCTAGATTGATCTAACAGTGGAGAAACGATGTAGATCTATGGTTGTAGATGAATTTGGGGGTTAAGGGGTTCCCTATGTCTAAAATGTCCAACAGTGGTGGATCACTTTTGATTGATGATCCACAATCATTTTGGGTTGCAAGGCGATCGATGGATAATGGAGGCTCTTGCTCCCAAAATGAACTAGAAGCTGCCACATGTCTAGTGAACCCCATTGCATAGGAAGTTAAGCAAAGTGATTTTTTGAAGGTGGTAAGCAGTTTCAAAAGCCATGAAGTGGTTTCAATAGGAAATAATCAATTTCTAGAGTAACCAATGACTTAACCTAATCACTGAGAGATCATCTAGATCAAAGGTTGTGGAGGATTTCGGGCACGAGAGTGCTCGTGGTTTAAAGGGAACCCTTGCAACCGAAATATTAGACATTGTTGGATTGTCCATGATCTACAATGGACGATCATTTCAGACGCGAAAGTTCTCAATGGTCAGGGAGTACCCTTGCACCCGATATGAACAACATGCCACCACATGTCCAAGTGGGACCTCATTAATCACATCGTGTTTGGGATCTGTGCAAGGAAAATAAAGGAAAAGGTGGGCCACATGATATAGTACAATGGCATGGAGGGGATGACATGTAGGACTCGTTGCCACATCAACAAACACGTGTCATTATATGTAATCACCCTACCATGCCAGGAAAAATTAAAAGGTTATAAAAATAAATAAATAAAAATAACTCTAGAGCCAAAAACTTGTTAGGCTTTTGTCCACATTGAATATGACTACAAGATTAACAAAGAAATGCTTGGGCTTGTTATGTACCTGTTTTTCATAAATGGTGAAATAATGGTTTTTGAAGACCATCTTCCAATGATTGAACGGACACATTGTCCAAATCCCAAAAGGTATAGAGTAAAGGTGCAAAAGAAGGCCAAAATCCACTATTTGGGCAAGCAAGATTGTGATTTTGGAAAACTTGGAGGAGGTATAAGTGACCCAAGAAGTCAAAACTAGAAAAACTTATGAATTCAACATTTTAATTAATAACCAGGATGAACAACTTTGATTAGAAGGATTTTTTCCAAAAATGCTTATTTTGTGAGATAACAGTTTCTACAGTCTAAAGAAATGCAAGTTAAAAATTGACAATTCCATAATTTTCTAGAAAATGACTAGAGCATCAGATCAACAATCAGAAGGTTTCATGTTACTCATAGTCTTATGCAATATCAATGCCTGATATAAAAAAATCTCCAGTTCCTTCCATATTCTCTTATGCAAGTCTCAAAAGTTGACCTCTAAGATTAAGTGCAGCTATAGGAATAGTGCAAAATTGGGTAAATTTGAAACCCTTGGAGAGTTGTAACTCTCAGGTGTGAGATCATAGACGAGAATGGGCATAGCCATTAGAAAGAGTATTAGTAGGAGTCTAAAAAACAATGATAAGATCATAAATAAGTGTGTTAGATTCTTTTAGAATTTGGATAGAAAAGGATCCTATAGCCTTATTTGATTAAATTATCAAATGGGTAGTTTCCATAATCTTTGTATATGTATGAAATTTTTATTTGAATTATGGAAATAATGTCTATATAACAAATTCATTTGCATGGACACATTGTAGATACGGTCTTGCACATGTATAATTTCATATCAAAGTTCCATAATGGTGATGAAGACAGAAATGGAAGAAAAGGAAATTATGTACAGCAATGAAGAAGAAGTCAAAGGTCTGAATATTAGTGTCGGTAATGAAGAAACAATCTAATGGACACATAATCAACATTGAACCAGTAGAGTTGGTAGAAACGAAGAAGAGCTTGAGGATGGAGGTGCAAAGTTGTAGGGTGGATAATTAAAGAATGTTAAGGGCTCATGAGGAACAAAATCAATTGAATACTCAATTGATGCAGAGTTTGAATTTGCTACAAAGGCAAATGCAAGTTGGATCGGCCTCATTCCATGAGAAAGAAGATAGAGGATATTCAAGGAAGAGATCCCTTGAAAGATCCAAACATTCCAAGATTGCTACAAGGAGTCCTAGACATTATTCCTCACCATATCATGTAGCCAGGAGGTCCTATTCATCTGAAGAATCATGGAGCAACCTAGAAATGTATCCAGCTAGACATCATAAAAGAAGACATGTGAAGAAAGAGCTACAAGGGGAGCTTAGGAAGATTAAGCCACCCACTTTTGATGGTGAGCATAAGAAGTGAGAAGATATTGAAGCTTGATTATTGGGGATCGGGAAGTATCTCCAATTACATAACTATTCCTCTAATATGGGAGCTATAATAACCAACTACAATTTGCAAGGAAATGCTTCCATTTGGTGGGATCAATTGGTCCAAGTGAAGTATATCAATGAGAAGAGGGTCTCACGGAAGCAGTTCAAGAAATATTTTCAAGGGAAGTACCTATCTGAGCATTACTATGAGAAGAATTTGGAATTACCTAGGTATCTTGGTTTCCTCGAAGAAGAGAAGGTAAACATACAAAGGTTCTTGAATGGGTTACCTTCATTCTACTAAGATAGAATTTAGTTTGATGAACCCAAATTTTTTGAAGAAACAATCTAGAAGGCCAAATGCATTTATGATCAGAGCAAAGGAAAAACAGGTTTTCAAAAATCTTGGAGAGATAAGAGGAATGATAAGTAGGATCAAAGAAAGAAAGGATTCAAGCCTCCTTTCTTTAGGAACTGACCAAATCCATATAAGCAAAACAATCCAACTCAACATGGACTTGGAATGGCAGAGTCACGGGAAAAAGGAACAAGGAAATAACTCAAGTGTTGCTATGTGAAGGAGATCACATGCACATAGATTGTCCTCATAAGAGAGATAGAGTGAGGGTTGTGCACAACATTCAAGAAGCCAATATAGTGGAGGATGTGGCTAGAGAAATTCACAAAATATATGCAGCTTTAGTCAACATGCAGGCAAAGCTTCAATCCATATTATTATTGAGGTTGACGGTAAGATTGTCAATTAATATATTGCTCGCATTTTAATTTATTCAGGATCAAGTCATAGTTATAATGCTTCTAATTTGGTTGGAAGTTTTCAACTAAAGAGAAGTAAGCATGATAAATCCCAAACGGTTCAATTGGAAATTGGAACAAAGAGGAAAATCAATGAGTTAGTAAATGATTATCCATTAGATATGAAAGAACTCCATACTTTTGCAAATTTGAACATAATCCTACTTGGTTCCTGTGATGTGCTTATTGGAATGGACTAGTTGGATGCACATCATGTTATTTTGGATTGCCATAAAAAGACTCTCACTTGTCTTGATGAAGAAGGACAGCAGAAGATGGTGAAATATATTCCAAGGCCTATTTCCATAAGGAAAATTCCTATTATACAGTTAAAAGGTGTTTCAAGAAAGCATGTCGATTGTATGCAACTCATGTGGAGGAGCCAAAAAAGGGTAAATGCCCCATCTTGGAATACTTTCCAATAATGGAGGAGTTTGCATATGTGTTTGAGTAAATATCGAGTTTTCCACCTAAAAGAGGCATTGATTTCTCTATTGACTTGATGCCTAGAGATGCCCCAATTTCCAAAGTTTCGTACATAATGAGTATACTTGACTTGAAGGAATTGTGGATGCCACTGGAAGAGTTGTTGAAGAAAGGATACATACACTCAAGTGCGTCACCTTGGAGAGCACCAATACTCTTTGGGAAGAAGAAGGATGTAACGATGAGGTTGTGTATCGACTTTAGGTAGTCGAACAAGGTCACTTTAAGGAATAAGTCTCCTCTGCCCAAGACTAATGATTTGTTTGATCAGTTAAAAGGAGCAAGAATTTTCTCAAAAATATATTTGAGATCAAGTTATCGTAAAGTGAGGATAAATGATGAAGGCATCAACGAAACAACTTTCAGAACAATGTATGACCATTATGAGTTTGTAGTGTTTCCATTTGGGTTAACAAATGCACCAACTAGCTTTATGTGCTTGATGAATGAAATATTTAGACAATATTTGAATAATTTTGTTATTGTATTCCTGGATGACATTCTTATTTATTCGAAATCAAAGGAAGAGCATGAAGAACACCTGAGAATAGTTCTATGGGTGCTAAGAGAGAACCAACTCTATGCTAAGTTGAGTAAATGTTCATTTTATCATATTCAATAGATTTAGTATTTGGGACACATCATATATGAGGAAGCGATAACAGTAGATCCAAAGAAGATTGAAGCTATCATGGGATGGCATACACCCAAAAATGTATCAGAGGTAAGGTCATTTATGGGATTAGTTGGATATTACAAAAGATTTATAAAAGGCTTCTCAAAATTGGCACATCAAATTACATCATTGCAGAAGAAATGACTCAAATTTGGATGTACACCACAATGTGAAAAAAGTTTTCAGCAACTAAAGAGATCGCTCACCAGTACACCAATTCTCAGAATTGTTGATCCAAATGAAGATTTTGTGGTATGCACAGATGCTTGCAAAGAAGGAATTGGTGGAGTGCTTATGCAAAATGAGCATGTGATATGTTATGAATCTAGAAAGTTGAAGGAGCATGAGAAAAATTATATCACACATGACTTAGAACTCATTGCTATTATACATACCTTGAAGATGTGGAGACATTATCTCATGGGTAGGAAGTTTGAGTTAAGAACATATCACATTGGTTTGAAATACTTGTTTGAAAAGTACACTTTGAATTCCAGGCAAACAATATGTCTAGTGTTAGAACTAAAGTCTGCTACCTAAATCTTGCTCTCCAAACCTTGAAATATGTTTAGCAATATTGTTTTGAAACATTGGTTATATATTTATTTAGTCCTTAATCCTTGCCAAATCTATTGATTTATGTAACATGTGCTTGCTATGTTTTCAAAATTTTATGCTTCATTAGATTGTAGTTATGAAGATTTTGGAGTTTTTAAAAAGCATTATCTTCTTTCTATGTAGCCTAAAGTTATTTTGTAGGATCAAAAGGTCAATTTAGCAACAGGCTCACCAAATAGAGCATAACGCTAATTTTGCAGCAAAACTCGCTGTTTTGGGCAGAAAATGCTATGAAATTAATTATGTAGCGAAACTGAGGGAATTTTAGAGTTTATGTGGGGAACCTTCAACAATTAAATGATGAGAATGCATGATATATCAGAAATAACAGAACACATAAGGGATTTATTGATCGCAGGCCACTTCGAGGGGGAAACCTCCTTTGAGAAAGCTCAATACAAATAACTCCTGGATGCCTTCATTGGCCTCAACACGTACTTATATACTAAGTCTAAGATAAGCAACTATTACTCTCCATGAATGTGGGATAATACAATATACTCACGGGATGACTTACAAAGCATATGTGTCCAACAACAATATACTAACAATGTAGGATAATACAATATTCTCACGAGACGACTTACAAAGCATATGCATCCAACAATAATATACTAACAAAGTAAAGACAAGGGTTGACACAGGTTCCTAACATCCCCTCACCCTTAGAAAAATCTTTGTCCTCAAAGCTTTAGATGTGGAGATTGTTGTTAAATATGAAGGAGTGGTTCCCATGTAGCATCCTCTGGTGGCATTCTGTGCCACTGAATTAATACCTCTGTGATGGATCACGAGCGAAGTTGACGAGTGCGCCTATTGAGGATGGCTCCCGGCTCCAAAATGATGGATCCTTCATTATCCAATTATGGTAAAACAGTTTGTGCTCTAATGTTGGTGCTAAGAAATTTCTTTAGACAAGAGACATGAAATACTGGATGAATGCGGAAAGAATGATGAAGTTCCAATTTATAAGCAACGAACCCAATCTTCTGAAGAGTGGGCTTATGATTCCCTTTGAGTTTCAGGGAGGATTGCTTGTAAGACTTTAGACGAAGAAAAACCATATCATCTACTTGAAAAGTGCTCTCAGAACAATGTTGATCGGCTTGTTGTTTCATTCAATTTCTTTCCTTTTGAAGATTGTCCTGTAAAATGCGAAGAATATGATCGGGTTCGAAGAACCGTGTCAACTTCCTGAACTGGTGAATTGCTGGGGGTGTATGGAAGAAGCATTGGCGGTTCCTGATCATAGACTGCTTCATATGGATTCATTTTAGATGCAATGTGGTAGGAGGTATTGTACCACCATTCAACGAGAGGGAGCCACTTTTCCCATTGATGTTGTTGTTCAAAGGTGAAGCAACAAAGATAAGTTTTCAAACATTTGTTGAGAATTTCAGTCTGACCATTTGTTTGTGGGTGATACCCTGAACTCATCTTCAATTTGGTGCTAGTGTGGTGAAATAGTTCTTTCCAAAAATGAGACAATGGAAGAAGTAATTCCACGAAGACGAAAGATCTGGTCCAGGAAAGCGACTGAGGAGGCGGTATAGGGATGGTTGAGGGCACAAAAATGACTCTATTTGGAGAGGCGATCAACCATAACCAAAATCATTGTCTTCCCTCTAGATTTAGGGATCCCTTCAATGAAATCCATAGAAATATCTGTCCAAATCTGTGTAGGGATGGCCAAGGGTTCGAGCAATCTCGGAAGGAGTGTCGTTTCACCCTTGTTGCGTTGGCAGGTATCACATTCAACCACCATTTGTTGAATTGTCCTTTTCATTCCCTTCCAAAATAAGTTACGTTGTGCCCGCTCATACGTTTTGAGGAACCCATAGTTCCTTGCCAATGGAGAAGCATGGAGTTCATAGAAGACAACCTGTTGAAGATCTGTGCTCTGGGGAAGCACCAGACGACCCTTGTATCTTAGGGAAGCACCATCTCAAGAGTAATGAGGTACAACAGAAGGGTTGTTGGACAACCGTTGGATGATTTTAGATAATGAGGAGTCATTGACATAGCCCTACTGAATAGATTGCAACCAATTTGGAACAGGCATAGAAATAGCTGAAAGAGAAACTTGGTCATCAAATGTGCAAGAAAGAGCATCCACCACAAGATTGTCCTTACCCTTCTTGTAAGTGATCTCATAGTCATAACCTATGAGTTTGCTAACCCATTTCTATTGTGTGATTGACGAGTTTCTCAAATTTTGTCCGATACTCTCTCACTGTGGCAATTTGGCGAATTTTAGTGAGTGCTCCTATGAAGTCATCAAAAGCACTAGGACCGAATTGTTGCAAAAGTAGTTGGAAAACATCTGTCCATTTTGGCTCTTCATGAGCCTTGATGTACCAACAGAACCGTTGAAGAGCTTCATGTTCCAAATGAAAGGATGCAAGTGGAACTTTGTTGACATCAAAAGTATTATGCAGACTGAAATATTGTTATGCCCGATATATCCATCCAGTTGGATCATCACCATTGAAGCGAGGAAAATCAAGCTTCGGCCCATGAAAATTTCTGGAAGAAGAGAACTTAGTGTCTGCAGAAGATTCTGGCTGTCGTCTATTGTTCATGGTTGAATGCTGAAGATGGAGGCCGAGAATTTGTTCATCCAGATCTTGGAGTTTGGTTTTGAGAGCTGCAAGTTCTTCCTCCATGTTTTTTGCTCCTGCACGGGTGACAACCATAACTAGGATTTTTTTTTTTTTTGAATTGGTAGAAAAACAAAACAGAAACTTCTTTAGTAAAGGAAAATTTGGATTTGGGAAAAACTTTGATGGGTAATTGGGGTTTGATTAGGTTTTGGACACTTTCTAATGGAAAGGGAAGCAGAAAATGAGGATTAAAGAAGCGGGGTGAAAGAATGGGAAAAATTGTCAAAGAGGGACAAAGAAGCAGAAATATGAAATGAACAATGTGGCAAAATTTGATGGCGATTGGGTGAAAATCGAAGAAGTTATGGAAAACCCTAAAAATAGATAGATGTGGGATTTCTGGCTTTGGGAAGTGGAATTTGGGATAGGGTCCTCAGGAAGGAAATATGAAGAATGGAAGTGCAGGGGTTCCAATGATTTTTCAAGGAAAACGAAGCTAATCTGCAACAACTCGTAATTGATATGCAACGGCTTTGGACAGATGCAATCTGTTATTTATCAACTGGAAATAGATATGGATCCTAGTTATGCTTGGCTTCCTAAAGGTTCAGTGGATTCACTCGCTACCAATGTTGTCTAACGACTTGCGTATTGGGGTATTACCCCTCACTCCACAACTCAGGTAAAACTGATAAACGCTTTGCCACAAATGACAACTCTTGATTTACCTCACGGGTGGGAACTAGTCAATCAGGTAGGGGACGTTGCCCTTTTGGCTAGTAGGTCCTCTCAATGGGCCAGCTACTTCGGGGTTCCTATGGTACTCTTCATAATGAGTTTTAGGGCTATGACCAATTACTTCCCACATTTAAGCGGATAGGGATTATTCTTGGATTCGAACCTACAATCGAAAGGAACAATACAGATGCAAAGAAAAAGAACTACTGCAATAATCACAGCGCCTGGAAGCCACTAGGAAAAAAAAAGTTGGCAGAAATAACACCCAGTCAACCCAAGAAAGTGCTCTGATACCAGATGTGGGGAACCTTCAGCAATTAAATGATGAAAATGCACGATATATCATAAATAACAGAACACAAAAGGGATTTATTGATCACAGGCCACTTCGAGGGGGAAACCTCCTTTGAGCAAGCTCAATACAAATAACTCGTGGATGCCTTCATTGGCCTCAACACGTACTTATATACTAAGTCTAAGCTAAACAACTATTACTCCCCATGAATGTGGGATAATACAATATACTCACGGGACTACTTACAAAGCATATGCGTCCAACAACAATATACTAACAATGTGGGATAATACAATATACTTACGGGACAACTTACAAAGCATATGTATCCAACAATAATATACTAACAAAGTAAAGAGAAGGGTTGGCACGGGTTCCTAACAGTTTACCACTAATAAATCATCAAGTATGCGATAATACCAGCTTGGTTGCAAAATGATTGACATTTGACATTTCACCGTTTGAACATAATTAGATGTCAAATGTAAGTTGGTTATGTATAATCATGATACCTAGTCAGCTACATTGCGAAGAAAATGCTCCATATCGTCTGAATCAAATCCACAGGCATGACTAGCATTTTAACTGTGACAACGCACTTTCTTTAATGATGGTGTTTTGGGAGGTGGTTTTGGTTTTAGTGATCATCTATTTCAAACTTTATGAGTTTGATATCCTTTCATAACACCTTTTGATTCAAGAGTGAAAGTGAACACTTTAATAGTTACTATAATTCCTACACCTTGCAGCCATGTCATCTCGAAATCCCAGTGGCCAGCTGGGCGGTATGAACTGCTTGGAACTAAGATAATAAAGGTGTATCCTGAGTTTGGAGATAAATTCAAAGCAACAGGATAGTTGGGTTTTTTCCCAAGGCTGCAAGGACATCATGATGTTGTGGCTAAAGCCTTCGCAACAAGATTTGATGGTAAAATCGCTAGAGTAGGTGACCTAAATTTTACAGTTACAGAAGCAATGATTGCTGCAGCAGGTAGGATGCATGTTGTGGTGGAACATTTGTTTAAACGCCAGAACTTCTCTGTATCCAGTTGCAATCAGTTTTTAACACCATATTTTCCAAAACCCTAACTAGCGAAAGGCGTTTCCTATGGCTTGCTTAAACATGAATGGAGGTAACTTCTATATTGGATCCAATGGTTTTTTACATAAGAAGGCATATATTATTCTGTATATTTGTACCAGATGCGGTTCCTTCTTCACATTACCGACAATGCCTTGCTCAACTTACCTTTCTTCCTTCTCAAAAGCTTCACGAAAATGTCGAAGAAGGTGAGGGCTAATCCATTAAAGTCACATCACGCCATTTACCATCAAGCCCTAATTAAATTGCCGATTCTCGAAGAACTTGGAAAGACCAACCGCACCTGGGACCATTTCCTATTCTTCATAGGGTTTGAAACCGAGTTGGTTCAGTCGCAAAGGAAAAAAGATGCACCAAAGTGTGTCTTACAATTTCCTCCTCGCAAAATGCAGGTGGAAGCAGGTTGTTCCAAAGATTGTAAACAAAAGGAAAACTAGTTAAAGGAACGTATCTTGAACCAGATGTGGAAAATCAAAACTTGCTCAATCTCCTAAAGGGGAAAATTCTAATCATTCTATGGGCCGTCAAAATTGCTCATTTCTCGACTATATTATACTATTATAACAGTACAATCCACCATAATCTGATACATTTACCATTCAAAAGATTATCTTTCACTTTAATCTATCAATTAAAAACAACAAAGTTAAAAGACATTTAATTTTTATTAATTTGCGATGTATTATTCATGGTGATTGTGAAATTTTTGGACCTTGGGCTTGCATTCCGACACTTCTTCTGGTACTGAGTTCTGTAGTGGGCTTGATTTTTAATAATGAATTGATTCATTGGCTTGGCTTACCTTTGTCTTTTGGATCGTGTTGTTCTCGTAGTACCTACATATGCATAACCACAGTCATGACTTGATAATAAGATTTGGTTCATTAATTTACAATATTTTAAATTTAAAACAAATCGATAGTTAAAAAGGCAATATATTAAACTGATTATTGTTTTTACCTTTAAAACTATCCATGTTAATAATTTTTGGTAAATTTGTTTTAATTTAAAATATAAATTGTTATTATTTAAACAAGTAAAAATAGCAGCAAAGCTGCTTATACCTGCCTTTGAAAATATTTTATAAGTAATTTTGTATATAGTCCCAAAGTAAAAATTAAGATGGAAATAGTTTAGAAATAATAGTTTATAAATGTGGACAAACTCTTCTAGAAAAATTTATGATGGCAACGTACCTTTAATTAAGAGCATCATCTAACATAATGTGTTCTGGAGAGAGAGATTAATTTATGAAACCCAGCCATATTTCAAACATTGGAGGCAAGTATGTATTTATTGGTTATCATCCGGATTTTGCATTGAAGTATTCAAATCAATTCAGCTTTGGTAGTTGAGAGTCTAGTTATTTTTTATTTTTTGTTTATTTTATTGGTTCAAAAGTTAGACGTGACAAATTTTATCTAATTTTCTGTTTTTTTAGATTAAAAAATTAAATAAAGATAACAAATATATAACTTTTTATACATTGGCGCATGAAGATTTAAATTAAATACAATGTAATAATATGTACATGTCAAATCTATCAGCGTTATAATATAGATACTCCTCGAACTACGTGGACCTCCATTAATTCCTTGAACCCCATGGAGAAAACATAGGCCATTTGTTTGTGGAGTATAAATAAAACATTTCCATCCCACTTCAGTCTGCCATCAAATTTGATTAGTACGGGGTTCAAGGTTGAGATGTGACATTGATATTAAGAATACCTTAATATTATAGAGCCAATACTTTAGGTTCAAGTTATCCGTGGAGACCCACGATAATAGATATAGTAGATAGTTGAAACGAGTGTCCTGACACAATCATTACATATACCCAAAAACTATACACGTGTCCCATTTAGATTTTTCATAAATTTAGATTTTTTAATTTTAGAAAAGTCACATCTCAAGAGGGCTTATTAGTCAAATCAAGCTTACTAGCCAATCAAAAATAAAAATAAATAAGAATAGCCAATCAAAAATAAGTATTATATAATTTATAAAATTTAAAATATAATTTTTTATTTGTTTTAAAATCAATTTAATAATTAAAATTTCTAAAACAATAGGTAACTGTATAAAAACTTAGAATGAAAATTTGTAAATTAATAAAAAGTTAAATGCAAATCAATTGCTATATACTTGCCTTCGGCGGGTATAATAAAAGTAAATCATGGCAAATTTTAATTGCTTAATTTTAAATTATTTAAATGCCAAACTCATATGAATTGAAAACAAAAATCCAATGGAATGTGATGTCCATTTAATCATGGCCTAAATATTTCATTATCACTCCACTATATATACTATTTAACACCTTGTTTATACAAGTCAAAACGTAATGGATTTTTGTATATGCAGGTCACGTTATTATAATTGTTTGTTTTTAATGCAGGTTGAATGCATCCAATTCACATGAAGGTTCTAAATAACGGAGCATGCGATTGATATGGAGGTACCACTGATGATGCTCTGAGAATCCAATCAATCCAAAAACTCTGTCACCTAATTCAAACCATTCTGGGAATTTAGTTGATTTCTGAGATTCCAACAACTCTCCGACACTCAATCTGGCACCAATCATTAAGACAAGAAGTAATTTTTGGGCTCAATTTCTGAGCAATCCATGAGGAATCTGGCAAAACCATTCAAAACCCACTTCCCAAATATGGTCGTTTACCCCTAATAGCAGGCATTTTTCAAAATTTCTAAATAGATTTGGAGAACAAATTGCTCGATCAGAAGTCATTTTCTCAGATTTTGTTTGTGGCCGATTTTCCAAAAATGGGAAATTTGTTTGAATGGATGAAGAGCTAGGGGATTTAATATGGTTATCGGAGTGGAGGAATTCATAAATGGACAATTGCTGGAATACTTCACATTGGTTTGAGAAGTTCTAAAGCATCGATGTTGCAACTGTTTCAATCAGAACATAGTAACGCGTCTTATGGCATATTATTACTGCCCAGAGCAAGATCGTTTTTGTAAATTAATTGGATGATCATGTATTAACAATATACTTGTAATACAAGTTTTGCAAGCGATCTAAAGTGAAAATTTTTAGGCAAAAAGAGAACTTAGTAAGTTGTAAAGAATTTGAAGATGCATGAAGGCATGAGTTCATACAATGTATTTTTTGAATCATTTTGAGGTTCTTGAATGTTGGAATGTAAGTCCCTCGAGGACAGTTTATGATTGATTGATATTTTTTTATGGAATATATATATACATATATAATCAGATTCAGGGAAGAAGAAAGCCTAAGCAAAAACTTTGATCAAGTTTGTAACTCAGTTTCTCTTTTCAATATAGAATTGGTTTCCGGAACAGTTTGTTTGTGTGTGAAATCTCTAGGTATTGGCCAACCTGAGGATTGTCTTCTTTTGTTTTCGTTTTACATATTTTATTTGGTGAGTAGCATGATTTGTTCATAGATTTAATTTCAGTTTGCAAGCGATTTTAATTTGAATTTCTTTTGTGTACACAACTGCAATTTCAAAATTAAATAGCGTGATAACACTCTCCTTGGATGAAATGATCTATATTGAGATGATCTGTCTGTATATATAATTCTTTATTCTTGTAGAGTCCAATTGCGTATGTCGAGTTACTTTAAAATTCAATTGCGAGTTCCGCCTTACATAGTTAACATTTCCCTTTGGAAATAAAGATTATATGTTTGGAATTCGAACTCAAGCCACTAGTAGCAGGCTAGATATCCTGACAAAACTTGGATCCCATGTTTTACGAGACACTTTGTAGACTCCACTAACTCAAGTCCGATAATGATTCACCAGCTAACTTTTGCAGTAGGATCAACAATATTTTGGTACATGGAAAGCATAATGTAAATTCAAGTTTAGCACAAGGGCTTCAAGATTTTGCAACATCAATTTCAAGAATTATCTGGATACACTACAAAATTCCTGTAACAAACTTTATCTGATTTTGTAATCTTTTATTTTATCAACCATAGTCAGTGTTAAAGTTTAGCTAGCCTCCTTACTATTATATTGTACTTTGATGTAATAGTAAATAGAAGCAAGGATCAGAAACTAGGTAGATAAGTAAGTTCCAATTTTTTGGGATCTCAATCCAAGTCAAGTCTATGTGTCATATCTTATGCTATACATATAATATGGCTTGTAACTTTAATTAGAAAGGTTGATCCTTCAAAATTGGATCTGAGATCCAAGTTTTGAGCTGATGTATCTATTAAAAAAGACAATCTATGTAAAAAAAGGGTTGTTGGTAGAACAAAAGGAGGCATGTAGCTCAGAAACATTGCTAAAAACATAGTATTTATTTTTTGAATCAAGAGATAAGTTAGATTGAAAGATCAATGCTATTCTGGTTTGGTTTAATCTCCAATTCTTCCATTTGCAATCTATAAATTGAATGGAATATTTTGATACATGGTATTGAATGTTTCATTGTTTATAGATGAAATCGCAAGGTAATTCTATCTATTGCCTATTTTCAGATCAAATAACATGATTGTTTTGTTTATTGCCTATAGCTAGTGGACTATGTTTAATTTTTCCACTTGTAGATGTATATGTTGCTATATGTGATATAATATATCTACTGTTTCTGCCATTTTCTGCCACTCCTTATGATTTGCTTAAACCATTAAAGCATGCATGTGAAGTCATAATCTATCCCTTGAAGAGTTACTAAAATGCTTGTTTAAACCCCATAAATTTAGGCCAATTTGAACCTACCCTTCAACTTAAAACCAAGAAAAATCATTCCATACATATTTCAAGTGCCCTAACTTTGTCCTAACATTCAAGGTGTAGACCTTAGGGATAACAACTGGAATTCTTTTGCGAGTATACTTTTGATATAAAACATATAAAAGGGGAATAGAACAATGTGGTCGATGCACTCAACAAAAGAGTACATGCAATGCATGCTACAACTATTAGCATGTGAAAATCAGATTTAAGAATCATAATTCTTGAAGTTGTTGCCTCAAATGATCATTAACTTCAAGTAAAATATGGGTTGCAATAGGAAAATGTACAACAAAATATGAAAGTTACAAATTGGAAGAGGATGGGATTCTTATGTATAAGGGTAGAATTTATATTCCCAATTTGGGTGAATTAAGGAAATCGGTAATGAACAAGATGCATATGGTTCCATATGCAAGGCATCCTATATACCAAAAGACAATTGTAGCAGTAAGAAGTCAATAATTTTGGCCAAGAATGAAGAGAGACATTGTTGAATATATATCCAAGTGCATGGAATGTCAGAAGGTAAAACTGGAGCATAGACATCCAGTAGGTTTGCTACAACCACTACCAATAACAAAGTGGAAATGGGGTGTGGTTGTTCGACTACCACATGATATTTCCAGAAGATTGAACGCCTTCAAAAACCACTCACACAAACAAATCAAAGATCAACACACTGATGTTTTTACGTGGTTAAAACCCTTAAAATAGGAAACAATCCATGACCCCAACCAAATAGCTACTTGAGGCAATATGTTATGCAAAATAAAAGAAATGTTACAATAAGTTTCTCACGATCGATCACCAAGCAAATGACCCTCCATGCGCTTTAAATGGAAATCATGGACGAATAAGGTGTTAAGCCACAAATCAAAAGCCATGAAGATCGAGGTGAAGATGAACTGTTGGATAACTGTATGTCTAGAACATATCATGACTGTTGGATTACATAAGTACAAATGCATACTAAAGAAACACACTTTACCTAAAGACACATTATACCAAGTAGAACTTAACTAACTCTTGCATGTTTAAATACCCTAACAATGGTGACAATTGATTTCATCACTAAGTTTCCAAGGATAGTGAAGCAACATGATTCCATCATGGTAATAGTGGACAAGTTAACAAAGGCTTCTCACTTTATTCCGATCAAGACAACACATAAGGCAACTAGTATATAATGGATTTATATGAAGGAGATTGCCATATTGCATGGGATACCCAAGGCCATTGTCTTAGATAGAGCTCCGAAGTTTACATCAAACTTTTGGAAGGGAATGTTCAAAGGATTTTGGAAAAATATGAATCTGAGTACGTCATATCACCCATACTGAAAGGGTGAATCAATTTATTGAGGATATGCTGAGAATGTATGTGATGGATCAATCATCTAGGTGGTAATATTATTTGTACTTGGTGAAGTTTTCATACAACAATGGATATCATGCTTCTCTAAAGATGAGTCTATTTGAATCCTTGTATGGCAGAAAGTGCAATATTCCAATTAGTTGGGACAATCCAGTAGATAGAATAGTAATTGGGCCATAATTGTTTAAGGAGAAGGAAGAGTGGATTGCAAATATCAGGCATAATCTAAAGACGCCATAGGACAGACAAAAACTGTATGAAGACAAGGGCAGAGTATCAAGAGAATTAAGAGTTGGTGAACATGGGTATTTGAAGGTTAGGCTGAAAAATAGTTCATTGAAACTCAGAATATGTCCTAAGTTGGCGCCTAGATATTGCGGTCCATTTGAAAACTTAGCTAGGACAGGGCATGCTGCGTATGAGATTGCAATGACTGCCTACATTAAAGTGCAAAATGTGTTTTATGTGTCATTATTGAAAAAGTATATACCAGATCCTAATTACCACATTATTGATTAGGTTGTAATTCAGGTGGAAGCAGAACAAGATATTTTGGTGCAGCAATTACACATCCTCTATAGGAAGGTTTCGTTGCTTAGGAACAAAGCCATATGATAGGTAAAGGTCTAATGGATGCATTGCAACCCTGAAGAAGCAACGTGGGAATTGGAGGATGCAATGCGGGAGGCATACACATAGTTGTTTTGAAATATTTTATTGTAAGATTTTATACATATACATAGTGTTGATATGCACTGAGGATAGTGCACAATTTAATGGGGAGGGGAATGTAACACTTGTTTTTTACCTCGAGATGTGAATATGTATGTAAGGAAACCAAGGCTATATGCCATACTTATATGGTCCAAGAGACCATGAATATTGTAAATTTTGTACATATATGAACCAAGGCTAGACGCCAAACTTATATGATCTAGGAGACCATGGATATTGTCAATTTTGAACATACGTGTTAATATAAAAATCCCTAACAACTACAAGTGAAGAAGAACACATAAGAGATGGGGGGTTGTGATTCCACAAGTGGGGGAAGTGAGAGGGGCTAAGGGGTGAGGACCCTAGTTGACCTTAGCAAATATCTTAACCTTCATTAACTTTTTTAACCCAAAGTTCCTTAACCATATTTTAAGTGTCACTTTAATTAAGCATGGGGTTAATGATGTTAATATGTGATTAGTAAGGGAAAAAGTGGCCCTCTTCTAGGGAAGCCACATGTCAAGACAAATACATTTATATATAATGTTGGGAAACTCGTTCATTCCTCATTCATTCACTTTGACATCCTCTCAATCATGCCATCTAATCTTTCACCATTGCAAAGGGGAAAAATTGAGCTTTATGCTTTCTCACACAAAGTAGCACTACCCTAATAAACTAGTGTGATTGGGCTTGGTGCCCATATGAAAGAGACTTGACTTGTAGTTGGACTTCCTAGAACCCTAACACAAATAATTCTTGGTGGACCTATGATGGAGCACTTAAATGGGATGGGGACAACCTGAGGGACTACGAAGTAGAGAAGGGGGGTCCATTCTCTTTGTTGTGCAGGCTAATGGGGAATGAGTGCAGGGGCAGGGATGACTATGGAAAGGGTTTTCTACACCTAAAGGGTACTATGAGTGCTTTTGCGAAAGGGAATTGGGAATTCACCCCTTGTGGACTGATATCCCCAGCTCAGGGGTGGTCTTTGTTAAGGAAAGAGCAAGATTGACAGAGCGTCTACGGCTAGGAGGAACATCCTTCATTTGCAATTGGTTGGAGAACAATTGTCTTAAAGATAAGTGTTAATGTGGTTTAAATTGTTTGTTTATAATTATGTTATGAGTTTATTTAATTTGTTGTTTATGAAAATGTATATGGTTGCATAAATTTCATGGTTGTTGTATGAATATATTCATGGTAACAAGTGCATATGTGTTATCAAAATGGTTAATTATTTAATTATTGACATTTACTTCCGTTGTTAGATAAATTTTATGGAAATCAATGGAATTTGAGTGATGGAACCAAGATCCATGGTTTAGAAGAAAAATTCGAGTACCCCATCATCTCAATAGTGTTGTAGAGGTGACTGAGTATGTTACAGGAATTGTACAACTGCTATTTCATTATGGAACTAATAGTAGTTCATTCTTATTTTATCAATATTGATTTTCCTCTTTAAGCTAGCTATAACAAAAAAATACTTTTGATCTTTTAAATTGGGGTTAATGATCTCTTTAGAGTATCTTAATTTTCTCTTTCCATTTATTTATTTATTGCACCACAATTGCTCTTTATATTTAGATGTGATAGTATTGTTAATGGTATCAATACAACTCTTGGGAAGGAGATTCAAATATTCACCTTACAAATTAAAAGGTGGAAATAGCAATATTGATTAAGTATAGACGACTATTCAAAAAAATAAATTTGTATAGTTATTTATTGGATATATTTGTATGGTTCCATCATGTTTTTTGTGTTTATTTATCTGTTTGTGCAAACAAACATTATTTTTTTATTGATTATGAGAAAATTACAACATTAAAAAAATAAAGAAGTATCGAGAACTTAGAAGGAAACATATTATAGAAATGGAACATTGACATGGTTTTTGTCAATGAGTTCAATGAAAGATGATTATTATGCCAAAAGCATTTTTAAGTTCTTCACTCCAATTTTGTGTCATATGCCTAGGGCCTCTTAACCCATCCACTCATTTCATATTTATAATCAATTATAAGCTAGTATAATCATCCATAAAGTTGATTTTTGTTTGCATTGCCCTATACAATAAACCTACCATATTCTACCATCAATTTTGCTCCATTCAACCAACATCTTCCTCTCTTCCTTGCCAACCTTCTCTCCATCTCTATCTACATTTATCTCTACCAAGGTCTTTCTGCTTAGACACAAGATGAAGAATAACAACAACAATACCTTTCATTGTCATTATGTTGTTGCTCTACATAATGTCAAGAGGAAGAAAAATGAGCCCATACAATGTTGCATCTTATAAAGATTCTCTTATCACACCTTAGAAGTCATGATGGGGAGTTTTGTAGATTCTTTTAATAACAAAGCACTCGGATGGAGAATATCAAATGTTTTTTATTCTACTTTTATTGAGTGTTTGGGTATTTTCAACATTTTACTATAAAGCAAATGAAAATATAAGCATTAGCTATGATGACAAAGCTTTATTGATCAATGAACAATGTAGGGTTTTATCTTTGTATCCTTACATTACCTGCAAAACATGCCAGGTTTGTAATGCATTGGTTTTCTTTTCATTATCATATCTCTACTATTGTTAAATGTACACTTAATTTTGGGTGTATGCTATTAAATAAATGTATCAATATCTTGTTGCGAAGTCTAAGAATGGGGATTAAATGAACCTAAGAAATGTTGAAAAACATTTTCATACTTTAAAAATCTTATAATGTTTCTATAGTATTTTTAGATTGAATTATGAATTGTTGATGAATTTATGATAGCTTATAATTTTATTGCAATAATTATGATGGAAGATTTGACCTTTATCCTCACATCCAAAGAGCACCCTATGCTTGTGCATGAATGGAATTATGGGTGGAAGGGGAGACCTGTCTGGTTGAGGTTACACACACACACATTTGATATGGGTAGGAGGGGAGAGAAGTCTAGTTGAGGTTAGGGTTTGGTCGCCTGACTAAGGTTTAGATGGTTGGTTAGGGTTCACCATTGGAAGAAATATGGAAGGCTTTGATATGGTGGAATCCGAGGATGAGGTACAATAGGTTGATTATTTTGATGATCCCTTGTCAAAGACTCAGATATTTTTTATGTCACCTTCGCTCTCAACTCACAGAACTATGTTTGTAGAAGGGATCGTGTCCGAGCACATTTTATTTCTCACACGATGGAGGTTCAATCGAAAGAAGAGTCTCTTGGCCAAATTTCTTTGCATGAGGTACAAAATTGATTTCATGATATTCCTTTGTTCTTGGTGGAGGTTGTCCTTTAGATGTATCAAGTTTCAAGAGAGGAGGGTTTCAAAGCTAATAACCAATCTAAACCCTCTGAGTTTCATCCTTCACCAACAAAATGTGTTGCTCTATAGTCAAGTCTTCAATCTTTACCTCAATCTAAGCTAGGTTCACTTTGCAGGAAGGGCATTGGGGTTTTTGGGGATGAGGTGGTAGGTGCTTGTTTTGTGGGGGAAAGACTGGTTTTGGATGATTTTTAGATTGCTAAGCACTAAGGCTTAGTCTCAAGGAGGAAGAAAAGGAGAACAATTAAAAGCAAATGTGGTGACTTGTCATTGATAGTAGAGAAGGATATAATGGTGGAGTAAATTCTTGACCTAAGAGGGCGTACTCTGGTTGGTCGATTTATAGGAAGAAGGGTTTCTATGGAATCAATCTAGTCGTGGCTAAATACCTTTTGGGAGATTGCTCTTGGCTACAATCCAACATTTCATTTTTTTTGTTGAGGGGTTGGTTAGGGTTTATGTTTTGATTGGAGGAAGATTCCATAAATATTTTGAAGGGGGTTTGGTTGTTTGAAAGGGATTTTATGACCCTAAAACCTTGGCACCCTCTGTTTGAATAGAAGGTTGAGCGCATGGATGGGTGGCTAGTTTGGGTGAAACTACCTATGTTACCAATAGAATGGTGGTCAACCTAGAGTTTGAAGGTAATTAGAGATGGATTAGGTCACACCCTTGTCCTTTGCGGTCAGTGGCACCAATATTGGTGGAAGTGGATATGTGCGGGAACCTCTCCAAATCTATTGATTTCGTGTATGAGGGTCGAAGATTCACTCAAATTCTTATTTATGTGAATGTTCCCTTATGTTGTGCAAGGTGTCATATGTTGGGACATATCCAAAGAGACTGCGACAAATATTTCGTTAGAGGATTTTGACACATCACCAAAGTTTTTGGTGGGGGGAATGTTAAGACCTCTTATATGGCGGATCCTTGTTTGAAGAAGGAAGGAGGTGGAGAACTTTGTAATCACAATGTGTTCCATCACTTGATCAATAGGGAGTTGCATAGGGTTGAGTGGAAGAAGGTTGTCATTTGATTGTCGGAGACCTATCAATTCTATTAACTATGGAATCTCGACATACTTTGGGCGATAACATCAAGGGTCGTGTTGAGTCACCAAAATACAATCTTTTCATATCCTTTTCCCTTGATTTTTAATCACTTTCCACTTTCATGTGACTCTGTTTTACTCCATTTAAATATTTATGTGTGAGATTAGGATCAATATTTTCCACTGCACTTATTTTAGTATTTTAAGTGAATTTATGTTTAAAAAAACATATTCTCACTTATTTTTGGAAACTAGCATAGTTTGTTGGTTTTTACAGGAACTAGACTAGTTATTACAGGAACAAGCTATTCCTGTAACTATTCAATTCGTGTGTCAAATCCGAATTTCCTCATTCAACCATGGAATATTTGTTTTAGATATGGGATGATCACTCAAGTATCTTAAATAGAGAAGAATCATGGAGTCTTGGATAATATTTTTTAACAAATATCTTAGAGATTTTGGAGATATTGTTGACTTGCTAATTATTAGAAAAGGGTTGTAACCACATGAGATACTTGTGGATTTGAATTAATTATTGTTTTCTTAGTTTCAAAGCAAATTTATCTATAAATAAGAGTGCCTTCTTCATTCCAAAGGGAGGACTCTTGGAGCAATAATTCAATTTGTGATGGAATAAAACATATTTTGTGAGATCTTGTTTCATTATAGGTTTTAGTTTTATAATTTATGTATTTTTGCACTTAGATTGATTTAATATGTCATAGATTAGCATCAACCTCCACTCTAGAGAGTATGGGCCCTGCTCTAGAAGGATGGAGAGTTGATTAGTGTAGATTGTTTTCGATTTATTTTCCACAAGTTTGTTATTTTCAATTATGTAAGTGTGTTTCCTTTTTATCAAAGCTTTCTAACAATAGGAACAATGATTCAAGGAAATAAGAAGTGCATAATTCATGTCAAGTGATAACATGGTGACAACATGGTCTGAGTAGCATGATCGATGTTCAAGTACATGATCATTGTTAGGAGTGAGTAATGATTGATGAAGTGTGATGTGTTTCATTTCTGCAATTGATTTCATTAACATTTTAATATATTGTCATTAAATTATATTATGAAATATACCAAAAGGAGTATTGTTGTAGAAGTTTCGGATCTTAAGATTGAATACTTAACTACAACCTGATTTACAACACTTATGGATATAGTAAGGTATAATTCAATGATGGATTTGAATTTTGTGCAATTGATTTCATAAAGTAGAATAAGCATTAACCATTTTAAATAGATCAAACTCCAAATGATCCAATTTTGCACATATAGTGTTTGCATTTCAGAATTTTACGTACTCCAGATTCATAATTAAATGTAACAATATTTAAAGCATATAAATTGACTGACACAGTGACAGAGCGTTCACATGATAGCCAAGGACAAGTATTGGAAAAGTCCAGTAAATAAGTTAACATTGTCGAGTTAGGCTCAGTGGATTGCTTCGATCCCAGTAAGTCTTTTTTTTTTGTAAATAAAACGATATATATTACTGCATAATCAGAGTACAAAGCATGTCACATATTTCCATTAGAGATTCGACACTCCCGACCGAGATCATCCAAACAGGAGCCCATGGTCTAGCTATACATATCAAAACTAAATTTGGACATTCCTGGCATAAAATCGCCAAACAGGAATTTGACATATGCAAAGATAAAAATGTTCAAACTCCTAAACATCTGGACTGTTCAGAGTATCTGTCTTTAGAAAAACTAGGCAAAAACAAACTTCCAAAAAAACACAGGGGGAGAGCTCAAAAAACCAGAGCATTAATCGATGGTGACAGTAGGAGGCCCCCTGCAGTGGACTCCAGGGCTTGATGAGGAACATGCAACTGGTTCAGATCATTAGCCGCGCTCCCCGGAGGGTGTAAAGTGCCACCATGAGCTTTGCTGCCTAGGTCCCCGTCGTTTTTTCCCCTGAATGACGAAGGTGAGGCTAATTTTCTTGGCTATGGCGTCAATTTTCGAATGCATTACTCGGCTATCCAAGTTGTGGGATTTCCATGATCTGACGGGTTCTTCATCCCCTCTATGTTTATTGAGGAAGTCCATTAGAACATGAGCCATCATATTTTTGGTGACCCAATAGGTCATGAGGGTCCGCACGTAGAGAGAAGCCCAGCTTGCAGTAGTACCAGGGTCAACCACCCCACTCTTCGATTTCCTGGAGAACCTCTTCGAAAGGTAGATTCTCAACAATGTTCCAAAGGTCCTTCTCAATGCCGTCAATATATTCCCTAACAGAAGAGGAATTCGGTCCCAAAAGAAAGAGGCGAAGTCATGCAACCAGGTCTTGGATGAGGCACGGGTCACACGCCCAAGGTCAAACACTGCCCTTCATCGATGATTCCCCACTTGCAGAGAGGCCACCAGCCTCAGAACCCCTAGACTTCGAAGAATTAGAACAGCGAGTTGGTGCCATTTTGATGACCTCCAGAATATCGAGTGGTCTGACCCAGAAGAACCAGCCACTATCACACTTAGCAATACTCTCGCACTCGGCTAAACTTGCAGAGTAAAATTCAGACCAGTAGAGGGGTGGAGAGAAAGGGAGATGAAGGAAGCGAGACGAGCGAGGTTTATTTGTAAACTGGATCGTCATTATGGGGAGAACAGTGGAATGACGGGAGATCATCACAGAGTACGAGGGAGATCTTGACATGAGCAGAAGCCCATAAAAGGAAATGAAGGAAAAACATAAGAGGGTACATCGAAAAATGCCCCCAAGCAAATTCTGGGACTTGCCACGCTTGAGATCGGGACGAAACCTGTCACTCCTAGAAATCATGGGTACGACAGACGTCAAGAAAGATAGGGATGATCAGAGGCACGAGGTATTCTCATAACTTCCCCCTGTCCTGCTGCTGACGTTTACCGGGGTAGTGGGATCATGATCAGACGGTTGACGATAGCCTTCCAGGTCCGCATCATCCAGGTGACAATAGGGTCTTATCCAGTCAGCTTCATGAAAGTCAGACACGGAGCTAGACAAGAGGGTAGTGCCAGCCTCGATACCATGATTGGTAAGGAGGTTCGTGACCTTGTTGGCTTCACGTTTTACATGGACAAAAGATATTGCCTGTAAATTTGCGAGAAGAGTCTTCAAATAATCCAAACGGGCTAGGAGACGCCAGCTGGAGGATACTTTCTCCGGGGATTCATCATGAAGGATTTTTTTTCCATGCGGACTATAATCTGTGAGTCACCTTCCCAGGATAACTGGGGGACTAAGATTCCGCAAGAGAAAGAAAGACACCCTGGATAAGGCCTTCCAGTTCTGCAAAGTTATTGGTGTCATGGCCAATAGCTCTGAAGAAAACCCTCACAATGGTACCAGAGTTGTTCCTGCAAACCCCGCCGAAACTTGCTAGGGCCCAGATTTCCCCGGGAAGCACTGTCAAAGTTAATCTTGAAGCCAGGGGAAGAAGGAGGAGACCAAAGCACAGGAATTGCCTGTCTGCAGACCACGGGTCTCCATCGTAGCCCCGCAAGATTAGACTGAAGAAAACCCCAGCCAGCAACAATGCGAAGATCCCCTTGAGAGAGGTATTTATCCTGATCATGCCATTGTTGACTCCTAATAGTTTATGTCATGTTGTTGACAAGATTAGTCCACACGATATCCTCCCTGTGCGATTTATCTCTGAAGATTCGCTCATTCCTTTCTTTCCATGTTGTCCAAAACACCATTCTTGAGAAAAGCCACCAAAGAGTGCTAATGATAGGATTCGAGAAGGCTTTAAGATCCCAGGACTGGAGGGTTTGGTCAGGGTAGCCTCTGACACGATGACTTCTTCTGAAAATAATGGCCCCTTTGTCCCAGAGGGAAGAAGGGAATGGGCAGGAATCAAGGAGGTGCTCAATAGTCTCTTCAGAATTTAAACAAAGGGGACAACGAGAGGGTCCAATAATCCCACGCTTTCTCAAATTCTCACTAGTTAGAATCCTTTTCCACATAACAAGCCAACAAAAAACAGACATTTTAGGCCAAATATTCATTTCCCAGATTTTTCACCAGATTTTCTCCTCTTCCTCCACATCTTGGATGCGGATTTCGTAAGCTTCTTTAACACTGAAGGTGCCTCTCTAAGAATGACCCCATCTAAGCTTATCCGGGGAAGTGTTGGTTCTGATTAAACGGTCCTATAAGAACAAATCAAAAGAGGATAGATTCTCAGCCGAGGATGAGTCGTCCTAGCTCGCAGCATGGAACCAACTCCTGTATCCTCCTTGGGTATCAGGGTCCCAGTAGTGGCTGACCTTTGTTTTTCCCTTTGCTATGCCATGATCCCGGATGGTTTGCCACCTGGGTTCATCCCGTAGCTTGGGGAGCTGGTTCCAAGAGTCATCCCAGAAATTGGCTAAATCCCCATTGTGAATTTCCCATAAGCAATGGTCATGAATAAGATATCTGCCTAAAAAAGATTTGTGCCAAATTGGAGATCCCTGCTTTTCCTTGTTGAATCGGATTAGGATCCCCCGATCTCTATCCCTTGCATATTTGATGTGCCAAAGCCTGACCCAAGGTTCATTTCGATAATTACACCAACGCCACCATATTTTGGCTCCATAAATTTCACTAAGAATCTCAGGATCTCTCAGGCCAAGACCACCCTTTGTCTTGGGATTGCAGAGGTTGGCCCATCCAACCAGCGCGAACTTAGCTTTGGCTTCCTTGCAGCCCCAAATAAAGGATCTTTGAATGTGTCGAATATCCCTGAGGATGGACTTGGGAGCAGAGAGCATTGAAAACAAATAGACATGCTGGCCTAGAGGACGGATTTGACCAGAACCAAGCGGCTGGGGAGGTTAAGGGGGCAGAGAGTCCAACTTGCCAATTTTCTTTTCATCATGTCCAGTAATTCTTGCCACGAGATAATGCGTACCGTGCCTTCAGCTAAAGGGACACCAAGATATTTGGTGGGAAAGGTGCCACGGTTGAAGCCAAGAATTCTTAGAATGTTATGTTGGGTCAGGGTTGGGGTGTTGAAGAAAAAGACTTGAGATTTGCTCGGGTTAACTTCCAACCCAGAGGCTTTTGCAAAGAGCACTAGAAACTTGTTAAAATACCTAGCTTCTTGGACTAAAGGGTGCCCCATAAGCATGGTGTCGTCCACAAATTGCTGGTGCATCTGTTTATCCATGCCTGCATGGAGAGAGAGCCCTTAGAGACCACCAGTGTCAGCTTGAGATTGCAGGAGCTTGCTAAGACCTTCTGCCATGAGGATGAAAAGAAAAGGGGAGAGGGGGTCCCCCTGTCTGATACCCCGATAGTCCTGCATAAGTATGGTAGGAGAACCATTAAGGAGGATGGAAAAGAATGGAGAAGACACCAGGTTCATGATCCAGGCAATCCACCCCCTACTGAAACCAAACTCCTCCAGAATGCTTCTCATGTATTTCCAACTGATTTTATTGAAAGCTTTTGCTGTGTCAAGTTTGATAAACATACTCGATTTCTTGGTGACTTTGAGGGAGTGCATGGTTTCCTGAATAAGGAGGACGTCGTCAACAATTTGTCGGCCCTCCACAAAGCTAGATTGCTCAAGACCGATCAGATTGGGGAGGAGGGGTTTGAGCCGATTTGCTATAACTTTGGATATGATTTTGTATATTACGTTACATAGGGAAATTGGTCTCAACTTACCTGGGGTATTGGCACCGTCTTCTTTAGGGATGAGGGACAAAAAAGTGGCATTGAAGGCTTTTAACACACCACCGCAACATCTATATTCTTCCACTATCTGATGGACATCTGACTTGATGAGGTCCCAAAAGAAGTGAAAAAAGTTTGAGGTAAATCCATCAGGTCCTGGAGCTTTCCCCAAGGCCATTTGATTCACAGCGTCCTCCACTTCCTGCATGGAGACCAGTTTGCAAAGCATCTCATTCTGATCATGAGAGACGAGAAGGGGGATGAGTCTGGTTATTTTTGAAATATCTTGACTGCGATCCGCAATGTCTTCTTTTAGGATGGTTTCAAAATGGTGGACGAGTTCCTCTTCAATTTCATTCCTGGTCATGGCCTGTTCTCCATTGGATTTGCAAATCTTGAGGATTTTGGATCTATATCGGTTTTGGATGACATAATTATGAAAGAACTTTGTATTTCTCTCACCCTCCTGGATCCATTGGATACGAGATTTTTGCTTCCAGTAGGTCTCTTCTTGCCTTTCCCGAGCTTCAAGACGTTTCAGGAGGCAATGTTCCTGTTCTCTTAACTCTTCGTCCCATCCCGTTTCCATGCCCTTCTTTTCGAGGAGTTCCAGGTTTGCAATCAGCTGCTTTTTGTCTTGGAAAATATTCCCAAAGTCCTCCCTGTTCCAAGTGTGAATCTTGGATTTCAAAGCCTTTAGCTTATGTTGGAATTGAAACATTCTAGATCCTGCAAGGGGGACCATCTCCTGCCACCACTGCCCCACAAGATATTTGAAGTGCTTGTGGTCCAACCAGAATTGTTCAAAACAAAAAGGTCTGAAAAGGTTGTTGGTCGAGAGATCCCAGGACAGGCAGACAGGCCAGTGATCAGAACCAGCCATCCGAAGAACACTGGCGTTGACCTTGCCATCTCCCCAAGCAATATCCTCAGTGGCAAGGAATCTATCAAGCCTTGAGGTCACCAGGTGGGTCCCGCCACATTTATTATTCCAAGTGTACCAGCCGTTTCCAGTTTCAACATCCACTAACGGATTGATGCTAAGGTTATCTCAAAATTTTTCCTGGTAACGGTCCAGTACCCAACGGCCACCTTTCTTCTCATAAAGGGAAGAAATCAGGTTGAAATCCCCGCCAACAGTCCAAGATCCTTCTGAGGCATGAGCAGAAACCCACGAAAGAAAGTGGAGGAAAGAGTCCTTGTGGGGGGCAGCACTTGGACCATAGATATTGACAAGGGTGCCAAAAGTAGCGAAATCGAGAGTAGAGAAGTCATACGTGAGAGAAAACCTGTTGGCTCTCCAATTGGATAACGAGAAAGAACGAGGTTTCCAGAGGACTTCCAAACCCCCAGCCATGCCAGAAGCATCGATTGCCATGAATTCATAGCCTCTCCATATTCTCGGCCTAATCTTTCCCAAGGTATCAAAGGAACATTTAGTTTCTTGCATGAAGAGGATGTTGGGTTTCTCCTGCTTTACTTTCCTAGACATAGCTTTTATTTTCTGAGGATGATTGCACCCACGAACATTCTAGGAAACTATCTTCATTGGGTAACTTGGCTAATAGCAGAAAATGCAGCCCTGATTGTCGGGTACTGCCCAGACTCAATAAGCTTAACCCCTATTTCGGCTATCCACTGCTTATTAGATTTTCTTCCTCATTTAAGATCTTCCACTGAGGATTTACGCTTGAAACCGGACTAGGCGTCTACCCGGATGCCCAGTTTCTGACTGGCTTTGGTTTTGATAATTGCATCCTTAAGCAATTCCAATTGTCTACAGGATACATGCCCTTTCCCCTTTTTTTCGCATTCTTTTTCAATCGCGTCTAGATCTAAATCTACTAGATCAACTTCCTCTTCGTCGTCTTCCTCCATGATAGCAGAAGGGTCATTTGTGGTGGGGTCTGGGTTCAACATATCCATGGACTCGACCCCTGTTGGAACCGAGATTTCCTTTTCCTCCATATGAATCTTGCCATCGTTGGTGACCTCCTCTAGGATCTGGAAGGGATTTTTGTTGGACGAGCCATTATCCACCTTTTCCTTACACTTATGGTGGTTGTCACCAGAGTTTTGCTTTCGGCGGTTTCAAACCTAAGTGAAGCCTTCCTTATCTTTGTTCCCTTCTTGATCAGATCTGGGTGGGGGATTAACCTAGTTAGCCCTTGGGAAATTCCTGCCAAAGTGGCTCTATTCGTGGCACAGACTACAATGGAAAGGAAGCTATTCATAGTCAATCGGCTGAACCCATTCTTCATCTTCCCAGTTCAGACTGATGGCTTCGGGGAGATTTTTGGATAGGTCCATGTAGACACAGATCCGGGCACATGCAATGTACCGTTGTTGTTTTGTCTGGTCAACCACTTTTATGAACTCACCTAGGGTATTGCCAATGGCCTACAGAATTTTGAGATCCCAAAATTCACAGGGGAGAGTATAAAGCCTGATCTAGATCGGGGCAACCTTCAAATCTTCCGTTTCTGGGTTAAAACGTTCTTTCCATGGCCTGAGATATAGACTTTCCGAGAAGAAGAAGTAAGGGCCGCCTTCAAGCACTCTATCCCTATCTTCCACATTGAAGAAAATTATGGTGAAGAAACCCTTTTCCCCCAAGTGTAGATCGTACTCCCCTTTTGGGTTCCATGTGCTTTTGATCCATCTGACCATATCTCTCTCACGCGGCCAAATCCCAATGAACTTGCCAATCAAGGCCTTTTCCTTCCATTGTTCTATTCTCTCACGGACTTTCTCCACACGAATCTGAAGAGCAGGGATCAAGGGGGTTTTGGGAAGGCACCCCTCGGGACCCAGCTTTCGCCGTCCTTTTGTTCCTCGATCCTCAGTTTCAACAGTATCCTTCCCTAGTCTTACCCCCGGGGGAGGCAGATCCGCATGCGTAATGTTCTGGGGCAGCCTGCAGGAGGTCACGCAGGGCCTAAACCTCACGGCCGACACTTCTGACAACTGCAGAAAATTGCACTATCTTTCGAAACCCTAGAAGCTCTCCAAAAAGTACTGAAGCATCCTCATGCCAATCGAGTGCATAGTAGGGGCATCACTAGGAGAGTCACGATCCTGGTAAGTCTTTTACTATACATGATGGTTCTTATATTGAAATGAAAATTTCTTCTAGTAAGGGAGGGGGTTCCAATTTTTCTTCTAAGGTCACCCCTCAAAGAGGTCGACTACCTAAGGATAAGGCTGTAGGTCCACATTATAATAAGAGAGCGGTGATGAACCCAGTTGTGTGCGGGAGGGGGGATCTTTGTTTTGTTCAGAAAGTGGTGTTTAGGGAGACTCCTTTCTTGAAGATCAACCTCCCCTTAATTCGAAGGAATTGAGGGGGAGGCAATATCACCTCTAGCCAAAGAAGGGTTCATCCTCAATCTCCTTCGAGGTTTGAGGGGAGTGGGGGCTCAAAAATAAGTCCTTTTTATGTACTCACTACTTCAACAGAGTTATTCTAATGAATAGATCAAACATGAATTTTCTCTTGGAAAAATTATAAATAATATTAATATTCAATAAATAATAATATAAATTACAATAAATTGCTAATCACAATCATAGTCCATTATGTCTGCTTCAAATATTTATATATATTAGTTACCTAGTCATTAAAGTTATCAAAGAAAAATAATGAAAATATTGGAAACAAGATATTTATGTAATCAAAACATCTAAATCCTATTTATGTTTGTATGCTTATTAGTTTGTTGATCCAAACATTGGTTGAATCTTATTCATTAAAATATAGCTTGTGGATTAGCAATTCCAAATTCATTTAAGTTCACAAAAGAACAATACAGACCCGCAGACCATATTATATATATGTACTAAATAAACCAATAAGAGTGCAATGAATATTAATTCACAAAAATACACTCCTAATTCTACTTGATCACCCACATTTGCTT
This sequence comes from Larix kaempferi, assembly GCA_027924585.1. Classification (NCBI taxonomy): domain Eukaryota; kingdom Viridiplantae; phylum Streptophyta; class Pinopsida; order Pinales; family Pinaceae; genus Larix; species Larix kaempferi. The sequence continues at coordinate 28,143,175 of BSBM01000904.1, read as the reverse complement.
CACCACTCACATTTGCAACATCCTCTTCTTGACTCGGTGCAACAGTTCCAATGGGTACATTTTCAAAAACCCATTTTACCCTAGGTGTAAATGTAGTAACAAACTACCAATTTTCGTGAGAGACATCAAGGTGGAAGAAAAATTCCTCACAATGTTCTGGAAGTGTAAATGATTTAGCCCGAGACGTTGGCATTTCTTTAATTATGTCAATAGAATATTATTTGCTATCTAGGCCATATCTAATAGATCTCCTTCTACCAAACAAATCAAACCATTCATTTTCCAAAAAAAAACAAGATTAACTAACCTATAGTTGAATTTAATTATTTGTTGAATGGTGTCAACATAATCACATTGTCCTTCCATAAGGTTTGTATCTATTGAAGTTGCATGACTGGTTTGATTAAACAAAACAAACACTCCACAATCACATGTTTGTTTTATATAATCCACATCCTCCACTCTAAAATGATGACCATATGCCCACATAATAGGATATGTTCATACCTTCATGCATTAAAAAATTGCATGCTAAGATCAATAATTAAACTTAAATTTGTAACAATACATAAATACGTTCAATTAAAATTTATGTAGTTATTCTCATTATCAATGCAATATTACATATCATACTTTCACATCAAATTTCTATGCTTGCACCTGGTTCATTTTTCTTGTTGGTTAGTCCCAAATTTTGAATTTTTCTTCTTCACCTATGTGTTTGTGCACTTTGCAAGCCATCGACCACATAATTCTCCAAGGAGTGGAACACATGATGGGTTTGACCTTCTAAACAAGTGTATGTATTCATGTCATTTTTTTTCGTATCTCATCATATATTGCCACCAATATCCTAGTAGCCTCCATATTAAATAAAATGAATTTCTTCATTTAATCCCATTTGTCTTCGTCTGCAATGTTTGACCACTTAGTATTATTCATTTTCACAAGAAAAAGCAATTGTTCCATATATATATATATATATATATTGAAAGATGGACCCGAGTATCCATAAAGCTAGCAGGCACTTTCTAAAAAATACAAACAATTTCCATTATTTCATTGTGCCATCTAGAGATATTCATGACATGTATCTCTTTGGATGTGATCCACCTAAAGTCAAGACAACCTTAGTTAATACTATTTAGTAATTTCATATAAAAGGTTGACATAATACTACTTTGTGTTTTGAAATATATACTCAATTAAGATAAATCAAGCTTATGTTGAATATTCCTTTGAGGTCGGGATGTAGGTTCACTAAAGTCTGACTAGGGAAATACACAAAATCACGACAAGATACAACTCACTAATCCAACAAGGGAATATCCAAAATAATGAAGACAAAGACTCAACTTTAACGAAATCTAACAGGTGGAGTGTTGATGGAAACAATGGATCAAAGAAAGATCAAGACAAGGAAGGTGGAAGGAGATTGTTATAACACCAACGAGTTGAATATCTGATAGAACTAAGTTATGAACAAAAGAGAGATTAGAGACCAAAAGGAACCCCTAACAATGAACAAGTGAGTAATAAAAATAGATTATTGAACGTGTGAATGCATAGTTAGTCATTGCACTTGTCGTTGTTAGGGTATTTCCTCTGTTACAATCAACCTACAAGTTTTGAACTAGTGTACTACCATGGGTAACCATACCATACGTAAATATAGAGAAACCCTTTCTTTGTACTATAAGTTAGTGTAAACCATGGTCCAAACATGCATTATGGATAGAAAAAATAGTAGTCCATAGCTCACACTAGGATGACTCAAGGTAAAGGAAATTTTAACCAAGTAAACAACTCAAAGAGTGTGCCCTAATGGGTTAGAGACATTCAAGGTCCCAAGGGAGGCTCTTGATTACAAGAGACCCAACAAGTGCATGGGCCCAAAAGAGGTCCAGTTAGAAAAGAATTATCTTCATTGGGTTGACCAACTTATTAAAGCTAAATATGTGAGTAAAGGGGAAATACCAAGGTCTAGAGATGCTAATTATAGAACCTTACTATTTCACTAGAAATCCAAAATTACACATCTATACCACATTAAGGGAGCTCAAAAAGAAAACTTTAGTCATTGCTAAAATGGATTAGAAAACCTTGATGTCCTCATAAGGTAAGTAAAGGAGAAACCTTAACCATTGATAAGATAAATTGATTTTGACTTTGTTTAAGTATAACTAATGCACCATAAAAACTCCACATAACAATATTCAAAGGGACTCTATATTAAAAATTCTAGCTAGTTAATCATTAACAAGGGAAAAGTCTAAAAATATTGTGTATATGTTAGTCCATATAGTGGATCATTGCAATCATCAATATTGTTACAAAATGTGCTATAGGTGACGTTGGTATAAAATAATTTGGTATCAAAATAATTTGTAAAAATGTGAAGAGGATTTTAAAAAACCTATATCGAATTCTAATTCCATGGATTAAGGTGGAGCGTGCTCTCCTAATTATAGTTTTATAGAATTAAAGATAATGTACCTACTTGGTGTCTTTCAAAATTCTACTAGTGGTTGTATTGTATTCATTTCATTATGAGAGGAATCCATTGATGTAAAGCAAAATTCAATTTGCTTCAACCAATATCCTATCCTTGTAAGGAGTCTTTTGATTCTCAGGGACAAGCCTCGTATCCCTGTTGCAAAAAAACTAGAAGAATATATAAATTTTTCATCAAATTAGATTTGCATCCATGTAAGAACACCGATTTTTTTTTCCTTTAATGGTCAAAATTAGATTTGAATCAATGTGATAACGCCATAGATGCTGCTTCAGTTTTTGAGTTCCACCTGATCATTCTACAGTAAGAGTTCCATCTTGAATCCTGTTCATTACTCTCAAATATCTCTCGCTACAACTCTAGGATAATACATTTTAACAAAAGCATGCATTTGAACTGATCATCACCGAAAAAAAATGCTACGAAATGCGTTGATTGCATTTGTTAGTGAGAGATTAACAATGAAGCTTTTATTATCTTAGCTTTGACTCATCGTTTTACGCCAATATGGAAAGAAACCATGGACAATATACAACATGGTTCGTTGAATTCATGTGTTTTTCAGTAGTTGTTATATGAAAAAACTCCAACAAGACAAACCATTCAAATACAATTATGCATGGCTGCGTAAATACTGTAGCTGCCCTGCAAATTGATGTATGATAACTGTCATGTTTTCTATATATATTTGGAAGCAAAAATTATTATGACCATGAGCAGTTCTTGCTGTGCATCATGCAATTAATCAGCCGTAACCTGCATTGCTAATTATCTATTTCATGTGGGACACTTCTACTACTACAAGGCTTCTATAATGAATCCCAAGTACGCAGTCTGCTTGGAGTAAATTATCGCATATATCTACAGAGATCAATTAATAAGTCCATTCATTATGTAAACATTCTCTAACGACTTGAAGCATTCTAATCTTCAAATGCAGTATAGCATATTAACCTAACTCCAAATGCATTTGCAGAGAGATAAATCTATGTAAAACATTTTTTGACATTAAAATTTGTAATGCATGCCTTGCTGATCAGCTATGGACGAGGGCTAGGAGCTGGAGGACGACTGAATATCCTATATTGCACTGGCTTCTTGGTTGGTTTCTTTGTAACAGGTGGCGGATCAGACCTCCCATAATCATCTAGTTCAACAAATTCTGGGTTTGCATCTTCGTCTTCAACTTCACTGCCTTGACGATCCTCCATAACGTTTCTGCTGCTTCTTTTTGTTCTTTTATTTACCTCACTACTTGCATCAAACTCTTCCTGCCCAAAACAGAAAATACTATTGGAATATGATATTTTGATAATATCAAAAAATTATGTGTATGAAGATTTTCACAATGGTTATCATTGTATCAGAGTTTTTGGTTTTTACAGTGGATTGGGTTTTATTTTATCTCAACGCTTTCCAGTGATCCGAGGACTTGGAAGATTCCCAAAAGCTAAAATATATAGAAAAGAGCCCAGATAGATAATTATATAGAGTAAACTAGAAAAGTTGGAAAAGATTAAACTCCAACACAACATAAAATCCAAAAACTCTGACACAATATTCAGAATCATCAATATTGCCTCATTTTCAAAGGGTTTTCCACAAAAATTACAACAAATTATTAATGATAATGGCCTGATCCATCTTAATCCGGATTAAGTACTCTGAGGTTCTATTCCTTAACAAAAGAAACCCCATAGGTATCAAAAATATTGGAATGTGCTTATTTCTCTTAGCATTGAGCATCCATGTGAATGCAATTTACAGGTATACCAACCCCCACCCATTATTTCAGTCAGAGTTTAATCGATCTATGCTAATTTGCTATACTCATCCAGAATTTTATATTATATTAGGTTACCCACGCATGCAAAGATATATAAAAGTAACCCATGTCTACCCTGATAAAGCAAACAACATGCATATAAATCCCATTCAAATGGGCTTGAAACTATACATTACCATGATTCCTCCTTCACCATGGTTCAAACTGATACCGCAAGGAACCTCTCTATCACCTGCGCAGATCGTTAAAGTTTCAGAAACTATCCCTATTATTATGACAACAAACAAAAAAGATGAATGAAAAGTTAAGACACACCATGAGGATGGGACCTGGGCAATGCCCAAAGGAAGATGAAGAGCAATGGCAATATACAGACCCACTTCATTCTGTCTGTTCACTTCTTCTCTCACTGCATATGCAAAATGGGTGGACGAAGATAGCAGTGTTAATGCCGTCATTGGTTGCCGCTGATCTCATTGATTTGAGGTTCTATCGAGCGAGGGACCGAACACCAGAGCCATGGAGAGGCTGCAGGTATGAGTTGGTGCAGGACCTCTCGAGTAACGTGTTGAGTGGGGTGGTCCTCATAATAATGCTCGTAATGGCATTCAATTACATGAACAAGGTGTCAGTATATGGAGATTTAATGCTCTCCTTGGTTTCAATGTCTTCAGCTGCTTTTATTGCTCGCAGTCTGGACTCCCTACTTACACAGTTACGCTGTAATATACTGAGATACCGCAGAGAAGGCAAGCTGTGGCCCATGAGTACACAACGAGTTTGCTTTGTGATCCATCCGAAGATACAATATGACATGCTATTTATGAATGAGGTCCACTTTGATGTTTACAATTACATTGCGGCAGGATATACTATTATTTTTTAGATTATTTGGGTAGTGTAAGTGATTAAGTTATGACTTACATTCCATGAGAAGTTAGTTTTAGACTTTTTACCACAATTATGATTGGATTGGGTTAGGTTAGATTCAAAGTTTATAAACCAAATAAAATTGAAAATCATTAAAAATAGAAAAAAATTGGTAACAAACAAAAACAAGTTTGTAATAAGAAACACAACTTTTTCCAAGTTTGTAATACCATGGTGTGGCTGGATAAGTCACTGATTTGTTTGTGACTCTCAGCATAACTCAGAGGCTGATAATTTATCTAAACTGACATTAGCTGATGATGAAGGTTTCATTTTGTGGGATGAAGTTCACGAGGGTTGCAGAGTTGCCTATGGCTCTGTAAACATCTTTGAGATCTAGTTTTGGCTAATATTGGATCAGTCTGGTTGAGACTCACTTCATGTACTATTTGTTTGTGTTTATGAATAACAATATTATGTCTTTTTTCTACTGAAAAAAAGAAGAAGAAAGAAACACAACTTTCCAAACAATGTCGTGTAAATTTCATAAATCATACAAATTAATAATAAAAAAGATTGTGTTAAAGCCTCAAAACTTTGGTGTTTCTTATAGTTTTATTTTGGTGGATTAGTTTTAGTGATTTAGTATTATAAATTGTAAATACAAAATCATAAAATTTAAATATCATATTTTTATTATAAAATATAAATAATTAATAATAATATAATTATCTAATTAAGTTTATTGGACGTGGTTTGGGTGGTTGACAGGAATGAATATTACCCTCTCAGTCAAGGTTCAATCCTTGTAATGGACATGTTTGAGACCTTAATGAACAAAATATAATTATCTAATTAAATATTGAATTGATGTATAATTTTATTATCTAAACACAAGCCAATTTTTTTAATTAAAAAAATGATTGTTTACAAAATGTTAATATCAACATATGAAAGAACATTATCAAAATGTTAATTTCAAATATTTATATACATTTTAATATCGTAAGGTAAATAATTTTATTAAATAAAAACATTTTATATTACATTAATTTTTATGATTTGGATTTTGGTTTTATAGAGACAAACATAGGCTAGAGGTTCTCAATATTACTCTATTTCTTATGGTTTGACGATTGTTGATATATTGTAATGAATAATGGTAAAATAATATATGTAACAATAATAACAACAATATAATTATCAAGGACAGTTTGTAGAGTTGAATATTGATTAAAAAATATATTGCCCCTCTCATAGTTCTCGATTGGATCACGAAAGAATACAAGCCTATTCATAATGTATCAAACCAATGGAAAGCTTTGGCTTTATCCTTCCTAGTGTTGGGTCCTTTCTTTGGTTGGAGAGTAGGAGAAGGGTCCCAAGTGAGGACTAGATCAAAAACTATTATGAGTTGTAGGAGAGAGATATTTCTTCCCGAGGACTTACTTCTCAAAGATAGGGGAAATCACACTCTTAATTCCATCAATAAGTCGATGGAGACCACCATTTGGAGACAGGGTTGGATGAACTCGATAGGCATGGCGTTAATAGGAGAAAATAGTCGTCAATGGGATTTGTTTATCAGTGAACTATTGTGAGCCCATATTCGAGTAAAAGAAACCTCTAATGAACTAATCTAGAATTATAATAAATTAGGGGGTTATTATTTTGTCAAGATGGGTTATTAAGCACTCAACACTCAACAATAACATGGATATGATTAGTTATTAGTGAACAAACTTTGGGAGGTGAAGGCTCCCTCCAAAAATAAATTTCACATGTGGCTTGTTCTTGCAGACAAGGTACTAACATGGGATAAACTGTATAGGAGGGGGAAATAGTGGCCTAGTCGATGTCCTCTATGTAACACTCAGGAGGAACAAATCCTCATCTTTTTTTGAATTGTGAACTGTTACCTCACAAGTTTGGAAGGAGGTAGAAGATTACTTAAAATTGAACTCACTTTAGGCTGGAATCAACCTACATGATTGTCTTAGAAGCTGGTCCACTCGAATGGAACTGGAGATGATCTAGGTAATGCCATTCCTGGTTTTATGGGGAATCTGGCTTGCTCAGAATGTTGCCCTCTTTGAAGGTATTTCAACACCAACTTTCAAATTTTCTACTCAGGGACTGAGCTTGTTACCTCAGTTTAAAATGGTTCCTAAGTAGTTGGCTCCAAGATCTCTAAAAGATCTGCAAATTGACATGTCAATTCCTCAGGGATGCTTTAGTGGTGTATGCTAGGGAGATAACATATTAGTTGGAATTGGGTTATGTTTCCATCTATCTAAATCTCACTATGCTCATTTCAAATTTAATTTTGAAACTAGTACAAATAATTTAGGAGAGCTTATGGATTTATATTACTTATTAAAATTTGTTCTAGATAGAGGATTGTCCTCTTTAGGGTTTTTGGACACTCTCTTTTGGTGATTAAATGGATGAAAGGTGAATCTCGGGTTCAGAATATTGGCATGTTACCCATTGTTGAACAACTCAAGGAGATTGTTGGTCACTTTCAGCTTGTCAACTTCACACATGCATACAAAGAATTGAATAAATTTGTTGATAAGGTTTCTAAGGGTTGGGTTTGTTTGAAAATCATTTTATTATCATTGAATGCCATCGGGGTCATGAGGAAGAACATATGAGATTTTTCTAAATGAATTATAAGTGTGTGTGTGTGTGTGTGTGGGCGCGCGCACGTGCTAGAGGATTTTGGAGACACTTAATTTTTTATGCTATTTGAGGTTTGATGACTGTATACTCCATAAGGGGTCTTGTGATATGTATGGTTTGTTAACTCTAGAAGGAGCTTATAAGAACAACATATAGTCTGCTCAAGGATTACCTTATTGGAAGTTATTTTTGAACTATGTTGTGGCACCTGATGATTGTAATTCTTATTCTACTTGAATGAGAATTACATTTTTTTCTTTGGAAACAACAACAACAATATCAAATAATTATTATAAAAGCAAATCCATTGATATAATCTAATAAAAAAATTATTTGAAGGTGTGAAAATGAATGACAATTTGGAGAGGTGCTCATTCTATGGGTGAGGTAGATCAATACTATTTGGAGAATCCATATGCAATAGGCTTGGAATTGCTACCAAATAGAGGACCTCCATAATTATTAATGTGCTTGGTCGAAAATTGGAAGCATGAGAGGAGAACGATCAATTGAGTCAATGAATTCCCATTGAAGAAATTAAATAGGAAAGAGACAATCTCATCCTAATTTCACCTTAAACCAAAGCAAAAAGACATGCAAAAGACTAGAGTAGAATTGTAACTACATAAATAAAGCAATGCCTTAATCTAGGTTGTATCCTCCTTGCTAAATCAACTTTTTTGTGTTTGGCATATTATATTGGGTGAAAAAGAGGTCGGTTTCACATCTTTATTTAGTTTAGTTCTTGCAATCTTGTTGCAAAACACTATTTTTTGGGCATAACAACAAATTATAGAAAGGCGCAAAGCAAGCATGAAGATATATAACAAGGAAACCAATCCAAATCACTAAGTGGGAAAATAGATAGAAAGTTTAAATCAAGATTGTAAAGTTTATAAAGATGCTTAAAATGTGAGGAAATGTGTCATACAAGACCTAATTAAGGAAAACTGTTGGACAATTATGCATTGCAGTAGATAAAAGAGGTGTCAGTAATCAAACAATTCCTCTGAAGGAATCTATCAACTAGGATATTTACATGTGGGGTTTTCATGGTGTATCTAAGTCATGCATGGCCTACCTTATGAAAATACCAAGGTTCTCATATCCATCCCAGTGACATGGATCATGCCATTCTATTAAATCCCCTCCTTTGGATTACCTTATTATGCTCTAAATGTGTGATTATGGTCTCATGATTTGTACATTGCCTTGAATATTCCAATGGTTAACTAACCAAAATAGATCTAAAACTTATAGCTACTACAATGACCTTGTGCTTAACAACATGACTATCTTTTTGTATTTTTAGTGCTTTAACATAAATAAACACACAACATTTGGATTCTTTCAATTAATTCCATGACATAATTGCCAAAATATAATAGCAAAGACACACAATGGAACACAATATTTACCCCGGGAAACCCAATGTGGGTAAACCTAATAAGAAAAGAAGGATTGTGACTTTCGTCTTTTATGTACTTGATACTACAATGAAAGTACAAAGCGGTTGAGCTTGCTAGAAAGCTATGAGGAACTAAGGTATTCTACAATCATCTATAGTATGATTTTGTCTGTATGTTCTATTACTCTCACTACTCATACTATGGAACACGATTGGTAGTTTAAAAAGTTGAACTTGTTTCCCTCCTTTACTAGGATTTCGATAGCTAGAATTAGGGTTAGATTTAAGGTATTAGAACCCTCTTAGACTCTTCATGATGCTTCTAGAAGTCTCTAGTGGATTCTCATATTCTACTACCTCTACATGTGTGAGTTATAGTATATTAACATGGCTACCACTTGGACATGTGAGGAATAATTGAACCGTTACCTTGTCAAGGGATCACATACAAACCTCATCTGATGAAAATAAGCCACAACCCACACTTGGAAATTAAAGAACAATAGGTCATACCAAGGACGTGAAGGACTTATATCCTTCAGGTTCGAGGCCCAAAAATTCAACTTCTTTGACCCGGAAACATAAATCTCTTGTCCATTAGTGTTAGTTTTAGGATCTAATCCTAACCGACCCTTCTAGGTCCCAAATTATATCACACCAATTATAAAGCATCAATAAACTCATATTGTAACTATGTAGATCCATTTTAGATTTCACTTCCCATATTAGGAGGATTTTGGTCAGCAAAAGTCTTAGATCATTTGAAGGAGATGAGGAAACAATTCCTCAGTTTTATCCTCAGAGTATCATTTGGCCTTAGTTGGTAGTTGCATCTTCAATCTACATGCAATATTTCTTGTTAACCCCTTCTGGTCACTCTAATATTATTTTGCATAACTTAATATCTCCTTGTATTTATGCATATGCACATGGTGCCAAGCCTTCTATGAAACGTAACAATTGGCGCTCTTCATTCTCATCCAGCATGGATGGGTCACATATTTTGAAGATCTCTCCATTTACCATCGAGTAAATGAGCATACAAGGTGGAAGTTTGAATCTATAAAAAGCATTACATACCTTATCCAATACCTCAAAAGCTTCATATATTAGGGCCTTGATTTTCTTTCCTAGTCCATGTAACCTTTCTTTATTAATATGCAACCAAACTTTGTATCCTACTTGAAATTCTTTTCAACCCTGTGCAATCATGTATGGCCTTGTACCTTTCCTGATATTTCTTTATATTCTATTGAACCTATAGGTGTATATTATTGATATTATCTATGAAATATTCTTCCTTCAATGCACCACTTAAGCATGACACCTCTGCTTCAACTTGTCCATATACATTATCCAATGGTGATGGTAGTGAATATACAAGATAGATTTTAAAAGGGGACTAGTAGTGGAAGTGTGGAATGTTTTATACAAACCAATTTTTCATCCCAGGTCCTTGGATACTTCTAATTGTTGTGTCTTAAAAGTAGATCCAAGTCCTACTCAATATTCCTATATATGCATTAGTCTACAAGTGAAATGCATTAGATCTCTTCAATTTACCATCTAATTTCTCCTAGAACGAAGTTCAAAATGTATTGAGAAATCTAGTATATCTATAAAAAAGTATGCTCCTTAGAGCCCAAAAATTCACCAAAACCCTTTCAAAGAACAAGATTACAAATTATTATCCTTTGACAGACTTCTTAAAAACCATTAGAGCACACAACTTACTAAATCTATCGACTACCACAAATAGATAGTCATTTACTCTTCTTGTCCTCAACAAGCCTCCAACAAAGTCCATGGATATACTTTCCCATGGACTTGTAGGGTATGGAAGTGGACTATATAGTCCTTGCTTCATGTTACCAGTTTTATTGGTACAACATAATATACAACCTATGATAAACCTAACTACTACTCCTTGCATCTTACGCCAATAAACATATCTTCTTTAAGTTATCAAGGGTCTTCCCAACATCGAGATGCCCTGAAACCTTAGAGGTATGATCTTCTCTCATAAATTGTGATCTTTCGTCATTTGCAAACAAGGTTTCCCTATCTTCTATTTTAATCCATATTGGATATGGTATTCAATGTCCACATGTCCTTGTTGATCTTGCAAACAACAACCCCTTGAGGTCCTCATCCTTTGCATTCTCCTTTTTGTATTATTCATGGGTGAATGGATTCATGTGCATAATTGCTACCAAATCTATGATTTTTGGTGTTAGTGGTGTTGATAGAAAATCATCCTACTTTCTCACATTTCCCTTCTTATATTTAATCACTAGACGAATTTTTTGTACAAACTCTAACCATTTATAATATATTGCTTGCTAGAGCTTATTTTGAGTGTACAAATAATGTAAAGGTTGGTGATCAATCTCCTTATCCATTAGAAAGTGCTTCCATGTCTTCATTACTTAAACAAGACATAAATTTCCTTTCATTATGTAGGTTAGTTAAGTATTGCTCCATGGGATAGCTCTAAATGATATCAAACTAGTCCCCTCCTTTGCGTTATCACTACACCGATGTCATACTCGCTAGCATTAATTTTTACTTGAAAGGACTTATGCAATTAGGTAGTGTTGGCACTAGGGCTTTACTAATATTTTAATTCAATTATTCAAAGGTTTTATATTATTCTTATCCCATTGGAAATTATTACCAATAGTCGCTATAGCATGAAGTGGTGTTTCCACAATGAAAAGTAATTATGAACTTTCTTAAATAACGAATAACTCCCACATAACTCCTAACTTTTGCAACATTAGTAGGAGTGGACCATTTAAGCATGGACTCTATCTTTCCAAGATCTATTCTCAACTTACCTCCACCAATGACATGCCCCAAATTCACTAAGGATTACCTAGCAAGATCACGCTTCGTTATGTTTCCTATCAGTTGTGTAATGCTCCACATTATATGGAATAATAATAGTAATAACGATAATAATAACTAAAGAGACAAATATATGAAAAAGGGAAATAATACTAATGATAAGGAGATAATTATGAAATAATAATATGATAATAACAATAATAATAAAGAAATCAAGAACAACTAATAAACATTATATTAACTAACAAAGAGGAATTTAACTAAACTAAAATAATGACGAGTGGAATTGTGGAGGGAAATTGATACAATGAAAATAACCTTATTTAAAGAGAATTTGAGGAAGTAGTGATATATTATTTCCTGATGGGGTTTGGGATCCATGTTGATAATATGGAAAGTTAAGGTTAACATTGTTGATTGTTTGAGAGCTTGGGGGCTCTTAGTGTTATATTGAGAGGTTTGGTTGGGAGGAGAGTCAACTTGAAATTGTGGTTGCCCATATCAGTTGCAGTTATCAAATGTTGCTTGGTTGGAGCTAAAGAATATTGATTATTGTGGCTCTTCGATAAGTCAAACCTTTTATCATTTAGTTCCAAGTAACTTTTCCATCCTACTTTTATTTTGAGTGCATGTAGCTATCTTGTTGTTGATATTAAGTCTTATGGATTCTAGTATAGATATTGGTGTTGTATCTTAATATCGCAAATGAGTTAAAGTCATTTTGATTTATAAGTATTTGTGACTTTACATATGTTATTAGAACTTGGCTCTAACCCTAAGTACCTTTGGGCCTTGCCAAGTTGGAAATCACTTGAAAAATATATACATGAATAGATGCATTATAGATCTAATAATATAAACATATATAGATTTGTTATCTAGCTAAAATATATACATGTATAAATTCATTATAGATCTAATATACCCGGGTTAGATCTGAAACATCTATACCTATATGTATTTGTTATATATCTAATATAAAGTGGGATTAGATCTAAAATCTACTTAAATCTAGTATAGATAATAATAATAATAAAATGAAAACATAAGCTCCATATAACTATTTAGATCTAGACCATAATGAACTATGCCAAAATATCAAAATTTTCTTACCAATTATATTATATGTCAATAAGAGCTCAGTATGTCACTTAGGGGAATGGAGTCTTGGTGGGAAGGATAAGACTCCATCCCACAACCACTCGAGAATTGACAAAGTTTCACACTTTTCTTATATATATTAATCATGGTAAGTTTGTCTCTCAAACATATGTTTTAGGTCAATGAAATCCATATATGGTCGTGTTGGTTGTTGCATGCTCATTAAATTATTCTTATTAAAAAATACTTTTTAATTTAATTTGTAAATAAGCCTATGGGGGGGAGAGCAATTGGTAATGAGTCAAATGAGATGAAAAGTTGTAAATGAAGATCATAAGTACAAATCCCCATGGATACTAGCTTTAAAAAAAAAATTACTGTATAAATCTAATTGTTTTTCTTTTTTAGACCTTCTATTCAATCCTTCACTGTAATAGGTATATAGGTATGTTATTATGTGGTAGGTATTTAGATATGTTATTATTGATGCTTAATTGTGGAAGGTGCATTGTTATTGTTGAAAAATACAATATCATTGGAAGAAATTTTATGGATAGGGACATCGAAACTAATAACATAAAGCTTTTAAGAAACATGGATATTGTTTACCACTTCAAAATTTTTACCTTTAAGTACTACTTACTATTTTGGTATCACGTTTCAATAACATGCCATGAAAACTTCATAAGTGATGTCCATGACATTATTAGTGTTATGTCCCGGTAAATAAACTACTTACTAATTTGGTATCACATTAGGGAATGTTATTATTGTTATGTCCCAAGTAAATAAAGGAATTTTTAATTAGGGAATGTACACATATTTCATTGTTGACAACATCAAAATCCTATATAAATATGATTCAAGGATCGCGTAGGATAAAAGACAACCAAAACACCCCGCTTTTCCGGCGGTTTTGGGATGAAAACCGGTTAAAATTTTGGTTGGAAATTGCTATTTTCATATTTTTGGGATTATAGCAATTGGGATTGCTTTTCTAGACTAATTGCTCAATTTTACAACTACCCAAATCGTCGAAATTATGATCTGAGCACTCCAAATTTCTATTTGAGCAATAATTGCTCTGCCGGATTCCGGCGAGTCGGGGGTGTTTTGGTTAGCCCTTATACAGCTCCTTCAAGGATGAGTAAGTATCGTGGGAACGAGTAAGTATCTTGAGAGTTAGGGTATAAAAAAACATGGACATTGCAATATATGCATGAGATATGTTAAGGAAAAGAAGTGACTTATTTCAAATCATAAGAAAGAGGATAACATAATGAGTAACTTTTTTATATTATAATTTTGATTATTTTTAGTTTGTTATCATTAAAATTGGGTGAATGAATATTTGTCATAATTATAATTTTGGATTAGATATAGATTTAACATCCTCACATACCTCACACATAATAAAAATAATTGTTATTTTGAAAAATAAATATGATTTAAAAAAAACGTTATAATTTTTGTCCTTTACCAAAACCCAAGCAAGAAATCTGGAGTTCGATCAAGTGATAAATTGTGTTTTGTACACAGTTAGAATATTGGGCATTTTATAGTAACGAGCCTGCCTCGAAGAATGTTTGTTTTTTCGATCATAATTCCCTAAGGACCTGCTTCTTGGTGAATCGTCTTTTCTTTGCTTATCAAACGACCAGCTACATTTTGTCACTAAAACAAGATGATCTAAAAGCAATGTTGGTTCATTTGTGTGTCAATCCCGAGAAAGCTTCCGAGACGTAATTTTAGAGATATAAAACCCTCATTCTCTAGGTTCATATAAATATATATTAAGAGATAAAGTCATTGTAAAGTAATTTACAAAATGATGATTGGTAAAAAAATTAATTATTTCAATAAGGTCAAGGCTCAATTAGATTTGCAAAAGCCTTCAAACAACAACATTGTGAAACAACAACACTGTGATGATTGATACTATTTAGATGCATGTCTCATGATTGTTTATATTACTTGGACACATGGCATATAATTAAGTGGACATATTGTATTATCAAACCTTAGGTTCATGGTCCATTATCTTTTTCACTCAATTTTGTAAAGTGTTAGGGTTCTTTTCTTAATAGCTCAAGGTTTTTTTGCACTTTATTTTCATTTGGTATGGTTTGCTTGATTTTTAGTCTTATCCCTTTGGAGATGTAGATGAATGATGAAATATGTGTGTCATAAATAAATGATTGTTTGGTTAACTTTGTATCGATGACATCATTTTGTCAAAGAACGGAAGGAGAAAAAATAACACCATGAACTTATCAACTTGAAGCAAATTTATAGTATGTTTTGTCTTAATTAATTTATGAAGCATACGATTTATACGTTTTATGTTCATGGAGAAAAACTAAGTCGTGAGATGTGGAATTATGCGGTTAGTAATAGTTTTAAGTAAGGAAAGTAAGACTAACCAACATAATTCTCAACCTGAAAAGATAAAGTTAAGTAAATGTATTTTTATGTTCATTATTTCTTACAATCATAAAGGGGCTTTTGAAGATGAAACTACAAGTGGACTAAGTTATCGGAGACATTAATAATCTACAAAGAAGTTGGTGTTCATTTTGGTTCCTTACAACTACCAGTTATAAATGCCATAATACCTATCGATGGCTTGATGTGCAATGGTCACATGGAATCTTTATTATTATTAAAAACTCTTAGACCTAGGATTGTGTAATGATTTAAAATAAAAAAAATTGAGTAGATAAATGTAGAGATAAAGTTGATGTCATAGAATTACAAAACATAACTAGGGTCGATTGCATTGATACTTGTGCTTGTATTAATTTACTTAAAAGATATAAGTAATGGTAAAAGTTCAAAGGTATTGGTTAAAAAGGGACAAGCCAAATATTTTAGTCCAAAATACAAGTTTGGTTTCATTCCGAGGGCTAGTATTATAGAGATATGGTGCCAATAAGAAGGATTATCTATCTCAAAATTATTGAAATTACAAAAATCAAGTTTAAAAGGTTTTAAGCATCAATTTAAAAAAAAAATCAACGACATTTTCTAAATATTACTACAAATTTTAACCATATGAAGATATTCAATGAGTATATTGAGAATAGAGATGGATGATGAGCATGAAATTTAAGCATAATTACCATAATTTAAATATATCATTATTTTTTATTGAGGTCCAAATTTGGTGGAATTGTCCCACTTAAGAATTCTCTTAAAATATCTTACTCTTAAGATTATATTTTGTTATTTGAAGTTGAATTTAGTGAATCATGGAGCAACACGATGGTTATAGTTGATTAATCATGATATAAACATTCATGATATTATGTTGTTTTATGAACAAATGTGGAATTTAGCATGTGATTCCATTATACTTATGTTAAGGTTACAGTGGCATGTTATAATTAGACGCAATTGTTTGATGATATTTCATGATATCACGTTGGCATGAGGTTTTATTGATAATGTTTTGTAATAATATCCCATCGATGATATGATGATATGACTATGTGTAGTTCTTTTGACGATGATATCTTGTGATGATATGTTTTTATGATTGCATGTGGTAGCATGCAGTTCTTTATTGTTCTAGATGTGATGACAATGATGTTATGATGATGTTGTGTTTTCATAATAGCTTGTGGTAGATGGCCTGCAATGCTTTTATATAAATAATGAAAACATGATGCATGATTAAACTAATGCCTTGGTGGCATGATGTGAGGTGGAATTTGAAAACAAATCCACCCATGGGCCTTGGGGTTGGTTCATTCAAAGATCTCATGGGAGCTCATAACCACGAAGGATAATATCTACAAGCAACACCTTATGGGCTAGGGACAAACTCAAAGAATAAACATATGCCAACAATTATTTATCTTGTTGGATATCAAAGGTCTAGGAGAATGGTTGGAATTATACTCATCGATTAAGTTGTGATGGTTGGACCTTCGATTCCTGGGGTTGAGTGCCTATGGAGTTGTGGGGGTATTTTGGAACAACCTTTTGAGATGCCTAGGATACATGGGTTAGTGTACCATATTAGATGCTTTCTTGGGTAGATGAGACCTTGGTCCTTGGAGCCTTAGATAGGTGAAGCTTCATGTCAAAAGTTGGGAAGAGGGCCAATGTTGTATTGACACTTCCCCAAGGTTGTGATATGAAAATGGATCTAAACCAACCAGTGGATATAAAGCTTAGTACCTATAATGTAATTCCACAATCTATGAAGGTTATAGATTGCATAAAAGACAATGCAATGTAAAGTGGAATAAGATAAAGGGAAATAAAATAATGAATTAATGGAAAAAAAATAGAATAGGAGACAAAAAGATGATGAGGAATGGGAACAAAAATGTCAGTCCCTTGGCCTTCCCATTAAACCCCATCTCTCCTATCTCATTCTATTTTTCATTCTTAAAGGGGTTTTTTGGCCATAAGGAGGAGAATACAAAGAAGATACTAGAGATCCATAAGTTGCATTTGTGACCAAATAGTGTTGAAATAGAGAACTAAGTAACCATTGAATGTTGGTTTTTCCATTTGGGTTTCCAGGGTAAAATCACAACGTGTAGTATGTGCTTGATGTATTGTTCTTGTTCATTTTTACTTGTTGCATGTGTTTTAACTAAACCTCCTATGTATTTAAATGGTTTCCTGCATGTGTTTTAAAGGAAGTTTCCTTGTATTTAGTTGTTTCTTGGCCTTATGTTAATGGCATGAGAATCCATCATAAGTTGTAGTCTTGTGTTATTTTCCTAGTTTCATTCTCTTAAGAAAATGGAGAAGATCAATTACTCAATTAAATCCACCCTCCATTGCATTTTTGAGGTTCAAGATCAATGAATACCACTAATGGGCTGTTGCAATCTTGTAAGGAGTTTATAAATTGGGTTTTTTAATCTCATTCAATAATTGGGTGGATTTACTTTGTAATTGGGTGTTTTTTTCTTCCCTACTAGGCATTTCCATCACATGCTCAATGATTTCTCTTCTGCTAAGTGAAATTCCTACCCTAGGGTCATACATTGCCTCATTGAGAATTGGAATGGTGTGTAGGTCGTATGATGGTTTTACGATGGCTTACTAAGCTATTTCCCTTCTTCATGGAGGGTGTATGACGTCTATGTTTGGGCGTATTCTCTTTCTTGGGCATTGATTATTTAAACTAGCATACCCCCTAAGTGGGGGAAATGAAACACCAAAGAGAACTTTGATATGTTGTAAAATGAGAGAAAGTTGTGTGTATGTAGATAATATAATTTTATGTGTTGAAAGTAAGTCTAGTGAATCTATGGTAGGCATAGTAGTTGATGAAAATGAAAGGACAACTCTCTTGCAAGTACTAATAAGCAATAAATATAAACTCATGTAAGCAATGTCAAATAAAATGAAATGTACATTAATTTGTCATACAGGGAATTGGTATGTGCTTTGGTTGAGTTTGGTCCCATGGAGGCCCAATGTAACTATCAAATGCTAGGACAACATAAGCTGGTCACATACAAGGGCTAGATCTAGGTGTGTATACAATTTGCATGACCACTTCGAGTGCACCATTTACTAATCCTAATTGGACCTCCTAAATTGCAAGATAGCATTAGTTTCTTCCCTACACATAACGATATTTATTTTTCTAGTTGATGGTCATCGTCTTGCTGTGCATCTTAACCATTGGTGAAATATACGGAAGATCGTGCAATAAGCATAGATAGCCAATTCTTGGAGCATGTATTTGTTATGATTGTTTGCAAGACTATTCATTGCAAAGAGATGGATTGTTGTGTCAAATCTTGAATGCTCGTCTATTGAAAATAATCTATTAGTACTAGATTGGAGGAGGTTCCAATCTTCCAAGGTTGGTGTTTCATTGTGGATGTTTGTCAATAGTTGTTGGAAACGAAGTTGGGCGACATCAATACCCCTTTGATGGAAGATTGTTTCAAAATGATTATAGTGGTAAATTTTGTCCATAAAAACTTCCCTAAAGTTTCTCCTGCATATATAAGTTTGTCCATCATAGGTGGGAGTTGGCCCAAATCGCCGATGAGAATTATTGACCAATTGTCGAATGAATAATTGTTTTTTTATGGAAAACACTCACGCAAGCAACTCTCAATTTGCATGAACAATATAGGCCCTATTAAGCTCATCTCATCAATGAGAATGTATTGAATATGTTTCATCTATATTTGGAACACCGATAGGGCATGTCCATGTAAAAGCTTCATGCCCTTTATAGGAATTCAAATCCTTGCATATATAGTGGCTGCATGTATGTTAAACACTGCAACTCCAGTAGGGGTGAGGAGCAATAGTGAGCTATGGCTAGAGGTTGCTTGAAAAGATAGTGCCTTTTTATGGTGCTTATAAGGTAATATTTACCTATGCCTACAATTCCTTGGATGATCATCTTCAATGGATCTTTAGTTCCTTGTACTTGTGAATGCTTTAGGACTATGTGGATATTGCTTGTAGGGACTAATATTGACAAAACTTCCCATTCATTCATCTCCATGTTGGGATGTATGTTATGATTGGTATCCTCATCTCGAGATGTTGTTTCATTGAGAGTGGGTGCAGGGATGTGATCAACATGCCATGCACAGTAGGTATTTCGTATGCTCTTCCAGTTTGACAAAATGTCATGTTCTATGAGGCCTATGTATTTAGTGAAGGAACATAACAGATTATATAATAGAAATTCACTCCAGTAGATTTCAAGAAAGGCATTGGAATCTTTGGTTGGAATTGAAGCAAATCGTGACCAAACATGGACAATTGTAGGGACAATTCTCTTCTTCCACTTTTCATTTTTGTGTCCCTAGTTATATGACAACTATTGTGCAAGGTTAGTAAGACATAAAGGGTCTAAACTTGGATTTCGTTGCAAGTAAGCATATATGAAATTGGAGCCATACAAGCAATCGACCGAGTCCAGAGATAAGAGATGGATTATTTGGCGACCAACATCTAGCTTGTTGAAGGACCGATTGCATGTGACAAGGGGTAATTTTTGCAACATATGGCAAGTTTCTTGAGCACTGATGTCTCGGTCAACAATTTCTTCTTAGTGAAAAAGACAATAGGCATATGAGGTTAGGTCCTTTAGACATGATGTAGCTATGATTCTAGTCAACATATGATGGTAGGTCTCTGGTTTTCCCTCTGCTTTGGAAATATATTTGGCCATGTATTTCAAGACAACATAATGTGAGAGCACTAGTTGGCAATCCACATTTGCTCGCCATGTTTGAAGCATGCTTGGATTATAGATGTGCAGACAAGCATTGTTGTGTGCTGGGTGATATGTTGTTTTACCCTTTTCATCAATGACGTAGAGTGATGATTCATGTTGTACCTTCCAAGGGCATTTATATATGCATTCAAGTGTATTCCCTTTTTTGCGTAGCCATGAACTTTCAATGCACTTTGCATGTCTTTGGACTCTATATAAGAGTTGCTCATAATCCTAAAGTGGGTTGGATGAAAGTATATATTTTGTATCTCATAAGAAAGGATCATCCTCAATGGATTGATGCATATGAATATACATGTCATGATTTTCTCTTGGATTCCATGCTGTAACATATGTATCGAAGAAACTATTTGCAGCATTGATTTGATCTAGGTCTTGCCAATTTAATGTTTCCATGTTAGGAGATCCATTAAGCCACAAGAAACCATGTATATGTGTAGAGCCATGTTGTTTCCATTCATACCTACAAAAGGAATGTTAGAGGATTAGAACAAATGACAATAAGTAAAGTTTTGTAGAGATGCATGCAGGGAGTATCTAATGTGTACATGTACCAGTGCATGTTTTTTTTAACATCTCCTCATGGAAGAGTGAAAATATTTTATGCATGTAAGCAGCTACAGTGTTGGGCCTATCAATGATGTTATGATTACGCCAACTCCCCTCAATGTTTTTACTGGAAATCATAATAAAACATGTCCCCTTCTTTTGTCTACCCAAATCTACATAGGTGACTCACCCATGATGGGTATGCATGCCTAACCATGTTTTAAAACCATATGCCCATTTACATTGTGGTCAAACCCAACTCTCATACAATTGCCTATATTACAATGTGTCGATCACTTCTTCTTCTTCGTCTGCTTCCATGTGCTTGTTCGACTTACCATGTGCCTCTTCTCTTAGTCCATTTCCTTCTTCTATGTCTTTGCAAACACGAAATTCATCTCCCTTATCACAAAGCAACAATCTTTATTCATTGATTCCCATTAAATTATAAAATCATAATAGATCATGCATCACATGTGTATGCTCCAAAGTAGACTCAATATATCAAGTTCTAAACCATAATAGATTAAACTAACCATAAGAAAACCCAACACATAAATATAATCTTATATCTACGCATAATCTGATCCAGACATTGAATAATAGATCTATGCATTTATTTACAAATCCTCTTTTATATATAATGTCCACTTAACTTATGATAAAAATATTTCATAAAAACCTTTCTTCATTTTTAAAAGACTTCCTTTTGAGAAGACGTGGAGAATTAAAGCATTCCCTTATATCACGTGATCTCTTTAAAAAGATATTTGTTATTATTTTGAGTACCTTTTTTCCATTGTACATGTGTAATTGGGAAAGCTAAATATATTTATCTTAATAAAAAAGAACATTCAACAAAAGATAACGAGAATTATACAAAATGCGAGAGTATTTCTTTTTTCCATTGCGCAAATTATAATTAAGAAAACATAGTCAAACAATGTAGCCTTATCAAATATCTGGTCAAATAATGTAGCATGAACAATTATTCAAGCTATGGAAATCACACAATCCCATATTTCTCGACTAAGGTTCAAGCACCATAATTGTCTTTTAGGTCATCACTTTCTTCTTCTTTTTTCAATGTGGTTCATGGCCCTAGAGCTCGCTACGTCCACAAATCCAAGCCAAGGGGGCCCATCCGAAGGGGCCTCATCGCTATCGAAATTACTTCGATGCCTAACCTTGAAGGACCCAGAGAATTGGACCCCCAACCTCGACCTTGTTGTGTCTTGGTCACAGAAGATCCAACCAACTGAGATACCCCTTGCGGCTAGGTCATCACTTTCTTTTATTGACTCATCTTCAGTTCTCCAATGAAGAGAAAGATGCAAAAGTAAACATAAACATAGACATCGAATATTTTGGAATTATTTATAGGAAGAAGATCAATGTGGAATCTACATTTGTTATTTGTAAACTATATATTTTTTGTAATTTGAAGTATAGCTATGTTAAAAATTTATTATTTTGGACATTGTTGAAAATGGCATCTCACTTGTAGGAAAAAGTATTCTCAGTAGACTCATTTTTTTACAAGAAACCTGAATATAAAAACAACTTTGTCATTGCAACCCATGAATCTCAGGCTCTTTGAAAAAAGTAAGCTATTAGGAATAACAGTTGTGTTGGAGAGGCAGTAATGTTGAATTGGATCTTTGGCAAGCTTGATGGGACTTTGATCTACAAAGATTCTAGTGGGAGGCAGCTAGTGTGTATCCCCTGAACCAACTACATCTGAGACAATGGAGATGAACAAGGAAAAATGTGAGCAATGGGTCTTGCTAGCTCAAACATCAAAACTTGATTTTGAAGGAAATTTCATAACAGGTCTTTTGCTCATAGTCACTTTATGTCTTAATTGACAATTATGGTCTTCTCTTTAGAGAATATGTTTTAGATTCATTTTCCTTTTGGATGTTGTTGGAATCATTCAGATCGTTTTGTTTGTATAGTATTCTAGTTAAATTTATATCTTAACAAATTATCATTTCACTTTAATCAATTATTAATCCGTGGTTGTAATGGAACTTGCAAATAGGAAATGCTTGAATTCAATGAATAAACTCTATACATCTTAAAATTACGGTGAATGATCAAATTAGCTAAAGATATTTTTCACATACTAATAGTATGTGCCTAGAATAAGTTTGGATTGGCTAAGTGTAGTTTAACTTACCAAGAATATTTTTAATGTACAAGAACTTTTTGTTCATCAAACACTTGGCACAAGCATGCAAATTTAATAAATGATTTTATCATCAATGTGAGCTAAAAGTCGTGACATTGTTGCTTGTTTAGCTATTACTGATTTCAAAGGCTCGAATTTTTTTGCTTCCTCATGAAATTGGACTTTATATCAAAGCAATTCTCCAATAAGCTTACCTATTGATGAAAAATTTACAGAGATTGGAGGAAATGAATCTCCAATGTATTCCTATACGAAATGAGGGAAAGCAATTTGATGTTGTTGACAAGGGATATGTGGTTATTTTTCCTACATTTGGTGCATATGTACATGATATTCATTCGTTAAGCGTTAAAAATGTACAGATTGTGGACATAAACTGTCCATGGGTGTTTAAGGTTTGCACTATTGACCCGAGATCTGTTACACTATGGATTCACTTTCTTAGAACAAGGGAATGAAAAGTTCTTCTTGGAACCTTCTTCCTGGTTTTCCTTTCTATATATGATCTAATAGCCAATTTTCCACAGGCCTGGAACATTATACAACATCAACATATTCAACAATGGCAAATAATTGCAGGTTATGTACATGTTATGTTTCTACAATAGTAAGGGCTACAACTTATAATCACAATGCATTGCAAGTAAGGCTTACACAAGATGATATTCTGGAAGCGATGCCATGGGCAAGGCATTTTACCCGCAGGCTAATCACAATGATGCACATAAGGAGGCCATAGTTACACCTATTGGAATACTTTGTAATTTGGATGCTGCAACTATAAGGAAGATTATAATAAAGTTTTGTGTCATGGAAGGTACATTAACGTGTATATATGGTAAACCAGCTTATGGCATTCTGAATGAGATGAGTCGATTTCAATTGCGTAGGTAGGTTTTTAATCTAAATATAACCAATTATATATATGCAATATGAATGGTGGACAATGGAATCCCATGAGTAGAAAGGGCTACTCAATTATTTCAGTCAGTTCAGTAGTGAGGAGGCTTGTTATTTTTTGTGTTTGTAAATGTAGTAAAATGACCAGCCTTGGAGACTCTTGGGTGCACTTCACCTGTCTCATCCTCATATCATCATATTCTTCAACATTTTTGCCTCATAATCCCAAAATCATATATCGTCAGTTATATATTTATTACTTTCATATGTACAACAAGTGGACATATACAATGTGTTTTGGTGGGGATCATGTCATTTTGACTCCACCTTTCAAGGACAAATAAAATATACTTGGGTTCCTCGTAAATATTTTTGGAAATGCATTTGGGAATCTAAAGTCATCACATAATTTCCTCAAGATTGTAACAACCATCCTCTTAAGCACACAAAGAGAAATAACTTCATGTATAACAACTACAGTCCTCTTCTCCATTTCCATGAAAGCTGGAACTAGATGGTTGGCATCTAAATAAGGTGACTTGTATGGCCGTTTCGTCCAATTCCTTGTCCATTCCGTCATTTCCTTCTTCAACATCATCCCTGACAGTAGGTAAACAACAAAAGTAGGATTGGGAGGCCAACCATTCTTTAGGGACTCTTCACGTGCTCTCCTTTCTATAGAAGACAAGGGAACAATATCATCTGGAGAGACAAGTTCCAAGTAAGAAGGATCATCACCAGGTGTGACAACAACACAGAACAGTTTGGTGTACATGGGCACTAAACTCGACATAAAATCATTTAGGAAGAAGTGCGGTTGATCACCATAATGACATGGAGGCATGAAGGCATAGGGGAACTTTGATGAAGGGAACGATCTTTGAACTTGCCCTGGTTGCAAGTGGATTATTAAAGGCAGGGGGAGGCTCCTCATAGGCCTGTGATAGACGATGAAGCCATGAGAGGAACCACCCCCTTTAAAAATGCCTTCGACTTAAATATAAATTGGAAAAAGTGTAGGTCGTGTATCAATGTAGACTAGTAGTGAGGATTGGTGTGTTGAATCTAAATTAATGAAGCAAGGAAAAGATGGGTTCATCCCACTTTTAATTGCCTTATATGGCAAGCGCTCTAAATCATGCCAATGCTTTCCATGGAATGAATCATAAATCACTTGTTATATGAACCAATGTTGGCTCTCAATTCAACAATTCATGGTATCACTTGGACTAATGGAACGGGAGTTGAACATAAAGATAAGGTAATATAAATTTAGGTTGAAGCCAATGTGAAGATATCTTTACTGAGAATAAGTCATGGTTGGCGCTACAATCAAGGTAGCATTATTTATTTTATTGTTAAGAATTTGTCAAAAAATTGCATTCGACAAACTTAGCTTTAATCATATAAGCTAAGATCCTTAAGGTAGCCCCAAACTTATGATTTTTTGTTTGTTAATATGACTATGGACTTTGGCATTATTATCATTGTTGTTGTTGTTATTAAATTAAATAAACAGGCTCATTAGAGACAACTAAAAGAGTATGGGAGGCCATGGAATCCATAGTGTGAGGGGGACTGGGGACATTCCTAGCACTTTAGAACTTGTTTTTATTCATCCTAGTTCATATTTGCACCTTGGTGACTTTTAGAGCTATTGGTCAACCACACATTGTACAATGGACCCTACTTTTAATTATTTTGGTCTATGGAGTTACTATTGCACCTTATTCATGCCTTAGTGGGCCCCCCTTGCCTAATGTGCCTCCTTGGATGAAAGATAGTCTTTTGTGAGCCCCACTTGCACTAAGGTGCCCTCTCCCTAGATTCTAGGAATTGTAAGCTAGATTTTAGCTTCCACCTCCTTGATTTTTGCCTCCACCTCCAAAAGTGCACCCTTGCTCCCAAAATATAGCTGGAGTTACCTATTTTTGTGCTTACAGGTCATTGATGATCCTATTGGACCCACTCTTCCACCCCTCATGACTAGTGCTCCCTCCTTATGCTCCACTCCTTGGTTTTTGGTAACTCCTCCTCATGGTGCTAATATGGGAAAGGGAATCTCCTGACTAAGCCACCACTCCAATAATTTGAGTTAAGCCTACATGATGAAACCTTACCTTACCCACACCTTACCTCTCTCTAATTTGAGTTGATTCCCTTGGGTTATATTTAGCCTCCTTGTGTTATAAATTCAAGTGCTCTCTCTTTGTTGAAGCTAATACTGAGCTTTGGATCACTTGACTTGTACTATCCCATTGTGTGTGGGTGTTGACAATATTAAGACTATGTTGAGATTTAGTGTTTGTTGTGGGGTTCTATCAGTGATTTAGTCTAGTTGGATGACTCCCTTTATTCCTTGAGTTCACTCTACTAGTCTAGGTTCTCGCACATGGAATCCATGAAATGGGATGGTGATATCCTTAGGGATCAGTTAGGTGAAGGGAGTCACATCCCACAGGTAGTGGAGACAAACAAGAAAGTAGTAGTGGGAAGTATTGTGGTTTCTCGAAATAGGAGTTCCGAGAGTTGCTAGACTGAGTGTGCCTTTGCTAGTGGATCTGTGGCCTCAGCTCAGGGGTGACCTATTCAAGTGAGATTCGACTTGACTATGTTTATGGTTGGGTGGAAAGTTGTCATGTTGGAGCCAGTTTCCCTTTTTGAAGATAAGTATTTGCTCATATGTTTATTCATGCTATTTTATTATGTATATGTTCCCGTGGAGGCTGATTTGTACCGTGTTTATGTTCATGTATTATATGCTAGGAATTGTATGCAATATGGATGGCCTTCGTACATTATAAATCCGGATTGTTATGAACCTTCTCTTCCATCCTTTCTCCTCTTTCTTATGATTCGAATGGATATAGGTGGAATCCATCCTTTCTCTTCTTTCTTATGATTTGAATGGCTATAGGTGGAAACCATCCTTTCTCTTCTTTCTTATGATTTGACTAGTTCTAGGTGGCAACCATTCTTTCTCTTCTTTCTTACGATTCGAATGGTTGTAGGTGGAAGCCATGAGATTCGATGTATTATACATTTAGATAGTTGTAAATAACAAGCATAAAATCTGTGGTATTATTGTTGGATGGTTGTATTTAACGGCCATAAATCTGATTTGTATTAGTGATAGATGGCTAGAGGGAGGGCAACCATAAAGTCTGATTTTTACTAGTAAAAGATGGTTGTAAGGGACAACCACGAGATCTAATTTTGAAGGTTGTAGATGGAAGCTTGTGTCTCTGTTTTTACCATGGTTGTGTGGAATGTAGATGGTATCCCGTGGATGATTCCTTAATGTTGTTATTACTTACTATTAAACCAATCGGCACACTCATAATAGAACTAATATCCTCATATCGATATACAAGTGGATGCTAAAAACAACAATTAATTACTTACAATCATATTTTCAATAATATTACAATCCAATAACTACTATAAAGTGCATGGGATAATCACGTGTTTTTAATCATTATATGGTTAATGTAGATACCAATTATTGTGCCTTACTCATGTACAATCAATCTTTACAATTACAACATAATTGCATTCAATAGTATGCACATTGGGGAATTTTAGGCTTGAGTTTCATGCTTTTCATTTTAAAAGGGGTAAAAGTTTTTAATTTATTGGTTGTATGGCTTGTTGGCCTAACCTTAGATGACCTTAATCCGCTGTGCTATACTGGTATTATCTCTTTTACCTAGGCTTCCTAGTGCCTTTGACCTTAGTTGGGTCAGGGACATTACACTAGAAAAATATAGAAAACAAATATTACAATGGTATATATAAAAAAATTAAATGTTAAATAGAAAAAGATATATATTACGACCATTGGATCACTGTAAATGAGTTATAAATAAGTAGCTTAGGATTGGATCGATGGGTCAAATTGTGCATGGTTTATGGATATGAGCTAGAGGCTAAGATAATGTATATTTTATGGTTTCAATCTTGAAATATCAAATATAATTTTTTTTCATGGAAAAGGATTTAAGAAAAGATAGATATTAGAAAATAAACATCCATCCAAACAAAATTAACAAACTTACTTCTAAAGCTCATTAGCCATTTCTTCCAATGATAATTCTCTTGAACTTACACATAATAATTTTCTCCATATTAGTGTCTCATCTTTCACTCCTTGTATTGATCTCCAAGATCTTATACCCATGTCTTCAGGCATATCCTTGAATTTAGGACCAAACTTATTGTTGCTTATTGCAATGGCACACCACTTTTTATCTTTATGTTTTTTTATACCAATATTATCCCACAAGCTAAATACTTCATCAATCAAATCCCATGTAAATCTAGATTTAAATTCCAATTGAAAATAATAATCCATGCCTCTAAATGTATCACTCCCTTTGCTTCTTTTTTTTCATGCCTTCCTCATCTATTGGAAAGCCTATTTTCATACAACAATGCTTTTGAAAATTTCTAACTTTTTCTCTATCCTCACGACTATTTTTTTTAAACTCATTCTGGATAAATCTAACTCCCTAAATGAATGTCATTGAAATTTTATACTCGTTATATCTGTTATGATCCCATGGTAATAAATTTGCTTCTATATTTGTTAAACCATTCATAACATATACATTGCGTTGTTTTAAAAGAGGGTTATTGGGATACTTTTGTATCAATTCTCTTCTAGCCTTTGTTGAATGATTTCCCCCAATAATGTAAAAGTGGTATTCAATACATTTTTATCAATAAAATGTATCCCTACTAGGAACCTTTATTAAGTCAATAAGAACCAAGTAGATAAACACATCTACATATCGATTGTACTTCATCGATATTTTTAAGTTGTAAAAATGCAAGTGGTGTGGCCTTTTGATTTGAAATTGTTCTTGACCCTCTACGAGTCTATAAACTTGCTTCACATTCAACTGAAATGTATAGTCATTGTCAACCAAGTTGTTCTTCCTCAATCGATCTTTAATGACATTTTATGTTGATTTGATAACACCACTATATAGATCCACACATGGAAAATTTATTTTCCTATTTCCCCTAGCAATTTCATTGTCAT
Source organism: Larix kaempferi (assembly GCA_027924585.1). Classification (NCBI taxonomy): domain Eukaryota; kingdom Viridiplantae; phylum Streptophyta; class Pinopsida; order Pinales; family Pinaceae; genus Larix; species Larix kaempferi. The sequence continues at coordinate 28,114,030 of BSBM01000904.1, read as the reverse complement.
ATTTAATAATAACTATGGTTTATTCATTAAAATCAACAACATTAGTTCTCCTCTTTTCATGATTAAAAGTTTCCTCTAACTCAACAATAGCTTCATGATCACCTAGAATCTTAGCATCCTTACTCCTTCTTCTTTTGTGTTTCTCACTTTACTTTTTCTTTTGAACAAGAGTCATAACAATAATGTTTGAGCTTCAACATAATCCTCATTAGGTGGCAGTGAGAATTGAATTTAACCTTTCTATATATAGAAGGATGTTGGGAATTATTTATCCTATGTTGTGAATCTTACACTTTCAATATATTTTGAACTTCTTGATCTCGTTTTTTTCTTCCTTTTCCTTAGTTCTTTTCCCTTATTTTTATAAAAATATTAATGACATCCATGATATTTTACTCCATACCATAAATTCCATTAACATACATGAAATGGACTTAACAAAATCCTTGAAAACAACAACAACAAAAAACATTTCAATTTTAAATATATACTAGAAATAATTTTATGACACTTATAAAAAATTAATAAAAGAATTAAAAAACTTACTCTCCCTAACTTGATGTTTTTCATGACAGTTGCACCAACTTCTGTAAAAACTTCTTCTTTGTAATATTTGCTTGATTTAAACAATACCTAAATTTCAAATATGGTTTGGCTTGTTTCATAAGCACATAAACAATATATGGGTTGGAAACCACACATATATCTCCTAACAAGCCAAGTGGTTCATAAGATGATTGGACATTTTCAACTTCATTAGAATACAAGTATATTTTTATCCTCCACCTACCAGTAATGTTCCATTTTATTCCCCCCATAGTAGATTTCCAATATTTAGCAATTTTTATATGTATTGGTATCTCAAGTGGTGTTCCTTGAACATAAGCAATAGTTTTTTGTTGTCTAGTAGTCTCAAAAGTGTCCATTTTAGATGCAACTATCGTAGATCTTGATCCATATATATGCATTGCATTCTTGCATTTTTATGTCAATTTTCCTAAACAAAAAACATAGAATACAAATCACTATCATGATATCTCTGTGATACTAAGAAAGTGGAAGATGAATGTTAAGCCCTAAATGGTGGCACATTACCTCTATATTGTGGCACATTACATTAGTATTGTCATATTATTGATGTCATCTTGGGTCAATTAGTGATAATTTTCATTAGTATTATTATATTATTGATGTCAGATTGGGTCCATTAGTTATAACTGTACCTCTTTGTCTCCTATATATATATATGAAGGAGACCTTTTCATTTGAAGCATCCTGTCTTGTCTTGTGTATTCAGTACATTGTATAAGGAGGTTGACCCCACGAAGAGGCTTTATGTTCATCTCTTTTCTTCATTATTAAGGTGTGGATTACTCTCTCTTGTATATTTATGCTCTTGTGTGGTATTTGTTGCATAACATTTGGTATCAGAGCTTGGATGCTTCCAAAACTAGTCGTCTTGGCATTTTTGCTGTAATTTTTTTCTACAAAGTTTCAGAGTGAAAATCGGAGGGGACATAGAGGATAGACATAAATACACGTGGTAAAAATTTTAGCTCTTAGTTTTCTATACTTTTAAGATATACTCTATGGAAGTTAGGGTTTCTACCTAGTCCAAAAACTAGTCTCAAACATGTGTTTTGGGAAAAAATGTTATATATGGAGCATGCAAGATCCAAATTGAATAATAACCATTGCACTAAAAAGAATATGGACCGCAGTATTTTCAGTATAAATTTCATAATCAAATCCAAAAAATTGGACACGTGGCAGTCTGTACACTTTTTCTCCTCTAAAGGCGACAAAAATAACAAGTTTTGGGAAAATTGCAATAACTTTTTATTGGCACATCAAAATTAGGTCATACCTATGGAATTGAAGAGAAGACATATTAGGATACTACAAAAAAAATTCAGATCCAAAGGGGCCAAAATTTCAGAGTTACATAAGTTGGAGGGCCAGCTAGCAAATAAGTCTCCAAATCAGAGTTTGAAAAAGACACGCCATTTTAAATTTGAATAACTTTTAGTAGAAGGATATATTTTGGGTGATCTCAAAGGTTTGACAAATATTGTAGATATCTATTTTTATTGTTCCACATGGCACCAAAAGGTGGTGTAAAAATTCAAACTCCAATCAAACCACCAGAGGATTCATCCCTGACATACGATGAAAGTGAAGACATATCTTTTTGGGTGTCCAAGTTGGAAGATATGATTAAAGGGACTGTGAGAGCGATTGATTGATTTAGTTAATTTAGAGAATAAGATGGAGGACATAGGGAAATATGGAGATTAAGATGATGGGACATAGGGATAATAATATCGAAAGGATTGTTAAGCTCATACAAAATCCAAAGGAAAATATCCCTAAAGGTGATGATGTGTCCCAGGGTACTCAAGAAGATAAAGATATTGTCCATGTTGAGCAACCTTACATTAATAATCATACTCCAAGAGGATCTGATTCTAATAATGGAAGTAATCAGGGATGGTCCCCAAGGGACATCCAACTCCCCAAGATTGACATGAGGAAGTTTGTATGGCAAGGACCTGGATATTCGAGATGGAGCAATTCGTTGATATACAATAGGCGCCAAATCTACAAAAGGTAACTATTGCATCTTTACATTTAGAACCTAATCAGATTGTATGGTACCAATGGCTCTATGAACTCAAAAAGAACTCCATTATATCTTGGTCCATTTTTATAGAAGAATTGATATCATATCATGATGATGTTAAAAGAAATTCCTTCTTTACCCAATTGATAAATCTAAGGCAAAAGGGTCTAGTAATTGAGCACATTCAACAATTTCAAAAATTGAGTCTCGGATTGGAGGGCATACCAAATGATAAATTGTTAGATATTTTTATTGGAACCTTGAAGTATAACATTCAACATGAGGTGCATCTCTTTGAACCAACATCCTTAGAGAAGGATTTCATGTTGGCAAGGAAGGTTGAAAGTAAAAACATGGTGATGGCTACTAAAAGGAACACCTCTAACACCTATAGAGAGAATAATGTTCCTTCTTCTAACCCACCTCAACCTACAAGGTTGACACCTCAACAAATGGATGAAAGAAGAGAAAAAGGTCTATGCTTTAATTGTGATAGCAAATATAGTAAGTGACATAAGTGTGGTGAGAAGAATTATTCTACATAGATTGTGAAGGGGAAGAAGAAAAAGAATAGGAACCATCTCAAGCTGAAGAAATAGAAGAGATCACTCTCGAAGAGATTACTCCCACCATATATCGTCATGCATTGGTTGGAATTAGCACTCCTCAAACTCTCAATATCGAAGGATATATCAAAAAGAAAAAGGTAACAATGTTGATTGATTATGGTAGTACTCATAATTTCATTCACTGTAAATTAGCCAAAGTTCTAAATTGCTTTAGATATCCAACACCAGAGTTTCAAGTAATGATTGCAGATGGAGGAACTATAAATTGCTTAGGGAAATGCCATAATATCAATCTTACTATCACGTACTCGAGATCACGATCATGCTATTCACTTGATTCCAGGAAGTGTTCCTCCTAATATAATATCTTACAGATACCCCTATGGCCAAAAGAGAGAAATTGAGCATGTAGTTGAAGAAATGTTAGAGGCTGGCATAATTAGGCCTAGCCAAAGTTATTACTATACACCAGTGGTATTGGTACACAAAAAGGAGGTCTCATGGAATATGTGTCCATATTATAGAGAGCTCATTCTACTCACCATTAAAGATAAGTTTCCCATTCCTGTCATTGATGACTTGTTAGATGAACTAAATGGAGAAGTTTACTTCACAAAGTTGGATCTTCGTTCAGGGTATCATCATATTAGAATGAAGGAAGAATATATCCCAAAAACAACATTTAGAACTCATGAAGGTCATTATGAATTTATGGTCATGCCTTTTGGTATTACAAATGCACCTTCCACAGTTCAAGGTTTGATGAATTTCGTTTTCAAGCCCTTCCTCATAAAATTTGTGTTAGTATTTTTTGATGATATACTAATCTATAACAAGTATTGGGGAGAACATGTTCAACATGTTGACAAGGTGATACAACTACTAAAGGAGCAACACCTATATGAAAAACCTTCCAAATATTTCTTTGAGGTAAAGGAGGTAGAGTATTTGGGTAAAATTGTATCTCATGAAGGTGTCAAGGTAGACCCCGAAAAAATTAAAGCAATGATGGAATAGTTGATTCCCAAAACCTTGAATAATATTAGAGGATTCTTAGGTTTGACAAGGTACTTCCGCAAGTTTGTTTAGAACCATGGAAGAATAGCACCACCTCTGACTGCATCAACGAAGAAGGATTCATTCTCTTGGAATCCATAGGAAACTCAAGCTTTTGAACAACTTAAAGAGGCAATGTGCAAAGCCCCTGTATTGACCACACTAGACTTCACAAAAACCTTTTTTATGGAATGTGATTCCTCGGGAAATGGCATTGGTGATGTTTTAATGCAAGAAGGAAGGCCACTAGCTTTTGAAAGTAGGCCAATCAGGGGAAAGAACTTACACAAACCCATTTATGAGAAGGAAATGATGTCAAGACTACATGCACTTAAGCAATGGTGTCCTTACCTAATAGGTAGGCACTTCAAGGTCAAAATAGATCATGATAGTCTTAAATACATCTTGGAACTAATACTATCTTCATGTAAGGATGCAACAAAAAAGGGTAACCAAGATGTTGGGATACGACTTTGAAATCATTTATAAAAAAAGGGAAACAAAATATGGTGGCAGATGCACTCTCAAGAAAAGATGAGGATTTTGAGGAATTACTTTGTGTTATTTCTATTACACAACCCGATTGGATAGTAGAAGCAAGGGAAGAAAGGAAGAATGACTTATCGATGTGGATTCTCATTCAAAGGCTACAAAAGGATCCCAGTGTATCAGATACTTTTATGTGGAGAAATGATTCACTGTGGTAATAAGGATCGCTTATATATATGTAAGAAATCCCAACTCAAACAAAAGGTTCTTTTGGAATTACACAGCTCTCCTATAGGAGGGCACTCAAGATTCCTAGAAACATACCATATGGCCAAGAAGGAGTTTTTTTGGGAAGGTCTTAAATTTGATTTCAGAGGTTCATGGAAGAATGTTTGGTTTTCCAACAAAATAAAGTTGAAATAGTTAATACCCTAGGTCTTTTACAACCATTAGACATACATTGTCAGCGTTGGGAGGAAGTCTCAATGGATTTTATCATATAAGTCTACCCAAGTTAGAATGGAAGAATTTTATTATGGTGATTGTTGATAGCCTCACCAAGTATGCACACTTTTGTGCACTCTCCCACCCTTTTAACACAAGTACAGTAGCTACAACATTCATTGAAATAGTTCAAAAGCTACATGGAAACCTGAAGATTATTGTAAGTGATAGAAATCCAATTTTCACTGGAAATTTTGGACTAAATTATTTCCTTGTTTGGGTACCCAGTTGGATCACAGTTCATCTTATCATCCTTAATTTGATGGGAAAACTAAGATAGTGAACAAATTTTTGAACGGCTATCTTCGCTGCTTTGCATCAGACAAACAAACACAATGGGTGAAATGGTTATATTTTCCAGAATGGTGGTACAATACTTCCTTCCATACGTCATAAAAATGTCCCCATTTATGGCACTTTATGGGTACCAACTTCCATCTATCACATATCCCTTGAAAGGAAAATCTAAAGTTCAAGCTATGGAATATCACTTCGAGCACCAACAAGAAGTTCTCTAGATATTGACGGACAACCTGCTTATATAAAAAAATGGGATGAAACAACAAGCAAATCAACATCACAATGAAAGGAGTTTTGAAGAGGTGGAATGGGTATTTTTGCTACAGCCTTACAAACATATGTTCCTCAAGCAACTAAATAAGGAAAATAAATTAGCACCCAATTACTATGGTCCTTATAAATTTTTGCAGAAGGTTGGTAATATGGATTACAAATTGGAGCTCCCTTCATCTTCAAGGGTACACCCAATTTTCCATGTTTCTTGCTTGAAGAAGGTAATAGGAGATAAGATCCCAATTCAAACTATCTTTCCAAAGCTTGATGAAGGAGGAAAATTCATATTGGAACCTAAACAAATCACAAAAAGAAGGACCAAACAACTACGCAATCGGGTTATTGTTGAGTACTTCATTAAGTGTAAGAACTTACGAGTAGAAGATTCGACATGGGAAGATGTGTCCCTCATACATAAGCATACACAACTAAACAAGCGTTGAGGACAACACTTGTCTGAAGGTGAGGGGCATGTTATGCCCTAAATGGTGGCACATTTCCCCCTATATTGTGGCACATTACATTAGTATTGTCATATTATTGATGCCAACTTAGGTCCATTAGTGGTAATTGTCACTAGTATTATTATATTATTGATGTTGGCTTGGGTCCATTAGTTGTAATTGTACCTCTTTGTATCCTATATATATGAAGGAGACCTTTTCATTTGAATCATATTGTCTTGTCTTATGTATTCAATACATTATATAAGAAGGTTTCCCCCTCGAAGATGCTTTCTGTTCATCTCTTTTCTTCATTATTAAGGTGTGGATTACTCTCTCTTGTCTATTTATGCTCTTTTGTGGAATTTGTTGCATAATAATGAACAATATATTTTATTAAAATGACTTATCTGTACACACACTAAGTCTCATTTTAAAAAAAAAATACCAATTATTATAACTTGTTATTTCATGAAAATTAAAGTCATTTAGAAAAGTGCATCTCCAATTTTAACAAAATGTTAAAAAAAAATCAATTTAGTTCTTATCTTTTTGTTTTGTCCAATAAAATAATTCTAGTTACACACACACACACAGAGTTGATGAAGAGAGGCAAATTCAAGCCTAGGCGATGTGTTCTTTGTATCTCACAGGAGGAAACAAATCCTCATATTTTTTTGAATTGCTCAGTATCCACTAAATTTTGGAAGGAGGTGGAGGATTCATTGTGGTCTAGTTTAAATTTGGAAGATTGTCTCAGAACTTGGTTCACCAAAGAGGAGTTGGAGACAATCTAGGCATTGCCATATTTGGTAATCTGGGTTCTTTGGCTGGATAACAATTCTTCCTTCTTTGAAGACATTCCAATTCCCACTTTCAAAATTACAATGCATGTACTGAATTTACTCCCACATTTCAAAATGGTTCCAACACAATCAACTCCAAGAATACTCAAAGAAGTGCAAATTGATAAAAATTCTCCTTGGGTTTTTTTCACAGAGCTTGCAAGGGGGAAAGTAGAACTATTAGAATTGGTTTTTGCTTGCACCTTTATGAATCTCATTTTTTTAAAGAAAATTTGGGATCTAGAATGAATAATCTGGGTGAACTCATGGCATTATATTACTTATTGAAATTTGTTCTGGACAAAGGTATTGTCACTTTGTAGGTTTTTAAAGACTCTCTGTTGGTGATCAATTTAATGAAATGCAAAGTACAAGTTCACAATATAGTCGTCTCTTCATTAGAATAACAAATAAAAGAGATAGTTAGGCAGTTCCATCATATCAATTTTACACATACATTTAGAGAAGAGAATTTGGTTGCTAATAAGTTATCCAAAGAGGGTCTAGCTCTAGATGAAAATCACTTTATAATATATGAAGGCCATTGGGACAGGGTGGAAGAATTGAGGAGCTCCACACTTGCTTTTTTCTAGATATAAATATTGATTTCAAGGCAACTTATAACGTTTTTTTGAGTTGATAAAATTGCTTTATTATTTCGGGAATGTTTACTCCAAATTGGATACTTTTGTTTTTTGTAAGGTTAATTATTTCCTTGGAAAATAATAGCATATAAGATTAGTAGTTTGTCTAGTCAAGGAAGAACTTAATGAAGGTCTATTTTTGAACCGTGTTGAGGCACCTAAGGATTATATTTTTATGCTACTTGGATAAGAATTACGATTTTTTCTTTGGAATATATATATATATATATATATATATATTGAAATTGAGTTGAATGATGGAGCTCTAGGAAGTTCCTGCACATAGAGTTGAGGCTCCTCCATGGTTTTCCCTCCAATACCACCACCCATACCTTGCACGTCCTCTCCCTCAAAATTTCATGATTTACTGGTATGTTCTCCACCTGCTCCACCATCCTCGTCTCATGATCTCATTCCTCTGGAAACCCACTCTCCACCCACTATCTAAAATGATGGCCTCATGGAGGCTTCTTTGGGACTCCCATCCAGAGCCCTTTTTTTCTCTCCCATCATCTCTTCCCCATAAACCTTCGATATGTGAGCAACCTTTCCCTGTGCTTTACCTACAAATCCCTCTTCCTGCTCCCAAGGCAAAGACGTGCTCCTGAAAGGTGCTTCAAATCCACAAACAAAGCATTGGCTTCAATACAGATGAGAAAAGTGCATTAAGAAATCTCGAGTGGAGATGCAGGTATTTGTGGATTCAGGACTAATTATGTATAAGGTAATATTTGACACTAAAAATGAATTGATAGGAAGATTTCATACTCATAGATTTACGGAGGCCGATCTAAAAAACTAGGTTAGGAGAACCTTGGAACAATTACCGGGATACATTCCATTGCCCCATGTTGGTGCTAGAGCCTACATCACTTTTGTTTTCAATTCTTTGAGGATAGGTTAAAAATCAAAATGGACAACCCTTGGTTCTAAGGAAACTTAGCTCTCATCCTCATATGGCTGAACGTGGGGTTCAATCCCATTTGGGAGAGAATCCACACATTGGAAATTTGGGAAAAGCTTCCTTATCTACCCATCGAATTATGGGATAATAAGATCTTCAAGGTCATAGGGGACACCCTATGAACGTTTTTAAAGGTGGCTTTAGAAACATAATCAAAGACAACACCGTTGTTGCATCCATTTGTGTTGAGATGGATATCACCCAGGTTTGCTAGATGTAATAATGATAGAAGTTCGTGACCAACACTATATGCAAATTCTAGACTACAAGAATGTGTTGTTCAGATGTACCCAATGTAAATCCCATGGCCACCTAAAAATAAGTTGTCCCTATAACAAATTTGAAGAAGTAGGGGGTACCCACATGGTGATGAACCCCTTCGACCTCGAGGATGACTCTTTTTCCAACACCTAGTAAAGGAAATGGGTGGAGGAGTATTCAGATACAGAGCAAGTGAAGCTCCAGGTGTATCATGTGGAATTAAATGAGGAATTCAAAGAGGTGACAACCCTTCTGACAATTAAAATAAAGGTCATGGAAGGGAACATTCTTTCCTCTCGAGGTTTCACCGCTCCTCTCCTAGACTCTTAGGATTTGGATAAGGTCAAAGGAAAACAACCAATATATATCCCACATGAGGAGGTACCCTCAAACCCTTCTCCAGTCCCGCGCATTCAAGCCCTATTCTAGGAAAATTCCTCTTGACAAATATACAATGAAAGAACTCCGAGGAGAAATAAGCAGACCCACTTGTCGACAATTCAAGTGGGGACACAACTAATGGATCATACCCAAGGCCTTCTTTCACAAAGAGATATTTAACTCGCTCACAAACAAAAACACCCTTGAATCAAGCCAGAGGATCATCCATTGTTCAAGGCTTAGTTCATGTCGCTACCTGAGGTCGAAGATCAAATATGGATCAGGAAAATATAGAGGTGGAAAGAGAGGTACAAACATGAAGACAACAAACAATTCATGAGGTCCTTAGCAAATCATCCCCCAAGGAGGTTAAGAAATGACCATTCTCTCCTTCAATCTAAGAGGCTTAGAGATGGCCTCGAAGCCACTGAATTTTAAACATTTGGTTTACAAACACCGCCTTAATGTTTTGTACTTACAAGAAACCATGAGCACAACATATTATATGAACAAAATCCTTCATAAATGTTTTCCAGATTGGTCTTTCATCACCACAAACGCAGAAGGACATTATGAAGGTATCACTATTGGATGGGATCCCTCCCTCAATATCCTATCCATGGTAATATCTCAGCATCATATATTATCCCCCTGCTTTTCAAACTCCTTAAATCAAAATCTTTAACTATTGAACATCTACGCCCTCTCCCATGGTCGAAAAGAGTTTTAAGAGGCCCTTTTTCCTCTTTGCTTCTCTCCCTTCTACATATCATATTGGGAGGTGACCTAAATTTCACCCTTCAATTTGAAACATTTGGTTTACAAACACCGCCTTAATGTTTTGTACTTACAAGAAACCATGAGCACAACATATTATATGAACAAAATCCTTCATAAATGTTTTCCAGATTGGTCTTTCATCACCACAAACTCAGAAGGACACTATGAAGGTGTCGTTATTGGATGGGATCCCTCCCTTAATCTCCTATCCATGGTAATATCTTTGCATCATATATTATCCCCCTGCTTTTCAAATTCCTTAAATCAAAATCTTGAACTATTGAACATCTACGCCCCCTCCCATGGTCGACTCCCATGGTCGAAAAGAGTTTTAGGAGGCCCTTTTTTCCTCTTTGCTTCTCTCCCTTCTACATCTCCTATTGGGAGGTGACCTAAATTTCACCCTTCACCCTTTAGAATCCTTAGGAGCGTTTACGAGGAAATATCCATTAGCAAACTCTCTAGCACTCCTTTTTTATGAATCCCTCCTACCAGACTTTCCCGGTCATATCTAGTCCAACGACTTCCCAGGGTCTTAGCTCATTACCAAGCACCTTGATCGCTTCCTTGTTAAATAACCACTACTTTTCACGCTCATTTCTTATCACTCCACCATTCGTAAGGCTATTGTGTCGAAACCTTCCCAATAATCCTGGAACATTCCCTCCTTTATGAAAATCCCCCTTCCCCCTTTAAATTCAACCCTCATTGGCTTAACTATGAATCTTTCTGCGAGCTAGTAGTTCATAATTGGAAACACTTTGAACCCAATGGGGATTTGAAGGCTATACAAAGTTTTCAAGTGAATCTCTATAGGAAAAAAAGGCTTAGCAAAGACTGGGTAAAGTGGACCTTCTCTGAAGATGAAAATATATTGGTTGAGGTCGAAATTCAGATCGATCAACTCATTGGCTCCCACTACAACAATGACCTAAGGGAGGAAGGTATCCTAGAAATTGATAAGTTGGAAAAAGTGAAAGCAATATTATTGGCTTGGCATGAATCAAAATGGCGGTTGAAGAGAAGATCCTTATGGTTTGTAGAAGGGGACAATAACACGGCATTCTTCCAATGGAAATCCAAGGGAAAAAGAGCAAGAAATACCACTTTGAATGTTCACAATCAGTATGGGGAGGAATGTATATACTTCAAGTCCATCTCTTAGGTGGCAGTCCACCACTAATGAAACCTCTTTACTTATCCAAAGAAGGAGAATATCAGGGACATATTTGCAACTGCATCTTTTTTCAACGAATGGGTAGATATTACACAATTGGACTCAATCATGGAGGTAGTCACTAATGATGAAGTTCACAAAACTCTTCTCTCCTTTAAACATCAAAAATCCCCTTGTACGAAGGGTGGGACCTCAAAATTTTACTTATTAATCCGGGACCTAATTGGATATGATATCACCATTGTTGTCGAGAAGTCTCTGTCTTCATGTATGATCCACCCCCCCCCCCCCCCCAAACTCCACTTTTGTTGCTAACATTCCTAACGCAAATAACCCATCCAACTTTGATCCCTATGATCTTATTTCCCTCTACAACTACATATACAAATTCCTATCCAAAGTTATTGCCTCTAGGATCAAGCCTTTCCTTTTCTCCAATATTACCCCCAATCAGTTTGGTTTCCTTGATCAGAGAAGCATTCATGACATCGTTGGTATAGCCCAAGAAACTATCCACTCCATTAAGAAATCATCCATACCTATTTTCATGCTTAAAATTGACCTCACCAAAGCCTTTGATAAGTTAAATTGACTTTATATCTGGTTGATCCATACCCACGTGGGGTTTCCTTGTAATTTCATAAATTGGATTAAAGCATGTACCCAAGGACCCTCCTATGTAGTCCTCCCCCATTCTTATTTACCTCGAGAGGCCTCCAAAATAGCTCCCCTTATCTCCCCTCCTTTTTCTCATCGTTGTTGAGGCTCTAACCAGACATATTTCCCATGAGAAAAATCTAGAGAACCTTAAAGGGGTCAAGGTGGCTAAGGACATATTCATAACCCACATTTTGTTTGTTGATGATATCCTCATCTTTGGTCAGGTCTCCATTTCGAAAGTAAAAATGTTGGATAGGATTTTGAAACTTTTATCTTCCTCCACTTGAATGGATATTAATCCCTGTAAATCTACTATCATTTTCTTCCATGTTCAATCCTCCCTTAAGTTGCTTCTTCCTATTATGGAAGAACCCTCTGACTCCTGTTTTAAATACATGGGATTCCTATTGAAAGCAAGACTATCACATATAGGATTGGTTGTGGCTCATTGACAAGATGAAGAGGAGAATTGGTTCAAGGTTTCAACGGTGGATATCCCTTGCAGGTAGGGCCACACTAGTTAGGAGTGTAATCGAAGCAACCCTTATAAATTGGATGGATCTAGCCCTCATTCTAAAGTCAATCGTCACATATATTAGGAAGACATGCTCTCAATATATATGGGTTGGCAACAAGGAGGATCACCACTCACCACTGTGAAGGTGGAAAATATTGTGCAAACCAAAGAGCTGTGGTGGTTGGGGGATAAAAAACCTATCCCTATTCTCTCAAGAAATGGATGCAAGGAGTATCTGGAGACTTATAAACAATGAAGGATTATGGTAGGATTGTGTGAAGATGAAATATATTGAGCCCCATTATATCACTATTTGGATTCATAGAGAAAACACTACCTACAGAAGGATCCATTTTCTGGAGAGCATTGTCCAAATATTTCCATCTCATTTACAATAATCTAGCACAGAACCCTGGCAATGACACTAAAATAAAAATAGGGGTATATCCAATAGTTGGTTTGGATCAGTTGGATCCACTAACAAAAGAGTTGGTCACATTCCTTACATCTATGAACATAAATACTCTAGCATATGTGTGGCCAACTGAAGGTAGAGGATTGCACACAGCTTCAGATATTGGTCTAGAAGGAGTTTTTAGCACGACCTGGGAATCATACACAAACAAGCTAGATTATGCCTCTATCACTATGAAAAATAGTCCATATTATCTTGTTTGGATTCAAAATAAATATGGAGGATATTACAAGGTCAAAATTGGTTATGCAATTCTAGCTAATTCCCAACAGGATCGTGAGTCAACAGAATGGTGGAAATACATCTAGAAACTACCAACAGCCCCCAAAAATATATTTTTTGGATGGCTTGTACTAAAAAATAGGATTCATACTTGGGGAAATATTTAGAAGAAAGGGAAAATAGGACCAAACAGGTGCCCATTGTGCTGGATACAGGTAGAATTGGTAAATCTCATCTTTGTTCATTGTAGCTTTTCCAAAGAAATGTGGGAAAAATGGACTCCCTTGGTCCGAGACTAGATTGACAAGGAGAAACTCTTCAATATGCTTGGAAAGATTGGTTTGAAAAAGCCTTGGCTACAACATACCTAGCCTCCCCCTAAATGTGATGTGGAGTATTTGGCTTAGTAGGAATAAGGCTATATTCATGGACAAAGTCCCACAACTGGCCACGAATGTTTACTAGATCAAATATTCATTAATGAAATCAAGCAATAGGAAAGCCAAAAAATCAAGATCATGACTCCACTATGCATCGATCCCAAACAACCCTTCAAGTTATGCAATTAAGCTTCAAGTGGTAACCTAGGGTTAAGGGGATTGAGGGTTTCATAATATTTGAAATATATACACTCACTTTTCAATATGTGTTGGGAATAAATACCAATAAATTTGCAGAGATGCACAACATCTATATTACTCTCTACTTGGAACAAACTCACAAAAGAAATTATATAGATTCCAAATTCTTGGTAGCTTGGATAAACAATGAGGTGACCTACAACAACATCTATCTTAGGCCACTTATGGAGAAGATAAATAGTATAAAATATGAGCTTAAAGGAGTCACTATTGTTCACACCTACAGGGAGTACAATCAAAAGGATGACAAGTTAGCAAAAGAGGCATGCCAACTGGAAACGATGATGGTGATGGTAACAAAAAAGGGCCAAGGTGATCCTCTTTCAACATAGGAATTGTCGATTGTTTAATATTGACAACAGTATTTTGAGTTTTTTTTTATTCCATTTTTTGGAAGAAATTTGAAATTTGTAATTTTTTTCCTTATATGAGTACAGTTGGGTTGAGATGATCTCCTCTTATAAAAAGCAATATATAGTTTTGTATAAATTGTACATACAATATTATTTTTGTCTCGTGTGTTCATGAGTTGATCAGGCCTCCCTAAAACAATGTATGAGATGCATGGACAGTTCTTGTCTTTTGTATTCATAGGTTGAGCTAGTCTCCCTAAAACATGTTTTTGCTGAAGATGATAGTACTAGGCAAGAGTTAGTTCCCATCTTTTTCTGGGAAAGGAGGGTGAACCTTCATACTTATTTTTTCATAAGTGGATAGGTCTTATTAGGCCATACTGGTTATAAATTTTATCTATTACATAATAAATATACCGATACTTTTTCCCTGGAATACACACACACACACACACACACATTTCCTATTTTTAAATACAATAAAAATAATAATTTTTACCATTAAAAAAACTAAAATTAGCTTTTTAGTATTATATAAAAAAATTAAATTTAAAAAATAAAAAATAAAAATATTTCATAAAACTTAAAAAATTAAGTTATTCATTTTATTTTATTGCAACATAGCGAGTAAGGGGAGTGAGCCACAAGCCACAGGAGGGAGGAGAGGGAAATGCCTAGAATTGTCCCATGTAACAAAGGGTGTGCTATAGTGCCTAGGATGTAGGAGGGAGTCCAGGTCAATACCCAAAATCCCCCCAATGAAGTTACAATGATGTGGCAGGGGAGGGGATCGATGCAGGGAATCACCCCCACCTTCCTCCTATGGTCTAAGGTCATCATAGATCCCATGCTATGGGTAGGGGAGGGGGGGCGATGTGGGGAATCACCCCCCCCCATTCCCCTCTACTCCACCAAGTTATAATGACATGGGAGTGGAGGGAGAAAATGTGAGAGGGGGAGGGGTGATGCATCACCCCTAACTATCTCCCATGGTTTGGGTTGTCGCAGTTCCTAGGTAATAAGAGGGAAGCATGGGTGATTCCTCTCATTGCCCCACCTTTTTCCTCCAACATTACAACTACAATGTAACGTGGGTGGGAGAGGAGGGGGTGATGCAACACGTCACCTTGGCATCCCTCTCATATCTTATAAGTCTCTACAATGCCTAGGAAATGGAAGGGAGGTAGGGTGAATCCCCACATTCGCCCCCCAAACCCCCACCCATATTATGTACAACAGCAATGTAATGTCATTGGGGGATGGGTGTGATGCCTTGGTTAGTAGGGGGTGGGCACTGGGGGGGAGCGATGCAGGGCATCATCACCCACTCTCTCCCATAGTCTAGGAGCCTTACATTGTTGTTGTAACATGGGTGGGGAAGCGGGGTATGATGTGAGTTGTTGTAATGTGGTGGGTGAAGGGAAGGGGGTGTAATGCAGGGCATCACCCCCCACCCCCCTCTCATAGCCCGGGAATTGTAGTGGCTCCCGAGTTGTGAAAGGGAGGTAGGGGTGATGCCCTACATCACCCTCCTTCCCCTCCCCCCATGTTACATTAGCGGGGGGCACAATTCCCCCTTCCCCCACCCACGTTACATGGTGGGAAAATGGGAGAGGGAGAAATGCGGGGCATCGCTTTATCGTCTCCACACCCTCATCCCCTTTCAAATTTTCAGAATATTAAGAAGAGTGGGTTATATTCCATTTCCACTAGACCTTCTATTCTACCGTATAGCTACACGGTACGATATATATTTTCCAATGTTGATCTCAGGAAAAATTCTATAGTTAATGATGTAGGAAATGTTATTGCCTCTTTACAACTAAATGCCATTAGAAGTATGAATAAGTTTTGACTGCCCGAGGTCCTCTTGAATACAAAATTTTAGGACGTGTTCAGAGCAGAAAAAGATAGACTAGTCGAAATCGTTAAAGACGGGTGGAGTGAGGATAAGGCCTTCACTGAAAGGGCTAATCGATTGTTCCCAACCCATTATTTCAAATAACCTTTATAATTCTTAGCTACCATTACCTATATATATTATATGGCAAAGAGAGTTGCACTCGCTTCAAGCTGGAATGGATGTCGATAGCACACCATGTAGAAAAAACTGGCCAAGTATTCAATTGGACCCATATCTTATCTTTCAACGTCTTGAACGCAGTCAAAGATCTAACGGAGGCATATGGGAACAAAAACCTAGGTTTTAATATGTAAGCCTATTTAATTGATGTTGTTTGTTATTCTAATTTATTTCCTTTGATGGGTTGGAACTAGAACCCTAGTATGCCTCCTGTTCATGTCTATTGTTGTGAACTATGGGCCTCCAATTTCAAGAAGCATTTCTATGATATATGTGATAATTTCATGGCACCTTTGTACTCAGTCATGTTCAATCAACCAGCCCCAAGATTTTCATATGAAACTAGGTAAACTATAAAAAATATAGGATATTAGTATGTCCAAGAGTATTGCACTTATATTTGGATTTTTGGTGGTTCCTCCGCCCCACATTCACTCCCAAAGAATGTTCATGATAGGTTGGCCCTTAGAGAAATTGCTTATCAGATTGTTGTTAGAGGGATTACTTCTTTTTTTTCATAACACTCAAAGAAGACATGGACAAGATTCCCCATCAAGTTAGGAAATTTTACTTTGTTGAATTTTCCCTAGGAAAAGAAAGAGGTTGTCGCCCTTAAGGATCTTAGTCTTTCCACATGAATTAAAAGGAAACATGACCCATAAAGGGTTATTGAAGATCATATTAAGGATGTAGGGTTATCTCCTTCTTATAAACATGATCCTAATCCCAAGGATCTTATCTATCAGGGATATGTAACATATGATGATGTATTAAACAATATTGAAAGCAGTCATGAGCAAGAAAATCTACATGCGGTTCAAGAAGCAACCATGAAGCTGGTTGTTGTTGAAAGGGAAAAATTATTAGTAGATGAAGAAGAACAAGATGCATATAAGAAGCAAATAGAGACCAATAAAAGGGAAGAATTGACAAAGAAATTTGCAGAGGCATAGGAACAGTTGAGGTTGAAATTGATACAAGATGCAAAAGCAACTAAGAAAGCCGAAGTTGGAAAGAAGAGAAAAGAAGAATTGGATAAAGAGATGGAGGCCAAGTAGAAAGAACTAGAGGCCAAGCTAAAAGGACAAAAATATGTAGAGAAGGTTGTTATAGTACTTGGTAAGCGAAATGATGGCAATCCTACTAGGATATTATCATGTTTACTCCTACTATTGTTGATAGTACACCTATTACTATTGTTCGAGTTGACCCCCCTCCTTTGTCCTTAGAATTGGGAAAGGTAGAAAACATTGATGATGCACTAGTACCCTCGGGGGATTATTTCTTTAGAAAATATTGCAGAGATATTGTGAAAAGGGATTCTAAGAGACAAAAGGTTGAAGAAGCTCAAAGTAAATAAGGCTCATATCAAATGATAGTTTGGAATATTGCTAGCTCGGATCCACAAAAGATTATACCAGTCACAACTTTTGCATTGAGTGCTTTTGTTGGTTCCAACTTGGTTGTTGTGAATGAATTGATTGCTTATGTGGATATGTATAAAGCACAAGTAGTCTATTTGGAGAGTCAACTAGAGCAACATAGAATCTAGATGGAAGACTTGCAGTAAAAACAAATCATGGGAAGGGATTAACAACATGAGGTTTAGATGGAATCCCTAAAAAAGGAGTATTTGTTGGATATTGAGAAGTTGAATATAGATCATGAGGAAAAAATAGCTACCTTTGAGCACCAGGTACATCAAGTCAACGAGTTAGAGGAAAATATTCATTATCTTGAATCACAGTTGAATGGGAAAAATAAATTGATGTTTTATTTGATGCTTTAAATGATGAAGCATTTGTGGCAAATGAAAATATGAGAGAAGCTCATAAGCGACTCTTCACAAAATTGAATGAGGTACAAATGTGTCATGATTATTTAACAAAACTGTTGGATTAGGTGGAGACGTAGTTAGGAGAAAGGAAATTTGCACATGACTTATTTGATGAGATCATAGATTGGAAGAAACAATACAAATAGGCCATTGAATAAATACCTCGGTTTGATCAGAGGGAGAAATGAAAAACTCAAGTTTTGTTGTAGTCGTGGAAAGCATCCTGTGATGAAATTAGTGAGAATGCTTACGTGGCCACCAAATCATGTTTCAAGTTATGGAATTCAACCAATGATATATAGAAGAATTCAGTATGTCTACAATGGAAGAATTGGGTTAGGCTATTCCAAGCAAATTGCATATTGTTGATGTGGAGCAAGCTAGGGATAGCCATAGAGAATCCATTAGTCGACTTACCAAGGTAAACAATAATGTCTTGAACATTTTCCTAGTAACACTAGTCAGGTTAGCTACCATATTGTCTGACGCATATATATAGAGACTTCACAAGGACCTGAAACAAGATATTATTGAGAAAATATACGATGGAGAGTTACAAATAGAGAAAATTAAGTTTTCCAGTGTTACATAGATCCTTGAAGTGCACGATAAATGGAGTTCATAAAGGGAAAGTTTGACTTAAACATTCTGTTAAGATTTGTGTATAATAAAGAAAAAGACCATTGTATTTGTTAGTTAAGTTAGTTATTTAAAATACCCCCCAATCTTTGTTTTTATATAGAGACATTCAAAGTGTAAAGGGGAGGGAGGACCTTAGGGGATTGAGTAACCTTTGTAATATTTTTATCTGAAGGAACTAAGGACATAAGGATTTGCAACCATTGAGGATTCAATTGTGTAAATTTGAGTTTTTTTAAAATTTCAGTTGATGTTAATTTATAATAGTGATTGTTGTGCTTATGAATTTATTCTGTGTATGTCATTTATTGTGGTTAATTACTTAATGGTTGCAAGCATATGCAAAATCATTGTTTCAGATTAAATGCTAATTATTTATTTATTTTTCTGTTGCATTACTAATTTTGTTTATTGCTAATTGTGTGAATTTATTCCTATAGTTCAACAATACATTCTTTATTTTGCATATAACCTTGTTAAAATTATAGCTCCCGATGAGAATTAGATTAAATTAGTGTTTGATTGAATTAATATTTGATATTAGAATAATTTGCAATTAGATGTTAGGTTGTAGCATATATTAGAATACATGTTAGTATAAATTTATAGAAAATTATCATTGCTAAACTTTAAAGTGGCAACCAGGCCCACATTCTAGTCGAAGATTGCTATCCCAAACGACAGTGAGGCTAATTGGGACTCACCTCAGGCATTATCCCTTATTGTTGACCCGGGTCATTTTGGCCCATCAACAATATGGGATAAAACAATTGTTTGTAATATATCACTATTTGTGTATAGAATTTGGAAATTTATTTGAAAATAAATATTGTGATACTAGAGGTTTTAAAGGTTTTTTAACAAAATATAAGGGTTTTAAGGATAGAGTTCTCATTTTGAGGTAATAGTTCTCATAAAGAAGGTAATTGTGTTATTGGGTAGCATACCTTTCGGCCCTTGGAACAATTATTCTTACACTTGTAAAATATCTCCCCATTGACCTTTTATTTTTCTTTCATACATCCTTCCAACGATGCCTTCATACCCACTTAATCATTGTCTTTTTGGTTTTGGATTAAGGAGAGAAGTATATACTTCTTGTTTGAGTTGATCAATCTCTTAGCACAATGGGCACTCGCCATAAAGGTATTAGACTTCCCCTTATGTGTATTAATGATAAACTATTTACCATCCTTGGTAAAAAAAGTCTTAGTTTTCCCTTCTCATGAAAATGGCATTCCTTATATACATGTAGGGAAGTCTACCAAACATTACATTGTAGGCATCAATAGGCACCAAATCGACTTCTATTTCTCAATAAAATTTGCACTAATAGAAAATATAGCTCACACTCCTTGGTCAATTTTAAATCTACATCCTTATTCAGCCATCCCAACTTAGGGTGATCAACATGAAATGAAGGATTGTTTCGTTCGTCTTTTATATAATGGAGACTACAATACCAATTACAAATTTCTCCAACCTTGTTGTGAGGCTATGAGGCACTAATTTCTTCTACAATTCTATAAAATCTCTCTCTCTCTCTCCTAGTACCTCCTCCACAAGTAATTCTCATATTATGGAAGAGAAAAGGTGGCTAAAAAACAAACTTTTTTTCCCTCCTACTAGGTTTTTAATAGATAAATTTAGGGTTAGGTTTAGGTTTTTAATAGATAAATTTAGGTTTAAGTTTTTAATAGATAAATTTAGGTTTAGGCTCTCTCTCTCTCTCTCTAGTACTTCCTCCACAAGTAATGCTCATATTATGGAAGAAAAAAGGTGGCCAAAAAAAGGAACTTTTTTCCCCTCCTTCTATTAGGTTTTGAATAGATAAATTTAGGGTTAGGTTTAGGATTTTAGAACCTTATGGGGCACTTTATAATTATTTTATAAGTATCTATTGAATTCCCATAGGTTAGTAGATCCACATGTGTGAATTATAGTGTATTGACATGGCTACCACTTGGACCTATGGAGAATAATTGGATTGTTGCCTTGTTGGGGGCATAACTTTCACATATGAACTCTATTTTACAAGAAAAACACTTTTGGAAAGATATTGAACTATAGAATGAAATGTGTACCTAAAGGATGCATTTCACTGGGGTATGAGACCCCAAAATTCCTCTTATTTCCATCAACTTGAAAATTTTTAGTCTTGGTCCCTTGGTGTGGTTTTCAAGATTTGTTTCAAACCGTCTCTTCTAGATCCTTAATTTTTTCTTACCATTCTAGAGCATCAATAAATTCACGTGGTAACTATGTAAACCATTTAGGATAATCTCCCATGTTATGCTTATTGCTATGATATGTTCCCCTTTTGTGTAGACTTTAGATTTTGTTCTTCCTTGATCGTAATATGTGTAGTTATGGTAGATGCTTTATAAAACCATTTTGGGTTCCTTCCTTGCTAGTTAGGATCTCCCTTGGGCCTCGTGCACTAGTTTGGGTCTTAGTTAGTTAAGGATCCTCCCTTGGGTCCCTAAACATCCTTGTTATGCTAAGTCACACACTTTGAGGAATGTACTTGGTCAAGCTTCCCCTACCTCAAGTGGTTTTGGTATGCATTGTAAATTGCTACTTTTCTTAATGATACTATGTTTGTGGCTTGTGGTTCACAATGTACTACAACACATGGGCCTATTTTCCAAATAAATACTTGTGGTATGGTTTAGTTACCTATGGTACATTGTGTTAAAACCTATGGATTTATTTTCCTTGAGAGAAATCCCTACCAAAAGTCAATGCAACAATGAGAAACACCCCTCAAGCATTCCCAAATCTAGTTATGTTGTGTTTTTCCTCATTATTGGGGATCTCTAATATCTCTTTCTCATATGTCAAAACTCTACCAAACGACTAAATCACTCGCAATATATCTCCACTACAAGGAAAGCACATTCTAGTGGAGGTTTTTGTAGAACCTCACCAAAAACTCTTTCTCTTATTCGTTTATTGTGGATATTTCTGGATTAGGTGAGAAACCAAAGGTTTTAGCGATGTTTTTTGTTTGGTGGTAATAAGTCATTAAAAAAAAATCAATGCACATAATGACACATTGCACCGGTGCACTTCTTGTGTCAAGCTCATCGTATAATCGACACAAAATTTAATTCTAAAATATTGCTTTTATATTACATAATTAAAAGAATGAATTGTGCATTTAACTAAATTTTGATGCCACGGTGCACCTACACACAACAAATGCTCTCCTTCAAATGGTGCACACAATAAAATACACACTAGTGCTTTTAAAACATAAAGTGCATCGCCTATATCCTTGAAATTTCATTATAAAATGTGTTATGTTTTTATATTACATAATTTAAATAAATGTAATAATGTGTTTACATAAATTTTGACATCCCAATTTTCCATCACAAGATGTACTGCAATGTGGTGCCATCTAAAATAAAACATGTACAATATCACTCGTCATTTTCATAACCTGGATTATTTTCCTTGCTTGGCATCATAACAATGTTGTTCTCAAAAAGATGATTTGATCTTGGATTGTGTCTTAGTATGAACCACCAATTCCTATCCATTACATCCAGATTAAAAAAACACTTGGTTGTAGTGTTTTGGGAAAACATAAGCCTGATTAGTTTCATCCCACATCCTTCTAGAGTTAATACATATTAGCCCACTATTGTGATCTTCCTTTACATTACTCTAGTAAAAGGTATCCCACCACTTGCACCTAAAAATAACACATTGGAAATATGAGAAGTCCACTTGTGTGATCTCTTGTATCTTTCCAATGTAGCCTAACTTCCTCTCCATTGGGTTCTGATCATGGTGACTAGCACAACTAGATTGGTCGAACTCAACCTCCACTCCACAATCTAGTGTGACACATCAGTCATTGGCATCCTTAGTGTGAAAATGTTGTCCATATGCCCACACAGATGGAAACAATTGCACCTATAAAAATGTGAATAAAGGGCGGTATCATATTTTTAATGACCCTATAATTAATAAAAACACAATACATATTATGTCAAATGTGCATTATAAAATGAATAGTGTATTCAAAGAGATTGTGATAGAATTGTTGCACCCAATCCCTAATTTTAGGCATCTTCTTCATCATGTGGGTAACAATCAAACACAACATATTTATCTATGATTTGGTCAGCCACCCAACTATCAATATAGATATTTGGCATATTTTCTTTCAAATGGTCATGATAAGGCATTCTTCTAGTATTCAACTTTATGAACTCTTTCCTATCACTATCCCATTTCCTTCTTTTCTCTTCATATTATGTGACCCATGGTTGTGTTTCATCTGCATTGTAAAGAATAGATTTATTGATGGCATCAAAGTCTAAATGTATTGACATATACATGAAATCAAAATGAATAGTATGAGATCAAATAGATATTAGTAGGTTCGGTGTTTACAGCTACTCAAAAAGAAATTTGATAAGTGACTTACTCTTTATCATGCACCTTTTTCCATTCATTTGGAGTAGTTTTCCTTCCCTTTTGTCCTAGTCCTATTGGTCATCCCAAACCACTGCACCTAGTGTGTCATTGATTTGATTTATTTTATACTCATTGGCATAATAGATTGACTCACATACTATGTACCCCTCCACCATAGACCCCTCACGTTTTTCCTTTTGTTGAACAAACCCCTTCAATTTTTTCATGTACCTCTCTAAGAAGAACATCCAACAACATGAGACCACCCCAAATAATTCAACCTCATCAAATAGGTGAATTAGAGGATGGACCTACAAGTCCATGAAAATTCTGGGTGGTTCCTTCTCAAACATATAAACAATTTCATCAATCCCTTAACACCACCATGGAATGCTAACCATATGAATCTCCTTTGATGTGATACAACATACAAATGCATATAATTTAGATATGGCACATCGTAGGTCCTAGGGGAAGTCACGGTTCACATTCCCATGCATGACAAAAAGATAATGACACTACAAAATAAATAGATACAAAATTAATTTCCATAAAACTATGAGAGTGTAGTATATTAAAACTGCATTGCAGAAAAATAAGCTTGTATTTGGCATACATAATACCCTTAGAAGGTTTAGATGGTCATGTGATTTCAACCCTGACAAATATTCTTCTATAGTGAAGCAACATCATAGAGTTGACTCATATTCTTCACATGCAAGATAACATCCTTTGCCAAAGAAAAATCATATTTCTTCAAAATCTATGAGACATCACCTTCTTTAGAAGACCAAGAGGTACCATACTCTCCTCTACTTTCATTTCTTGTCTAATGTTTCTTTTTAGTATTAAAAAAATAAGATCTCTCCTAACACCCCGTGTGCTACTTTTTTCCGATGATATGTGCCAACATAAAGAATATGGAATATTTTTAAATATATGCATGGGATCTAGTAAGTGGCCAGTCTTAAGATGCTCCCAATATGGAATCTTGTAAAATACATATTTCCTTTTCATGCCAATGGGAATTTTCTCAACATAGGTGGTGAAAAATTCA
Source organism: Larix kaempferi (assembly GCA_027924585.1). Classification (NCBI taxonomy): domain Eukaryota; kingdom Viridiplantae; phylum Streptophyta; class Pinopsida; order Pinales; family Pinaceae; genus Larix; species Larix kaempferi. The sequence continues at coordinate 28,089,803 of BSBM01000904.1, read as the reverse complement.
TGATCATTGAAACATAGTCGAATCGGCTTGTGATCCGACACCGAAGAAGGAAGAATGCGAGAAGTAGGAATGCAGGGCTTGTGGAGGAAGAATCTACTTACCAATAATCTATCAAGTCGGGCTACAATATGGCCTGACCCAATCCTTCGATTGTTCGAGGTGAAGGTTCCTTTCTTGGGTATGATGTATGAAAGATCCCAAGAGGATTGGAAATCTTCCAGCTGCTCCCCGAAGGGATCCATGACCTTTGAACCTCCCCTCCTTTAGGCGAGGGAGATAGTGACATTGAAATCGCCATCTACTATTGCTTGAGAGTGCAAGTCAAGGCTTCTGAGATCATCGAAGGTTCGCCAAAAGTAATGCTTTTTATTGTACAAAGTGGGGCAATACACGTTAAGGATTTTGAATTTCTCATTCTCTTCTTTGTTCTCCAGCTCAATCATTATCCAATTTGGATTTCTCCATTCAGCAGTGAAGGTAAATCTACTCTTGTTCCACCAAGTTGATATTCCTCTGGAGCTTCCCACGGTTCCTACTGAAGCTCCTTCGTCATTCTTCCAAATTTTTTTCATCATTGCTAAATTATCCTCCTCAGACATTTTAGTCTCCTGTATCAAAAGGATGGAGAGATTTTCGTTCTTAATCAAGTTCTTCACTGCTTCTATTTTGGAATTACCTCCTAACCCTCTACAATTCCAGGAGACTATGCACATTATTTCTTGGTTGGATGGGGGAGGGAATTAAATTTCTCCCCTTTTTCCCCACAGGTTATTTCCCTTATTCTTTATACTCAGAAGACTCCTCTTGAGATGATTTGGGTCTCAATCTAGTTACCGAGCTAGAAGCTTTTGACCTTACTTGATCAGATCTAATTTCTATGATGGGTCTTTCTGGCAAAATGGAGACATAGTTTTCCTCTTAGCCTATTTCCTCTAGTGTTGGTTGATCCCCTTCTCCCCCTTTTGGAGATTATTCTCTTATCTCTCCCTCTTCCTCTGAACTAGCATATGGAGTTTCTAGGGCCTGGAATCTATTCTTTGAGGTTTCTACTTGAGGCCGGTTTGAAACCGGTTTGGAACCTAGGGCTAATTTGATGTTGGAGAGATTGGCCTTTTTTCTCCTTTTTTTGACACCTTGTTCCAATCCCCTTCTTCCCCATTCTCTTCCTCCTGTTCTTTTCTTTTCGGACACCCTTTGGAGAAGTGCCCATACTCGTGGTAGACCTTGCACTTAAATGGAATCTATTCATAGTCAACTTTTTGCAAATGGTTCCACCCATCCATTGAGAGATTAATTTCCTCTGGGAGACCCTTTTCCAGATATACCTCCACACAAATATGAGTGCAGGAGAAAAGCGGGGGCTTTGGTTCAGACCTGTTGATATACTTCTAAATTGCGTGACCTATTGATCTTAAATCTTCATCTCCCCAACAGTGCAAAGGGAGGTGGGGTAACTTAACCCGTACCAGAACGATGGATGGAATGTCTTTCTCCGAGTAGAAAGAGGAGTTCCATTGGTTCAAGTACATTCCCCTTGGCCCTAGAAAATACGGCCTGCTTCTAAATATCAGGTCTCTTTCCTCCTTATGTTCGAATAAGAAAACGAAAAATCCCTTCCCACAAAAATTCTGAACCACTTCCCCCTTTATTAATGGTCTGTAGTTTTTATTTATCCATACCTCAATGGATTTCAGAGAGGGATAGATGTCGGTGAAGTGCCCTATCAAACCTTTCTCAGATATTGCTATTATCTTGTGCTTGGACGAGACATAGGATATTTTCACTCTTGGAGCTATGGCGAGTTTGACAAAATGAGATTCTTGTTCATGTCCAGGCTTTGGAGCTGTTGCAACGACCGAAGAGATGGCATGGCGAAGGTTTTCAGAGAGGGAAGGAGCTGCCCCCGACACAGGGGTCGGAAGCTCAGCCATGAGAGGTCCCAGCGATACTCTAGCGCAACAAACCCTAGTCTCAAAACCGAAACCCTAGCAGAGCAGTTGAAGCAAAATTTTTGAGCAACAAAAAAAAATTGGAAAAGGAAAGGCTTTGGATTTATATTATCTTTCAATGATTGTACCATTGCTCTCTATGGTTTTTACTGAAGCTTCTTCACAAATGCAAAAACTTTGGTTGAGCAACATGGTTCCCAACCCTTTGATTTTATATTAAAGGCATTATCACAATTGAATATATATTTACTTCTTAGATTTAGGAATAGATCCACTAGTTGGCTGAAAAATGAGATTAGTCTTGCCATTCTTAATGTGCCCATCCTTGATAAGATCGAGGAGGCCATCCTAGATTCCCTCCTCATGAAGATAGCTTGGAAGCTCTTGTACCCTAGCGGAAGGGATGGAGTTGGAATAAGGCCAAGGACTTTAAGATGCAAAAACCAGTTCACAATTATACATATCCGACTCTGTCATAAAACTATGTTGGATATTTGAGTCAAGAAAATTTTGGAGATATAAATCAAGGCAAACAACTTACCTCTTATAGCTTCATATTGTTTTGTAACCTTTGGTCAAATATAAGATGACCATTTTTTCTAAGTATCTCTTGACCCAAATGCCCTCCTCTTGAAACACCTTGGGAACCTTAAACATTTATTATAATTCTTCATTTATGCTAAATTCATTTGGGATTTGGGTACTAAATTTTGTGGCTAGTCCTCCTCACTCCCATCTCTTACGAAATTGATCTCTCGCGGGACAAATTTCCATTGACTGTTGAATTCTAAGTAGCATGGTAGCTCATTTGAATTAAAGTTTTATTTTTATTTGGAAGAAAATACATGATTCTATGTTCAACGAGGACTATCTTGTTTATTTTTTTTCTTAGGCTGATAGTTCACTAAATTTTAGAAATCTTTATGTACAAATCACTATCTAACAACACAAAGTTGTGTTGGAAACTGCACTAGTTGCTAGAGTGTTGGGGGTCTTATTACACTCTAAGCAAGGAGTCTCATGTTAACTCTTGTGGTCCTTCTACCCATTCTAGGTAGTTAATAGACTCTAATAAGAGGAAAAGGCACAAAGTTGGCTAGGTTGTTTGAGAAAGGTGAGAGTGACATTGTCATTGGGTTCACAACCCTCCTCCACGAGCACTCACCATTGCAATATTGAAGAATGGGGAGTTTCCTAAAAATGTTGATCCAATTAATGATGGTCGAGCTCTCATTTTCTCAAATATTAAGCCAATTAAGGATGGTTGGTACCCACACCTAATGAAAAAAAAATCCTCTTTTAGATGCAATGCAAGTATAATCCCAAACACTAACTTTATATTATAAAGTCCCTAGTTCAATTTCCATGGGTTAATTGCACTAAGTTTATGTCACCCTCTTACACTAGGTACCATCCTTGAAATAAGGGTTATATATATATATATCGATTCCAGGGGGTCAACTGCACTAAGTTTATGCTGCCTTCTTTACACTATCCTTGAAATGAGGGGAAGTGCTCGAGAGTTTTTTTGGGGATTTATATATACACATACACTTCCCCAAGAGGTTAGCTCAACCAAATATATATATATATATCGATTCCAGGGGGTCAACTACACTAAGTTTATGCTGCCTTCTTTACACTATCCTTGAAATGAGGGGAAGTGCTCGAGAGTTTTTTTTGGGATTTATATATACACATACACTTCCCCAAGAGGTTAACTCAACCAATTGTTGCTAATATTTCTCTGCATTTGCCTAGTCCCATGCCAACAAGTGCTTGGTTTGAATCCCCTTGGGTTAGATGCACTAGTCTACATGGATGAGTTTACTAGGGATGCCATCCACGAACATGAAGAAGCGTCCCTTGGATTTCCTTACATGAATTTTCCAATTTAACATGCCTAACAACTTTTTAAAGAATATTACTTCATTATTATGTTCCGAAGTGACAATTTTGATAAACTTTATGCTAAACTTCAGCTTTTAAGCCCAATTTTAATAACTTGTAGTTGTTAATACACAACATCTTTTTGGTTAAGTCTTCATTTAAAAATACCCAATATGGACATAATTCTATTGATTTGAAAGCGGTAATTAATTAATTTTTGATGCCTATGGAATAGAAGTGGGTATTTTGGAGAAACTGGCAGAGACAATTGTCGTAGTCATAGAAGAAGAACTCTAGATATGAGGCATGCATAAAAGAAGAAGAAGTGAGTTGTTTCACTAAACTCATTGAACTTTCTTCATAGAGAAATATTTTGGACCCCGATGGCTCGGTGAAGGACGGTATATAAACCATATTATTATTAATAAATATTGCTTGCGTATCTCACAATTTTTTTTACATTTATTCATTTATGCTTTCCCATACTTTTAAGTAGCACATTCCATGAGGCTCTCAGAGAACGCAAGGGCATTACAGCCAGTGATCAAATTTGAAGGGTGGGTATTAATTTTTATTGGAAGGGCATTTGTTCTTGGAGCCCTTCAAAGATGAAGGGCAATTTAAATAATTGTACTTCAATTGACAAGTATAAATTAATTAACTAAATCCTTCCCCCCCAAAAATGCAAAACACAAATATTTCCTATCCAAATCTTTACAATCTTAAACAATTGAGCACTCCTGAATATCTACATGATAAAATGGTATCTTTTCAATAAAACCGAATTTGAACACATTAATTTGACATATATGTAACATTAATTTTACAATTCATTAAAATAACAACTATTTTGTTGTATTTTTCCGGGTTAGACCACACTTCATTATACAAAAAAACTACTTAGACTATGCAATAACCATATTGGGGCATCTACATGATGTTATGCATACTGTTGAGAAAATTACTTACTGTTAACTATGTACAAAAAGAAGCCACTAAGCAAAACGAGGCTATAATAAACCTACAACCAAAATCTACATATAAAACCAATCAAAACCTTTATTCAAATGGGAGAGAGGGAAACCATCCAAGCTCGAGAGATGTAAGAATGATGGACACTAGGAGCCTAAGAAAAAACAATGCATAGCTAAAAAAAACATTAAAAAATAATCCTCCATACCAACCAAGTTAGAAACACTAGCATCATAAGGGACCGGGCATCAAATTTTGTTGTTCAACACTTGTTACGACAACATACAGGTATGGGATGGAGGGGAAATGGAATCAATCCTAAGTCAACTGGAGGCTTGCAACTTGCTACATGTTTGAGTCTCGACAATCTACCTTTTAAATTGAACCAGAACAACAAAAGAAGTTTGTTAATGGCTTGATTTGCAAAAATTCTAGATACATGAGTAATTAAGAGCTCGAGGCTCTAAAATTTGATGTGTTTTTTACCAATCCACAATTCGGTGAATTCATAGTCACTGGCATGAAATTTAAGTTATTTAATGAAATAATTAATGTATCTAGCTCTATGTCGAAACTGTTTTCCATGCTAATGCGGGCCACTTCCCTCCTTATTGTCTTACCAAAAGGCATGATAATGAGGAAGGAGATTTAAAATTATGGACTTCACCATCAAAGAAGCCTTACAGTCACATTGGTAAGGACTAGTTATATGAAGATCACAACAATCCAACTTGTCAAATCTCAGATGATAGTGCAAATTAAAGACTTATATGGTAAATTTAATATAAGACTTACTTATAGTTGTCTCTTACTCTTTGCGTCTTGACACATTTGATAATTTATGGTTGTCTCTGCGCCTTGAACCAATTAGTATTATAAGGTGAGGATGTGCATGCATAATAATCCTTAGTCATGACTATGCGATGAGGATTTAAATGGAAGAGGATGTAAATACATGTAATTTTTATACGTATTTTGGTGGCGAGTGTCGAAGAGAAACGTGGTGAGAAACCACATATTTTTGGAAGGACGGAGGGAGATTACATGATCATGATCATGCCACCCATCAAATTGAAGACAATTCCTGAGCCAAAAATTGTTTTTTTTAATTTTATTAATAACCATTGTGGTATTTTGGTACAAATGTTTTTTCTAACTCATTGTTTCTCCATATTGTGTGCCTAGTGCCACCTCTCTATATCAATGCATAAATTAACCTTAGCTTGGTTTGTGGTTCTAGTTGCATGCCATTGAGTGTTGTTTAGAGTTGTCGTGAGTATGTGACATTCATGCAATAAATGAAGTCTTGTAGAGGAGGACTCATCAAAGGGGAAATTTGAATTTCATTTTGACAAAAAACTTATCCAGGTTCACATAGGTAGTAGGCACAATGTTTCAGCCTTGTTTTGGGCCTAGTAGTGGTTCTATTATTACAGCCATAGTCATTGACACATTGTCACACCTTAGATCTCAGCCCGAAGTGAGTCGGGATTCAGAATCAAATCCTAGTGGCTAGTACCTCGTAGTCGTCAGTCATCTCTCGTCACCTTGCAAAGCTAAGCAGTGAGTGCATGCCATGAGTGAGTGAATGATTATAATTTATGACATTTCCAATATTTTGAATGACAAGTCAAATTTTATAGAATAGGAATTTCAACATATAAATTGAAATTTATATGGATGGGTAATTTTAAATGTTGCCCTTCTTTTGAAATGTTGATATAAATTATGTCCTTCAAGGATAAAATTCGGATTTTAATTTTTTTTGAAGGGCAATTTTAACTTTACACTTCTAGGAAGGTTTAGAACCCTTTGGAAGAGCCAGAAGGGTTCAAATTTGAACGCAGCCCGCTCTAGTTGTACGACAATTTTAGTATATTTTGAACTCTACTTTATATACGAGGCTTGATATCACTGATCAAATTTGAAGGGTGGGTATTAATTTTTATTTGAAGGGCATTTGTTCTTGGAGTCCTTCAGGGCAATTTAAATAATTGTACTTCAATTGACAAGTATAAATTAACTAAACCCTTCCCCCCAAAAAATGCAAAACACAAATATTTTCCATCCAAATCTTTACAATATTAAACAATTGAGCACTCTTGAATATCTACATGATAAAATGGTATCTTTTCAATGAAACCAAAATTGAACACATTAATTTGACATATATGTAACATTAATTTTACAGTTCATTAAAATAACAACTATTTTGTTGTATTTTTCTAGGTTAGACCACACTTCATTATACAGAAAAAACTACTTAGACTATGCAATAACCATATTGGGGCATCTACATGATGTTATGCATACTGCTGATAAAATTACTTACTGTTAACTATGTACAAAAAGAAGCCACTAAGCAAAATGAGGCTATAATAAACCTACAACCAAAATCTACATATAAACCCAACCAAAACCTTCATTCAAACTGGAGAGAGGGAAACCATCCAAGCTTGAGAGATGTAAGAATGATGGAGACTAGGAGCCTAAGAAAAAACAATGCATAGCTAAAAAAAACATTAAAAAATAATCCTCCATACCAACCAAGTTAGCAACACTAGCATCATAAGGGCTTGGGTATCAAATTTTGTTGTTCAACACTTGCCGCAACAACATACAGGTATGGGATGGAGGGGAAATGGAATCAATCCTAAGTCAACTAGAGCCTTGCAACTCGCTACATGTTTGAGTCTCGACAATCTACCTTTTAAATTGAACCAGAACAACACAAGAAGTTTGTTAATGGCTCGATTTGCGAAAATTCTAGATACATGAGTAATTAAGAACTCGAGGCTCTAAAATTTGATGTGTTTTTTACCAATCCACAATTCGGTGAATTCATAGTCACTGGCATGAAATTTAAGTTATTTAATGAAATAATTAATGTATCTAGATCTATGTCGAAACTGTTTTCCATGCTAATGCGGGCCACTTCCCTCCTTATTGTCTCACCAAAAGGCATGATAATGAGGAAGAAGACTTAAAATTATGGACTTCACCATCAAAGAAGCCTTACAGTCACATTGGTAAGGAGTTATAAGAAGATCACAACAATCCAACGTGTCAAATCTTAGATGATAGTGCAAATTAAAGACTTATATGGTAAATTTAATATAAGACTTACTTATAGTTGTCTCTTACTCTTTGCGTCTTGACACATTTGATAATTTATGGTTGTCTCTGCACCTTGAACCAATTGATATTATAAGGTGAGGATGTTCATGCATAATAATCCTTAGTCATGACTATGCGATGAGGATTTAAATGGAAGAGGATGTAAAGACATGTAATTTTCATACGTATTTTGGTGGCGAGTGTCGAAGAGAAACGTGGTGATAAACTACATATTTTTGGAAGGACGGAGGGAGATTACATGATCATGATCATGCCACCCATCAAATTGAAGACAATTCCTAAGCCAATTTTGTTATTGTAAATTTTATTAATGTTCCATTGTGGTACTTTGGTCCAAATGTTTTTTCTAACTCATTGTTTCTCCATATTGTGTTCCTAGTGCCAACTCTATATCAATGCATAAATCAACCTCAGCTTGGTTTGTGGTTCTAGTTGCATGCCATTGAGTGTTGTTTAGAGTTGTTGTGAGTCTGTGACATTCATGCAATAAATGAAGTCTTGTAGAGGAGGACTCATCAAAGGGGAAATTTGAATTTCATTTTGACGAAAAACTAGTGGACATTGGTATCCAGGTTCACATAGGTAGTAGGCACAATGTTTCAGCCTTTTTTTGGGCATAGTAGTGGTTCTTTTATTACAACTATAGTCATTGACACATTGTCACATCTTAGATCTCAGCCTGAATTGAGTCGGGATTCAGAGTCAAATCCCAGTGGCTAGTACATCGTAGTCGTCAGTCATCTCTCGTCACCTTGCAAAGCTAAGCAGTGAGTGCATGACATGAGTGAGTGAATGATTATAATTTATGATATTTCCAATATTTTGAATGACGAGTCGAATTTTATAGAATAGACATTTCAACATATAAATTGAAATTTATATGGATGGGTAATTTCAAATGTTGCCCTTCTTTTGAAATGTTGATATAAATTATGTCCTTCCTATTGGAAGGATAAAATTCAAATTTTAAATTTTTTTTGAAGAGCAATTTTAACTTTACACTTTTAGGAAGGGCTAGAACCCTTTGGAAGGGCCGGGAAAGGTTCAAATTTGAACGCTGCTTGATATCCAATGGAACTTCAAGTTCAAAAACTCAAGCACGAAAAAGATCCGTTCATGGCCGCTCCTTTCAGGTTGTACGAAGGAGATGTTGCCCATTGCACTCCCAGCTGACCAATCTTCTTTTCACAAGGTAGCCAAAGCTCTTTTAAGTAATTCATATATATTCAAGGAAACCAACCAATTTTTGGCCAGAGTGGGATACAAAAACACCTGGGATGTGTGGCTTCGGACAGGCGTCACATTGTATGAAACCGAACCTACAAGCTAAAACTCCTCTTCCTGTTCCCCATTAAATATCATAACTGCCAACTAATCAAGCGCCAAATTGTATTAAGCGCAGGTGAGTTAGTATTGGTGCAAAAATGGACAAAACCAGTGTGTTATCCCTGCAGTTGGAGAAGGGACCCCGCCAAGGCGAAATCTTAGACTGCAAAAAACGAGCGAAAATCACCATTGGTAGAGTTGTGAAATCTAACACTTTCGCGATCAAGGAAGAGGGCATTTCACAGAGACATTTGTCCATAGAATTAAAGGACAACAAATGGATGGTCGCAGACCTTGGTTCCTCAAACGGGACCATCTTGAATGGCGCCCGGCTGCTCCCGAACAAGCCCCGGCCTCTAAAGAATGGCGATGCTATAAAAATCGGAGAGGAAACCCTCATCAGAGTCAAGATTGAATCTCAGGGTTCCCCAGAAAAGAAAAACCTAAGACCTCAGGCCGGCCGGAAAAGGGGGGAAGTGGCCACCGCTAAGAATCATAAAACCGTGGTTCAAAACCCTGCACTGCCTCAGTCCGAGGTTGCGTCCACCGAAAAATCGGCAGAAATGGTTAATTCAAGTGCGGAATGTAGTCGCAAGGGTTTGGAGGATATGACCCTTGAAGAGTGGTTTGATCAGATGGAACAGTGGTTACCCAAACATTTGACTGAAATATCTGAGAATATTATTGGGCAGATGCGAGTGCGGTCGGAGCAGTTCGATGCATACATCTTGCAGAAAAACCCAAAGAATGGGCAATGAGTTTTAGGGTAACTGTTTTGGGCATTCCACAGATTATTTAATTTGTCTGTTCAGCGAGAGTGAAGCAACAGCCATGGCAATCCGAAGGAGGATTCTCTATAATAAGTGTTATTTACGAGCTTTTCAGGTCAGCTCTAGCGTCCTCTACATCGGTTATTATTGTAGTTTCGAGAAATCTATATTGCTTCTCAGAGAAGGCCAGAAGTTTACTGTATAGTAATTTTCCCCGGAGTTTATTGTGAAGTAAATTACTTGGCTCTTCACTGTATTTGTTTTTGAGATATTGTTCATTAGGAATTTGTGGTCAATGTTGATCTTCACTCGTTAAAATTTATGAAAGTGGGGCACCCACTTGAGTTGCCCACAATCTGCTCAGGATGTTTACATCTTCTGGTTCTTGGAATGAACTACGATTTGTTGGTGGATTGTATGCACTGGTTGATATGGTTTTGGCAAGAACAGTGACAGCCAAAAATTCGCTGGCAATTATATTAAACTGAGAAAGCCTACATATTAATTAATATATGTCAAACGGAGAAAGCCTACTTACTGATATACGTCAAGCATCATAATAATTTATATATGCCACTGTATCCTCAAGTTTTATAAGTCCAGTAAACTGCGACTGAAAATGAATGGTTTTGGATAAAAAGGGGTAATTCTATCTTATATACAATGCATTTTTGATAGATATAGAAAATCGAAGTTGTAGAAGATTAATGCAATGCTTTTTCGACAGTTCTGTGATGTTTAGATGCCATCCACTTGAGTCCCAATAACATCTTCTTGAGATTAATCTTTTGGCCAACCACATATTGCAAGGAAATGAAGTTTGTTGCAAATCTAGTGATTGTAGGATGAATAAATGCCTTGCCTTCAGTGTATGTTCTCATGATGCCAATGACATTTGTGTGATTGTAAATGTATCTAGTTATGGATTTTTCCTTTTCCACAGCCTCTTGTTCTTGAGCATTAAATCTATGCAATGTGCAACACAAGAGGTCATTGAGCATTAAATATATGCAATGTGCAACACAAGAAGTCCATAATATGGAGGGGTGCCTATTCATATAGTCTGCTATCAACAACGTAATTAGTTGCATTATCGTTAGCAATTTGTAAAACATGTTGTTCTCCCATCCCCTGAATAACTTCCTCCGTCATGTCACATAACATTTGGGCACTCTTGATTTCGTTTGAGGCATACACTAATTTGAGAAACATTGTGTCCTTTGGACAAGATACAAGGAAATTTATTAAGGTTCTGTTCCTTGTATCTGTCCATTTATCACTTGTGATGGTGCAATTTGTTTCTACTCTTGATGAACGAAACTCAGCAAGTATAAGGTTGAGATCATTTAGTTTCTCACAACAAAATTCTCTGAAGGCTCTTACATGTAGGGACTTTGAACCCTGGATCTGCAACAGCGACTACATCGATCATAGATTGTCAGTAAGGGCTTCTGGCATAGCTGAAGGGAATTTTGGAATAGTACAAAAAAATATCAATGGCTTTGCTTGCTTGCATATGGAAATTCATTTTCCAACACATGCTTTCCAAGCTAGGTTGGGAACTAGGTTGTGTGGAGGGAGTAAAAAAGGTGTTTATATTTCCACCTCCACAAATAAGATTTGTAGGAAAGAGAGGAGGAGGTGGTATCTGGCTTTCACTTTGACTTTGAGTGATGATTACAAAACTTGGGCTTGGCATTGTGGATACAACTGAGGGGGGCAACAAGGGGGTATTATAAAAAGATTGGCCAACTCCGAGTGCTGCCATTTGGCCATCTGCTTTTTGCCAAGAGCAGTTATTGCCAAAACATACACTGAAGGGGCCAGGGGACACCCTTGCCTGATTCAATGTTGAAGGTCAAAGGGCTCGGTTAGTTTACTATTGTCTGCAACTCTTTCTAATAAATGTTGCAAAGGATTTTAATTCTTCTATTGCTATTTTGGGCCTTGGCAAAAGCCCAACCATTCTATGATGTTAATATTAGCTGCTATCTTGTCAATTCCCCTTCCCCGGCCACCAGTGTCTGGCTGGTTGCTGCTATTTTTCTCACTAAATTTCTCACTCATTTTATAGTCTGCCTCTATTAGTAACAAATCTTTAGTAAGATCTCTTTCCTGAGATAATCCCACAAATCTCTTCGGTGTACAGGCTTAGAAAATCCATGTTATTTGCCTTGCTGTGCGGGCCGCCCTTCCCTGCTTTTTTCCTTGCCCTGTTTTCCAATTTTAAACTTTTCAGTTTCTCATTCTGTTGAATTCGGGAGAGACAGTGTAGAGTCTGAATTGAAAACTTTGCACATAGCAATAAGCCAAAAGAAGGAAAATCATCTCATTTGTTTTTTTCTTTGCTTCTACATTTTTGTACTGCCAAGGGCCAATGGGTTATTGTAGTGCTATCACGCAAGAAATCATTTAGTCTAAATAGTCTGATTGATAATGTGAAGTTATGCTTATGTTAGACTGTAGCACTGCTTCCCAACTTTTGAAAGTTAATGTTGGGATAGCTCTTCTAGACGTTAACACCATTGTATCCTCAATCTCAACTCCAGGCTTGATAAACAAATTTTCTTCATTATAAAACATAAACAGAGCAATGAAGTATGCTCACTGCTATGATATTTGGACAGGGTTCGACCTCTTCCCAAACATGAAACAAATAAATTTGCGACATTTCACCATTGGGGATGTTTTCCTGCCTCCTGTCTTCTTTGTCATGCATATGAATTTGTCCTATTCTGTCATTTAGCTATTGCTATATTTCTTCTGTGAGATTACAAGCCCTCCATTGCCATATATGAAAATATTTCAAATGTGTTTATAAGAGCTTTTTGAAATTACACAAAATCAAGTTCACATGTATTTTAGTGGTTCAGAGAGGCTGGCGTTGATGAAGCAATTTTGCATATGATGCATAATTTGTGACAATACTTGTTAACCCTGTTTGAATCAAAGCCTATAGCTCACTACAATTACTGTATAGGTCTGAGCATTTATTTAAATCCTAGATAAACAGAGTGCTACTGATGGAATTATAAATGCTCCATTCAGTATACTGATTCTATGTATGAGGAAAGGGTGTTTTTCTGTGATGCTGCATTTGAGGTAATCCTAGCCCATGCAGTATATGTAATGCTTAAATTCTCACGTCCAGATACCATAAGGAGATCTTAGTGGGGGCTATATCTTTAATCATGTGGACACTATCAGTAGTTGCTTATAATTCTGACATTTTTGTTCTAAACAGAATTGTAGCAGCAAGACTTGGAAATAATATCATTTGGGTAATTATTAGCTTGATTCTTATGGATATGGTACTGGAATTGTCCTTGTGGAAAATGGGAATCTTCAGTGTTTTAAATGCAGTTGAAAGATTATAATTCCATCGTTGTGATTCACTCATTCTTGTACAGGGAAGGGCTACTCTGTCAGTTTTGTGTTCGGACATGGGATCTTGATAATCAAATCATTGCAAGGAGATTTATCCAGGATCCTTGACACAGCACCAGTGCCTTATTGATCACCAAAATACTGATTGATAAATATGCATTTTTATGGTAAAATGGTATGAGATGAATCTCTAGACAGTTATCAATGTTTCAGTGTTTTACTGTTTAGCGGACACAAATCCACAAACAATATGGTGCTCTATTGAGGTTCAAATGGAAAAGAAACAATTGAATAATGTTGATGCCTTTTTAATATTTTTTGATGACCTTGAAGTGGTTGGTTACTTATGTTTGAATTTATTCATTATTAATAATAATTTCTTATATGAATAAAAATGTTTATTTGAAAGTATACATATTAAGTGTTTAAGTGTTTTATATATTTGGTGCTTATGTAACATTTATAATGTTCAGAGATATGCATATAAAAAATGAAATTGTATTTAGGGACTAGTGCATGTCTGGACTAAATTGTATTTCAAATGGCTAAGTGGATATTTCTTTGATTTATTTTGTGTTTAAGAACCTTTGGAATCTCTCTGCTTGAAGCTGGTTTTCAGAAGACTTGATGCCTTGGAAGTCTTTGGCAGTCCTAAAAATGGCTTAGGTAGAGCCATAGGCACATTAGGCTATGTGGAGGTATGTACAGAAGGAAATGAGCTTACACTCCACGTGCTGCATGGAGATGTGGAAAATACTTGTTTTGGCCAAGTAAAAAAGGGGTGTGTGGAGGTAAGGGTTGTGTAGAGCTCCGCATGTAGAGATAAGGGTTATGTGGAGCTCTGCATGTGGAGTTGTGGTAGATGATGGATTGCACAAGTTGCACATCAGAGAGAACAACCAAGTTGAGATTGATGGACAAGCTTGTGGAATCTCTCTACATGCAATGAGTGTAATTCTTGAGTTCTTGAGGTAGAGAACCTTGTAGATTGTAAAAGCGCAATTCATAATAAAAACCAAAGCAAGATGGTCATTTTGAAGCTGGAGTTTTTCCCAAGACAGTTTTCTCCAGGGTATTTCTTGTGTTATCAGTGCAGATGCGATTACATTGGTTTACTCTTGTCCTTGTATTAGTTGAAGAAAACTAATCATTGGTAAAACAAAGGAATCTATTAAAAGTTTTTAGTTTACAATGTATTTTATTTCGCACCAAGATATGTCTTGGTGAATTGTTTGGCCATAGGCCTTCAGTTATAGAGCATATTGGGATCATAGCTTAGTTCCTGACCTTAAGGGGGGGAGTTACTTATGAGTGTTGACTAGACTGAGAAAGCTGCAAGAAGGTGGAGAGTTAGTTCCCTTAAACCTTGACATTGGTACTCAACGATGGAAAAAACCAAAGTGAGACTAGACCATGGGTTAGGAAACAAAGACCAGTGAGACTCAATATAGGATAACCCATTTGGAGAACTAGTTGGCTCAAACGGTTGTTGGATATGTCTCAAATGGCTAGGGAAATCATTGATATGATGCTTGTTGTCATTGACTTGGTTGCCACTTTTGTAAAAGACAAGAATAAGAAGAAAAAGAAGCTTCAAGAGTCGAGCTCCGGTTCAAACTAAGGTGGAGGTGAGAAAGTACATAAGTTGGAGAAACCAAAGGAGATAAGGGAATGCAACAAGACTCAATCACCATTCAAATTAGAGGCAAAGATTGACATCAAGCCATACATATGCGAGATAGATGCCTTGAAATTGCATTAATGGTCACGACAAGTAGAAGATTATTTTAGTGTGCATGAGGTTTGTTGAGCACAAAGCATCTCCTTTGCTCTCTTGAAATTAGAAGGTCATGCTTTAACATGGTGGAAAAATGATGCCACTGCAAGAATATTAGGCAATGAACCACCCGTGACAGATTGGGAAGTAATTAAAAACATGATTAAGTCACAATTCTATCCCATTTGTAGGAATACAAGATAAGATGCTTTTACTTCATATAGAGACAAGGACAGATAGGGCAGGGTTTCACCACTGAGTTTGGAAGGAGAGCTTCGAAGAGTCTTGAAGTGCTTATCAGGTTAGGAGCTTTGCATAACACCTTGGGAGACAAGTGATACTTTTGAAACCTAAGACATTAATGAAGCTTGTGTGCACTTGAGTTGGCATAGTACCTTAAAGGAGATAAGAAGAAATGGAAACCTGAGTTTAGTAGGTCAAAATTAATATGAAATAACCCTCTCCAAAATTGATCCAAAATGACCCTCTCCTCCAAACTTTGTAAAAAAGATAAATCTTGGCAAAGTTTGAAGTCAGTGGTCTATGGAAATCAACTTGAAAACCAAAGGCCAAAGGCCAAAGGTCTCATTTTGGCCACAAGAAGATGAAACAAAACACTTGTTGGTTAGCATTCCAAGGTGACATTATAATAGAGGATGATTGCTTGATGGAAAAAATCCCAAAAGATGGAAAAAAATGGAAGCTTGTGAAGAAGGTCTACTAGCAGAAAATTTTAGGACTCGCAATGAAGAAATCTGCTCATGGGTTGGAGGATGAAGAGAATTTTAAGCTTGTCCACAAGGAGCAAAGATTGTCTTCAAGCCACAACAACCATTTACATGATATCACCAATGAGTAAGAATACATGAAATCTCTGATTTAGAGTGTATAGCTTTAGTATGTAATATTTCTTGAGCATAACAGAAGACATCTATGATGGTTTTCTTATTTGGGTTTCCAGGGCAAATTATGTTGTTTGTGGTGTGTGATTGAGTTCTTTGCATGCTTGATTAGTTATAGTGGTAATGACTCTTTAACATCCACACCGTTAAAATCAGTTCCCCTCAATGTTTGGATAAATTCCTTGTTTGTGGTGTGTGATTGAGTTCTTTGCATGCTTGATTAGTTATAGTGGTAATGACTCTTTAAAATCAGTTCCCCTCAGTGTTTGGATAAATTCCTTGTTGGCTTGATACTTGGTATAAAATTATAGCTTGTGGATTGTGTAATTCACCTATAACAATATTATTAATTTGTTGAAGCTTTGGTTTAGAATTCCTCAAATCCCAGTTCTAGCCAATGCTTCTAATTACAATGTTTTTCCTTAGCAAACCGGGTGGTGGAAACCATATACCGGTGCATCGTTCTTGTGCTTGTCGGTTCATTGGAATGTTGGTTAGAACTTAGAATAGTTGATTGGTAGCCACATTGCTAATTCCCACTTGATTGATAATTGGATGACATTGATTCTTTTTGATCATATAGTTGGTTGTTTACCTGCAACTTTGTTGATGCCTCGAATATCGCTGCATCAATCAGCAAGGGTGTTGAAATATTGTAACTTCAAAGAATATTATATTTGTACCTTATTATTCCAGAGATGTTTCATTCTTCCGTGAAGATCTTATTGTATATCCGGAGATGTTTATTCCTCTGTCGGAATGTGGTAACTTGGGTTATTAGACTTCCCTAGTGGGGGTCGGCCCTGTATGTGTTATGTGGGTTAAAGGGTTGTTAGACCACCCTAGAGGGGTCGACCCAGTCAATTGTAGTGGGGTGTTTAACCCAGTGGTGAAGTTGGGGCCGATCTAGTTAATATATTGTACAAGTCGGAGATGTGTATAAATAGAGGAGGTGAGGTCCTCATTTGACACACTTCACTCACTTGAAATGGAGCGCACTTGTGAGAGAGAGGTCTGCTATGGAGGAGGAGGAGATCATGTCTTTGGTTTGCATCTTTGTATATTGCTGGTCATCTATATTGAGGAAGCTTTGCTGGGTTTTCTACCCCATGAGGGTTTCCCAGGATAAATCTGTGTCTCTTGTATTTATGCTGTGCTTGTTGTTTTTTTAGTGATCATGTATATGCTATTATTGTGAAATGGAATGTAATGCTGATATTTTCTTTCTTAGCATATTAAATCTTAACATGGGATTAGAGCTAACCTGAAGGAAGGCAATGTATGGCACTTATGACACTTGCTTCACTTGCGACAATTTCAAGGTTTGGGTTTTGTATAGCAAAAACCAGTCATCGTGGAACTTTCGCTATAAATCCATTTTGGCAAAGGTTCAGGATCTGAAACCTTTACAGGTCGTAGATAACATTCCCAGGTACTTTGTGTCCAACGGACACCCTCGGATTCGTTGTACTTTGTGAGTTATGATCAATACAAGTTAGGGTTTTTGCCTCTTCCAGATCTCAGTCAAAATCAGGTGACCTAGGAAAAAATGTCATAATTTGGGCTAAGAAGCTCCAAATGAAATTTCGTAAAAAGTAACAAGTAGTACACAGACTGTACTATCTCAGGAAACGTTTTCAGAGGCTGAAGTTGAACCAGTGACACATGGCACGCCGTACAAGTTTGCGCTCCTGTTTTATCCCATAAACAGGTCACGTTGCAACACTTGGCATAACTCTCTCAGAAAATCCAATTGAGGTCAGACTTGTTGGGATGGAAAGATGATAGGTCAGGATACCACATAAATTTTTTTTAGACCCTGTGGATCGAAAAGTTCGGAGTTACAGCAGAAACAATCAGGTACATATTTATGTCAAAACATAATTATTTTTGGAGCACCTTTATTCATGGCTTCCGGAATTTAGGGTTTTAGAGAAAGTTAGAATTTTTGGAATCGGAGTCCACGACTGAATGCTACTCAGGAAAAGCGAAATTTAGAGACCAAGATCGAATTTTTTGGTTGGGTAGAAGATCGGGCTTGATCAAACCCCAGTTCGGGATTTTGATCGGAAAGATGGAAAATTAGGGCTTCAACAAAAGTTGGAATTTTTGAAGTATGTGACCACGTCTGGAAGCTCCTCAGAAAAATAAGAGTTTAGAGCCTTGGATCGAACCTTTTGATTGGACAGAAGGGTGGGCTTCATCAAACCCTAGTTCGGGATCCTGTCCAGAAGATCCAGAAGTTTCGAAGGCAATTTTGAGGGGTCAAATTTTGGAGATTTCAAAATTGAAGTATGGTAGTTTGATCAGCTCAGCAAGACACATCCTTCCATCCATTTAGAGGTGTGAAAGTCAAAGATTGATTTTTAGGGTTTCTTTAGCAAACCCTAATCAAGCTCCAAATCAAGTTTCAGGGGGAGTTGAGGCTAAGGCTTTACATAAGAAGACTACAAGAAGTCTCGACATGTATGACTTAAGGAGGTTCAGGTATGTCTTGAAATCTGATTCCTGATTAAGTTCATAATATGTTTGTCTTCATATTATTTATTAGTACAATCTTGATTAATGTTAGAATTGTCTTATCACCCTAGTAACAGTATGAATGCATGTGAATGATAGAAGACATTCATTGATTATGGCTATATGATTGTACTAATGCATTGTGATGTTGTATGAGGTTGATGTTGTCTGCTAACAAGATACAGGTACATCACGAAAGACAAATCAAGTTCCATGACCATGACAACATGAAGACAAAGAATCATCCATAATCTTTGTTCTACTTACGAGGTATGTATGACTTTGTTATATTATGCTTAACCTATGAGATATGCAGGTTCTAGCACATGATCTCTAAATCATTGAAGAGAACAAAGAAGATATTGTTTAGGTATGTTAGACATAACTAAGCAGGTATACTAATCCAGGCATGTTTTTCTATGTCAAGTTAGAATCTTACCTTGTGTTAGGATCCCTTATATAAGTATACTTGGTATGATTGGTTATGCTTATTCATAAAGCTAGTAATCAAGGGTTTATGCATATTATGTCTCTTATCTTGGTTGATCATTTAACTAACCAGAAGAGTCCTATGATCAAACAAGAATATGCATGAGCAAAAGAAGACTTTCCTGAAACCTTGAATACTAATGTTTATTATCTATGATCATGACTATACATATTCAAGATTATTTAGAATTATAATGTTTTGATAATATTGAGAATATACTAATGAATGTATGTTTGTGTATGGGATCATGAGGATGACACTAGTGCACACTTGAGCATGCACAGTGGTACATAATGAATAGGAGTTCAAAAGACATATAGAAGATCAAGCGAGAGACAACCACACAAACATAAAAGTTTTGATTTGTAGGAAAGATCATGACGAATGATGAATACTGAACAAGGGATGGATGTTCAACAAAAGGATTTACAAATCAAACACACTATAGAAGGCTCGTGGCTAGAAGATTCTTTTAGAAAGAGGGAGAGAATCATGATGAGATGTTTGCTCCAAGTGGCTAGATAAGACCATTATCTTAATAATGTAATTGAAGAAAGCTCTGTTTGGGTACCCAGGATCAATAGTGATCACCATGGGTGATGTGGATCTCAACCTTTGCTACAAGGTTGAATATGGTTTCTATACACAGATGACATGGATGCAAGAAGGAACTCACCACAAAGTTCGAATGATGTTGAGGCTCATATCAGTAGGCCCATCTGACGAGAGATGGCATAGATAGATGGCTGCAGAAATGAAAATGAAAGATCTCAGATTGATGCATTACTTCCTAGGTCTGGAAGTATGGAAAGGCTCAAAAGGAATCTTTCTCAACCAGGGAAAGTATGTCGAGAAATATTAAAATGACTTGATATGTTGGAATGGCCACTCTCATGGATTCCAACTTGAAGCTGTTAGCGAATGACTCATGAGAGTTAGTGTATATAACTCTGTACAGACAAATTATTGGGTCATTGATGTATCTAACAAATACTAGGTCAGATATATGCTTTGCTATGAACACCTTGAGTCAGTATCTAGTGGAAACTAGATGTGTTCACTTGATAGTTGCAAAGCATGTGATGAGGTACCTAAAGGATACGATAGACTTTGATCTATGCTATCTTGGAGATCATGACTTCAGATGGATACACAGATGTTGATTGGGCAGAAAGTGTATCAGACAGGAAGAACACATCGAGAGGATGTTATTGTCTGGGATTAGCCATGATCTCGTGGTTTAGCTGGAAGCAGTGTAATGTGGCTCTCAGTACAAGCGGAATATATGGCTGGTTGTTTTGCTAGTTGTGAAGCAGTATGGCTTCTGGATTGTTTGACTTAGAGATAGACCCAACTGTGATTCTATGTGACAAATAGAGTTGTATCAAGATGGCAGAGAATCCAGTGTTCCATGATATGGCGCAGAAAGGAACTATAAAGTTCAAATTTGTAACAAGTTGCCGATGTACTAACCAAACCTCTACCTCAAGTGAACAAGTTACAGATGTACTAACCAAACCTCTACCTCAAGTAAAGTTTGAGTATTTTCCAAGACAAGCTTGGTAGGACCCTCCTCGAGAGGGGGAGTGATGTGGTCACTTATGATGAGATTGCCTGCATCGACAGTGAGGTCGATGATGTGGATACCTATATTGGTGATGCCGACAGAGAGGTTGGTGGATGGTCCTTAGACAGGGTCTAAGTTGACGAGGGGATTGCATCATCCTTGAACACATGTTCTAAAAGGATCCGTAGACATATGTCTCAGAGAAAGAAGAGGGATTGCATCATCCTTGAACACATGTTCTAAATTGATCCGTAGATATATGTCTTCGAGAATGAAGTCCTTAGTGGACAGGTGGGGATTGGATCATCCTTGGACTTCAGTCCTAAAGTGAGCCGTAGACATATGTCTTCGAGAATGAAGTCCTTAGTGGACAAGTGGGGATTGTATCGTCCCCGGACTTCGGTCCCTTGAATTGATCCATAGATGTATGGTCTTTGAGAATGAAGTCCTTGATGGACATGTGGGGATTAAGTCATCCTTGGACATAGTCCTAAATGTACGGTGGGGATTAAATCATCCTTGGACATAGTCCTAAATGTATGGTGGGATTTAATCATCCTTGGACATAGTCCTAAATGAATGGTGTGGATTTTCTTAAAAGAGATTGAGTATGGATTAATCATCCTTAGACCGTAAATCCTGTAATTCCGAAAGGAAGGATTGTCTTAAAGAGATTGAGTATGGATTAATCATCCTTAGACCGTAAATCCCGTAATTCCAAAAGGAAGGATAGTCTTAAACATGATTGTGATGAGATTGATCCAATAATTCCGAAAGGAAGGATCATGCACGTATTGTAGAGTATGCTGCTATTGTGTATACTTGACTGATGAGGATACTTGTATTGATATTGATGATATGTATTGATGAGGATACTTGTATGTATACTTGTATTGATGAGGATATTTGTATTGATGATATGTATACTTGTATTGGTGTGGATACTAATACTCATGATCTAGATGACGATGCTACTGATCGTGATGATCTAGATGACGATGCCGCTGATCGTGATGATCTAGATGACGATGCTGTTGATTGTGATGGTCTAGATGACGATGCTGATGATCGTGTGATGACGATGCTGCTGATCATGATGATCTAGATGACGATGCTGCTGATCGTGATGGTCTAGATGACGATGCTGATGATCGTGTGATTACGATGCTGATGATCGCGAGGATCCAGATGTTGATGTTGCTGTAGCTGTTCGAGTGCTCCAGAAGATAAAGACTCAGTACTGAAGATGTTGATGTTCCAGTATTGAAGATGTTCCAGTAACTGCTTGAGTTACTGATGATGTTGAGAAAGCTCCCAATGATTTATAGATGTATCATGTATGATGTTTATGACTCCTTGCTCATGCAGATGCTGTTATAATATCCTTCTCGTTAAGGGGGAGTGTTGAAATATTGTAACTTCAAAGAATATTATATTTGTACCTTATTATTCCGGAGATGTTTCATTCCTCCGTCAAGATCTTATTGTATATCCGGAGATGTTTATTCCTCCGTCGGAATGTGGTAACTTGGGTTATTAGACTTCCCTAGTGGGGGTCGGCCCTGTATGTGTTATGTGGGTCAAAGGGTTGTTAGACCACCCTAGAGGGGTCGACCCAGTCAATTGTAGTGGGGTGTTTAACCCAGTGGTAAAGTTGGGGCCGACCTAGTTAATATATTGTACACGTCGGAGATGTGTATAAATAAAGGAGGTGAGGTCCTCATTTGACACACTTCACTCACTTGAAATGTAACGCACTTGTGAGAGAGAGGTCTGCTATGGATGAGGAGGAGATCATGTCTTTGGTTTGCATCTTTGTATATTGCTGGTCATCTATATTGAGGAAGCTTTGTTGGGTTTTCTACCCCATGAGGGTTTCCCAGGATAAATTTGTGTCTCTTGTATTTATGCTGTGCTTGTTGTTTCTTTAGTGATCCTGTATATGCTATTATTGTGAAATGGAATGTAATACTGATATTTTCTGTCTTAGCATATTAAATCTTAACAAAGGGATTCTCTCCAGTAAGCGATCCCAACTAGATCGCCCACCGTTTGGTATGGGGAATCCGTCCGGTTAACGGTTCCAGCTACCGTGTAAGATTTAAAGATTTGTTTGTTTTATCGGTTGTGGCCCGATCCACCGGTTATGTAATTTTGTATTTATTATGATATGCACGTGCCCTAGATTAAATGCATGTGGTAAACAAATCTATGCTAATCTAATTTAAATCTAAATTATCCTGTCCTTATAAGGAGAAAATTTAAAGAATGGGTAATAAACTGAAAATACACCCAAGAACTCCACATATAGCTGTTAAATTGGAAGGAGCATTTACAGCAGAAATAAAGATTATCCAAGATACCCTAGATAAAGATAAGCATTCAATCACCCATTTAACACAGAGATTTTGCAAAGGAAATGAAACCATTCATAGCAAGGAATTAGTTCACAAGAGCCAGGAAAGATCTTACGGGAAATGTATGAAAATGCAGAAATAGTTCAGCAATTATCCAACAAGACTCCAAGCAAAGTGCTGTGCCGACTTCCACAAACCAAAACGATTTCTCTTATTTGTGTAGCAGAAATAGTTCATTTACAAGACATAAAACCTTCACCTGCCAAAAGTCCCCTCTACCTTCCTCTAATTAGCTTTATATAGTTTTACAAGATGTGCCAAGAGTTGCCACCTATACCCTAACCATTTATATTCCTCTAATTTGTCTTGTAGTGTTGATATTACAAAAAGAGAAATATCTCAAATAACTTTACAAAAATCGGGAGTACAACTCATTTTAATATTTCAAAGGTACATGCATAAACTAACAATCCATGAGACATGCTGGCGAATGTGAGCTATCCCTGAGTTGGCGCTTTGGACGACTTAGGCGCTACTGGGACCACTGGGGTTTCTTCTATCACTACTGCAACAACTGGGCCACTTTTTGATGTGGAAACTTGACTGGCTGCCAGTGCCCTATCTACCTCTGCTATGTAATTTCCCCACTGATTTGCTTCTTTTACGATATTTATTCCAACCAGGGGAATCATAAATCTGAGAGACACTCTTTGCTTGGCGAGCTCTTCTGCTAAGACAATTATTTCTGCCATTGTGGCCCTGAGACTTTCTTCTAGGCGGTGTTTATGAATAGCTGCTTCGCTGATAAATTGGTGCAGGTCTTCTGAAGTCAAGACATCCAGCTTCTGCACATATTCACTTTCTGCCTTGAGTTCCTCACTTAGCTTAGATAAACGTTGTGCTTTTTCTAGGAATTCTTCTAAATTTTGGGGCATGGCTATCTAACAACTTTCCTGTGTGGCTCGTATTTGAGAATACAAATTCTTGCACTGCCCATAAGTAGCTAAGGTTACGGTGGCCAACTTTACTCAGCAATCTTTAGAATATTCTAGGGTGCGTACATCTACCATGTATTCAACAACAGATTTAAGGGGAAGAGTTGCTGGGAACTCTGACTTCCCTTCCCTCCATTCAATGTGTTTTTTAATCTCTCCACTGATGCGTGCGTGCTTCTTCTTGACCCGGGTGGCTTCGACATTGATTTCCCTAACCTGGGCCATTATTGCTTTTAGCTTGTATATTTCCTCTGATAGGAGTTCTTGGACGCCATAGGTCTCTCTTAGTATTTCGTAGGCTTGCTCGTGGAAGGGGCTAATGTCTCCCATTTTGCTGTTTGCTAGCTTTAAATGCTGTTCTAACAATTCGTTGCCTCCCTGCAACGTTTCAATGTGTTCTTTCAGGTCGGCGATCTCTTGAATGTTGTCAACCTTCTTTGATTCAAGCTTCAGATTTTTTTCTTCAAGTCCCCCCTTTTCTTCCTCTAACATTCTTACTTGTATTGCCAGATCCCTCCTGTCAGCTTCCAGCTGTTGGAGAATTTCATTTAACTCTTCCTTTTGAGATGTGAGAGCATCATTTCTCTCGATCATCAAATTTGTATAGTTTTTCTCTTTGACTAAGGATTCCTGCAACTGGTGCGCCTCTCCTTTTCTTCACTCAATTTATCTCCTAGTATGTTGACATTGTCTGTAGTCGTTGTAACCATGGCTACGGAGATGGATGCTAGGAGCTTAGCAGCTTCCTTTGTGTTCTGCATGACTGTGGTCTCATGTGTAGTCATGATGTTTGGCCGAAAATGTCTTTTCAAACTGGAACTTGTCTCTTTAACAATGGTTTTTCTTTTCTTGTTGTATGCGAACTTTTCCCATTTAGAGACTGTACTGCCTTTGTAGGGTGTAAAAGGGACAACGGGGATATATCTTATGGGGGAACCCATATCTAAGTTTTGCAGGTCTGGGATTTTGGGATCAACATCCTCTTGAGATTTCTTTTCTTCTTCTTCTTTCTTTCGTGCCTCTTCGTCCTGCTCTCTTCTTAATGTGTCATCTTCTTCCTGCTTCGCAATTCTCTCCAATATGATTTTCTCTTCTTTTTCTTTCCTCTTTTCCTCGGCTTCGGCTGTCTGGACTCTCAAACTCTCTTCTTTCTGTTTATCCTCTTGGATTTTCTTGGCTTGTTCTAGGAGCCTTTGTTCTTTTTTCGAGAAAGCCTCAGCAGTCTCCACGGTACCCTTTTCTCACTGCGGACCTATTTTCCCCACAACATTAGAGCTCGAGCTGGCCCCTCATTTTCCTATTTGACAAATCTGTAGGTCAGTCATATTGCTGACCCCCCTATATGCTTCCTCTTGTTGATCATAAAAGTTAGCATACTCACAGGGAGTGGAGAGTTCTTTGCAATGTTGTGCAATTTTTCCCTGTCGATCATTCCTGTGAAAAATCCTTTCTCCAAAATGAAAGCTTCTCAATTCTGCGACAAAATCTTTCACAGTTGCAATTCCTGAGAACTTGTAGGCCTCGACATAGAAGGGTAAGGGAAGAAAAGTAGCTTTCTTGGCCTTATACAGGGTATTACCCATTCCATCAATGAATACCTGTCTTACCATCTCCTTGTGGACTATATAATCCGTAGCATACCTAGGTAGAATATACGGGGCTTTGGAACCTCCGTACATTCTTATGTAGGTACCTTCTGGAGAAAAATAAAAATCACCATATTTCCCCAAAGCTTCCATGGCGTTCTCAGATAGGCAGTTGGGTTCTTCATTAAATATTAATTCATATAGGGGCATAATGAACTCCTCGCAAATAAGTTTGTAATCCCTCTTGTAATTTTGAGCCCATAATATTTTGTAGGCAATGAACACTGAGCCATCTGCCGAGTTCCATATGCATCCCAACTTGGGAAAGGGACATTTCGCCACGATACAATCTATCAGGTAAGAAGCCATATAATATTCTACCTTCCTCTCCACTAACCCTTCTTATGCAGCTGTTATAGCTGATGACAGGCGGTCTGAGAGAATATCATCCCAGTTGAAGATTGTCCCTTTAAAGGCTACATAGTGGATGATAGGAACCCATTGTAGCATAAACATCGTCCCATCAGGTCTCCCGAAGATTCTGCTTAACATGAGAGCGATCAGTCTGAAAAGGGGCCTCAAATTCTGAACCTCATACTCCTCGCTATCTTTCCTTCTGATTTGCTTGCCTGAAATTAAAAGCTTCCTTGCCATTTCTAGGTTATCCATCTGGATCCCTTCCAACCATGCATCATCAAGCCGATGCTGTGCTTTGGGTAACTTGTAGGATGTTGAGATATAATATGGGTGAAATGAGGCGAAAGCCTTTCCTGTGCTATTTGCTATAACTCTTGTCTCGGTGTTCGCATGTTGCAACACCCATCCGATTACTTCTGAGCACGGGAAGAGTTCTGGATGTGTGGCCGCCTTGGATATACAGGAGTTTCGGATGTTCTGATATAAACATTCCTCCTCCAAAAGAGCTTGAGGGAAGTCCTGATCTCTTATCATGGGGTATACATCTCCCCAGTTTACTTCTAGAGGCACGCCTGTGGTGCACTTGGTATCCTGGAATGTAGTTTCTACTCTTGTGCTCTTGTCGACTGCCTTTGATTTTCTCTTGCCACCTTTAGCCATTTTGAAGATCCTGTTCACCAACTAAACGCGAATAAGAATGTATGACACGATGTTAACAATCCAAACGAGCATCATTTTTAGAACGATAATATCCAAATGCCAACTAGAACTCCTAACTTCTGTTTGATCACTGTTTTTTCTTTTTTTAAAAAACAAAAAATATTTCTTTCACATGCCATTTTATAATCTTGTGAAAATATTTAATTCGATTACTTCTGTTGCTGATATTGAAACTATGAATTATGAAAGCAATGAACATAAGGTGGTCCTTCTATGTTCTTATAATAAAAGACATAAAAAACCGGCTTGAAAGCGCAGAAAGACGTAAACTCTACAGTCGCGAAAAAAAAACTTGGTGTGAGGATGGGCAGGGTTGGTCTTGAAATTAAAAAGGTAGCCTTTTACGACGAGCATAGGTATGCTGCCAGTTCTTTCAACACTTAAGTAGTGAAATCCTTGAGGTTCTTGGGCTGTTTACGTCCGTGCTTAGGGCTTCAAAAATGTCTGAGTCGGGTGCACATGGGTCGATGATGGTTGCAATTACTCTGAGAGTTGCGCCATAGCTAGGATAGCATGAAAAAGAGTGACGGATCACGTGCCTTTAAATGGGAAGCCTACATTATAACAAGGTCTGTGAAGGTACTAACCTGGAAGGGACGAAGGATGTCGGCGTTTGTTGCAGAGCCTGTGAGTTTGGACGTGCTTCGTGACTTCAAACGGAAATGAGAAGAGAGCTCCGGGAGACGAGAAACAATGGAATGCTAATGGGGTTCCCACCCTATATATTAGGATGATACGTGTGAACCATTATTACGGTGGTTGCAAGTCATTAAAACGGGGTTTAAGGTAGTGTACGGATGGGTCAAATCAAACATTTTTTCAATAAATACGACTGCCAAGAATCAGAAAGGTTAGGTTAAGGTTCCCGCCTTCTGCGGAAACAAAAGTTGAGTTTTGCCCGCCGTTGCGGGAGAATTATTTGAAAGTTTCCGCAAATCAGAAGTGTGTCGCAATGCATTGGCAGACTTAAGTGAGCCTGTCTGCTTTTACGGGAAAATTAGCCGAGTTCTTCCGAAAATGTGTCACTCTACCCGCTGATGCGGAAGAGATAGATGAGTCCTTCCGCAAAAAATGACTTCTTGAAACATTTCCAATGTTTGCGGAAGAGTTAGCTGAAAGCTTCCGTCGTTGCGAAGACACTTGATGAATCCGTTCCGCTGCGGGCGTACTTGGTCAAAAGTCTTGCCCTTTCGGAGGCTTTAAGATAACTTTTTCGGCGCGGTTTGACTTAGCCCTTTTTTTTATTCCGTGGTTTCGGAAGGCTTGGATCAACTCTTTCGCTGTTGCGGCAAGGTTAGCTTAGAGCTTCCTCCGTTGCGGCCCAAAATCTTGAGTTTTATTTAGGCAAAAAAGACAACTCCAAAAGTAAGGCAGGTAAAGACCCTTTTTTTAGGCAGGTAAAGACCCTTTTTTTAGGGAGAAAACTAAGTAAGGAAAAATTATGAAGTCCGGATAACCTTTAGGCAGACCTTTTCAAAAAACATAGGAGGGGCCCCAGTATTCTTTCAAAAAATAAAAAGGGGGGGATGTTGTGCCAACAACAAATGGCGATTCGTTGGCAAACACAGATCTCTGAAACAAACTAATCCGGAGGTCAGGAAACTTTCAAAATGCTGATTACATGCACAACCAGATGTCTCCATAGTTCAGCTTCGAAGAATGCATTGATCACTCTTACCGTGATGGTGATAAAGGGGAAATACAACTTTGACTCAGATTTCTTTGAAACTCTCTAAGGGCCGAATTGTGGGATTAAAAGAAAACTGTCTTTCAGAAGCTTAATAGTATAGGACACCACAGGATCGTAACAAAATCTCACAGGCACATTCGTTTGTTCCTCATTCCCATGCCTTCACATCTTTTTAGATGTTTCTTTAATTCTCGACTTTTAGCTGCTTTGAGTCTTCTAGAAATAAGTTTCTCCTGCTTTCAAAGTTTCGATGTAAGTTCTTCAATCCAAAATGTCCTTTTGTGTGAACAGAAGATTTGATTTTATCATTCACGGATGGAGAAGAACCTTGCTGGGCTGGTTTATTAGACAACTTCCTTTAGCTTCCTTTTATTTTCTCCACCATGCTTTAATTGAGACGAGAATTTCTGGAAACCAGACTCTTTGATATATGCCTTTTGGATTTACTTGCAGCATGGGATCATTTTAAATACCATGTATCTGTGAGACCTTCTTCTTCTCCATGGGTCCTGCCATAGTTAACTTCTTGAGACAGCTGCTCATGTTAGGGTGAATGGGCCTTAAGATAGTTAAAAGGAAATGTCAGATCTTAGCTATTTGACAGGAGTTACTTTGACCAACAGGAAAGAGGATCGTTGCATTCTAAGAAACCAATCAGTGAAAGCGAAGTTACAAATATGTATTCTCTTTGTTAGTGGGCTTCCCATGACCATCCTTCTGAGTTTCTGGAGTCTCACTCATTCAACTACACCATGATTTGAGTTTGGACTTTATTTCAAGTAAAGAACCTAATCAAAAGGGAAAATGAAGCAAATAAAAGAAAAAATGGATCAAATTGACTAGCAAATCAAAGTAATTAAAATGAAACAAAAGGAAAGAAGAACAAACCAAACGGAGAAACTGAGTTTTATTTATGTACACAAAATCTTTCAGCAATCATGCAAAGTATTGTTTTAGGGCAAGACCATTGAGAGGGAGGTTTTGTTCCTCTCCTTGTAAATATTTCACTTTATAGGTTGATGGGCCAAGTTTTTCAGAAATTTGATAAGGGCCAAGCCATAGGTGCTGAAACTTCATGTCATTCCCTTACCGTCGTGTTGGTGGTCCCATTTGAGGACCAAGTCTCCTACTTCGAAAGTTCTCTTCCCGGATTTTCTTTTATCAAACCATCGTTTGACTATGTCTTGATGATGATGAAACCGTTCCTTGGCCTTTTCTCGTGACTCTTCTAGTTTCAGCAGAGTATCAATCTTGGACTGTAGGGCTTGACTGCTAGAACCTTGGGAGGATTGGGCCAACTTCAAGGATGGGAGTAATATATTCGGAGGGAGAATAGCTTCTTTTCCATAGACCAGGTTGAAAGGGGAATCTCCTAAGGTGTTTTTGGGCGTTACCCTGTCTGCCCATAGGGCATGAGGGAGGGCTGTGTGCCAGCTTCTTAGATTTTTTATCACGGTCTTTTTCAGGATTTGGATGAGATTTTTATTGGTTGATTCAGCTAAACCGTTTCCCTAAGGATAGTAATTGGCCGAATAGTGTAATTTAATTCCTCTTTCATATGTGAATTCATTAATCTTCATTGACGAAAAATAAGTTGCATTATAAAAAACTAGAGAAATTGGAACCCCAAACCTGGTTATGATGTTTTCTTCCAAAAAGTTTATGACCATATCCTCGTTAGCTTTTCGTAGGGGAATAGCTTCGGCCCATCTTGTAAAATAATTTGTAGCAGTGAGAATGTACCGATGCTGCAGCGAAGAGTTAGGGTTTATTTCTCCAATTATATCTATACCCCATTGCTTGAATGGTTCAGTGATGATAATTGGCTGCAAGGGACCTGCTGCTTTAGGTAGCTTTCCAGTGCTTCTTTGGCATACATCGCAATTTCTGACATAGGCATGGGCATCCCTGAAGAGAGTAGGCCAATAATAACCTGCTCTGAGGATTTTGTGGGCTGTAGTGTCCCCAGAATAATGTCCTCCAGCAGGTCTGTCATGTAGTCCTTTGACCACGTTAATAGCATCTTCCTTTTCTAAACACCTGAGATAAATGCCATCATAATTCTTCCTGAAGAGTACTCCTTCAATGATCTGATAAGCTATTGATTTAAGACAGAGGGCTCTCCTTTGCTTCAGACTCCAATGTTCTGGTAAGTAACCTGACTGTAAGTAATGTACTAGGTCTCTGTACCAAGACTCTGGGGCCGTAAAAATTGGACATATGTCTATCACATTCAGCTCGACTTCATTCCTCCAATCTAGCTCTTTGTCAGTTTGGCTTTGAGTAAGTAGCATGCATAGGCCTTGACCTTTAATGATGCTAGCTGGCTTGAATTCTAAGTTGTACTCTTGGAGAGCAGTGACCCAATTCCCTCTTCTTTCTCCTAATTCCTTTTGAACGAAAAGAGACCTAACAGCGGGATGAGGGACTATGACTTTTGTTCTTTTTTTTAGAATATGCGGCCTGAACTGCTTCACTGCTTTGAAAACTGCATATGCTTGTTTATCTACCAAGGGATAGTTCATTTCAGTGCCTTGCAGACTAGTGCTCATAAAAGAAATTGGGTATTCATCTCCTGATTCCGTCTTCTGAGTAAGCACAACTGTGAGAGAGTCGTCAGAAACGAATGTGTACATTATAAAATCTTTATCAAAATATGGACTTCTTAAAGAAGGTGCCTTGGCTATAGCAACTTTGATTTCTTTGAATGCAACATTCTCCAAGTCTATCCACTTAAATTGTACATTTTGCTTCACCATTTGTTGCAAAGGTTTAATGATCTGGGCGAAGTCTGGGACAGACCTTCGGACAAAATTTATGGTGCCCATGAATGATTGCATAGACTTCTTGCTATGGGGCATGGGAATCTTATTGATAACCTAAACCCTTTCTTGATCTATTGAGATTCCGTCCTTGGAAATGATATGACCGAGAAGCTTTCCCTCAAGAACAACAAAAATGCTTTTCTTAGGATTTAGAGAGATGTCGTACGTCCTACAGCGATCAAAGATTTGCTTTAGGTGAGAAACGAGGTCTTCTCTCTTCTTTGAAAAGACTGTCACATCATCCAAGTATACTACTACACATTGACCGCCAAGTCCTCGGAAAGCAATGTTCATGGCTCGCTGAAAAGTAGCTCCTGCATTAATTAAACCAAAAGGTATTCTTCGATACGTGAAGGTTCCCCACTTTGTGCGAAAAGCGTGTTATCTCCCCAAATAAATTTGTCGAGTTGATCAATTTTAGATGGTAGGATGTCATTTGAAAATTCATTTCTAAATTTCTTAAGGCTCATTGTTGATAGTTTTATGTATGTAATAAAGTTTGAAAAGTATTAGATTGGGTTTTCATTTCAAAAATTTCAAAAGATAGGTTTCGGTAGCTAAGCTACCGAAAGCCCTGCTTTCGGCTTTAGGCAGCTTAAACGAAATTTTTGGGGCTCTCCTAGCAACTGAAAGTGAAAGGAATTTTTAAATGAAAGCAGATCATTTCAAAACTTGAACTGCCAAAGTACAGCCTAGATGCCGCGTGAAAGAATAGGTGATTAAAAAGTTTCAGAGCACCAAATAAAAGCCAAATGTCCGATGTCCAGGTAGATAACTGCGTGTGCAGATGTTTAATGGTGAACGCAGTTTGGCACAGCCGAAGGAATGATTTTTCGTGATTATGTATGTCGTGGTCATCACCTAACTCCTGTGACAGCCAAGATAAAGGATGGTGTTATAGTTACTGATTTAATCATTACAGGTGTATCTTTGATGGCAGTCATTTATCAAGGGAAGCATGAATACAACCATTGACTTAGAGAGACACTCATATGAAAACATGGCCATTCCAAAATTTGCTCATAAACAGTCAACAGTCAGTTTAATCTACCGGAGCTGGGTCTCTTATATAGTTAATACTCTGTTTCTTTTGGCTTGAAGAAATATGAGCACGAATGACAGACTTGGATTGGTAGATCTACTTCAGAAGTCTGACATTACTAAAACTTTTTCAGATCACTTATTTGAATACATTATTTCCAAAAGCTTGCACTAGTGATATGTAAACTAAGAATAGATACATAGTACGAATGCTGAGTAGTACTATAGTATATAAACATATCTTCATAAGTCTAGAATAAGAAGAAGATCCCAAGCTATAAATAAGGTTTCAGTTTTGCAGATTTTGAAAGCTATTTTTCAAGTAGAGCTTTCGGTAGCTTAGGCGGACATTTCAATTGTTCATTAGCCACCGAAAGCAGAGCTTTCGACAGCTTACAGGTTAGAATTTTGGCTTTTTAACCACCAAAAGTGCAGAACAGGGCAGAGAGGCATTATTTTCGCCCAGATCGCGATTTTTTGCTTCCAAATGGCAAGAAGATGGTTTTTATTTAAAGATAATAATTAAAGGCATATGTATCATCTTTCTGTTTCAGCTTTGAGGAGACAGAGAAGGGAAAAGATCAAATGGATTTTCTATTTTTGGTCAAGATACTGTCCAGTTGTCACAAGAAGAGTTTAAGTGCCTTGTCATCACCTTGAAGGCTGTTGAGCTTGTCAAAGTTTGCTGCAGCCGTCGAAAACCTGAAAACTCTTAAGATGGAGGCGAGAAGTTTTTATTGCAAAATTGGCGTTTTTACTATGAAAAGTCATCATTTTCAAATGACGATTCTGAGCAACTAGAGAATCATTTTGAAAAACGATCGAAGGTTTTTGTTCCTGACATGTCATAGAAAAATAACCTCTCTCCGTTTTCCTACAGGTGTTGCAGATTGAGAGAATCGAATCCATCTCTGAACCCCAATTTTTGGATCCCATAATCTGCCTGTTTGACACATGTTTTTGAAATGCAGATCTCAGGAAAATGAAAACGAATATCAAGAAACTGAGAGAGGTTTTCGCTCACAACGAATCAATACACAATAAAATATTTCAGCTTATACATAGGTGCCACATATTTGGAGAGCTAAACCCATTTCTGAGCCCCATTTTTCAACAGTTTGTCCAAATTAATGGTGTTTTACTGTGCAGAGTCATCATTTTCAAATGATTATTCTGAGCGACTAGAGAATCATTCTACAGAACGCTCAGAGGTTTTTCTTCCTGACACGTCAGAAAACAATAAACTCTCTTAGTTTTCCTACAGGTGTCACATATTGGGAGAATCAAACCCATCTCTAAGCGCATTTTTTTCAGCAGTTTGTCCAAATTAAAAAATGATTTTTCCCTAGTTTGTTAAGAAACAGTTTTGATCTTCTATCTTTGGGATTTCGATCCAGCTTCTTAGGATCTGGGGGAAGATGTTGTAAAGGTTATAAATCCTAGAGGTTGAGAGGAAGAAAGGGTTGGATTGAGGAAGACTAGACTTATTGTATTTGGTGACAAGACCATTTCTTAATGTATTCGTCCTGCAAGCTTCTTTCTTTTGATATCATCATATCCTCTTTTTCTTTCTGTCTGTACTTGTGAGTGAACGTTGTTCTTCATCTATGTTTAATTAATCCATGGTGACTATCATCTCACTGTCTGATTATTGAGCAAAGGATCATAAGTCATTTTACTGATTTCTAGACCCATCATAGGTGATTGTTTTATGTATGATCTGGTTAATGTGATTAGTTTTTGTCCCATTTGATACACAATTATCTGGTTCTATCTCTCAAAGGCCTTGCACAGTTCGAATATGACTGGACAGTATTGATATATCATCCAGTAATCTAGATATTCATCTTGATCCACCTATCCACCCATCATACGAGAAAAAGGTTAAGTTACCAGGCTCCTTTGACTTACAGCCTAGAAGCACTCCTGGAGTGATAACAAAGTGGTTTTGAGTCAGTCTTCCTCTGTTACTAGCACTTGGTTGTAACCAGAAAAACCGTCTAGTAGGGAAAAGAGTTCTGATCCTGATAACATCTGCAATATCTGTTCCATTGGGGGCACCAGATAGTTGTCTTTATCGGAAGCTCTGTTTAAGTTCCGGAAATCTACACACAGCCTGATTTCTCCTGATTTCTTCCGCACGGGGACTAGATTAGCCACCCATTCAGAATGCCGTAGTTTAAAAATAATCTTGGCCTCCAACAATTTTAGCTTCTTCTTCTACCTTCTTGGCTTCTTCAAAATTTTATGTCAGGGTAGGTTTTTTTGTTCTCTTGACGAACATTGCAAGCGGGGATTTAAGAGCTATTATATAATATTCTACTAAGCATTCCTCAACGGGCTTTGTTGCATCACTAAAATTATTTAACAACGTTGTGAACCTCTGGTTAAACTCTTGAACTTTCTCATTCTTTTCCATTCCAATAGACAACAATTCTTTCATGAGAGTAGCTACAGTTTTCTGATTGCCATACTTTTTAAGAAAACATTTCTCAAAATCTTCCCAACTTGTTATCGAACCGGCTTGCAAACCAAAGTACCAGGAAGATACTTTAGGTTCGAAAGTATAAGGAAAGAGACGACAAACCACGTTTTCGTGTTCCACATTTAAAATATTTAGAGCTAAATAAAAACTTTTAAGGTGGTCCTCAGCAGAAATTCCTTTGCTAGGGTCATACTTAGGTAAAACCTTTTCTGGGTTTTTGGGCAAATCATGGAATGGTTCAACTACATTTAATGCTCCCCTGGCTCTCCATGCGGGTATGGTCATGACTCTCGGTGGAGAGCATGGTGGTGTATGCGGTGGTGAGTTAAGAGGAGTATGCCTTGGAGTGTGCTGCTGCTCTGGGTTCGTAGGGGTCTCTGGTCTAACTTCGTCAAAAGGTTTGGTGATCTCTTCTAGAGATAAATCTAATAATTCTTCTGGACTTTGAACAAGAACGGAATCCCTTGTACACTGAGTATTTTTTCGAGGAGCTCTGATTCTGGGTAACAAAGGAATTGTGGTTAGTCCTCCAAGACTTCTCACGTACGAGCGAGTATGTCTCCTGAATTGATTTACTTCTTCAAAAGGGATAGCATACACTGTTTCTGACTGTTCTGTTTCAGGGTTAGGATCTTCTTGATTTCTTGATTCTAGATTTGTAAATTCTGGAATGACTGTTTCAAATGGGTTTTCAGTGGAATTCTTACCAACAAAAGGATCTCTTCTGCTAGCCATGCACTGGTGGCCCTCCTTCTAGCGCAAAAACTGTTGATGCCTCGAATATCGCTGCATCAATCAGCAAGGGATTCTCCCCAGTAAGCGATCCCAACTAGATCGCCCACCGTTTGGTATTGGGAATCCATCCGGTTAACGGTTCCAGCTACCGTGTAATATTTAAAGATTTGTTTGTTTTACCGGTTGTGGCCCGATCCACCGGTTATGTAATTTTGTATTTATTATGATATGCATGAGCCCTAGATTAAATGCATGTGGTAAACAAATCTATGCTAATCTAATTTAAATCTAAATTATCCTATCTTTATAAGGAGAAAATATAAAGAATGGGTAATAAACTGAAAATACACCCAAGAACTCCACATATAGCTGTTAAATTGCAAGGAGCATTTACAACAGAAATAAAGATTATCCAAGATAGCCTAGATAAAGATAAGCATTCAATCACTCATTTAACACAGAGATTTTGCAAAGGAAATGAAACCATTCATAGCAAGGAATTAATTCACAAGAGCAAGGAAAGATCTCACGGGAAATGTATGAAAACGCAGAAATAGTTTAGCAATTATCCAACAAGACTCCAAGCAAAGTGCTGTGCCGGATTCCACAGGCCAAAACGATTTTTCTTATTCGTGTAGTAGAAATAGTTCATTTACAAGACAGAAAACCTTTCACTTGCCAAAAGTCCCCTCTACCTTCCTCTAATTAGCTTTATATAGCTTTACAAGATGTGCCAAGAGTTGCCACCTATACCCTAACCGTTTATATTCCTCTAATTTGTCTTGTAGTGTTGATATTACAAAAAGAGAAATATCTCAAGTAACTTTACAAAAATCGGGAGTACAAGTCATTTTAATATTTCAAAGGTACATGCATAAACTAACAACCCATGAGACATGTTGGCGAATGTGAGCTATCCCTGAGCTGGCGCTTTGGACGACTTAGGCGCTATTAGGACCGCTGGGGTTTCTTCTATCACTACTGCAACAACAGGACCACTTTCTAATGTGGAAACTTGAATGGTTGCCAGTGCCCTATCTACCTCTGCTATATAATTTCCCCATTGATTTGCTTCTTTTACGATATTTATTCCAACCAGGGGAATCATAAATCTGAGAGACACTCTTTGCTTGGCGAGCTCTTCTGCTAAGACAGTTATTTCTGCCATTGTGGCCTTGAGACTTTCTTCTAGGCGGTGTTTATGAATAGCTGCTTCGCTGATAAATTGGTGCAGGTATTCTGAAGTCAAGACATCCAGCTTCTGCACATATTCACTTTCTACCTTGAGTTCCTCACTTAGCTTAGATAAACATTGTGCTTTTTCTGGGAATTCTTCTAAATTTTGGGGCATGGCTATCTGAGAACTTTCCTTTGTGGCTTGTATTTGGGAATACAAATTCTTGTACCACTCATAAGTAGCTAAGGTTACGGTGGCCAATTTTACTCCGCAATATTTAGAATATTCTAGGGTGCGTACATCTGCCCTGTATTCAACAACATATTTAAGGGGAAGAGTTGTTGGGAACTCTGACTTCCCTTCCCTCCATTCAATGTGTTTTTTAATCTCTCCACTGATGCGTGCATGCTTCTTCTTGACCCGGGTGGCTTCGACATTGATTTCCCTAACCTGGGCCATTATTTCTTTTAGCTTGTATATTTCCTCTGATAGGAGTTCTTGGACGCCATAGGTCTCTCTTAGTATTTTGCAGGCTTGCTCTTGAAAGGGGCTAATGTCTCCCATTTTGCTGTTTGCCAGCTTTAAATGCTGTTCTAACAATTCATTGCCTCCCTGCAACTTTTCAATGTGTTCTTTCAGGTCGACGATCTCTTGAATGTTGTCAACCTTCTCTGATTCAAGCTTCATTTTTTTTTCTTCAAGTTCCCCCTTTTCTTCCTCTAACATTCTTACTTGTATTGCCAGAGCCCTCCTGTCAGCTTCCAGCTATTGGAGAATTTCATTTAACTCTTCCTTTTGAGATGTGAGAGCATCATTCCTCTCGATCATCAAATTTGTATAGTTCTGGTCTTTGACTAAGGCTTCCTGCAACTGACGTGCCTTCTCCTTTTCTTCACTCAATTTATCTCCTAGTATGTTGACATTGTTTACAGTCGTTGCAACCGTGGCTACGGAGATGGATGCTAGGAGCTTAGAAGCCTCCTCTATGTTCCGCATGACTGTGGTCTCATGTGTAGTGATGATGTCTGGCCGAAAAGGTCTTTTCAAACTGGAACCTGTCTCTTTAACAATGGTTTTTATTTTCTTGTTGTATGTGAACTTTTCCCATTTAGAGACTGTACTGCCTTTGTGGGGTGTAAAAGGGACAATGGGGAGATCTCTTATGGGGGAACCCATATCTAATTTTTGCAGGTCTGGGCTTTTGGGATCAACATCCTCTTGGGATTTCTTTTCTTCTTCTTCTTTCCTTCGTGCCTCTTCCTCCTGCTCTCTTATTAATGTATCATCTTCTTCGTGCTTCGCAATTCTCTCCAATCTGATTTTCTCTTCTTGTTCTTTCCTCTTTGCCTCGGCTTCAGCTGCCTGGACTCTCAAACTCTCTTCTTTCCGTTTATCCTCTTGGATTTTCTTGGCTTGTTCTAGGAGCCTTTGTTCTTCTTTCGATAAAGCCTCAGTAGTCTCCACGGTACCCTTTTCTCGTTGCGGACCTATTTTCCCCACAACATTAGAGCTCGAGCTGGCCCCTCCTTTACCTATTTGACTTAGCCCTTTTTTTTATTCTGAGGTTTCGGAAGGCTTGGATCAACTCTTCCGCTGTTGTGGCAAGGTTAGTTCAGAGATTCCGCCATTGCGGCCCAAAATCTTGAGTTTTACTTAGGCGAAAAATACATAACTCCAAAAGTAAGGCAGGTAAAGACCCTTTTTTTAGGGAGAAAACTAAAGACCCCTTTTTTAGGGAGAAAACTAAGTAAGGAAAAATTATGAAGTCCGAATAACCTTTAGGCAGACCTTTTCAAAAAAACAGAGGAGAGGCCCCAATATTTTTTCAAAAAATGAAAAGGGGGGGATGTTGTGCCAACAACAAACTTGATATTCTTTGGTTGAATCACTAGTGTACTGTGTTTGTTTGAAATGTTGTGCAATAGCATGCTATAGCCATACATTCCTCAACCTATCTGCTGTGTATTAGCATTCTACGGTAATGAATTTGTCCTCGATAAATGTATCATGGATGTATATATATGCCATTGGTAACATAATTAGAGAGGCTTGGGTTTCATAATTTAGATTTGTCTTGTTAATACAAATACAAATAAACCAAGCAGTTAAGCCTGAACCAAATTTGGAAATATAGATATTCATACTTGTTGGTGAATAGAAAGGGGAGAAGCTTGATCTCAGCTTTTAGTGAATTGCAGAGCCACCACATTTAAATTCTGCATTGAAGATCTGTGTTGGCGAGATGAATAAGCGATAGGACTTCTGTTTAGGGATCATATGGTATTATAGTGGTTGAGTTCGTGACCTTGAAGAAGCTGCTAGCACATTGAGGAGAGAATAACCAATGTGGGGAAAGCATTGAAGAGAGAAAGGTTGGAGGGTCTAAGTGCCAGTAATGTACAGATTCGAGAGGACAATTGACACGTGAAAGAGAAAATACAAAGGTTTGACAAGAGCATAGCATACCTGGAAAAGGACCTTGAGACTTCTGCAAAGTTGTTGGCTTTTTTAAAGGAATACTTAGTTCAACTAGATTTTTCATTTGGGAGAGAGAGTAATACAATTGTATGATCATTTTCAACAAAAGTTTATGCAAATAATGGCTTAGTTGTACCGAGAATTAGCAACGAAGGAGGCATTGGCTAAGTTATAAGTAGCTATCCAAGAAACCAAGGAAGTGTAAGCACCTTCCATTGCTACTACAAAAGCTAGCACCATGACTGAGACAAACATGGGAGGCTCACCTTGTAAGGACCTTTCTTGATCTGTTTTGAAAGAGCTTTTATATAATTTTGAAAAGTATACCAGAGGCTTAGGTTCCAAACTAATGAGACAAATGGGCTTATGATAGCCAAGGGACTGTAAACCCCATGCATGCGAAGCTAGGGAAGGTATAGGATTTGGTGTCACCAAGCAATGTTAAATTTCATACATTCATAGCATAATAATATAAATGCATAACCAAGATCACTAGAAGTAAGACAAAGCACAAAACAACAACACAGAGTTTACCCTGGGAAACCCAATTGGGAAAAACCCAACAACCTTCGCATAGAGATGATAATCCCGAGATCAGAGTACAAATAAGAAAAGAGAAAATGTGGAAATGTCTTCCATAAGTAGAAACCCCAAAACAGCTACCTCCTTTAGCTAGTGCAAAATATGCTCTCTTCAAGTGATGCGCAAATGCTAAGTGAGTGAATGAATGATAATGAGGTGCACTAGCCTCTTATTTATACAAGTGCAAAACAAGAAAAATCCCTAACTGGGACGACTCCACCTGGGGGCAATAAATAATTTAATTTTAATATTTTTCTTTTGTTTATTCGCACCCTAAGGTTTACATTGAATCTTTCATGTGGTTACATAAATAATTACATCTAGTTCATCTCCTTTATGAGGTACAAACAAGTACAATTAAAGTACAATAAAATATAATGAATAATATCTTCCGAAGTTGTACAAAATCCAACACTCCCTCTCAACGAGGAAGGTATTCTTCGGTCTTCATATACATCACGATCATCTGGGTTTCATCTTGTACATCCATTCTGTCTCCATCATCTATACGCATACTGAAGGTTGTTTACACAACCTCCGTGCATCATTATCACTGGTCCTTCAGTGAGTCCAGGAGAATCACTCAATCCTGGATCCAGGAGAATCACTCAATCCTGGATATCTGAGATTATTAGCTGTACCATCTGTTACACCAAAATGTTGTCACCCTTGTGCAAGTGTCACAAGTGTCACAAATGTTGCAAGTGTCGTCGTCATGGCCTAGTGTCGTCATCATGACCATTGCAAGTACCGTCATTATGACCAAGTGTTTTCATCATGACCGTTGTGATAATGTCGTCATCTTGACCATTGTGTATACATCCCTAAAGTCATCTGGACCAAGTACTCATTTGAGAGGATTTGTACTCAGTTTGTACAACCTTTTGAGAGGTCGTCACAGGTTGCACACTAGCAACATGCGACATCGCAGGTTGCTTCATAGCAAGGTGCGACGAGGTCTGTTAATGGGAAAAAATAGCCATTTCGAGATATTTCTTGAAGCTTTCCCATTTGGGAGCTTATCCTGATCTCTTGGAGAGATGGTACTCGACCCCTAGCCTGTTGGGAAGATCCCCTATCTCTCTCCTACCATCTCTCATCCTATCCTATCCATAACCTCATCCACTTAGTCCTATATATATGAGGCTCATTCCCATACCAAAGAGAGGAAGACTATGGTATCTACATGTTGGTAAAATCTCTTAGGACACCTTCACTCACCTCTTGGAGAATTCATGCTTCCTTGGAAGGGCTTGGCCATTGGCTTGTGTGGGGAAGGGCTGCTACGTTAAGTCATTGGTTGTAGTTCTATATCTCTATCATGTACTCCTCTATTTGCAGTAATATAAATGCTTTCCACCAATATCGTTCTTAATGTGTATTGATGTTGTGTTGTTTATCTGCTT
The DNA here is from genome assembly GCA_027924585.1 of Larix kaempferi. Lineage (NCBI taxonomy): Eukaryota > Viridiplantae > Streptophyta > Pinopsida > Pinales > Pinaceae > Larix > Larix kaempferi. The sequence goes on along the minus strand of BSBM01000904.1, from coordinate 28,048,621 downwards.
AACTGTTTACATAGATCTCTTATTGTATAGATGCTCTTTACTCGTTTCTCTTTTCTGTGTCTTAACAGGTCTTGTAGCTCGGATCTGACGACCTTGGGACGTGGAGCAACATTCGGGAGAAAGGATAGCGGAATCAAAGAGGTAAGACATCTAGTACTTGATCCTTAAGTAGATCTAGGAAATGTGTTTGTAGTCTGTTCTATTTGTTCTAGACTCGCATTGAGATAAGGAGATCCGGCTCGCCTCCGGTCGAGTGGATTGTCCAGTAACACCATCTCTGCTATACAATTTGCTACCTGTCTGTCTCATCTGCCAATGGGGTCCTCCCATACATGGCTGAGATATCGGACGAGCAAAAGGGCATGGCCATCTCTTCGTCCTATGGGATTTCTCCTATATCTGGCTGAGTAACTGGACTGTAGAGGCACCTATGCAACCACACGGCCAATTGATGACTGTCCTACTCATCTGCTTATGGGATTTCTCCAATATCTAGCTGAGTAACTAGACTGCAGAGGCACCTGTGTGAACCCGACCAACTGCTGACTGTCCTACTCATTTGCCTATGGGATTTCTCCTATATCTGGCTGAGTAACTGGACTGTAGAAGCTACCTGGGTGAGCCCGACCAACTGCTGACTGTCCTACTCATATGCCTATGGGATTTCTCCCATATCTGGCTGAGTAACTGGACTGTAGAGGCACCTGGGAAAAGAAGGGAAAGCATCTCAATGTCATCTTTATCTCACAAGGAGGGATATGTTCTCTTTGACTCCAAGTCTTCTGCGAAAATATTTGAACTTCACCCTGGGAAGAGCCTTGGTGAGAACATCTGCAGTCTGTTCGTCTGTTGACACGTATTGTAACTCGAACGCACCTTTATGCACCATATCACGAATGAAGTGATATTGAATCTCGATATGCTTCGACCTAACATGAAATACATGATTCATTGACATCTGCACACAGCTTTGGTTATCACAATGAATCATGGTCGGCTCTGGAGTCTGGTTGAACAATCTTGCTAGGAGTTTACGAAGCCAAACTGCTTCTTGAGTTGCTGTGCTAACAACCATGTGTTTGGCCTCTGCAATACTGAGTGCTACCGAGTTCTGCTTCCTGCTGCAGCAGGAAATAACTGCAGAACCCAAACTGAAACAACATTCAGAAGTACTCTTCCGAAATGCAACACATCCGGCCCAATCTGAGTCTGTAAACCCCTGCAATATCAGGTCACCATCTGAAGCATACTTCAATCCATATCCCACAGTGCCACGTAAGTATCTGAGCACATGTTTTGCAGCAATCCAGTGAATCTGCCTCGGTTCGCACATGAACTGATTGAGGGCATTCATAGCAAAACATATATCTGGTCTGGTGTTGGTTAGATACATCAATGACCCAATCAATTGGCGATAAATAGTGGGATCAAACAAATCTGAATCTAAAGTAGAATATCTCAACTTCTTCCAATTTGCATCCATTGGAGTAGCCATGGACTTGCAGTCCAACATCCCGAATCTCTTCAATATGTCAATGGTGTATTTTTCTTGTCCTAGGAAAATATCTTTCTGCCTCTGCCATACTTCTAATCCCAAGAAGTAATGTATCAATCCAAGATCTTTCATTTCAAACTCAGAGGCGAGATTCTTCTTACACCATACAATGAGTTTCTCATTTTCTGTGAGAAACAAGTCATCAACATATAATACCAAAATCAATGGCTCATCATCTACAACCTTGTAGTAAAGGTTGAGGTTTGCATCACTCTTGGAAAATCCCAAGCTCACCAGGAATCCGTCTATCCTTCCATACCAAGCACGGGGTGCTTGCTTGAGTCCATACAATGCCTTTTTCAATCTGCATACATGAGACTCCTTTCCTTGGACAATAAATCCATTTGACTGTTCGATGTAAACTTCTTCCTCAATAACACCATTGAGAAAGGCTGTCTTCACATCCATATGATGCAACTTCCATCCCATAGTTGAAGCAATCGCAATAATGGATCTGATGGAAGTATATCGGGCCACAAGAGCAAATGTCTCATCATAATCAACTCCCTCTTTCTGAGAGAATCCTCTGGCTACAAATCTGGCCTTGTTTTTCTCAACACTGCCATCTGCTCCATGCTTGATCTCGTATAGCCATTCAGAAGTCACTACTGACTTCTCCTTAGGTCTCGGCACAACCTCCCACACATCATTCTTCATGATGGATTGATATTCTTCCATCATGGCATCCTTCCAAACTTGATGTTTGGATGCTTCTTCGTAAGTGGTGGGTTCTGAATCAATAATTTTGCTCATTAGTGCCACATAGCTAGAGAACCTCTGAGGTCTTTTGCTTTCCCTGGCAGCGCCTTGTGGAGCTTCATGCCCCTCTACATCTTGCAGTGTCTGTTGTGCGCATTTAGGTATTTTTTGACCTGCAACATCTCTGGGGATATCAACTGGATCTATGGGATCGATAGGTTCATCCTTTTCTGCTGTCTCCCTCTGAACTAGAGGGGGAGATGATTACATCTCCTTAGGTTCTAGCATTTCTTCATAATCGATCTCCATATTTGATCCTCTTCCTTTCTTGACAGCCATTTCTTCTTCAAAGGTCACATCCCTACTGACTTCAATCTGTCTGATCCTGGAATGTAAATTATGTAAGCCTTTGAAGACTCACTGTATTCCATAAAGGTTCCCTTCTTTCCTGAAGGTTCTAACTTTGATCTTTTCTCTTTGGGCACATGTATGTAGACTGGACATCCAAATATTCGGAGATGGCCCACTTCCGGTTTCATACCTGTGAACACTTCTTCCAGAGTCATGTTCTTCAATATCTTATGTGGACATCTATTCTGTACATATATAGCAGTTCTGGATGCTTCCGCCCACAAGAATATTTGAAGACTTTGGTCATGTATCATAGCTTTGGCTGCCTCCACAATTGTATGATTCTTTCTTTCTGCAACCCCATTTTGTTGAGTGTTGTAGGGAACTGTGAGCTCCCTCTTAATTCCTGCTTCCTTGATTGTGAGCTCCCTCTTAATTCCTGCTTCCTTGCAGAAATCATTGAATTATGTAGAGGTATATTCTCAACCATTATCAGATCTAAAAATCTTGATCCTCTTTCCTAACAGATTCTCAACTTGTGCTTTAAACTCTTTGAACTTGCTGAGCACTTCCTTGGATGCTTTTGACTTGAGAAAGTATATCCAAGTCTTCCGTGAGTAACCATCAATAAAGGTGATATAGTAATGATAAACACCTAATGACACAACTGTCATGGGTCCGCACAAGTCAGAGTGTACTAGATCCAAAATCTCTTTGGATATACTCTCGTTATCTGGAAAGGATTTCTTGGCATTCTTTCCAAGTGCACATCCTCTACAAGTTCCATCATGGTCTACTTGGAGCCTTGGCAAACCTATCACAATATTCTTTAGAACTGGTAGAGCTTGATAGTTCACATGAGATAACCTTCTATGCCATAACTTGCCCATACTTACAACATCATGTATTACGACTTGGACTAGTGAAGTGTTTAGTCTATACAAGCTCTCTTCTCTTATGCCAATAACTTCGGCTGTGCTCATGCTTGAGTTCTTGTGCCAAGCAAGGACTTTCCTTTATGAGAAAGCTACTTTATATCCCTTGTCCTCCAATGCTGAGATGGAGACAAGATTTCTTTTCATACCAGGTACATAGAGTACATCACTTAGGCGTAGTGTATCATTTGATTCTAATTGAAGGGTGGTTGCTCCAGACCCCTTCATAGTGTAATTTGCATAATCTCCAAGTACAACAAAAAGATGTGAATCTTTCTCAATTAATTCTGAAAGATTCTCTCTCTAACCTGTCATGTGTCTAGATGCACCACTATCTATGAGCCAAGTGTCACTAGTGGTAGGAATAGTACCTGATAGTGCTGATATGAATAGAAATTCTGTGTGATCTTCATTATTTTGCTTCTTGTGATGATGATCTTCTTCTACATCAGCAGTGGATGCTTCATGCTTCCTTTTGATTTGGATTCAACAGCTACTGGCGTAATGTCCATACTTCCTGCACCTATAGCATTGAACTTGAGATACATCCCTCTTCTTCTTTTGTTCTTGGTGGGGACTTGATCTCCTTTCTTCTTAGTGCTTGTGTTTATGGAACTTCTTCCCTTTTCCCTTACCTTTCTTGGCATGGGAAACAAAATCTTGGTTCTCCTCAGGTTGAGTGCCATGGAGTCTTTGATGTGCTGCAATCCTTGTCTCCTCCTGAGAGCAATCTGCCCAAAGCTTATCAAACTTTGGTAGTTTGGATCTACCACTTATGCTTTGGATAAAGGACTCCCATGATGGTGGAAGACCATTTAGAGTGTGGAGGACAAGCTCCTTATCGCTAATATGATCTCCACTGGTGCTGAGCTTGTCTCTAAGTTCTGTGATCCTCATAAAGTATGAGGCAATGGATTTTGACTTTGCTATCTTCATATTTGAGAGCTAGTTTCTCAAAGTCATGGATACATTAAGGCTAGTGTGTTCAAACAGCTTCATAATGGTCTTGAACATTTTCCTAGCATTCTTCTTTCCTGATATTTGTGGGACCAAGTGATCTCTCACAAAATCCACAAGTATCTTTCTTGCTTTAGCATCATTCTTCCTCCATCGGGATTTATCCTCTTCGACTTCCGGTTTAGGGACCTTCTCATTTACATATAGCAAGAGATCATTTTCTTCTAGGAGTAGAAGAACCCTAGACTTCCAAGAGATAAAGTTGGAGGCTCCTTCCAAACGATCTTCAACCTTCATCCCAATCATCTTGATTGCAGATTTGGTTTAGAAACCCTAGCAAGAGCTAGGCCAAAAATGAAAGTTAATAATTTGAAAAACTAAACCCATAGATAAATTCACCTTGCCAAGGAGAGTTGAATATAGGGTGGGCTAGTCCAAATTTGTGGAGAGAAATGAATTAAAACTGAAACCCTAATTCTGCTGCAGCTATAGAGTTAGGTCAAAAATTGAAATTTCTCGGAATTGATTTCTGTCTTCACCAATAGATTCTCCTTTCTAAAAACGAAATTCCCATGGCTCTTTTTCTTCAAAATGATGGGTGAAGACTTCACAAGATGAAACCCTAATTCCGACAGGGTTCCTACAATGCTTCGGCAACGGCTTCTTCTAGAACTGATCTGATACCATGTTAAATTTCATACATTCATAGCATAATAACATAAATGCATAAACAAGATCACTAGAAGCAAGACAAAGCACAAAACAACAACACAGAGTTTACCCTGGGAAACCCAATTGGGAAAAACCCAATGACCTTCGCATAGAGATGATAATCCTGAGATCAGAGTACAAATAAGAAAAGAGAAAATGTGGAAATGTCTTCCACAAGTAGAAACCCCAAAACATCTACCTCCTCCAGCTAGTGTGAAATATGCTCTCTTCAAGTGATGCTCAAATGCTAAGTGAGTGAATGAATGATAATGAGGTGCACTAGCCTCTTATTTATACAAGTGCAAAACTGGAAAAATCCATAACTGGGCCGACTTCACCTGGGAGCAATAAATAATTTAATTTTAATATTTTTGTTTTGTTTATTTGCACCGCAAGGTTTACATCATATCTTTCATGTGGTTACATAAATAATTACATCTAGTTAATCTCCTTTCGGATGTACAAACAAGTACAGTTACAGTACAATAAAATATAATGAATAATATCTTCCGAACTTGTACAAAATCCAACAAGCAAGATAATCAATTGGAACAAGAAAGTAAATAACAAAGAATATGCACCAAGCAGGTCCTTGTTTATTTCTACAATAAGAAGGGCCATCAAGTTGCTAGCTGTTGGTATTTTGAGGTGTGTTTCTTTTGTGGGAAGAAAAGGACCTTGAGACTTCTGCAAAGTTGTTGGATTTTATAAAGGAACACTTAGTTCAACACCAGACTCTCTCACCATTGTTATGGTAGATTGGAACAAGAGCAAAGTTTAGCTTTTTCATTTGGGAGAGAGAGTAGTACAATTGGATGTTCAATGAGAACGAAGGTTCATGCAAATGATGGCTTAGTTGTACCAAGAATTAGTAGTGAAGGAGGCATTGGCTAAGTTATAAGTAGCTATCCAAGAGACCAAGGAAGTGTAAGTACCTTCCATTGCCACTACAAAAGCTAGCACCATGACTGAGAAAAACATGGGAGGCTCACCCTCTAAGGACCTTTCTCAATCTGTTTTGAAAGAGCCTTTTGATAATTTTGAAAAGTATACTAGAGGCGTAGGTTCCAAACTACTGATACAAATGGGCTATGATAGACAAGGGATTGTAAATCCCATGCATGTGAAGTTATGGTCAAGCATGAAGGCCTAGGATTTGGTGTCACCAAGAAAGACAATCAATTTGAACAAGAAAGAAAATAACGAAGGATATGCACCAAGCAGGTCCTTGCTTGTTTGTTACTACAACAAGAAGGGCCATCAAGTTGATAGCTGTTGGTATTTTGAGGTGTGTTACTTTTGTGGGAAGAAAATGCCATCTTGAGGTTTCTTGCTAGAAGAAGCAAGCCACATGCCATAATCCCAAATTCTTTTAGGGAAAGAATTCTAAGAAAAATTTCCCAAGACAGTAGCAAGTTCAGAGGAACATGAACAAAAAGAGAATATCAAGCTACCTATGGAGTCACGAGATTTTTTTGCTAGCATTTCAAGATAACTAGACAATGGGAAGGCAAGTGTTGGAAGCTTCATCAAGAACTTCATCCCAACTATCACACATCTAAGAGAAAAGTTTGGAGAGTCCATGTGAAGGGGAAAGAAGAGATTTCCACACTTGTAGACCAAGGAGCAACAATTGCTCAAGGAAATATATTACATAAGACATTTCTTCAATCCTGGATGGAATTTCGATAAGGTTGTCAGGAATAGAGAGTATGTTGGGGAAGAAAACATGCTGTTCCTTCGAGTTGAAGATTTTGGGGACCAAAAGCTTGTGAATGGGGAAGTGTGATATGAAATAAGTCACTCTAAACTTCGTAAAAAAGATAAATCTTGGCAAAATTTGAAGTCAATGGTTCATTGAATCAAATTGAACTCATTGAATACCAAAGGCAAAGGTCTCATTGTGGCCACAAGAAAATGAAACAAACCACTTGTTGGTTGGTATTCCAAGGCAACATTATAATATAGGACATTTGCATTTGCTTGATGGAAAACAGCCCAAGGGAAGGAATAAAATAGAAGTTTGGGAAGAAGAGGTAGTAATTGAAAATTTGAGGACTTGAAATGAAGAAATATACTCATAGATTAAACGATGAAGAGGATTTTGAGTTTGTACATGAGGAACAAAGATTGTTTCTGAGCCAAAACAACCATATGTAAAATACTCCAAATGAGTAAGATTACATAGAATTTTATTTAGTGTATATCTCCAGTTTGTAATATTTCTTGAGCATAAATAGAATCCATCTTTACTTGTTTTCCCCTTAGTTGGGTTTCTAGGGTAATTTTTTTTGTTTATGGTGTGTGATTAAGTTCTCCCCATGCCTAATTAGTTATGGTGGTAGTTATTCTTTAACACCCACACCATTAAAACCAGTTCCCCTCAACATTTGAACAATTCCTTAGTGGATTGATCCATCGTTGGTATAAAATTATAGCTCGTGCACTGTGTAATTCACCTGTAACAACACTTATTAATTTGTTGAATTGTTGGTTTGTAATTCCTCAATTCCCAGCTCAGGTCAATGCCTCTAATCAAAACATTTATCCTTTAGCAAACTGGTTGGTGGAAACCATATAGTGGAGCAACGTTCTCATGCTTGTCGATTCACTAAACTGTTTGTTGGAACCGTTTATTGGTAGGAACAGTGTTAATTCCCACTTGATTGATTATTGGATGGCATTAATTCTCTTTAATTAGAGCGTTTGAAATGCTACGCATTAGTATGCTGCGACCATGCATTTCTCAACCTGTGCGCCATGTGTGTTACCTACAGCTAGACAATTTGCTCGTCATATATATATGCATATAATTACCAAGGTAATGAATTTGTCGTGTCATGTGCGTAATATTTCATGGTAATAAATTTGTCCGTGGTAAATGTATCGTGGATATATATCATTTGAATGGGTAGAGGAATGGTTGAATGAAGTGCTATGATTGCACATTTAAAAAACCATAGCGTGCATTGCTATGTGGCTTTAACATAATTAGAAGTGTTGAGTTTAATATGTAGTTGGTAACTTAATTGCAGAGTTTTGGGTTTCATAATCGAGATTTGTCTTGGCATTGCATAAGCAAATAAAACATATAACCTAGCCTTGAAACAAAGCTTGTAAATAGAGATATTCACGTTTGTTGGTAAATAGCAAGGGGATAATCTGAATAGCAAGGGGATAATCTTGATTTTGGTTACTAGTGAATTGTAGAAACATTAAATTTTGCATTGAAGATTTGTGTTGACGAGATAGACGAGCCATAGGCCTACCATTTACAATTAAAAAACAAACAACTCTGCAAGAAGATCCAAATGGTGGAAAGAAGAAGGGAGGTAGATACAAGAAGGTAGTTGTAGTTGCAACAAAAACCTAGACCCCTCACAAGCATTGTATGTTAAAGATAATGCAGCTGCGAGAGCCATTCTTTGGGAGGATGGCACCCTAGTTAGTTAACTAGGGTTCCTGGTCAGTGAACCAGGCAGTGTAAGTCCCTAGCAGGTATCTAGGGCCCCTAGTAGTTATCTAGGGATCTTGTTCGGGAACCAAGCAGTATGAGCCATGGAAAAATCCCCTAGTAGATCACTAGGGCCTCCTGGTCAGTTACACCAGAGAGTTTCTTGGTCTGGGACCAAGCAGTGTATAACCCTAGCAGTTATCTAGAGTACCTGGTCAATTAACTAGGTGGATCTTGGCCTGCTAACAAAGATGATGATGTGTGATGTCCTCTCCTAGTTCTTTGAGATGGTTGAGCTAGGATGTTTCCTCAAGGGACTGACCACCCCTTGATGGAGTCACTGGAATTTGACCTTAGGGTAGTCAGGAGGATTAGAGGATCACATCATCAAGTATTGGAACTTCCTTATATGGTGATGATAAAACTTCCAGTTATAGCTTGGGACATATGTGGACCACATACACTGAGAGATAGGGTTAGAAGCGTTGTCTTCCCACCTTGTTGTTTTGTGGTTAGAAGAGTTGTCTTCCCACCTTTGTTGTTACATCTCTTGTTGACTTATGCTTAGCCTTGTGTTTAGTTTGATCTTGTGTTGACCCCTCCCTTGTTGGTCCTATGTGCTAGCACCTCTTTTGAGTGTGGTATCTTACCCATAGTTATGTCTTAGGAACCCTCTCCAAAAGACGTCTTAATATTAATTTTAGTTTTATGTGGGATACCTTCCTAAAAGGTACGACATTTTGACTTAGTTAAAGTAACCTTGAAGTCAATGAAGAAATAGAAGGAAGATCCTTCTAGAAGTCATGAAAGGTTATAAATATGAGTCTTAGTCTTCATTATGGTTGTATCTTGAAGATAAAATCAAAGATATGGTTGCTTATATCTAATCTCGGGTTTGATGCATGACGTCTAGGGTTTCTAGACTGCTTTTGCTTGAGAGCTCTCTTGATTTGTGTTCTACTCCACAACGTTTCTTCTTTTAAGGCTTCCAACAACTGTTCTCACCCTCCCTTCCTCCACACATGTGAGCCGTGATCTGTACTAAGGCTGTCGCTACTTGATTAAGGTCTGTTTTGGACCCGTGCTGTCTTCTTATGGATGCCATTTCCTGTAAAGGCTATTTGGCGCTGTCATCCAGTGTTTAAGGGTTGTTGTTCACAGCTATAGGGGATTTTTAGGTTGTCCCTGCTTGTTTGAAGGATGTCGCTTCCCGTTAAGGTTTGTTTGGAGGGAGCCGCTATCTTGTTGAACTGTGTTTGGTCTTCATTGTCTTCCTGAGGATGTCGTTGCCTGTTAGGGTCTGTTTGAGGATGCCTCTAACTTGTTTAAGGCCTATTTTAGGCATGTGTTACCTTCCTGTAGGTGTCATTGCATATTGAGGCCTATTGTGTGGCTACCACTACCTTGTTGAGGTCCCCTTGAAGGCTTCCGTCCACTGGAAAGGTTGATATGAAGCTGCCATTGTTTGTTTGGGACTGCTGTGAGCTGCTAGGAAATTTTCATCTATTGTTGTGAGGATTTTGTGACTGCCATTCATTGTTGGGCACCTGTTCACTGTCTTGATTAATGCCTTGGGGTTGGTCTTGGATGTACTGTACCCTCTGTAAGCTGCTGTACTATAGCTGTCTGAACTTATTCTTCATCACTCTCTCTCTCTCTCTCTCTCAGGTATGTGAATACCCTCAGGTAAGGGTCAATTATTTGTTCCATTTATTGACTTGTCTCTGAGAGACAAGATCTGATCTGAAAGTAAATTCTGAGTATAAGGAAGGTCCAACTCATCAAGTAAGTTATCGGACTTGTTTCTTTTCTGTTGTTAGTTAGTCTAATTAAAATTTTGTTAATTAGTTTACTATATTACTGCTGCTCTATTGGTTATGATTTTATTTATGTAGTACTTTTACTATGTATGTCCGTAGTTGTTAAATTTTTGTTTCAAACCCTAACTTTAACACAATGATCCTTAATTATTGTTAAAGTTGAAAGAGATGAAAATTATATCCTAAAATTTAACATGGTATCAGAGCTTAGGGTTTGTAGCTAACGCCGTTTTGCAGCCTAACCGAGCCTACATAGATCCTAAGGTAAGCGTTTGAGCATTAACCAACTTGACTACAGGCGTTTCTTGGAAAAACTCAAGAAGTTGGAAGTAAGAGTTTGAAGATGGCTTCTTCTTCAGTTAAGTCAGAAGATAGGCTTGAAGGTGCCTCAAAATTCAATAATTGGAAGGCTAGGATTTTGAATATCCTAGAGAGTGATTTGGATGATCTGGTTATTAGGGTTTTGCAAGATCCCACAACAAATCAAGGAAGAGAAACCTTTAAGAAGAAGCAAGCCAAGGAAATGATAATCATTTTTGATTCAACAAAGGATAATTTGATTCCGATAATAGCACCACTAAGGACAACTAAAGAATGTTTTGATGCCCTAGAAAATATCTATGACAAGAAATCTCCTACTCAGAAGAGGCTTTTGAAAAAGCAACTTTGTTCACTGAAGATGGAGAAGGATGAGCCACTTGCCACTTTCTTCTCCAATATCTCTTAGATAAGAGATCACCTCATGGCCATTGGGGTTAAAGTGGATGATGATGACCTTGTGCAGGCACCGATAGATGGTCTTCCCGCGACTTGGGAGACATTTCTGGTAGCAGTAAATGGAAGAGAGATTCAAACAAGTTTCGATAGGTTGCAACATGATTGTTTAGAATAAGAAGGAAGGATCCAGAGCAGATCTGGGCCTCCCACTGAAAAGGATCATGCCCTTGTTACCAAGACAAAGCACAAAAGGATGTTTTCTCAACACAAAGACAAAGGCAAGAAAACTCAAGGTAAGCGTTTTGATATATCAAAGATAAGGTGTTATAACTGCATCCAGTTTGGCCATTTTTTAAGAAACTGTAGGAAACCCCCTAACAAGAAGTGTCAGAAAGGAAAGTATCATGCTTCAGCTGCTACAAAAGAGGAAGAGCACAACGAAAGAAAACTGGGGCTGAAACCAAAAAACAAGATCAAAGAGAATGCTACTTGGTTTCAACACTCTGAGGTTCCATCTCCAACTTGACAGTTTCTTGGTGGGTAGATAGTGGAGCCTCCAAGCATATGACTAGATTCAGGAATGCTCTTGCAGATTACAAGGACAAGAAGTTCAATGTGAATGTGGCACTGGGAGATGATAGTACCTATGCCATAAAAGGAGTTGGTTCAGATTCCCTCCAACTTGATCCAGGTACGATTGTACACATTGAGGAAATTTTATATGTTCCTACTTTAAAGAAGAATCTTCTTTCAGTGGAATTTCCAGAAGACAAGGGGTTCTCAGTATCCTTCTCAAGAGAAAAGACCCTGATGTGGCCTAAGGATGGAAACATATGTTCAGCCATTGTGACTTGGTTCCGTGAAGGAAATATTTATAAAGTTTCAAGGCATGATTTGGTTCTTGAATCAATCAAACCTTGCGAACTATGGCACAAGAGGACGGTCACATATAATGAAGGAGAGGTTGACTCTCTTAAGTTTGGTGACCCCTATCAGGATATAGAGATCAAGAGAGATCCAAATGTGCTCTACAATCCCTAGCAAAATGGGATTGCAAAAAAGAAAAGTAGAGATGTGATCCTCCATGAGGAAGTTGATTCTCGTAAATTCAGAGAGCCTCTCAGGGATATAGACATGGAAGTGCAAGAAGTGCCAACTTCATAAGGTCCAGTCCATGAGTCATCTCTTTCAGATGAGCAAAGCGAGTTAAGGAGCCTATTGAAAGGCTTCAAGGATTCTTCAGTTTAATATCTCAGATTTGCCATGTCACTGATTCAGAATCCTCCATTTATGAGGAGGCAGGAAAACATTAGGTTTGGAAAGGTGCTATGATAAAACCTCTCCAATTAATAATGGATAAATGACGTGTGGAAAGTGGTTCTTAGATATATAGGAAATTCAGTTGTAACTTCCAAGTGGATCTATAAAATCAAGCTTCTTGCTGACATCCAGAGCTGTTTGAAGTTCACAGAAAATCCTGTATTCTATGACAGGTCGAAACACATTGAGAGGAAGCTGCATCACTATGTCAGGGACATGGTGCAAAGACTTCAGTATGTTATGTAAGATAAACAGATTATCAATGTTTTGACTAAGCCTCTGTCCACGACGAAGTTTGCATACTTCTGAGACAAGCCTAGTGTTGCTGAGAATGCTTCTCTTGGTGAGAGGGAGTGTTAAAGATAATGCAGTTGCGAGAGCCATTCTCTGGGAGGATGGTGCCCTAGTCAGTTAACTAGGGATCCTGGTCAGTTAACCAGGAAGTGTAAGTCCCTCGCAGGTATCTAGGGACCCTAGCAGTTATCTAGGGATCTTGGTCTGAGACCAAGCAGTATGAGCGATGGAAAAATCCCCTAGTTGATCCCTAGGTCCTCCTGGTCAATTACACCAAAGAGTTGATTGGTTTGGGACCAAGCAGTGGATACCTTAGCAGTTATCTAGGGTACCTAGTTAGTTAACCAAGTGGATCTTGGTTAGTTAACCAAGATGATGATGTGTGATGTCCTCCTTTCCTAGGTTTTCGATATGGTTGAGCTAGGATGTTTCCTCAAGGCACTGGCCACCCCTTGATGGAGGTACTGTCATTTGACCTTTGGAGCAGTAAGGAGGATTAGAGGATCACATCATCTAGTATTGGACCTTCCTTATACGATGATGATAAAACTTCCAGTTATAGCTTGGGACATATGTGGACCACATACCCTGAGAGAGAGGGTTAGAAGGGTTGTCTTCCCACCTTGTTGTTGTGTGGTTAGAAGGGTTGTCTTCCCACCTTTGTTTTTACACCTCTTGTTGACTTATGGTTAGCCTTGTGTTTAGTTTGATCTTGTGTTGACCCCTCCCTTGTTGGTCCTATGTGCTAGCACGTCTTTTGAGTGTGGTATCTTACCCATAGTTATGTCTTAGGAACCCTCTCCAAAAGATGTCCTAATATTAATTTTAGTTTTATGCGAGATACCTTCCCAAAACATAGGATATCTTGACCTATTTAAAGTAACCCTAAAGTCAATGAAGAAATAGAAGGAATATACTTTTAGAAGTCCTGGAAGGTTATAAATATGAGTCTTAGCCTTCATTATGATTGTATCTTGAAGAGAAAATTACAGATCTGATTGCTTATGTTTGATATAGGGTTTGATGCATGACGTCTAGGGTTTCTAGACTGCTTTTGCTTGAGCGCTCTATTGATTTGGGTTCTACTCCACTCCACAACGATGCTTCTTTTGAGGCTTCCAACAGCTGTTCTCACCCTCCCTTCCTCCATACGTGTGAGCCGTGATCTATACTAATGCTGCCACTACTTGTTTAAGATCTATTTTGGACCTGTGCTGTCTTCTTCTGGATCCCGTTTCCTATTAAAGGTTGTTTGGGGCTATCGTCCAGTGTTTAAGGGCTGCTGTTCACTGTTGTAGGGGATTTTGAGGTTGTACCTTCCTATTTGAAGGATGCCGCTTCCTGTTAAGGCTTGTTTGGAGGGAGCCACTATCTTGTTGAAGTTTGTTTGGCCCTTCAATTTCTTCCTGAGGCTTTTGTTTCCTATTAGGGTATGTTTGAGGCTACCTCTGACATGTTTAAGGCTTGTTTTAGGCCTGTGTTACCTTCTTGTAGGTGTCACTACATATTTAGGCCTATTGTGTGTCTGCCACTACCTTGTTGAGGTGCCCTTGAAGGCTCCCATCCACTGTAATGTCTGATATGAAGTTTCCACTGTTTGTTTGGGACTGCTGTAAGCTGCTAGGAGGTTGTCATCTACTATTGTGACGGTTTTGTGACTGCCATTAATTGTTGGGCACCTGTTGACTGTCTTGATTAATGTGTTGGGGTTGATTTTGGATGTACTGTACCCTCAATAAGTTGCTGTACTGTAACTGTCTAAACTTATTCTTCATCACACTCTCTCTCTCTCTCTCTCTCTCTCTCTCTCAGGTATGTGGATACCTTTAGGTAAGGGTCAGTTATTTGTTCCATTTATTGGCTTGTCTCTGAGAGACAAGATCTGATATGAAATTAAATTATGAGTATAAGGAAGTTCCAACTCATCAAGAAAGTTATCAAACTTGTTCCTTTTGTCTTGTTAGTTATTCTAATTCAAAATTTGTTAATTAGTTTACTTTATTACTGGTTCTCTACTGGTTATGATTTTAATTATGTAGTACTTTTACTATGTCTGTCTGTAGTTGTTAAATTTTTGTTTCAAACACTAACTTTAACACAGTGATCCTTAGTTATTGTTAAAGTTGAAATAGATGAAAATTATATCTTAAAATTTAACATGGTATCAGAGGTTAGGGTTTGTATCTAACTCTCTTTTGCAGCCTAATCGATCCTACATAGATCCTAAGGTAAGGGTTTGAGCATTAACCAACTTGTCTGCAGGGGTTTCTTGGAAAAACTCATCAAGTTGGCAATAAGGGTTTGAAGATGGCTTCTTCTTTTGTTAAGTCACAATATAAGCTTGAAGGAGCCTCAAACCTCAATGCTTGGAAGGCTAGGATTTTGAATATCCTAGAGGAGAGTGATTTGGATGGTCTGGTTATTAGGGTTGTGTAAGATCCCACAACAAATCAAGGAAGAGAATCCTTTAAGAAGAACCAAGCCAAGGAAGAGGGAATCATTTTTGATTCAACAAAGGATAATTTGATGCCTGTAATAAAACCTCTAAGGACAACTAAAGAATGTTTTGATGCCCTAGAAAATCTCTACGAGAAGAAAGCTCCTACTAAAAATAGGGTTTTGAAAAAGCAGCTTCGTTCACTGAAGATGGAGAAGGATGAGCTAGTTGCCACTTTCTTCTCCAAGATATTTTAGATAAGAGATCAGCTCATGGCCATCGGGGTTAAAGTAGATGGTGATGGCCTTATGCAGGAAACAATAGATGGTCTTCCTGCAACTTGGGAGACATTTCTGGTAGTAGTAAATGGAAAAGAGATTCAGCTAAGTTTCAATAGGTTGTGGCATGATTGTTTAGAAGAAGGAAGGATCTAGAGCGAATCTGGGCCTCCCTTTGAAAAGGACCATGCCCTTGTTACCAAGACAAAGCTGGGATGGAGGTTTCCTCCACACAAAGACAAAGGAAGGAAAACTCAAGGGAAGCGTTTTGATATATCAAAGGTAAGGTGTTATAACTGCAGCTAGTTTGACCATTTTGCAAGAAATTGTAGGAAACCGCCTAACAAGAAGTGTCAGAAAGGAAAGTATCATGCTTCAGATGCTACAAAATAGGAAGAGCACAACGAAATAAAAATAGGGCTGAAACCAAAGAACACGATCAAAGAGAATGCTACTTGGTTTCAACACTCTCAGGTTCCATCTCCAACTTGATAGATTCCCGGTGGATAAATAGTGGAGCCTCATTAATGTGTTGGGGTTGATCTTGGATGTATTGTACCCTTAGTAAGCTGCTGTACTGTAACTGCATAAACTTATTCTTCATCACTCTCTCTCTCTCTCTCTCTCAGGTATGTGAATATCCTTAGGTAAGGGTCAGTTATTTGTTCCATTTATTGACGTGTCTTCGAGAGAAGATCCGATCTGAAAGTAAATTATGAGTATAAGGAAGGTCCAAATCATCAAGTAAGTTATCAGACCTGTTTCTTTTGTGTTGTTTCTTTTGTGTTGTTAGTTAGTCTAATTCAAATTTTGTTAATTAGTTTACTTTATTACTGTTGCTCTACTAGTTATGATTTTATTTTTGTAGTACTTTTACTATGTCTGTCTGCAGTTGTTAGATTTTTGTTTCAAACACTAACATTAACACAGTGATCCTTAATTATTGTTAAAGTTGAAATAGATGAAAAATATATCTCAAAATATAACATGGCATTAAAGCTTAGGGTTTGTAGATAACTTTGTTTTGCAGCCTAATCGAGCCTACATAGATCCTAAGGTAAGGGTTTGAGCATTAACCAACTTGACTGCAGGGGTTTCTTGGAAAAACTCATCAAGTTGGTAATAAGGGTTTGAAGATGGATTCTTATTCTGTTAAGTCAGAAGACAGGCTTGAAGGAGCCTCAAACTTCAATGCTTGGAAGTCTAGGGTTTTGAATATCATAGAGGAGAGTGATTTAGATGGTATGGTTATTAGGGTTGTACAAGAGCCCACATCAAATAAAGGAATAACATCCTTTAAGAAGAAGCAAGCCAAGGCTAAGAGAATCATTTTTGATTCAACAAAGGATAATTTGATGCCTGTAATAACACCTCTAAGGACAACTAAAGAATATTTTGATGCCCTAGCAAATATCTACGAGAACTAAGAAGAGGGTTTTGAAAAAGCAGCTTCGTTCACTAAATATGGAGAAGGATGAGCCAGTTGCCACTTTCTTCTCCAATATCTTTCAGATAAGAGATCGGATCATGGCCATTGGGGTTAAAGTAGATGATGATGGCCTTGTGCAGGAAACAGTAGATAGTCTTCCTGCAACTTGGGAGACATTTCTGGTTGTAGTAAATGGAAAAGAGATTCAACCAAGTTTTGATAGGTTGTGGCATGATTGTTTAGAAGAAGAAGGAAGGATCCAGAGAAGATCTGGGCCTCCCATTGAAAAGGATCATGCCCTTGTTACCAAGACAAAGCTGGGATGGAGGTTTCCTCAACACAAAGACAAAGGCAAGAAAACTCAAGGTAATTGTTTTGATATAGCAAAGGTAAGGTGCTATAACTATAGCCAGCTTGGCCATTTTGAAAGAAAATGTAGGAGACCCCCTAACAAGAAGTGTCGAAAAGTAAAGTATCATGCTTCAGCTGCTACAAAAGAGGAAGATCACAACGAAAGAAAACTAGGGCTGAAAACAAAGAACAAGATCAAAGAGAATGCTACTTGGTTTCAACACTCTCAAGTTCCATCTCCAACTCGACAAATTCCTGGTGGATAGAGAGTGGAGCCTCCAAGCATATGACTGGATTTAGGAAGACTCTTGCAAATTACAAGGACAAGAAGTTCAATGTGAATGTGGAATTGGGAGATGATAGTACCTATGCCATAAAGGGAGTTTGTTTGGCTTCCCTCCAACTTGATTCAAGTACGATTGTACACATTGAGGAAATTTTATATGTTCCTAGTTTAAAGAAGAATCTTCTTTCAGTGGCATTTCTAGAAGACAAGGGTTTCTCGGTAGCCTTCTCAGGAGAAAAGGCCCTGATGTGGCATAAGGATGGAAACATAAGTTCAGTGATTGTGACTGGGTTCCGTGAAGGAAATATTTATAAAGTTTCAAGGCATGCTTTGGTTCATGAATCAATCAAACCTTGCGAACTATGGCACAAAAGGACGGTCACAAATAATGAAGGAGAGGTTGAATCTTATAAGGTTGATGACCCCTATCAATATATAGAGATCAAGAGGGATCCAATTGTGCTCTACAATCCCTAGCAAAATGGGATTGCAGAAAATAAAAGTAGAGATGTAATCCTCCATTAGGAAGTTGTTTCTCGTCACTTTAGAGAGCCTCCCAGTGATATAGACATGGAAGTGCAAGGCCTCCCAGTGATATAGACATGGAAGTGCAAGAATTTCCAACTTCATAAATCCCAGCCCATGAGTCATCTCTTTCAGTTGAGTAGAGGGAGTTAAGGATCCTATTGAAAGGATTCAAGGTTGCTTCAGTTTGATATCTCACGTGAGCCATATCACTGATTCAGATTCCTCCACTTATGAGGAGGCAGGAAAACATAAGGATTGGAAAGGTGCTATGATAGAAGATATCCAATTAATAAAGGAAAATGACGTGTGAAAAGTGGTTCTGAGACATCAAGGAAAGTCAGTTGTAACTTCCAACTAGATCTATAAGATCAAGCTTCTTGCTGACATCCAGAGCTGTTTGAAGCTCACAGAAAATCCTGTATTCTATGATATGTCGAAACACATTGAGAGGAAGTAGCACTATGTCAGAGACATGGTGCAGAGACTTCAATATGTTAAGTAAGATAAACAGATTACCGATGTGTTGACTAAGCCTCTATTCACGATGAAGTTTGCATACTTCTGAGACAAGCTTAGTGTTTCTGAGAATGCTTCTCTTGCTAAGAGGGAGTGTTAAAATTAATGTAGTTGCGAGAGCCATTCTCGGGGACGATGGTACCCTAGTTAATTAACTAGGGATCTTGGTCCGTTAACCAAGAGGTTTAAGTCCCTAGCAGGTATCTAGGACCCCTAGCAGTTATCTAGGGATCTTGGTCTGGGACCAAGCAGTATGTGCCATGGAAAAATCCCCTAGCTGATCTCTAGGGCCTCCTGTTCAGTTACACCAGAGATTTTTTTGGTCCGGGACCAAGCAGTGTATAACCCTATCAGTTATCTAGGGTACCTGGTTAGTTAACCAGGTGGATCTTGGTCAGTTAACCAAGATGATGATGTGTGGTGTCTTCCTCTCCCAGGTCTTCGAGATGTTTGAGCTAGGATGTTTCCTCAAGGGACTGGCCACCCCTTGATGGAGTCACTGGCATTTGACCTTAGGAGCAGTAAGGAGGATCAGAGGATCACATCATCCAGTATTGGAGCTTCCTTATATGGTGATGATAAAACTTCCAGTTATAGCTTGGGACATATGTGGACCACATAACCTGAGAGAGAGGGTTTGAAGAGTTGTCTTCCCACCTTGTTGTTTTGTGGTTAGAAGGTTTGTCTTCCCACCTTGTTGTTTTGTGGTTAGAAGGTTTGTCTTCCCACCTTTGTTGTTACACCTCATGTTGAATTATGGTTAGCCTTGTGTTTAGTTTGATCTTGTGTTGACCCATCCCTTGTTGGTCCTATGTGCTAGCACCTCTTTTGAGTGTGGTATCTTACCCATAGTGATGTCTTAGGAACGCTCTCCAAAAGATGTCCTAATATTAATTTAGTTTTATGTGGGATACCTTCCTAAAAGGAACAATGTTTTGACCTAGTTAAAGTAACCCTAAAGTCAATGAAGAAATAGAAGGAAGATCCTTCTAGAATTCATGAAAGGTTATAAATATGAGTCTTAGCCTTCATTATGATTGCATCTTGAAGAGAAAATCAGAGATCTGGTTGATTATGTTTGATCTAGGGTTTGATGCATGACGTCTAGGGTTTCTAGGACGCTTTTGCTTGAGTGCTCTCTTGATTTGGGTTCTAATCCACAACTTTGCTTCTTTTGAGGCTTCCAACAACTGTTCTCACCCTCCCTTCCTACAAACGTGTGAGCCATGCTCTGTACTAAGGCTATCGCTACTTGTTTAAGGTTTTTTTTGGATCTCTTATGTCTTCTTATGGATGTCATTTCTTGTTAAAGGTTGTTTGGGGCTGTCGTCCAGTGTTTAAGGGCTGTTGTTCACTACTGTAGTGGATTTTGAGCTTGTCCCTGCCTGTTTGACGGATGCCGTTTCCTGTTAAGGATTGTTTCGAGGGAGTTGCTATCTTGTTGAAGTCTGTTTGGCCCTTCAATGTCTTCTTGAGGATTTCGGTTCCTGTTAGGGTATGTTTGAGGCTGCCTCTGACTTGTTTAAGGATCGTTTTAGGCCTGTGTTACCTTCCTGTAGGTGTCATTGCATATTGAGGGCTGTTGTGTGGCTGCCACTACCTTGTTGAGGTCCCCTTGAAGGCTGCCGTCCATTGTAAAGTATGATATGAAGCTGCAACCATTTTTTTGGGACTGTTGTGAGCTACTAGGAGTTTGTCATATAGTGTTGTGAGGGTTTTGTGATTGCCATTCAGTTTTGGGCACCTGTTGACTGTCTTGATTAATGTATTTGGGTTGATCTTGGATGTACTGTACCCTCAGTAAGCTGCTGTTCTATAATTGTCTAAACCTATTCTTCATCACTCTATTTCCCTCTCTCAGGTATGTGAATACACTCAGGTAAGGGTCAGCTATTTTTTCCATTTATTGACTTGTCTCTGAGAGACAAGATATGATCTGAAAGTAAATTCTGAGTATAAGGAAGGTCCAACTCATCAAGTAAGTTATCAAAAATGTTTCTTTTGTGTTTTTAGTTAGTCTAATTCAAATTTTGTTAATTACTTTACTTTATTACTGCTGCTCTACTGGTTATGATTTTATTTCTGTAGTACTTTTACTGTGTATGTCTGCAGTTGTTAAATTTTTGTTTCAAACCCTAACTTGAACACATTGATCCTTAATTATTGTTAAAGTTGAAAGAGATGAAAATTATATCTTAAAATTTAACATGGTATCAGAGCTTAGGGTTTGTAGCTAACTTTGTTTTGTAGCCTAACCGAGCCTACATAGATCCTAAGGTAAGGGTTTGAGCATTAACCAACTTGACTGCAGGGCTTTCTTGACAAAACTCATGAAGTTGGCAGTAAGGGTTTGAAGATGGCTTCTTCTTCAGTTAAGTTAGAATATAGCCTTGAAGGAGCCTCAAAATTCAATGCTTGGAAGGCTAGGGTTTTGAATATCCTAGAGGAGAGTGACTTGGATGATATGGTTACTAGGGTTGTGAAAGAGCCCACAAGAAATCAAGGAAGAGCAGCCTTTAAGAAGAAGCAAGCCAAGGCAAAGAGAATCACTTTTGATTCAAAAAAGGATAATTTGACGCCTATAATAACACCTCTAAGTACAACTAAAGAATGTCTTGATGCCGTAGAAAATATCTATGAGAAGAAAGCTCCTACTCAGAAGAGGGTTTTAAAAAAGTAGCTTCATTCATTGAAGATGGAGAAGGATGAGCTAGTTGCGGCATTCTTCTCCAAGATCTTTCAGATGAGAGATCAAATCATGGCCATTGGGGTTAGAGTAGATGATGATGACTGTGTGTAGGCAATAGTAGATGGTCTTCCTATGACTTGGGATACATTTCTAGTAGCAGTAAATGGAAGAGAGATTCAACCAAGTTTTGATAGGTCGTGGCATGATTGTTTAGAAGAAGAAGGAAGGATCCAGAGCATATACGAGCCTCCCAATAAAAAGGATCATGCCCTTGTTACCAAGATAATGCAGGGAAGGAGGTTTCCTCAACAAAAATACAAAGGCAAGAAAACTCAAGGTAAGCGTTTTGATCTATCAAAGGTAAGGTGTTATAACTGCATCCAATTTGGCCATTTTTCAAGAAACTGTAGGAAACCCCCTAACAAGAAGTGTCAGAAAGGAAAGTATCATGCTTCAGCTGCTACAAAAGAGGAAGAGCACAATGAAAAAAAACTAGGGTTGAAACCAAAGAACAAGATGAAAGAGAATGCTACTTGGTTTCAACACTCTCAGGTTCCATCTCCAACTCGACAGATTCCTGGTGGATAGAGAGTGCAGCCTCCAAGCATATGACTGGATTCAGGAAGCCTTTTGTAGATTACAAGGACAAGTAGTTCAATGTGAATGTGGAACTGGGAGATGATAGTATCTATGCCATAAAAGGAGTTGGTTTGGCTTCTCACCAACTTGATTCAGGTACGATTGTACACATTGAGGAAATTTTATATGTTCCTAGTTTAAGGAAGAATCTTCTTTCAGTGGCATTCTAGAAGATAAGTGGTTCTCAGTAGCCTTCTCATGAGAAAAGTCCCCGATGTGGCCTAAGGATGGAAACATAAGTTCAACCATTGTGATTGGGGTCCGTGAAGGCAATCTTTATAAAGTTCCAGGGCATGCTTTTGTTCGTGAATCCATCAAACCTTGCAAACTGTGTACAAGAGGATCGTCACAGATAATGAAGGAGAGGTTGACTCTCATAAGGTTGATGACCCCTGTCAGGATTTGGAGATCAAGAGGGATCCAAATGTGCTCTACAATCCCTAACAAAATGGGATTGTAGAAAAGAAAAGTAGAGTTGTGATCCTCCATGAGGAAGTTGTTTCTCGTCACTTCAGAGAGCCTCCCAGTGATATTGAAATGGAAGTGCAAGAAGTGCCAACTTAAAAAATCCTAGTCCATGAGTCATCTCTTTCATATGAGAAAAGAGATTTAAGGATCCTATTGAAAGGCTTCAAGGATGCTTCAGTTTGATATCTTAGATGAGCCACGTTAATGATTTAGAATCCTCCACTTATGAGTAGGAAAGAAAGCATCAGCTTTGGAAAGGTGCCATGATAGAAGATCTCTAGTTAATAATGGAAAATGACATGCGGAAAGTGGTTCTCAGACATCAAGGGAAGTCAGTTGTAACTTCCAAGTGGATCTATAAGATCAAGCTTCTTGCTGACATCCAGAGCTGTTTGAAGCTATCAGAAAATCCTGTATTCTATGACACGTTGAAACACATCGAGAGGAAATATCACTATGTCAAGGACATGGTGCAGAGACTTCAGTATGTTATGTCAGATAAACATATTACCGATGTATTGACTAAACCTCTGTCCACGATGGAGTTTTCATATTTTCGAGACAAGCTTAGTCTGAGAATGCTTCTCTTGTTGAGAGGGAGTGTTAAAGATAATGTAGCTCCGAGAGCCATTCTCTAGGAGGATGGTACCCTAGTCAGTTAACTAGTGTTCCTGTTCAGTTAACCAGGAAGTGTAAGTCCCTAACAGGTATCTAGGGCCCCTAGCAGTTATCTAGGGATCTTTGTATGGGACCAAGCAGTATGTGCCATGGGAAAAGTCCCTAGCTGATCAATAGGGTCTCCTGGTCAGTTACACCAAAGAGTTTCTTGGTTTGGGACCAAACGGTGTATAACTCTAGCAGTTATATAGGGTACCTGATTAGTGAACTAGGTGGATATTGGTTAGTTAACCAAGATGATGATATGTGATGTCCTCCTCTCCTAGGTCTTCAATATGGTTGAGCTAGGATGTTTCCTCAAGGGATAGGACATCCCTTGATGGAGTCACTGGCATTTGACCTTAGGAACAGTTAGGAGGATCAGAGGATCACATCATCCAGTATTGGACCTTCCTTAGATGGTGATGATAAAACTTCCAGTTATAGCTTGGGACATATATGGACCACATACCCTAAGGGAGAGGGTTAGAAGGGTTTTCTTCCCACCTTGTTGTTTTGTGGTTAGAAGGGTTGTCTTCCCAGCTTGTTGTTTTTTGGTTAGAAGGGTTGTCTTCCCACCTTTGTTGTTACACCTCTTATTGATTTATGGTTAGCATTGTGTTTAGTTTGATCTTGTGTTGACCCCTCCCTTGTTTGTCCTATATGCTAGCACCTCTTTTGAGTGTGGTATCTTACCCATAGTCACATGTCTTAGGAACCGTCTCCAAAAGACATCCCAATATTAATTTTAGTTTTATGTGGGATACCTTCCTAAACGGTAGAATGTTTTGACCTAGTTAAAATAACCCTAAGATCAATGAAGAAATAGAAGGAAGATTCTTCTAGAAGTCATGAAAGGTTATAAATATGAGTCTTAGCCTTCATTATGATTGTATCTTGAAGTGAAAATAAGAGATCTGGTTGCTTATGTTTGATCTAGGGTTTGATGAATGAATTTTAGGGTTTCTAGAATGCTATTGCTTGAGTGCTCTCTTGATTTGGTTTCTACTCCACAGTGCTGCTCCTTTTGACGCTTCCAACAACTGTTCTCATCCTTCCTTCCTCCGCACATGTGAGACATGATTTGTACTAAGGATGCCACTACTTGTTTAAGGTTTGTTTTGGATTTGTGCTGTCTTCTTGTGGGTGTCGTTTCATGTTAAAAGCTATTTGGGGCTGCCCTCTAGTGTTTAAGGGTTGCTGTTCACCATTGTAGGGTATTTTGAAGCTGTCCCTGCCTGTTTGAAGGCTATTGCTTCCTGTTAAGGTTTGTTTGGAGGGAGCCTCTTTCTTGTGTAAGTCTATTTGGGCCTTCAATGTCTTTCAGAGGCTGTCACTACCTGTTAGGGTCGGCTTGAGGTTTCCTCCGACTTGTTTAAGGCCTGTTTTAGGCCTGTGTTACCTTCCAGTAGGTCTCACTGCATATTGAGACATGTTGTGTGGCTGATGCTACCTTGTGAAGGTCCCCTTGAAGGCTGTGGTCCACTGTAAAGTTTGATCTGAAGATGCCACTATTTGTTTGGGACTATTGTGAGCTGCTAGGAGGTTGTCGTCTACTATTGTGAGGGTTTTGTGACTGCCATTCACTGTTGGGCACCTGTTGATTGTCTTGATTAATGTATTGGGGTTGATCTTAGATTTACTGTACCCTTAGTAAGATGTTGTACTATAACTGACTAAAATTATTCTTCATCACTCTCTCTCTCTCTCTCAGGTATGTGAATACCCTCAGGTAAGGGTCAATTATTTGTTTCATTAATTGAATTGTATCTGAGAGACAATATCTGATTTAAAAGTAAATTCTGAGTATAAGGAAGGTCGAACTCATCAAGTAAGTTATCGGACCTGTTTCTTTTGTGTTTTTAGTTAGTCTAATTCAAATTTGTTAATTAGTTTACTTTATTAATGCTGCTCTACTGGTTATTATTTTATTTCTGTAGTACTTTTACTGTATATATTTGCAATTGTTAAAGTTTTGTTTGAAACCCTAACTTTAACACAATGATCCTTGATTATTGTTAAAGTTGAAAGAGATGAAAATTATATCTTAAAATTTAACATTGTAAGCATTGTAATGGTGATGGCTGCACATAAGAGACTTACTAGAAACTACATCCTGCACTATGACCTAATTGGCTTGCAACAAACATAAGAAGAAGACCGATGGTTGTAGGAGATCAAAGGGTGGACGAAATATCAAACATTGAAGGTAATCTAGTTTTGAGTAGTATTCCAAAGGAGGAAAGAGAGGCAATTGAACACTTTCACATCAAGATCAAGCTGAAGTAAACTAAGGTAGATTACTTGATTTGATCTTGGATCTTAGTCAAATTTGATTTTAGCCTAGCTAGTTGATCAACTTGTATCATAGGTGCATGAATAGCCATTGAGATGGGCGAGACAAGATATGAAATTGAGAATCACAAAGTAGTGTAATTTCATATTTGTTATTAGTGCAAATTTCAATGACGAGGTAGTATAAAATGTCATTCCAATGGATGAATTTGGAGTAATATTGGGGAGGTTTTATCTCTATTTTTAAAAGAAGGGTTAACCAGTGAAGGATGAGAAGTCTTATATTGTTGATGCACATACACGAAAATCAAATCTCTCATTGATAAGTGCACAACAAGGGAGTAGGTTGATCAGTACAAACAATAAGTCTTTATTGATATTTTTGAGAGAAGAGAAGCTACAAGTATAAGGTAAAGAAATATTGGTGCATTCTTGGAGGGATGTGATTGCAAGAAGATACAATAGTGTGCACAATTGATAGTCCTACAAGTAAGTGTTTCAATAACCTTAAGGTTTTCTGCCTAAGAGGAAAATTGGACATGAGAATCAATTGTAGCTAGAATCTCTAGAACCTCAAGTGAAGAAACAATTTCAATAGTGGTTGGAGTAGGGAGTCACAAGACCTTGTACTTTACTTCATGGGTCACCCATCATCATAGTTCCCAATAAGAATGAAAGTCAGAGGATGTGAATTATAGATATTTGAATAGGGTGACCATTAAGAACATGCATCGTTTTCCAATGACTGATGACTTGTCGGATCAACGACAATAAAATTACTTCTTCACAACATTGGGCCTAAAATCAAGGTATCATCAAGTGAGAGTAAAAGATGAAGGTACTTAAAAGACAATAATCAATACAAGGCATGGTTTGTATGAATGGTTAATTATGACTTTTGGTTTGTGTGATGATTTTGCAACTTTTATGTGTAAAATGAATGATATGCTATATGCATTTATTATAGATTCTTTTGTAATTGTATATTTGGATCACCAACTGATCTTTGATGCTACTTGGTAAGAGCACATCTCAATTCTGAAACAAATATTGGACACACTTGAGGAGTAGTTGATTGCTAAGCTCAAGAAGTGTGAATTTGAAAAAGTGTCCTTGGTGTACCTTGAACATGTGATTGGTGGAGGAGAGCTCAAGGTTGATCTAACCAATATTGGATCCATCAACAAATGGCCTACCCCTACTAATGTGACATATGTAATACATTTCATGAGAGCAACCTGATTGATGACCATTAAGAACATGTACCCTTTTCCAATGATGATTGTTGTATTAATGGCAATAAACTAAATTCTTCACAACATTGGACCTCAAATCAAGGTATCACCAAGTAAGAGTAAAAGATGAAGGCACTTGAAAGACAATAATCAATACAAGGCATGGTTTGTATGAATGGTTAATTATTCCTTTTGGTTTGTGTGATGCTTTTGAAACTTTTATGTGTAAAATGAATGATATGCTATATCCATTTATTATAGATTATTTTGTTAGATTATTTTGTAATTATATATTTGGATCACCAACCGATCTTTGATGCTACTTGGTAAGAGAACATATCACATCTGAAACACGTATATGACACAATTAATAAGGAGAGAACACTTAATAAGGAGTAGTTGATTGCTAAGATCAAGAAGTGTGAGTTTGAAAAAGAGTCCATGGTGTAGTTTGGACATGTGATTGGTGGAGGAGAGAAATGGACTACCCCTATTAATGTGACAGAGGCAATAAGTTTCATGGGAGCAACTCAATATTTGAGGAAATTCTTTTCAAGATTTTCATCAATTGTTGCATTGCTACATGCTATAATAACAAAAGGGAATAGTTTTCATTGGGAGTTATTTTGAATATATGTAGAAGAAATTAAGTCAAGCACTAGTATTAGCCATGCATAATTTGTAACAACCTTTTTAGATTGAAATTGATGCAAGTGAGTATGCCATGGGTTCAGTCCTTATGCAAGGAGGAAGATCAATTTGTTACCATTTATGGTTTCTCCTTAGAACAGTGTTAAAATACTCTACTTATGATAAGTATCTCTTTGTCGTAGTTCAAGTGGCCAATAAATGGAAACACTATCTCATGGGAAAGGAGACCATAATCCACACTAACTAGCAACTATTGTAGTAGTTGCAGAGTTAGAGTAAAATGCAACAAAGACGACATTATAAGTGGATGGAATTTTTGTGACAATTCCACCTTTTTATCAAATATAAGAAAGGTATGATAAACATATTGGCCAATATGTTGTCAAGGACACCAGTGCAAAAATTACAATTGTGGAAGTGATTATGTAGCTTGAGCCCTTCACAAATGAATTGTTGAGTGAATATCACAAGGAGGATGTTGATTTTGGGGATGCATTTCAACAACCGAAGGATAAAACAACTATCAATCTCAAGGGAAATGAATACCATTTTCAAGATGGGGTGCTTTATAAATTGTGCAAGTTTTGTATTAGCATAGGAAAGGAGAATTTAGTTGACGAGGAAAGCTCATACTTTTTGAATTGCTTAAGACTTTCATGTTGGAAGACCATTGCAAATATACATAGGTATGTTTATTGGCCTAAGATGTAAGAATAAATTTTCAAGTTTGTTAAAGGTTGTGTTCTTTGTTGCACTAGCAAGCCAAATAATATGAAATTTGGGATGTACATAACATTACCAATGCCAAATAGACCTTGGGAAAGTATCTCTATGGATTTTGTTGAAGGTTTTCCAATGTCTAAGATATGCTACAACTATTTGTTTGTGCTTGTGGATTGGTTCAATAAAATGTGCTTATTCCTTGTAACAAGACCATTACAAGGATGAAACCTTGACTTTTTCTTTGCAATTGTATGGATACATTTTGTGTTCTTTGTTGCACTAGAAATACAAATAATATGAAATTTGGGATGTACATAACATTACCAATACCAAATAGACCTTGGGAAAGTATCTCTATGGATTTTGTTGAAGGTTTTCCAATGTCTAAGATAGGCCACAACTATTTGTTTGTGGTTGTGGATTGGTTCAATAGCATATGCTTATTCCTTGTAACAAGAGCATTACAAGGATGAAACCTTTGAATTGTTCTTTTCAATTGTATGGATACATTTTGGTTTACAAATTTTAATACTGTGTATTTGGGAATCTATATTTCTGGCATGTTTTGGACAACATTCTAGGAAAGGATGGTTACAAATATGAAGCTTTCTACTATTTTTCATCCTTAGATTGTTGGGTAGAGTGAATTTGTGAACATAACTTTGATCAAATGTTGAGAGGATTTGATAGCAAGCACCTAAATACATGGGGTGAAAAAATAGTTTATATTGATCACCTCTTACAACATGGAAATTCATTCTTTCACCCATAGGTCTCCCTTTGAGACTTGTTTTGGTTATTTTCCACCCTCACCTTTTGATGTTGTTACTTGTTTATGGACAACATAAGCAAGGTGTACAAGGAATACAAAAGGAGTTAAAGGAAGTAAACATGTTCATAGAGAATATCGGGTAACAATGAATTGAAAGTGTATGAGAAACTTGAGAAGAGTCGACATAATTTGTAATGTCAAACATGACCAACATTAAACATATCACAAATTATGTGTTGGGAATAGAGTTTGACTTTATCTAAAGAAATGACACTTCTACGGGGAAACTAAGAGGTTGAATCCTTTGAACCTTTTGAGATCATTGAACAAGTCAATTATATTGCTTTCAACTAAACCTACCTCCTTATATTAGAATGTATTCAATGATCAATTTGGAGAGCTTGTGAATTGTTTGAACACTTTATGCAAGATGAGGAAGAGTAGGTATTATCTACAGTGGAATATTTTGCATCGAATACACTTGAAGAATTGGAGGACATAATTTTGCAAACGAAGGTTCAGGTGACTTGGAGAGGACAAGAAGAAATTTGGCAAATAGGATTCAAAGGGAATAGCTTGAGGATTGTTAAGTGGTATGGAGAAAAACAATTGTGAACAAGTTTCCTCATCTTTACTTAGAAGCTTTTGGGGGCCAAAAGTGTCCGATTGATGAAGTGTGATTTGAATGGATTCTTGAAGATTCGAAATGGATAAGTGGGTATTTGTTTGGTTTATCTCGTTCCTAAGAACCCTTGAAATCTCTATGCTTAAAATTGGTTTTCAAAATCCTTGATTGCTTGGAAGTCTTTGGAAGTCCCAAGAATAGCTAAGGTAAATCTACATGTCACTTTAGCTACATGGGGGTATGGATAAAAGGAAAGGAGTGTGCTTTAAGCTTCATGTGCTACATAATGATAATGAAACTATTTGTTTTGGCTAAGTTGAAAGGGGTGTGTGGAGGTAAGTGTTATGTGGATCTCTACATGTAGAGCTATAGGCCGTGTAGACCTGTGGACTACATGAAGGAAAGGGAATGAAATGGTGGGGCAAGGCATGGGATAGAGTGGCACCTCCACCCTTTGTGTGTCACAAACTATGTAAGCACCAAGGTATAAGGGAAGGAAAAAACATGTAGAGCATGAGACATGCTTGCCTTTGCATCAACACCTTTGTATGATAATAGAAGCAGGTATCCCAAGATTAGAAGGTTTCTACCTAGATGGTAGTCTAAATGGCCACTTAGAGTGTTGATACATGCCCCCTTCGAACAATCATAGGAGAGGAAGACACAAATGCTTGAGTTTGTAGAATATGAAATGCTAGGAGGAAAGAGCATGGGACAATAACTATTTCTTTGGAGAAACAATTGAGAAGTAGTTGTCCTTTTGCATGCCTGGGAGTAACAAGGATAAAAGAGACATCCGTGAAAGAAAAGGAGTTCGAATGGTGTGGGACAAAGGATTGTGAGCAAGTTCCACTTTTTTTCCAGAAAGAAGGGACACTGAGGATTTGTCCACTAGTGAAGGTTGATGTCATATTTCGCATGTTGTAGATCATAGAGAAAAACCAAGCTAAGACTATTTCATAGGTTTGTGGAATAAATCTACATATATCCCAAAAAGTTCCTGAGCTAAAGAACCTTGTAGAATATGAAAACACAAATCAAAATAAAAACTAGATAAAGATATCTATTTTGAAGATGAAGCTTTTCCAAGACATGTTTCTCTAGGTTGTTTCTTGTGCTATCTATGTGTTGATGATCATTGGTTTAGTTATGTTCGTAGACTAGTTGAAGGAAACTCAATTACGTTTAAAGCACAATAGTCTAATAAAAGGTTTAAATTTACAATTTATTTCATTCTGCATTAGTTCTATGTTAGTGAATCATTTGGTCATTGGCCTTCAATTATGGATTAGAGAAGTTAGGTTAGAAAATTGCTAAAATGTGTGGGTATATGACACAAACTCTTCTAGATCGATTATCTAACGTTGAAAATGCTTCTTACATTTTTTGCCAAAGAGTTTTCTACACTGATTGTTATCAATGTTGGTGAGCATTTATCTAGTTCCGTGTTAACAAATCCATGATTCAAGTGCCCTTGGATAAAGTACACTAAATATACAATAAAGAATTCATTAGAAATACCATTCACAAATATGAGGGAGCATCCCTTAAATTATCTTATAAAATTTTCTTTGTAAGCAAGTAAACATATTAAAAAAAAAAAGTTACATGTAATCCAAATATAACCTAGATACATATCCTCCAAATATAGCCTAGATACATATCTCATGGTACTCATATATATTTATTCTCATCCATATATCCCCAAAGTTATGATCATTCAAATGTCAAATATACTCTCGAGAGAAGAGTTTTAAATATATATTTTACTTGTTAAACTATTCGTATTTAAAAGATAAAAAAATACCTAGTGTACGTAAATAGAGTCACATCTACTCTAAGGGACATTGTTATTGAGGGTGATATATAGGAAGACAAGTGAACTACGGGTTGTTTGTATATTCATTCAAATAGCTTAGTTAGTGTTATGCTATGGCACCTAACCATAAATATATCTAAAATCCAAAACCTCAATTGGGGTAGCATCTTTATGGCAATATGATTTTATACAAATTATGTTATCACATAAAAGGCTTTACATAAATTATTCCTATTATTATTATTATATTTAAAATCCCAAACCTCAATTGGGAAACATCTTTATGGCAATATGATTTTATATAAATTATGTTATATAAAACGTTCTACATAAATTATTCAAATTATTATTATTATTATTTTAAAATTATGGTTGAAATTATTATTATTATTATTTTAAAATTATGGTTGAAATTATTATTATTATTATTTAATGTATATTGGGAAGGGGGAATCAATAACTTTGAAGAATTATTCATGTGATATCTAGGAACAAATCTCATGGCTGCCACTATAATCCATTTTGTCACATACACTTCGCAAGCATGCGTCCTAAGTACGTCCAAGAGATTTGGATGACATTATCATCGAGAGTCCCATCCACTTTATCTACCCTTGTGTGGGATGGTTGAAATTATTATTATTGTTATTATTATTATTTTTTAAAATTGTGGTTGAAATGAGACAATAAAAGTTCATGGTTTCAATAGATCTAGTGCGTTTTAAGTTTTTTTGAAATTTTGGGTTAGTTTGGAGACCTCTAAAACCCCTTGGGACAAAACCATACGCGTAATTCATTTGTTATATTAGTTAATAAGTCATGTGGGCCTAGTATGCATATAACTTTTGTGAAGTGACCACCAATTAAATACCAATTAAAAGAAAAACGAAGGGAGTTGGTAGGAATCTCGATCTTAATATGAGTCTTAGTTTATTTAATCTCAATCTTAATGAATATCAAGTTATCTAAATGGTGGGATTCTTATGGTTATATATCTACATGTGAAATGAATTGAATAGATTTACGAGTCTGAGTTTATTTAATCTCAATTTTAATGAATATTAAGTTATTTAAATTGTGGGCTTCTTATGGTTCTATATCTACATGTAAAATGAATTTAGTAAGTTTATTTCAATTTGAAGCTTTCATAGTCCAAGACTTGGGCACTATTTAGTAAAAAAATATCCCATGATTACTCCATCTTCGAACAAGACAAATCATAGAGGTATTCTCTTTTATCAATCATGGAGGTATTCTCTTTTATCATCATTATTGTTAAATAGATAAATTTTTTTGATGACTAAGATCTTTTGACATTCTATCAACATCTTTTTTTAGCTCTCATATGGTTCTGCGTAATGCACAACATCAACATTGCATCTTTTATTTTCAAAATGGCATATTGAAAATTCGGTAAGCAAGATTTTTTTCATAAATTCATTTTCCTTGAATCCAAATTTGCCTCCTACCACTCAACCCAACCAAGCCATTAAACCATTAATTAACAGTTCCTCGAGAGATATCCACCACACTGAATATAGTATTAGCTAAGGATAACTTTCCCATATTAAATAAAGCTTTTGGAGAAACTATATATTGAAATAAAACATCCTTTAATTTATTGATTAGAAACTCGTCCAATAAACTTTTTCTTCACATAAGATTCCCACGATCTACTAAAACTGCAAAGGCTTAACTACAACTACTAAAATCAAATATCCCAACCAAAGAAACCCATTGATTTGAATGTCACAATAAATATCCGATTCTCGATCACAAGAACTATGACAAAATTATAATCACTCCCAAGTACTACTAAATAATTGATTTATGAGATTCTATGGTCTTAGTCCTTAGAATTCTTGAAGTTGATTCAAAATGGATTACTATATGATTTTTTTAATTTGTTTTGGTACTTAATGGGATGTAGAATGAGTGCCACGACCTTATCCCTCTCACAACTGTCCACCAAATGTATTCTGCTCTGAGTTACAACTATTTAAACATCATAACACACTACTTCTTAATTGCACACAAACCAATGGAGATTTAAGTGAAACCATACATGATTCTTAAATAATTAAATCCCATCTCTTCAATGTATTTCCATGAACTTGTATGGTCTCATTGAATCCACAAATGACTAAAGGAAAAAAAGTAATGATCCTTCACTACAAGAACACACCAATATGTGCCTCAACAGTTGTATCAATTGTTGCATGTTATTGTCCATCATAACCTTGTGGACATTTCTTCCAATCTCATCCCTATTTCGGTCACTTCCTTTAGCGCTTCGTTGTAGTAGCTCGAGGCTTTGGATCATGGATTTGTCTATATGGTAGCAGTAGAGACCATTAAAAAGTACAATCACCATGGAAGAATGGAATATTTCCAAATGAGTGGATAGGGTTTTGAAAGACAATGACTATAGAGTTCAAGAAGGTCGATCCCACTAGATGTTATGGTTGATAGTATATATGGGGGAATGATGGTTTCCCATTTACTCATTGTATCTTTTTCCAAGCATTATGGTTACCTTCTAATATTGTTGCTTTTTTTTTTTACAGAAACGGATATAAAATTTGTATTAAAGGAAAAAAAGGGCTACATCAAGGTGGGGAGACTGCACCCACAAAAATGAGGGAAATAGGCACCTCCAACCAGTCTTCTTAAGATCAAATTTAACAGTAATTCTTAGGATGACGGGACAAAACATAAATTAACTACATATTGCTATATTGCCACTACAAAGTAGATAAACCCTTCTACGGAATAGAAAAAACATGTAGGGTGACCCGTGCTTAGAAGTTTTCTGAGAGACGAATCTTTTTCATGCTGCCAGTTTCGGAGTCCTCCTTGTCCTCCTTGTCCTTCAGCCCTGTGATCAGCTGGACTGTTTTCTTTGCTGCTCTGAATGCAATCAACCTTTGCTTCTACAATTCTCAAACAACTATGCAGAGAGTCAATCTTTCCCTCGAGCTTCTTGTAGTATTCCTTAGTTTTGCTGTTGCTATTGCTGGCTTCCGAGCTAGAGATCTGCGTGAGGTGAGAAAGTGCCTTCTTAAGCTCCGCATTTTCCCCTCGGAGCCAATTGACTTGAGCTTCAATATCCTGGAGATGCGGATGCACCCCAGGGGAGTATACCCATTGTTTTCACACTATTTTATTGTTTCCAGCAAGGAGTATACCCAATTTATACTCAAGATGCAATGATGATATTCTAGAGACAAGCAAATCCATAAATAATAGAATATTGATCTCTTCTACAAGAAATAAATCTTCTATTGGTAGAAATCCAAAATTCAATGGATCTAAGGAGACAGTGAGTCCAAGTACTATGCATGTATTTTGTAATACATGCAACAAATGGGGATCTTACAATTCCAACAAAATAATTATTAGGGAAAATGGATCAATGCAAGGTAAAACCATTAGCAATGAGATTCTTCAAGAACCACCTAAATTTGAACAAGGGGAGGTATCCCAGGCCATCTTTGCTATGTTTTTTTGGAATCCACTCTAACGTTACTAGATCATTGAAAAACCAACGCTCTAACGAGGCCCATATCTAGGGAAGAATTGCCAAGGTAGTCTTTTCTATGAAGAACTCCAAGGAAATTAGTGTGAACAAATTCCCTCAAGACTTCTATTAGAATATTTTGGATATCCTTAAAAGGGATCTACTAAAAGCAATAGAGGAATCATGAAGATTAGGTAACATTTAAAATCCCTAGGTTGATCCATGAAGTTGGTTCACGATTTTTGGCGAGCGAAGTGCCAAAAATTTGTGTCGCGGGCCCTCGATCGAGGTCTTTTAAAGCCCTTGATCGAGGTATTAAAACTTTGATCGAGGGATTTAAAAGACCTCGATTGAGGGATTTAAAAGACCTCGATTGAGGGATTTAAAAGACCTCGATTGAGGGTTGAAACAAGATCTCAATCGAGCTATTAAAACCTCGATCGAGGGTTGAAACAAAAGCTCGATCTAGCTTTTGAAAAAAATAAAAAAGTGCCTGGGACTTGTTTTTTAGGCATTCGATCGAGGGCTTGAACATACCTCGATCTGTTAAGATTTAATATGCTAAGATAGAAAATAGCAGCATTACATTCCATTTCACAATAATAGCATATACAGGATCACTGAAGAAATAACAAGCACAGCATAAACACAAGAGACAGAGATTTATCCTGGGAAACCCTCATGGGGTAGAAAACCCAGCAAAGCTTCCTCAATATAGATGACCAGCAATATACAAAGATGAAACCCTGAGACATGATCTCCTTCTCCACAATAGAAGACCTCTCCTCCACAAGTGCGCTATCCTCAAGTGAGTGAGTGTGTATAATGAGGAACACACCTCCTCTATTTATACACTACTCTGATATGTATTTTACACAAGTACATGTAGGCTCGTATTTAACCATTAGGTTAAATACCCCATTATAACTGACTGGGCCGACCCCCACATGGTGGGTCTAATAACCCTTTGACCCATATAACACATACAGGGCCGACCCCAAGTTACCACATTCCGACGGAGGAATAAACATCTCTGGATATACAATAAGATCTTCACGGAGGAATGAAACATCTCCGGAATAATAAAGTACAAATATAATATTCTTTGAAGTTACAATATCTCAACACGATCGAGGTCTATGTAAAAACCTCAATCGAGGTCATATTTAACCCTTGATCGAGGTATTTTAAATATCTCGATCAATCAAATACCTCAATCGAGGGCCTAAAAACAGGCCGAGAGCCCTTTTCACTGCAGAAAGAAATTTTTGTATGGTTTTCAGAGGCTTAAACTATGTCATTAAATGCACATTAATGGGCAGACTTGATACCATTGGAATCGTCAATGAATCCTCTATCCATATACATAAAATTTACGAATTTTTATCTTCGTATGTCTTTTATTTTTAAATTTCTACTAAAACTTGCCCTAAAAAACCCTACTGACAACTTCGATTGAGCTCAAAGATAAATCAACAATATTCCAAATACACATCCAAAAAATTTGAAAAAATACACAAGCACTAGATAAGTGCGTCCTCTTCAAAAGGGTATTTTTAGTTTTGAAAATTATGTAAACAAACAAAATATTTGGTGCACACACACACATATGTGCAAAATATAGTTGAAATATTCATTGGTCAGTTTCGAAAAATAATAATAAATATAATTTTTTGAGAAAAATTAAAAGAAAAATATGTAAGCACTAGTGCATTCTGTCTAGATCATGTTCACATATTTCATTTTTTAAAATTATTACTTTAACATTAATTTATTGTGCACACACACAAACTACTTGTTAATTGCTCTTCAAAATTTTAAGTACAAACATTTCATTAAATGAAAATTTGACACGATAAATGACAGTGGTATATTTCGGAAAAAATATCATTGGAAAGCCAACATAATTCTCTACATTTCATTTTTTAACCGCATGTCAAAATTCATGTGGAAAATATGAGTTTCGAGGGCTTCAATTTAATACATGGGTAAAATTTCCGTTTTTCATCGTCATATTTGGCCAAAAATAGTTACCCATCTTCATGGAATCATCCCCCTATACTCAGCTAAGGAATATTTTTATCTTTTGAAATAGATCTATGGTGAAATACATAGTTACTTATTTCAACTATAGGTTCAATATAGCTAAGATTCATTCATTGTACAAATACATTTTCAACTAAGTATGTCGATACCCATAATTTAAGTCAGAGTGTTAAAGGTCATGCAACACACATAGCTATGAGTTGTCTTTTCTTTTTAATCGACATATCATCCATACTTTTACAACACATTCATTTAAAGGGCAATCAACATACTTTTTAAAATGGAAACATAGCTAAAAAACTCCCAACAATTCTAGGCCTCCATGAAATTGGATGTAGAGGAATACATAACCTCCTTGAGGAAAAACAAGGGATGAAGGTAGAGAATTTGAGCATCCACAAGTACCAACAAAGCTCAACATTCGACGGGCCATCTAAGAAATCACCCATATTTTAACCATCCCCAAAACTATTACACATACATAATTGAGAGTCCATGATACAACAAACATGGTGGCCTTAGACCCAAGCATAAACAAAGAGTCATCAAGTTGCACAACATTGGTTTTGGATCCCAACTCATGCCGGTTATTATTCACAAAAAATACTACTATCTTTTTCACTTCATCAGACCTACTTTACTTCTCCATTTTTTTCTTTTCAGCTTTCCTTTGCACCTTATGGGACAATTGCTAGTTTATTCATTATTAATATATATTATTGATTCTATATGGATTTCATTCTATTGTCCTTCTATGTTGGATATACGTCAATAAATAAACTATTGTTCATTCCAAGCTACAACAATATTTCCAACATGACAATGTTGTTAGAGTCCTAATAATTATACTCATGTTGGCCTAGAGTGTAGGGCACATTATTGCATTTTTATCTCCTATTTATAAATCAAGAAGATTCATATAAATAATCACAGTTATATAATATATTTGTATATTTTACAAATAGAGGTTTTCCCTACAAAGAGGGTTTGATTGACTATTTCACTTCTTATATGTGTGGCAAATTACTAAATTGCTTCTATCAATGTATCAAATGTCATGTGCCAAATAACCCAATAAAATAGAAAAAAACAAGAAAGAAGTGAAGAAGTGAATAAAAGCATCTTGAGGGGCAACTCCAATTACAAAATACTCAAATGCACAATATGAGATGATTATTCAAATGCTTCTTCTTGATTTATAAATATGCGATAAAAAGGACATGATATATAGTACACTCTAGGATGACCTAACTATAACTAAGATAATAATAATAATAAATAAGAAATAGGATCTTAACAAAAACTCTAATTACTAAATCATATGATCATTTACTAAGGTGTTCCCAAGAAATTAATGTTTAACCATCTAAACATTTCCACAATGAAGTTGAAGTTTTCGAAGAAATGGATTCATGGTTAGGATTGAAACATGAATTCACCACTCAATATGTTTTGCAATCGATCTTCTCTAGACGCCATTGACATGGAGCAATGATTAGTATAATTAAAACAGTCTAGTGAGGACCGCCGCATTGCTTTGTAATCCATCGAGGCTATGAAAATATGTAACAAGTCCCATTAGAAACATTTTAATAGTTGAATATAGTTTTTGATTTCTTTTTTTTATAAAGCTTGCACCGTATCCATGAAGTTTCGAATCTGTGATTTTATGCAATGAGAATCTTAATAGTACATTCATTCATCATCTATGGGCAACTTTTGATTTCTCTTTTAAGAGTACATCCATTCACCATCTATGGACAACTTTTGATTTCTCTTTTAACATTACATCCATTCAGCATGGACAACTTTTAATTTCTCTTCATTTAGATTTGTTTTCTTATTTTTAAATAATAAATTTGGCACCCTATGTTTTGTATGGACAACTTTTAATTTCTCTTCCCATTCCCTTCTATGAAGCCCATCTCCTTCCATCACCCTCCACGCTACCATTCCCTCCATTAGATTTGTTTTCTTATTTTTAAATAATAAATTTGGCACCCTATGTTTTGTATTTTCCAATGCTTGTTCTTAGGGTTCCGAGCACTTCTTGTCACATCGGTTGTCTTAAAAAAAAACCATAATGTTACCAAAAACGGGGTTACTGTGCCCCTGTCCCTATGCGACCATAAGCTAGTCCATACGTGGGGTAGGGAGTCCTAGGGTTCCACCAGGAGTCGCCTCCTTGTCTTGCTGCCCTAGGTGTTGCATCACTATCATCGACGCTAATATATTGGAGGGTTAAGACCTTCAACTCAATGGACATCTCTATCACTAGCTGTAGGTACTTGCGTTAAAGAAGAGGAATCAATAAAGCTTGAGAGCAAGTCATGCCTTGCAGCTTTTTTCTACCACTGATTCTTCTCATCTTTCTTGAAATATAATTTATATCCAAACATCAAGTTGAATATCCACTGTACAACTATACATTGAATGTTGAATCGAATGAATGGTGGTCTTTCTTTTAAAAAAGAGAATAGAAAAGTATTCTAATTTTGACTTCTGTTTTTTAAGAAGAAAATCAATTCCAATGTTTAAATACGGCCAGTGTATGTCCTCTGTTTGCAGCCTTATTTCACAATGACAGTGGAGATATTCGATTGCACAAGAACTCGTGATGACCATTCATTGTTGAATTTTATATAATTGGAAATCGACTTTACATCTCCTCATCAAATATTTAAATTATGAAGGAGATTCTCCTGCCTGTTGATCTTTGTTTGACAACTATATAATTTATAAAAATATGCGAATCCTGCAATTGTTCAACTTTCTACATGCAGAGATTATTGAAAGCGAATCCCAACATGGCGACAACCGCCATACAGTCCATTTCGTGTGGTCAGTAGCTGCTATCAAATCAGTTTTGAATTGTAATCCATATGACTAAGAAATTTTACATCAGTTTCAAATGTGCCAAGTCAATTTTGTGTAGCTCACTCATATTATATGAATTCAAAACATCAAAGAAGTCAAGAACGTTATGTTTGAATAACTTTTATCTATATATATATATTAAAACATCTTTTATGACCATAAAATCTAAAGGTGGTCAAACAATATTCACTATTATTAAAAAATAGTGGACTGGTAAGAAGTTTATAACAATAATTATCGCAAGATGTCCATTACCTATTATGTCAATACTATTTATTACATGTTATGCGTGAACAAGGTTTTAATTTTGCCATGATTCCTTTAAAAATGATCAAACACACACAACAAAATGCGTGAACAATGTTTATAATGATAGTGATAGTGAGAGGATGGTTAGAAAAATAAAGTTTTTATATTAATACAAAATGATTAACTTTTTTTTGGGTTGTTGTTGTTATTATTATTATTTAAAATACATTTAGGTTGGTTGTAGTTTTATTTAACTTAATAAAACATAGAATTCGAAGATATGGATATGTGAAAATATTATTTTGATTATGTGTTGGCACAAGTGTGTGTCACACACCTTGTAGTTATGTAGGAGAGCAATTATTTCAATGAAGGTTGAACAACAATAGGAATGAATACCATGGAATTAATGTTGAGTACCAATAGTTGGTCAATTGATTGTTGGTAGTTTCCAACATGTAGAATTAGAAAACTATAAATGGTTTATGGTTCCTATTTATAGGTTCTTGGGTTGGTTAATGTTTCTATTTTTATGTTGAAATTTATTTAGAACCTTTATACTATTAAATACTCCCTTTGAGAGCACACAAACTTTATAATGTATTGTAACCATTTGTTAGTTGTTGGATAATACATTGAGTGTGCTTTGGAGGGTTTTTGTTTCTCCTGAAAGGATTTTCCATAGGAAATGACCGTTTAATGATTGTATGTTTTTGTGCTGTTTAGCAATGTAAATGTGTTTATTTAGTTTTAAATACATTATTCTCATACTGATTAATATATGAAGTGTATTCCACACCTCTGCTTCCAAACATTTGGTATTAGAGCTAGGTAGGCTTGGACTCTCTAGTGAGAGTGGCCTGAGTGTTTTATGGAAGTTGGCTCAAAGTCACTTTGACCTGGACTATTAGCTAGTGAGAGTGGTGTTTGACACTGAGAGCTGAAGCTAGGAATCATGGAGAATGAGCTTGAAATTTGATGTGGCAAGAAAATTCTTGGACATCATAATGTAATGTATTATCTTTGTTGTAGATGTTCGTTCACATAGTGGTGACAAAATCCTGGTGCATGTGGCTTTGGCCTAGAATGTGCATGGAGAAGCATGGATTTGTGATTGGATATTCATATTTGGTGGTAGAGTTCTTGGATTTGTAATGATGTGCTTGTATTTGCATAGTGAATTGTAGATCTATTAGATATGTTGGAAAGAAATGGAGATATGTTGTGGAGAAGTCTGGATCTACATGATGGAGGGCTAATCTAGTATGGGTGGATCCACTGGTGTGTTGGATTAACTTGAAAAATTGAAGTGTGGCTTGAAAAGGATTGAAGCGTTTAGTTCTACTATGCATGCTGCTGAAGAAGCATGGACCTATTGGACATGATGATATCTAGTGTAGATATGACACGATTTATTAGATCTGTTATCTAAAGGTATTGGGATGCTTAGATCTAGTGTAGATCATCTTACTGGATTTGTGAGATCTACTGAAATTAAGCCCGTTGGTGTGAATCTGTTGGTCGAGGATGCTTGGATCTACATGGAGAGAGTATTGATATTCAATTTGAAGAAAGGATATGGTTTCCCTTTTATTGGATGGAGTGAGATTCGTTCAACTTATTTCATTAGGTTAAACTTCATAGCTAGAAAATGATAGATTTGTTTGTAGACATGAATATATCCACTATTTGGATGCCTAAATTTATAAAGATATATGTAGATATGTTGTGATCTATTTGAATTGATGTTGTGGATCTCAAAACACTTCATGTAGTTGTGTGTAGTGGAAGTGTGATAAAGGTGACTTTTGTAGTGGAAAAAAAGTGGCACGACAATGTGGAGGATCAACATGCTGGAGATATAGTTGTTAATATGCTACTTATGGGTATAGTGGTGAAAACCATGGTGAAGTCATGGCTGGAGGAAAAATATACATATAACCATTTCTTAAATTTTAGAATAAGGGCATATCCTAAGTTGAATTCTGCCAGTGCGAGTGAGTGAATTAAGCTTGTGTCTAGATTTGATGCATGAAGAATATAACTATTGTTGCATGGTTCATGCTCGTGATAAGTGGTTGTCATGACCTTTGAGAATGAATCTACCTGAAATTGCATATGTCTAGATGAGGAGGATGACATGATTCATTGGTATTTAAGATGATCGGACGAATGATTATATAGATCATTGTTATAGCACATGGATATGTGTGGATCACTAGATCTATTCTTGAGGTGACCATATAGGATGGATATGGAAGATCTTATGTGACTTAATGATGTCAAGGTCTAGATCGACACTGTATCTATTCATATGATTCTACAATGTTAGCATGATATTACCATTTTCTATTGGAGATATCCTATTTGGAGCCATGGAGAAAATTCTTTGGATTCATTAAGGGAGAGAATATGTGTCTATTCTTACATGATGAATTACACATATGGCGGCTCTTTTGGTTGTTTGAATATCCTATTGATGTTATTGCCTCAAACATGTTGTCTCCATTGGCATGAAGAACAATTTGGGTTGGATCTATTATATCATCATGGAGAGGGCCATGTGGAGGATGACACATTCTTTTGGGATCCAAAGGGATAAATTTGGTCCTCTTAACTTTACTAGAAGAAGTTGCACCACAAACGATAGAATTGCAGGAAAAATTCCAACAATGTCAACATAGAACTTGAAGGAGAAAGAGGAAGCCCACTAATAGAAGGAAGGACTAAAGGCGCGAGCTTAAAATCATATGGATGAACTACATACAACCTAGAGAAATTAGAAGCATGGTATAAATATTTCGACTACTGCACCTAAGAATGAACAAAAATCAAAGGAGGAAAGGGAATTGGATCCAACAGAGAAGGAGAAGAGATAGGGTTAACCAAGGGAACACAACCACCAGTATTTATCCAAAGACCCTCCTTGGACGAAGTTACAAGGAGAAGTGCTCGATGATCCCAATCCAACGGAATAATCAACTCTGACTGCCAAGCAACCATATATATATATATATTCATTAAAAATAAAATGAGAGTATGAAGATGACGTGTCAGTATTTTAAACCCTAGTTGGTCAATGTTGATTTTTGCCATGAATCCCTCTCATTGCAAAGCTTGAAATGCTTATGAAGCTTATATCTTACCCTCTCAAAATAAAACTTGGCATATTATCACTTTATGGTCATTGAAATAATGACTCGCATGTGTTGAATCATGACTTATTGTGGGAAATGAAGTGATGGTTCCTCTGTGAGAATGTGATTGCTTTCTAGCATTTCCTTGAATGATATTCAACTTGCAAATATTAAATTACAATAATTACCTAGAATTAATGCCCCATCATTATTCCCCCCCCTCAGATTACTTCCCATTGATCCATTTTCTCTCCCAAGCATATTCGTGGAGCAAGGGTTTCCTTTCCTTCTCTTAAATTGTCTCTTTTTGTAAGCATCGATACTCTATCGAAAACATGGTAATCCCATCAATAAATCCAATTGTGCATATTAAACTAGCATAGATCCATCTCAAACTTGGATCTATCAAGCACCGAGAGGGATCCAATTTCTTGAGGTATAATTTTTTTAACTTCAAATTTTAACACATCCAAAAAAATTACACCTCTAGAAATTTGATTCCTCTTGGTGCTTGATAGATCCGGGTTTAAGATGGATATTTCCGGGTTTAATTTTTTATTTAATGAGTTGGCATGGATTTGTTTAATTACTTTTCATTTGGTTTTAAATTTTTATTTTATGAGCCGACATGAATATTTTTTAATTAATTTTTTTATTTTTGGTTACATAACACTACATTACATGACAACATCTCCCCCATACTGGGATA
The DNA here is from genome assembly GCA_027924585.1 of Larix kaempferi. Classification (NCBI taxonomy): domain Eukaryota; kingdom Viridiplantae; phylum Streptophyta; class Pinopsida; order Pinales; family Pinaceae; genus Larix; species Larix kaempferi. Next base: position 28,004,872 of record BSBM01000904.1, on the reverse strand, counting down.
TAGAGAACCTCACTCCTCTCGGTGCAAAGAAAAAAAATTTGATGTGTAATTTTGAGTAATTTCCCTTGATTCTAATCCAAATGGTGACACACAAATTCAATAAAGCATCTAAATATTAATATAAAATTGACCATGTGGAAGTTAGCAAGGCAATTTGATCAAGGATTTATGTATCTCTAAGACCATTTCAAGTGTGCTTTCTAACAACAAGAACTTTGCATTGTTTATTTTGTTGGTGTAAAAAAAACATTCCAATTGCATCAAGCCAACTCCTAGTAAATCACTTACTATGTCTATCCAAGCCTATGTTTCACCACAAGTTATGTTTGTAACAATGGCAGCAACACCTCCTTAGATGTTGAATTAAGTCACTACCAATATAAAGGAATTGGACAACACTCAATTCCACTTAGAACAAACTCCACCTATGTCGATAGTTCTTTCATCAACCTTCCTTGTTACCCCAAGCATAGGACCACATATAAGGTGTATATAATGACCAGATTTATGAAAAATATAATTTTTAATAGGACCACATATAAGGGTGTATATAATGACCATAATAAAATATCTAGTGTGAAATACTATAACAAAACCTTATCATTAGTGTCCCTTTTAACTTCTTTTTTCTCCATTTATGAAAAGTTAGCGCTATTTCATGGGATGTCGCTAACGTCAACATTATTTCCTACACTAGGTTTAGCACCAGGTTTAGTGCGAGGTTTAGCTCCAGGTTTCCTCGGTGAGTAAATAAGAGCGAGGGAAACTTTTCAAAAAGAAAGATGAGTAATATCAAAGGTTAAAAATAAGGCACTTGTATCAATCTTCATGAGTTGGAGGGAATTTCAATTATTTTAATTAAAATCCCTAATTTTCCCTCATAAAAGCCCCTCAAAACCTACTCTTTCATCCTTAAATTCTTATTTCCTTTATTTCTCTCTTCTCTTCTCCAACCTTCTCCTTTATCCATTAAGGTTTTCTCTCTTAGCATTTCATCCTCATGGAGGATATGGTTTTAGTTTCATGTAGGAACCTTCGTGAGGAAGATAATGGATCCTCCTTCCTTCCTCTTTTTTTTTTTCTTTTTCTTTATATATTTACTAATTTTTATTGTTTTTTTGTTGTTACAGGTTTAGGGTTTCATGTATTTAGGAGAAGGTTACATAAAAAACCTCCATAATGAAGGTAATGACATCTCCCTTCCCTTCTCCTCCTTCCTTCCTATTTTATTTTTATTTATTTATTTTCTAATGTTTATTGTTATTTTGTTGTTGCATGTTTAGGGCTTCATGCATGAAGGCTAGGGTTTCATGGTGGAACCTCCATAAGTTAGGTAATGGCTCCTCCCTCCCCTTCTCATTTTTCCTTCCTCTTTTGCTTTTCTTTTTATTTATTGATTTTCTAGTGTTTATTAATTTTTTGTTATTGCAGGTTTAATGGAGAAAGAAGAAATGAATGACCTTTTGGAGGTTTTATTTAATGCACAGATCTAGTTCATGGGTATGGCTTAAGGAATACCCTTGCATTAATGTAATGAGATCCAGGTTCAAATCCTTGCACCCATCTATTTCTTATTACTATTTCCTTTGTATTCACTTGTTTGCATGCATAAGCTAGGTTATTTCAATTCAAATCTACACTTTTAAAGGTATATGTTTATGGGAATGTATTTCAAGTAGATTTATTTCCTTTTGGCAAGTGATTTGGGTTCAAAACCCAACATTCCCATAACATTTTCCATTTCTATTTTCATTTTTTACCATTTTCCATTTCTATTTTCGTAAGTTCTAATTTGCACTAGGTTAGTTTAGTTTCAACTAAAAATTGCACTTTTAATCATAGTTTTTTGTGGGAATGCAACTCAAGTAGATAATCTCTTGCCTCTTGACAATTGATGTGGGTTCAAATCCCAACATTTTCTTACCATTTTTTGAATCTTTCATTTTTTACCATTTTCGGTTTCTATTTACATATATTTAATTTACAGACAGTTGACACTAATCCTGGAAATAATTTAGGTGCTTTAAAAAATGCAGTTTCAAAAAAACAAATTTACATGAAAAAAAGATGCTAAATTAGATGCTATTTTCTTATTTTGTTGTAGTGAAAGGTTTACATATCAAATATGAGTTTATAAATCCAAATTAGTGAGGTAAGAATGTGTAAAACCAATTATTTGGACAAATCCATTATTGTTGCTAGAAGAGTAGATATTCATGGATATAAGGTATATATAGGACCACAATAACATATATAGTATGAAAGGTCTACATCTCAAATATGAGTTCATAAATCCAAAGTGAGATAAGAATGTTGAAAATCAATTCTTTGGACAAAGCCTTATTGTAGTTAGAAGAGTAAAGACTCACGGTGAAGCTATAAGGCATTTGTATGACCACAATAACATATCCAGTGTGAAATTTATACATCTCAAATATGAGTTCATAAATAGTGATGTAAGAATGTTGAAAACCAATTCTATGGACAAAACCATTATTGTAGCTAGAAAAGTAAAGACTCATGGTGAAGTTATAAGGTGTATATAGGACTACATATAAGGTGTATATATTGACCACTTGTGTGAAAATTATAATTTTTTTTATAGGACCACATATAAGGTGTATATAATGATTGCATTTATGAAAATTATAATTTTTTATTGGACCACCTACATAAAAGGTGTATATAGGACCACAATAGCATATCTAGTGTGAAAGGTATACATCTCAAATATGAGTTCATAAATCCAAATTTGTAAAGCAAGAATGTTGAAAATCAATTCTTTTGGCAAAGCCATTATTGTAGCTACAATAGTAGATATTCATGGTAAATCTATAAGGTGTATATAGGACCACAATAACATATCTAATGTGAAATTTTTACATCTCAAATACGAGTTCATAAATCCAAATTTGTGAGGTAAGAATCTTGAAAACCAATTCTTTGGACACAGGGCCATTATTGTAGCTAGATGAGTAGAGACTCATGGTTAAGTTATAAGGTATACATAGGAACACATATAATATGTATATAATGACCACACAACATATATAGTGTGAAGGGTCCACATCTCAAATATGAGTTCATAAATCCAAAGTGAGGTAAGAATGTTTAAATCCAATTCTATGGACAAAGCTATTATTGTAGTTAAAAGAGTAAATTCTCATGGTGATTCTATAACGTGTATATAGGACCACATATTTAAGGTGTATATTGATGTAGAAGACGTTTTTCGACCTTCTTTTCAGAGTCAAGCAGCTCTGACCAACCAATGCACATAGCGAACACAAAATATGAAATGCCAAGAATTATGGCTTTTATTAATAACATAAAGAAGAGTCCTAATTTGTTGGGTGCTCTCTCTGGTCCTAAATTGTTCATATCTTTACAGTTCTGTTCGTCAGAGTTTAAAGCTTATTCTGTGCAATGTTTAATTGATTCTGGTTGTCAGTTTAACCTTGCAAAAGGGAATGCCATTCCGCAATTTTATTGGGAAAAAGAGTCGAGAGTTTGGCTCTGCCATTGAAGGTTCCCCTGTCTCATTGTCTGGTAAGGTTAAGCATTTCCCTGTACAGCTTTCCGGTGTTAAGAGTGATTTATCTTTATTTAGATTAGATGTCTTAAAGGAAGACTGTGTTTTAGGTTCAGAGTTTCTGTAGAAAGTAAGTCCATTTTTTGTTGATACAAACAAAATGGTTTTCTCTTGTACAGTCTCTGGAAAGTCAGTCCAGTTGCCTTTGAGTTTCAGTCTTGTAAATAAATGTAAACCCATTCCAGTTGAGTCAGTCAGTCCTGTCAAGTCATTTAATTTAAATAAAATGGATCGCTGCATAACATATGCAGAAGTTCATGGAGATAAAGCTTTGACAACAATAAAAGAAAAAATAAAAAAAGATTGTTGTTCGGAGAGTCCTAATGCATTCTGGACTCTAGAGAAATATTTTATTTCTCTACTGTTTGACCCACTTCAAAATATTAAGCCCATGAAAGCTTCAACTCGGTTAATGAGTCCCTCAGAAAGGGAATTTTGTTCAAAAGAAATTCAGGAACTGTTGCAAAAAGGCTTGATCGAGCCATCCAAGAGTCCATGGGCATGCAGAGCATTTGTTGTCAACAAGCACTCTGAGTAGAAGAGAGGAAAGCCTCGTCTGGTAGTAAATTTCAAACCTCTCAATGTTGCCTTACAAAAGGTTAGATATCCATTGCCTAATAAAGCTAGCTTGTTGCAGAAAATTGTAGGCTGCACTGTTTTCAGCAAGTTCGATCTTAAATCAGGATTCTACCAAATTGGGATTGAAGCGAAAGATCGCTTCAAAATAACCTTTGTTGTCCCTCATGGACAGTATCAGTGGAAGGTTTTTCCTTTCAGAATAAATAACGCTCCATCTGAGTTTCAGAAAAGGATGGAGGATATCTTCAGAGACATCCCATGGCTTGTTGTCTTTATTGATGATATTTTAATTTGCTCAAAGAATCTTCAAGATCATATTAAACATCTTCAATTTTTCTATGATCTTGTTTATAAGCATGGTTTGGTCCTATCAAAATCAAAGATGGAAATAGGGAAAACCGAAATGGATTTCCTTGGTTTTCATATCAGAAAAGGACAAGTTGTTTTGTAGCAGCATGTGTTGCAATGTTTTGAGCATTTTCTAGATAAAATTTTGGATAAAACACAACTTCAGAGATTTCTGGGAAGTCTGAATTACATAAGGCCCTTCTACAGAGGACAAGCAACATACATCCACTGTCTGCAACAAAGATTGAAAAAGAATCATGTTGCTTGGTCAAATGAGATGACTTTGGCAGTTCAAACAATAAAAGCCAAAGTTAAAGAGCTACCAACCCTCCATCTGCCACAGGGTACTGGTAAATTAATAATTGAGACTGATGCTTCAAACACTACCTGGGGTGGTGTTCCGTTAGAAGAATTGGACGTCAGAGAGAATATTTGTGGCTACGGATCCGGTTCCTTCAAAGCTGCTGAGCTAAACTATCCCAGTAGTCACAAAGAGATTTTGGCTGTGAAGAAAACAATACAACATTTTATTCTGTTTTTAAAGCATGTTAAGTTTTTCATTAGAACTGATTTAAAGATAATGCCAGGAATTTTTAAGCATGAAAAATTAATGGCAGAAAACAATAGCTGAATTCTCAAATGGTTTATCTGGATTTCAAATTTTGATTATGAAATTATTTATAAGCCAGGTTATCTTAATTGTCTTGTTGACATGCTTACTTGTGAGACTGTGCAACCAGAAGAAGCAGTCAGTTTGAAAATGTTTTCTGTTGGTTCAAGTTCCTCAGGTCAGAAAGCAGACAAGGGTAAAGGCCCAGCACCAACAGAATATACTGAGCCTGACTATGTCAGGTTCGAGCCATGAAACGCATTATTCATGAAGCCCTGGGATGAAAGTTTGTCCCCTAGTGACAGAAGAGAGCTTCTGGATTATGCAGATCGCCATGCGGCTGAGAAATATCTTAGTCTGACTTTGATAAAGCAGATACAGATGAATCCCTGTAAACTACATATTATGGAACGATGGGAACGTTCTGCTTTTAGAGGATTTACCTAGGCCCAAGAAAAGTTAAGAAGGTGCAGAGAGTTGTGGGTTGACTACAACGATGAAAAAGACGGTCCTGTATGGTATGTGGACATTGGTGAGGGAAACCTGACCTGGACCAGTTATAACTTAATAACAAACAACAATAGTCATCTGTGCTGACCCTAGTAATCTCAGGAATAAGAAGTGGTCTGGTTGGACCGAAATCCTTTTGGATAAATTCTACCCCAAACTAGATTGGATCGATCGTCGTGCAAATTTTATATTGCACATGGAAGCTGATATGCAGGTAGCGGATCAAAATAACCTTTGGTTTAAGTTTTTGTTACGGAATCATGGTGGCCATTATAGTTCACTAGAACATACGGTTCATGTCACACAAAAGTATATCAAACGTGACCACAAAGGAAACCGCCTTGATACTAAAATACACCGGCGAACTCTACCTTTAGACTTTCGGGTTGAGTCTATGTTTTCCAGTGAATTTATTGGCGAAAAGAATGAAGTCCTGCATGGATCGGATATTGAACAGTGCTTCAACACATAATTATACCCTCCTCCTGAGTACAAAGAAGATGCTGCCGTGCCCGATGATTCTCAAGATATTGACTCTCTACTTGAACAACGAGAGTTGGAATAATACCTCTAATCAGAGGAGTTTGATTGTGCCTGTGGCGATCATCTAGTTGGACCTCCGGGTAATTCGGAACTGTTTTGTGTTTGCCGATCAAGCGAAGATTAATTGTAAATATTTAATTTCCTGTATTCAATAATTGAAGCCGTGGTGGGCCGGTAACAGTAGCTCCACAAGTTGTATTTGTCGGGATTGATTCCCTTGTTTTTGGGCCCTATATGTTGGCCATGATGTTTTGACAGATTCCTTTGTAAGCCATAGTTGTCAACCACTTGTCTTGTCTTGTCTGTCCGGGTCTCCATATGGCACTGCCTTTAAGGGACGAGATAATAGTGGTGAGTCCCACCACTACCCCAGATTCCCTCCTTTTTGACCGAATGGTGCCTGTTTTTGGTAACCGGTAGATCGGCTAGCAAGCTATAAAAGAAAGGTCCTGGAGTTCATTTGATCATTCGAGTCTAGTGCATCGAGCTAGTTAAGAGCTCTGCAACTTAGGAGTCTAGAGCCGAGCGTTCCAGTAGTTGGAGATTTGCGAGTGATAGAGAGTTTGTCCAGAGCCGAAGGTTGTATGCTCTACTGATTTCCCTCGTGGTATAATACAACATCAAAAGACCAAGGTTCGATCTCTGTAAAATGGCCTGGAGTCTGTTGGTGTGCTAGTAGGCATATCATTGGATCCCTAGGAAGCCTCCAAGTAGGTTCATCGCTATGCGAGGTTCTGAACGGTAAATGGGCCAGGGACATTGTGTCTAGGCACTCAGTCTGAATTTGTGTTTGTGGTGATGAGCTTCGCCCTCCGAAGCCGATCCACACATGAGTATGTAATATGATGCTGAAGAAATAAAGCTTTGAAATTTTGTGGAATTGCTCTAACAAAATTGTTGAAGATAGATCCTGGAGCGTATTGTCCCCTATGTCGCTTTACCAATGGTTAGACGTCAACTAAGAGACCATTTTTGTGGCTTTATTTTGAATGATGTCGACTCTAAATTGATATAACGTGGATTAGATGTTGGAAAAACGACATCTACCCAAGCTAAGTATTTGGAAATATACTTTCTTTATTCACTTAAGCAACATTTAATGGATGCTTGGTGGACACTATGTCTTCGATGTGTATTCGACCATAGTAAAATTTTTGAATCAACCTTTAACTGAAACTAGAAATATCGAACATTTCTTCTTAAATTTGAATACAATTAAAGATGTTTGGTGGACACTATGTTTTTGATGTGTATTAGATTAGCATAGCCATTTATGTGGTCAGTCAACATCAATAGGCCACAAGTTAAGTGTCACATATAAGTAATAAGTTAAATGTGTTACTTGTTATTACTTGTTGTCTCCCATGAAACCTCTTATCCATGCATTAGCTAAGAGTTATCCATGCATTAGCTACGGGTTATCATCAACTAAGAGTTATCCATGCATGAACAACCATTTAGTTTTTATATTCTTATTTATTTTATAATTGTTTATTTCGAATTTTGAACGAGTGCCATAAAATCAATCTAGACAGTACACTTGTCTCATCCTCGTGCAATGTAGGAAAAACATAGATGCTAGTTCACCCCAAATTCTAATATATTGTTGGAAAATATGTAATTAATGAGTTGATTGTGTATCTACTGAGCCGGCTCTATCAGTCACCCTATCAGTTTGTGTTAGCACGCAGAGTCTGTATAAATGTCAGTCTGTCAGTAAGTTCGCAGCTAATCCAGCGCACGTAAAGTTATATTTATGTAACTGTGTTAATAGTTCGCATGTCAAGATTTCTTAGGTAGAAATTAATTACTTTGTTTAATTCAATCATGTAGCTTCCAAGTGAAGCAATATTAAGTCTGTTGATTAAAACTCTATAAGAAGCTCATAGTTGAAACTTAGAGAGAGATGTGTAAGAAGAGAAAGGAGATTAAGCTCTTGTGAATTGTATCAAGAGCCCAAGCTCTGTGAAAGTAAAAAAAAGATCAAGTGAAAACACATTTCCATGTTTTGAGGCATGGCACAGTTTACTTTGGTAAATATATAAGTCTATGTTTTATGTTTCATTCTCAAGAATGTTGTATATTGCAAGTCGCACAATATTTTTTGTATTTATCAGCAGTAAAAGAAATCAAGATTTACAAATAGTTTACCCAAGTGAAAGTTCTAATTTAACAGGGAGTAACTTCGCCTTAGATGTTTTAGTTGTTATGTCTTAAAGAAATATATTTCATGAAATTTTTTGTTTCAGCGAAGTTAATTCTCAGTGAAGCAAGTGTTCCGGGAAGAAAATTTGAGGTACCCATAAAGAACAAGTAACTTGTTCGTAACACTTAACTTGTGATTTATTGATATGTGGCTGTACTTTTATATATATATATTTTCAATTTTGTAAACAATGACCGTCTCCATTCTCTGTTTGCAGGTTTATTCCAGAATAACAGTTGAGATATTCGTTTCCACAAGAACACGGGAGGATTCCCATGAGTTTTGATCATTAACAACAGGCTAATTTACGTTAAATGATGATTACATGATTTTATGAAAAGGTACGATCTTTCAACCGTTCAGCTTTCTACACGCAGATTTTTCTTTGTAAAAGGTAAACCCAAATTGCAAGAAGCATCGCGGCAGCTGCCATGGGATGAAAAACAAATTCAGTGCTTTCTGTGGCGTGGTCACGAAGATTTGTATCTCTAATGGGAAATCATCAGTTTTCTTTGAAAAATTGGGAATTGTGGTGCGGTTATCAATCACATGGCTTTACTGTTAGAAAAACAAACGACAGCCAACCATCTTTTTGTAGCTTCAAAAGCTTTTTGGTTTGTCGGACAAACAAAATACAACACATCCATATCCATAGCTTATTTTAATGTAAGTGAGAAAATAACATAATAATTGTTCTAATATGTAGGGCTTGGAGTAGCTTAAGCAACATAAGTCTTATTATGGTTCGTTGGTATATGAAGTGAAAGTTACAAGTTGAATTCTACATGACAAAATTATTTAGCTTCGTGTTTGAAGTGAAAGGTATAAAGTTTAAATCTTTTAAGATTCAAATGTTGATAAGATAAGTTTTAGTAGTGAATATGAGATGCTAGAGGGTTTGAATTTTTTTTTAAATCATAAAATAAGATTTAAAATTGTTTCTAATTGTTTAAATCCATAATTTCATGTTACATCATTTTCATGTTATCTTAACTAATAAATTCATTTTATTAATAAAGTTAAATTTAACATTATTTTTAAAAAATATTGGTTTCTAAAAAATAATCAATAGAAACTTTTCAGCACTAAACATATAAAAACACAAACACACCTTCTAACCATTCCCTTCCTTGAAACAATAAAACACACCTTATACATCGTCGTTGTAGACCATATTCTAACAATATTATAACTGCTGTAATGGTTAATATGCCTTTAATCTTTATTTAGAAAAAAACTACACTTCTGAAGCAACTTGGGAAGTTGCCTTTCATGCACAAATAATAATACCGAACAGTTTACTATCGGGGACCTGCAACGAAATCTGGTATCCCTATCATGATCAAGCTAGCATTTAAGCAAAAGCGAGAGGCGAGAGAAGATCTCTGTTTAAATTGCGCACACAATTCCAAGTGCCTATTTATGTAGCTCTTATCAGGTAGTCATGATATCGAGCATCAGACAGCGTTCTTTGCAATTCCAAGTCCCTGTGGACCCCATCGATGAAAACTTCTGCAGCCAAATCTACATCCTGATTTTCATCTCCGGCATAGCGAATATGATGGTGCGCAAGGCAGGTATCTTCCGGCCTTGCTGCTGCCGATTGCAAATTAGAAGAGGAACCAGAAACTGCTTGAGGCACCTTACGTTCTACTCGTTTCGCCATGGAGCTCGACTGCCCCTGGTGTGGATTCTTTTGTTGTTTCTTGCATTTATCCGAGCCGCATCCAGATATCACCCTGATTAACCACTTTGCACCCATCTTACAAGATGATTAAATTGACGTATTCAATTAAGAATTGCTGATTATAACAGGGTTCACAGAAAAAACCCAGAAGGAAAAGCATACAGCTTAACTATGAGAAAAAAACTAATTTGTGAGGATTTCACTCACAAATTAAAAAACTAAATAGAAAAGTTAAGTGCAGGAGGACAATTACTGAAAGTTGAAAGCAAGTAACGATGGTGTCTCGTATATATAAATATTTATGTGGGGGGATCCAATCTTTGAGTGTATGGCAGTGCTCTGTTTGCGGGTGACAGTGGAGATATTCGTTTTCAGGAGAAGCTGTGTTGACAGTTCATTGATTCAAAAATTAATTATTTGCAAATCGACTTTACTTGAATATTAAATTTTTTGAAGAGATTCGCAGGCCTTTTGATTTATTTACAATGGGCTCGGTACATTGGCTTGCGTTTCGTCCAAGCACGGATTAGGATATAATTTTATAATAAGCTGCAATGTTTAAGTGTTCAACGTGCAGATTTTTTCATTGATCCATAAATTAATTAAATTGGAAATCGACTTTACGTCTCGTCCTCGTCTCAAAATATTTAAGTTTTTAAATGAGATTCCCACGCGTTTTGATCATGAACAATAGGCTAATTTACGTTCAATGATGATTATGATTTTATAAAAAGGTGCGATCTTTCAACTCTTGAGCTTTCTACACGCAGATTTTGGTTTGTAAAAGGTAATCCCAAGTTGCAAGAAGCATCACGGAGGCTGCCATGTGATGAAAATAAAGGAAGTCAGTAGTCCATGTCGTGTGGTCACGATGATTTTTAACAGTAGGTTACTGTTTTAAAAGATCCGAGGAAATAGAGGGAGGTATGCTATCGCATCCAACTTTGAACTAGGTGATCCGACCGGATTTCATTCCCATTAGATAAGATGAAGAGAATACAACTTTATCCTCATCCTCACACTGGTTTTCAACGTACAAATGTACACTCTATCCCTTGGTATTGCACTCCACAGGGATTCAAAAAGGGTTCATGGATAAGTTTGAGTCACTTAGGATTATAATCCTAGTAGTAATATTGTAGCTCAAATATATCTAAATATAAATTTTTGTATACTAGCAAAATCATTTATAAGTTAAGTGTTACGAGTAAGTATTTGTTCTCCATGCTTAGTTGTATTCACATGTTGTCTATGGATCAACTACCTGTTATTGTTTTTAGTTAATCCATGCTCGAAAAAGGTTAAAAACTAGAATAGTTACACTACTCATTTTTTATTGGAGTAATCGCTCTGAAAATGTTGAAAACGTAGAATAGTTAGATTACACCATACCTTTTTTTTTATAATTTTTAAACAATGACTATAAAATAAATGTGGACAATACACTTTCTCATCCTCCTTCAATCTAGGAAAAACATAGATTGTAGTAAACCCAAATTCTAAGATATTAACATGTATGAGCTAACTACTAGCACATCCACAAGTAAAGTGGCCGATATTACACCGATAGGACTATCGACCACTTTACTTGTGGATGCGCTAATTACACCGATAGGTGTTTAGATATTATCTAAACACCTATCGACGTAAAAACATGGAATTAGATAATTGATAAATACTATATATATATCTATATATATATATCTATATCTATATCTATATCTATATATATATATATATATATATATATATATTTTTTTTTTTTTTTTTTAAATTTAAAAATATGGAATTTTAAAGTAAATATTAATTCAAAATGTACACAATAAAATTTTGACAACATTTTTAATTGTCATCTTATTTTTTTTTTTCATATATACATCGGTTGTACACTTGTTACACTTAAATTATCAAAAAAACCCAAAATATAAGATAATATCTAAACATCTATCGACTTAAAAATATGGAAATAGATATTTGATAAATATATATATATATATATATATATATATATTAATTCAAAATGTACACAATAAAATTTTGACATGTTTTATTTTCATCTTTTTTATATATATACAAAATAAATTTAAAATAATATTAAAAACTATACAATAATTACTATAAAATGTGTTATAATTTTTTTTAAATGTCAATTAAATTATTATATTAACCTTGGTGTGATTTTATTGTGTTGTTTCTACTAGATTTTATCATGTTGCAATATTTCATCTCTTTCTTCTTTTTAAATAGAGCTTCATAGTAGGCATCAACAAAGATTTTGACAACTTATGCACTACTTGGTATTGATTCTTTTCTTTTTCTTTGAAATCTGATTTTTGTCCTCGTAACACTTTAAAAAATGGTTTAAGAGAAAAATCTGATTTCAACTTGGAAGGCCATAGAGTGGGTTAGGGAATCTAGGCAACACGCTCCCTTTCTTAAAACTGATTTTGATAAATCTTATGATATAATTGATTGGTACTTCATTACATATATGCTATCGTGTTTGGAATTTGGTTCAAAGTTTTTGGGGATGGTCAAAACCCTATTCTCTTGTTCGTCAACTCTTGTTGCAGTTAATACTACACTTTCTCTATGTATTCTTTTGCATCGGTCAATTAGACAGGGATGCCTCCTTGCACCTTATCTCTATATTTTAACTAGTGATGATCTTGGTCATTAACTGGACGCTACCTAAGTACAAGGGAATATTAATTTCAGATGATTATGATATGGTTAATAATCACTTTGCATATGATTCCTTGCTTTCTATTCGGGTTGACCAAGAGTCATTGTTTAGTGCTAGGGACTATTTATCTATTTTCTACAAGGATCTAGGGCTAATATTAGTGATCATAAGGATGATTATTGGTTGATTGGTATTGATGAGCTTCTTGTTTGGATCCCTCCTGCTTGGAATTTCATTAATCTAGGTGTAATAGTAAGGCATCTTGGCATCACCTTTGGTGTGGGGATTTCTGCAACATCTATGTGGGATTGGTTTTTGGAGAGTTTGCAAGGTAAACTTATCCTTTAGAAAAAAAATACCTTCCATTTGATGCAAAACTAACTATTATAAGTAGGATTCTCCAATCCACACACATTTATTATTTTTCTTGTTGGATTCCTAGTAGGGATCAATTTCATAGATTGGAACAACTCTTGCATTCATACTTGTGGTCCAGATATGGTGGAGCTAGGGTCCTTCCTATGGTACCTTAGGATGTTTGAATTATTCCCAAGGATGAGGAAGGCCTAGGTTTGATTGATATTTCCACATAGGGTAATGTTTTGGCTACAAAATGGGCGATTCAATATCTAGAAGGAAGCTCTCCTTGGCAAGTATTATTGAGACATCAACTTCTCATAGAAAAAAAACATTAGCAAGATCAGGGGATCATTTGGATTATGTGAAATAATATCATCCCCTCGTAACTTTCATGTCTTAGGTTCCTTTATTATCAAAAGTATTTGGGCATCATGGAGGAAGGTGGTTGGCCTCATGAGGTGGCAGATGTCAGCTAGTCGGGTAGGATGGGATTTGGAACTTGAAGATGATACGAAGTTGGAAGGTGCAAGGCACATGTATTTCAGACATCCCCCAGTTTCAAGGATGTCGATTGAGTAAGAATACTATTTTATATTGGAAGTACTTGTTGAATACTAGTACCCGAAGCTGGAAGGACTAGAAATCCATTTCTTGTGATTTTTCCTTATCCTCTATGGATAGACATACTATTATGGATATTGCTAGCCTTATTCGATATGAGGAATTGTTTAAAATGAAAATAGATATGCCTGAACCCTTTTGTCATGATTGGGAGTGGATTTTTGGGTTCCCCTTGTTTCAATATAATTCTCAAAGGCTGTATCTTCTTCTTCATAATCGACATGAGATTAGCCCTATTTTTAATTCACGATGTCTGTTTAATGATGTTGAGAGAAGGTGGATCAAGATATTGTATAATGTTTGGTTAATTCGGGTGAGATACAAGCTTGAGGTGTTTGCATGACTAGTAATTTACCAAGGCACAACTTGCAAAAAGTGGTCTCTCAGATGGACTTTTCCCTTCCTACCTCAAGTTAGAAATAGTCAAGCATCTCTTCTAGGAATTCTCTTTTGCTATGTATTGTTGGGAGTTTGTTCATTCTGAGGATGCATATTTTTTGCAAGGGAAAGTTACACTGGAGAACAATTGTATTTGGTGATGTTGGAACTCTAGTACGATCTTTAGTTTGTAGTGTTTAGCAGTGCATGAGGATTTCAACATTGTTTGTTCTATGGAAAATTCAGTGCAAATATTTTTTTGAAACATAAATTAGTTTTTTGGTTGTGTTTTGTTAGCTATGGAAATGTGCGGTGCGAATCCAACTATTAGCTAAACATTTCTTGTTAGTCAAAGAGGCTAAGGGATTGTAGTCACATGTATACTATGATTTTATTGTTGTTTTAGTCTCTTTGAGAAATAGGTTGTAGGTTTTTTGGCTCTTTGGGGATGATGATGTATTGTATTATATTTTCCCCTTTGTAAATATTTAATGTAAATATTAGAAGTTTTTTTCAAAAAAAATAAAATTTGGATAACTACACTATAACTAGTCACACAAACACAACTAACTAAGCACAAATCCATATAATATACTTAACGGTGACACAAACTTCAAATTTTTGTTGATGCCTAAGATAGGGAGGATAGAAAAGTACAATAGGTAAAAAATTGCTAGATGATTCATCATCACATATTTCTACCAGATAAATCAAACTTTTGTTTGATATTGTAGATCTTTGTTATCAACCATTGGCACAATGAAATATGCTCCTTTATATTTTTTTCACAAAATTATTAGAAGTTTATATTAAAAAAGTTGGAACAACCAAAATTTATAAAAAAATACCATCCAAAGGGAAGATAAAGTGAGTTTCAGAATGACAGTCCCATAGTCCATGAAAAACCAGTCTCTAACTTAGCATATAGATAAAAATGTTCTAGCTTCTACATATGCCTTGATGCCATAAATACAAACAAATTGGCCTACAAACAATATGCAATAGAAAAACATAACAAAAGAGATAGTTTCCTAAGAAGCTAGTAAGAGTATAGTGAAAGAGAGCTTAAAAGATCAGATAAGGCCGTATATAGAATAAATGATTGATATCTTAAACCCCCTCCTCGCTATGTCAAGAGGTTTGCCCTTGCTATAAATACTCTTATGTTTTCCTTGCTCACTTGATCTTCTTCTGGTCCTAAATTTCACAATGGGTATGAATTGAAGGAATATTAATAAGATAGACTTAAAATTAAGTTTCTTTGCAGAGGAATCCCTTCTAAAATAGAGAGGATTGATAAAAAAATTCAAACAATACCCATATCCTCTATTTTAAAAAGGCAGGTTCTTTTCCCTAATTTTCTTGGTGAAAAGCTTAGATGATTCCTTTAGGTTAAGCTCAAGCTAATCCTCAAGAGGCCTATTCTAATATTTTAGAATCTATTACCAAGGTGTCCTAGCTCCAATAATTGAGTAAACTAGGCAAAGTATCATCCCGTTTATTTATGGAATCTCCTCCAATTATCATTTTACTGCTTAATCGTGTAACCAAATGCATTTCCCCACTCAAATGGGAATAATACGGTGTGTGAGACACCACCGATCAAGCTTCAATCACTACTCCATGCATTCAATACAACTAATCCTATTTTATGTGAAGCTAAATATCTTAAGGCTATGAAGTGCCAATAAGAAATGAAATAGAGCCTAAGATTATGAAAAGGAAAAAATCTATTATGGAAAGCTAGCTTCATATTGAAATATTCCCTTAAAAGACAACCAAAATCTTCCCTTAAAGAACAACCCATAAATATAACTTGGATAACAAAATTTCACACACATAAAATTATGTCCAACATGAGACATACAATTTGGGTTGTGAACATTTGGAGGGTTAATTGCTCTTCATAGCCAACTAGAATTGATCAGACTTATTGAGTTGAACCTCCTACCACTCAATGTTTAGTTCACTATCTCATAGTGGTATGTTTTACTACCATTGAGATGCTCCATGGTTTAAGTTGGTTTGTGTTAGTTGATACTGAAAGTAGCATATGGCACTTGAATCACATGCAAGCTTTGTTCCTTAGCTTACATGTCTTGTAATGAAATGGATATGCAACCTCTTACTACAGATAAATGGACCTATGGTATTTTACCATCAACTTCATCATAGATTTTGGAAAACCTTTCATCATAACTACATTGTTCAATTACAAACCTAATTGTATTGAGTTGCTACATGTGCCATTTAGAAATCTTGAAGGTGAATCAATTAGGAAGGAAAATGTACATCTATTATCCTAAGTGTCTCATCAACATCCTAGTTACATCCTAATAAAGTCTTAGCCTTGTCTTAATAGAGACATTATAGTGTCCTAAGTGTCTAGTAGAATCCTAGTTACATCCTAATAACATCTTAGTCTTGTCATAATAGAGACATGGGTATCTTACCATTGTCTTGAGTAATTCTTGGTAGCATCATAGTTGTGCCATTAATAACATCTTAGCCTTGTTGTATTAGAGACATAGGTATCTCATCAATGTCATGAGTAATTCTTGGTAGTGTCATAATTGTGTCATAGTAACATCTTATGTACTATAAAATGTTCTTGGCCGTATGTAATACATCAGAACATATCCCACTTCCTCTTATATTAACTCGCATGTAATATCAATTCTCATAAGAAAAACCATAATTAATATTTTGATACCATGCAATTAATATATAATCACTTACTATTTATTGTTAATGAATACTTAAAATAAATAAATTCAAATTTTCAAATATATCTTTACAAAACATTTCAAATGATCATCTTATACGATTCTCTTTTAATATAGAATATTAAAAACTATACATTAATTAATAATAATATAAAAACATTTCAAATGATCATCTTATATCTTGATTCTCTTTTAATATAAAATATTAAAAACTATACAATAATTAATAATAATATAATCTTGAGTAGACATATAAAACATTTCCAATGATCATCATAAGGTTCTCTTTTAATATAGAATATTAAAAACTATACAATGATTAATAATATGTCAAGAAGGTTTTAAAATAACAATTAAACCATTATATTATTTAGTACCTTGGTATCCTTTGTTGTGATGTTTTATGAGATTTTATCACGTTCAATTTGAAAATATACAAAGATTATTATTAGTTAGAATAGTTTTCTAACTATTTGGGCGCAGCACAATAACATTAATTATTAAAAAATATAAAAATTTATGAAAGCATCATAGAAAATGAACAACAAAAACTGTAGTGGCCTGTGACCTCCAGCCCACAATCATATCAGCCCACAAATCCAAAATTTGAAAGATCAGAACAAACGGAGAGCTGAGTAGATCGGAGATGGCTTCATAGGAGGAATCAACAACGATTGAGACAGCTCATGCACTAATTTCGCACTGATTCTCCTCATCTTTCCTGAAATCTAATTCCCCTTTATAAATAAAAAAAACAAAGAGAAAAGTTGATGAAAAAGAGGAATGAATTTATAAATTACAATTATGCTTTGAATGGTTGTGTTTCATTTAAAAAGAATATTGAACTCAATGAATGGTTGTGTTTCATTTGAAAAAAGAAGAAGAGTAAAGTATCCTAAATTTGTTTTATGGGTTTTTTAAATGAAGAAAATAAAACAAATTGTAAAAGATGAATGATTGTGTTTCATAAAAAAGAAGAAGAGAAGTATCCAGATGAAATACCAAGATTCAAACGTGAGGCATCATATATGGAATCAATGTTTAAATAATAACAATGTATTGTAGACTCGCCGTGACCGTTCATTGATAAATTTTAATTAATTGGAAGTCGACTATACATATTCTCATCAAATTTATAGTAAAATCTAATGAGATTCTCAGGCCTTCTGATAATTTTTTATTTATAATTTTTTTTGACAATTGGCTTCCAATTTAATAGAAGCATCACGACCGCTGCCATTGGCTTCCAAGATGAATCTAATTAATTAAACAATATTTTAATAAATCAGCCATAACAAAGACATTAAGAGTTGAAGACTTCTGCCATTAATATAAAATCATAACTAAACATAAAAAATGAAAAAACTTATACATGGTCATACTTAAAAATAAAATAGGTTATATTAAGAAAGAAAACATATTACTCATGTTGTCCATATTCTCAACTCTATTACTTGAAACACCAGTTTCAATTCAATTCATAAAAACTAAAGGTTGACCACAACAAGCACTAAATATTACCTAAATTCATTTAATGAACCTTTTAAAATGATGATGTAATAATTTATTTATAATTATTTACTTAAATTTATTTGATTTTAATAATTTAATTATAATAATTATATAAATGAAGATCATTATCCCTATGGTTCCTTTGGTTTTGGAAAACCGAACGTAATAATTTCCAGGTCTTTACCACCATTAACCACCTCCAATGTGACTTTATAATTCTATCTCCTCAATCCTTTCTTTGTCCTTCGCTCATTTACTTTGGATTGAGATGGTAATTTATCCCATTTATGCTAACACTCCACCTTCAACACTCCACCTTCAATAGTAATGAATCCAAGGCCATACTTCAAGGATGTGGTACATTAAAATAAACCATGTGAAGGACATGCCTTAGCCCTTACATATTAAAATAAACCATGTGAAGGACATCCCTTAGTCTCTGCATATTGAATTTGGTAAATGAAGTACCAATATTATCTGTCATAATGGAAGTTTTATAAGAGAACATTTTGTTACTTGATAGTCGCTAGCTAAAATTAATTGATCTACATAAATGAATCTCCAAAACTTGGAAACCATCATGGCATAAATAAAAGAAGAATTCTACATCTACCCATGAGAAAATGGTTCTTCATTATTTGATCTCATAAAAGGCAAAGACCAGGTCGTTAGTGTCAAGCCTTGGTTTTTGGCAAAGTAAGACACTATGAAGCTACACATAGAATTCAACATTTGATTTGGAAACAAACACACTCTTCACTATGCTTGTTTTAGTAAGAATGTCAAATCTTCCTTTGCATGGTTAGGGTTTTGATTTACTGTACAATAAATAGGAAATCAACAATAAATAGGAAATCATTTAGGAAGAAAATATTTTAGGAATGTTGAAATACAACGATGGCACATCATTAACTATGTAGGCATATATTTATACACAGATTTTAACAAAGGATTCCTAACATAAATGAATCTTGTACGTTAATACTACAGTTAGACCCAACCTTTAAACTATGAACATGTTGTGTTTAGATGTGGGGATTTCTTTAAGGGTGACAACATCCATGTGAAATAAGAGACTAAATTTTTTTTAATTGAAACATACTTGGTGGAAGAGGGAAACTAAAGACCACCATTTAATCAATAAGGAATCTTCCAAAATCAATTCAATTTTTTGTAGAAATATTTCTCCCTTCCCAAGTTAAGCATAAGAAGTTCTACCCAAGATTACCTTCCTTCTTCTAGAAAACTCACTAATCAAATACCCACCACAACAAATGTCATCCCAAGCATGAGGAAAACAAAGAGGCCCAAGAACAAATTTGGTTGTTTTCCATGACAACATCCATCTCTCTTCCTTGTGCCATTCTAAAAAGGGTGTGACAAATTGGATGGATTTGGGGAAGAAAGAGGACAATGTCCTCGAAATTAAATTTCTGATGTCCAAAAAAAACCTTGGTGATGAGGAAGAAAAAAGTACCATAGTTCTAGAAAAGTCACAATTAGCGACACTTTACTCAGGCATTTGGTTTAAATCTAGTATGGTGTATGCTAAAGTTCAGATGATTTGAATTCATTATCTAATAAATTTTCTTGTTAAAATCCAGTTGAAATTGTTTAAAAGGTAGTTTTAAAATGTTGGAATTGCATAATCTAGTTGCCTCATCGAGAATGCTAAATCCATTTTTGCAATCAAAATTGCAATTTCAACAACTAATTGCATCATAAGATTCCAACAAAACTCATTTAAAAAATACAAATAATCTAAACTTTAACTTACCATCACTATTAATTATTAATTATTAACTCACTATTAATAATACCTACGTCGTATCTGAACCAAACTAGGAAGAGGATCTTTTTAAAATGTATAGTGCACACACGATTCCAAGAGCGTATCTGACTTTTGATAATCAATGTAGATTTTCCAGGTAGCCATAATGCCGAGCATTCAGAGTGAAAGGGGAGGCAGAACAACAAATACAGGGTAGGAAAAACAGAGCAGCAGCTCACAGTGCTACAGCACTCAAGATGTACTCATACACCAAAAAAAACCGGCTACCAGTCGCATCCCGCGATTTCATTGATATCAAAAAAACATTAATACAAAAAATGAATACACCGGCGAGGCAGATGGTTCACATTCTCCAACCGGTGTTACGTGTCCAGCCTCATAAATATAACATCACATTACATTGAATGGCAGAGGACCGCTACATATGGCGGTAGCTGATTGCAATTAATGCCAACAAACTCCCCCTTAATTGCAACTTTCAGCCAAAAACAAAATTGGATACTTCATTGACAGAATTATAACATGGCAAACTATATCTACAGTCATACGTATATTGCATTAACAACGCCAAGATTCTTTCTATGAAACTCAAAAAGATCTTTCGCCAAAGGCTTAGTAAATACATCAGCCAGCTGTTCCTTTGACCTGCAAAATTCCAAGTTGATTTCTTTGTTATTGACCAGCTCTCTGATGAAGTGGTATCGGGTATCTATGTGCTTGCTTCTTTTGTGAAACACTTGATTTTTCGACAGTGCAATTGCAGAGTTATTGTCACAAAAGATCACTGTTGGGTCCTCCTGTTCATACAACAATTCAGACAAACCTCTCCGCATCCACACCGCTTGACAGGCTGCTGATGTGGCTGCTACATACTCCGCTTCAGCTGATGAAATGGTCACTATAGGTTGCTTTTTTGATGCCCACGAAACTGCACCTGAACCAAAATTAAATACATAACCTGTTGTGCTCTTCCTGTCATCAATGCTACTTGCAAAGTCACTATCTGTATAACCTGTTAGCTTGAAATCTGAACCTGCTGAATACAAAATTCCATAACGCACTGTTCCTGAAACATATCTTAAAATTCTTTTTGCTGCTTGCCAATGAGAACGTCTTGGAGATTCCATAAACCTGGAAATTAAGCTCACTGCGAACATGATATCTGGCCTAGTTGCTGTCAGATACATTAAACTTCCAACTAATTTCTTAAATTGTGTTGAATCCACAAAAGGTTCATTATCATCTTTACTCAGTTTAGTTCCTGTTGCTATTGGTGTAGAAACTGGTTTACAATTCAGCATTCGGAATCTTTTTAACACATCTTCAGCATACTTAGATTGACATATGAAGATTCCTTTTTCAGATTGTTCAACTTGAATTCCGAGAAAGTACTTCATCATTCCCAAATCTGTCATTTCAAATTCTGTTTTCATTGCTGTTTTAAAAGCTTCTATAGACAGATTTCCTGTAAAGATTAAGTCATCAACATATACGCATACAATCATGATTTTACCCTGCTGATTTAATTTTGTGTACAATGTAGGTTCACTAGCACATCTATTAAATCCATTACTCAGCAAGTATGAGTCTAATCTATTGTACCATACTCTAGATGCTTGCTTCAGCCCATATAAAGCCTTTTTCAGCCTGTAAACTTTATTTTCACAACCTGTTATTTCATACCCAGTTGGTTGTTTTACATAAACCTCCTCCTCTAAACGTCCATTTAAAAATGCAGATTTTACATCCATCTGATACACATTCCAATTATTCTGTGCTGCTATGGCTAAGACAAGTCTAACTGTGTCTAGTCTCGCCACCGGTGCAAAAGTCTCATTATAATCTATGCCGGGTTGTTGACTAAAACCTTGCACTACAAGCCTAGCCTTATGTTTTTCAACCTTTCCATCAGCATTGAGTTTTGTTTTGTAAATCCATTTTACACCTATGCAGTCTTTTCCATCAGGTAAATCTACTAACTCCCAAGTTTCATTTTTCTCTATAGCATCTATTTCATCATCCATAGCCTTTATCCATGCAACATCTTTAATTGCTTCTTCAAAACTAACTGGTTGATAAGCTAATAATGCAAAATTTGAGTTCAAATCCAGTTCTTCATCATGTTGTTCATAGATTTCTCTTAGACTTCTAGATTTTTGTCCTCTAATCCTAGATCTCAATTCTGCTAGAGTAGGATCAGATTCATCACTTACTTGTGAGCTTGATGTATGCTGCCCTCCAAGTCTTGATTGGTCTTCTTGCATAGGATTTCTTGGTGTTCTTGTTTGAGGTGAATCAAAATCTGTTCTGTTTCTTCTTGGTGTGCTAGGTCCTGGTAGATGTGCAGGTACATGTGCATGTGGAATTTGTTGTCCATCTTGCACATTTTCTTCATCATCTTCAACATGAGGTAAATCTGCTCCATGTGTAACTATTTCATCAACGCTTCCATCCCATGATTCCTCTTCCTTAAATTCCACATCCCTGCTAACAATCAGCTTCTTGGTAATAGGGTTGTAGAGTTTATATGCTTTAGAGTGCTCACTATACCCAATGAAAATGCATTTTTCACTATGATCATCCAACTTCCTTCTAATTTCTTTAGGTACATGGGAGTAAGCCACACACCCAAATATCCTAAAATGTGACACATTGCAGCACTTGCCACTCCAAGCCTCTTCAGGTACTTTATTCCTCACACTTTTTGTAGGACTTCTGTTCAAGATGTAGACTGAGCATGCAACTGCTTCTGCCCAATACTCATTTGACAAATGCTTGGCTTTCAACATGCTTCTTGTCATGTTCATAATTGTCCTATTTTTTTTTTCTGCCACACCATTTTGCTGTGGTGTATACCGAGCTGTAAACTGCCTCTTAATTCCATAATTTCTGCAAAATTCCATGAATTCATTCAATTTATATTCGCCTCCTCTATCAGACCTTAACACTTTGATCAGCTTTCCGCTTTGTTTCTCAACCAAGGCTTTAAAGTTCTTGAACACTTCAAAAGTTTCTGATTTTTGTTTAACAAAATATACCCATGTTTTCCGGCTGTAATCATCAATAAAGGTCAGAAAGTATAAGTTTCCAGCCAATGATGGATCCTGCATTGGTCCACACAAATCTGTATGAACTATCTCTAGGGGTTCTTTTGCTCGATATGAAGTGCCTACATGAAAAGATTCTCTATGATGTTTTGCTAAAATACAACTTTCACATGAGCTTGCTGGTTGTTCAATGGGTGGCAGCCCTCTGACCATCTGATTTTTCTGCAATAAGTTTAATCCCCCAAAATACAAGTGGCCATACCTCAAATGCCAAAGCCAAGACTGATCCAAACTTTGAACTTTATAGGCATTCACACAATTCTGAATTTCACCTTTTAATGTAAGTGGAAACATCCTATTTTTGGTCATTTTAACCTTGGCAATCAATCCTATCCTAGGATTCTTGTCAAGAATTGTGCATGTGTCATGATTGAAAATTACCTTATAACCTTTCTCCATTAACTGTCCAATGCTAATTAAATTGCATTTTAGGCCAGGTACAAAATACACATCATTAATATGTCTTTTATCTCCATTTTTTGCAAATACATTAACAGTCCCCTTGCCATTGACTGAAACTTTGTTATCATCTCCAAACTTCACTTCAGACTTTACTGAACTATCTATTTCAGTGAATACTTCCTTGTTGCCAGACATGTGATTACTACAGCCACTGTCTAGAAACCATACATCATTTGAATTCTCTTGTGCAACATTGCAAGTAATAAGAACTGAATCAACTTTATTTTCTGATTTTTCAACTAAATTTGCAGACTGTTTTCTAGCATCTGCTTCCTTCTTTCTACATTCCCTAGCATAATGCCCAAATTTCTTACAATAAAAACACTGAATTTTGGATTTATCAGTTCTTTGATTCTGCTGTTGATGAAGGTTATTACTTGCAGTTCTGAAATTTCCTGAATGTGTGTTTTGGACATATCTACCAGTCCTGTTTATGTTTGGTTCTTTTTCCCTTTGAGACTGAAATCTACCCCTGCCTCTATAGGATGACCTTCCTCTTCCTCTACCAACTGTTAGCTGCGTTTTAAAGGCAGTATCAAGAGAGAAGTTTGGGTTTCTGCTTATTCTAGACTCATGGGACAGCAGGGATCCCATTAACTCATCAATTGAGAGCTGAGTCAAATCCTTTGACTCCTCAATTGCCACAACAACGACATCAAATTTGCTGGGCAGACTTCTTAATACTTTTTCAACCACCTTTTGGTCAGAAATCTGTTCACCATGCGTTCTCATTTGATTTACAATTGTCATTAAATGATTATGGAATTGGTCTACGGTCTGTGTTTCATTCATTTGCAGGTTTTCAAAGTTTTTCCTAAGGGTTTGTAATTTAGCAACCTTCACTTTGCTTAAACCCTGATAGACTGTGTTTAATATGTCCCAAGCGTCTTTAGATCTGCTTACAGATGCTATTCTAGGAAAAATTGAGTCATCCATAGCTTGCTGGATGAGGGAAAGTGCCTTAGCATCTTTCTTCTTGTTGTTTTTAAGCAAGTCTTTCTGTGCTTGTGTTAAAGCCAAGTAGGCTGCTTCATCAGGGGGTTCTAAGTACCCATTCTGAACTAAATCCCACAGATCTTGCGAACAGAGAAGAGTTTTCATTTTAATGGACCAAAAGTCATAGTTCTTACCTGTTAAAGGTGGAATTTGAGGCTGTCCTCCGAAGCTGCTCGACGCCATGGCCCAAAAACTTCTGAAATTTCTCTTTTTGCAGCTATATGCAGGGTCCCCTGTTTCAATATCCCTTCACGGCTTCCTTTCTGGTTACTGATGGCTGGCAGTTTCAAGCCTGCACCCCTCCATTCACTGAGCAACAGGGAAAAAACGACCCTCTCTCCACAAATACACTCACAGGTGTATATATTCGGGCACAATTGAAGCCCTAACTCAAAACCTTAACCGAAAATCGACTTGCTGTTGTTGTTTCGGAAAGGAGCCAAGAGCTTCAGAACCAGACGGAGCCAAAGTTCATACCACCAACGGACTGGATCTCAATTCCACCGGCAAAGCATCGAATGTCAGTGATAGCAATGCTGCTAAACCGAGAAGCAAAGGCCCAACGCAGGGAGCCGTTCTGGTAGAATTGTTCACTTCCCAAGGCTGTACCACTTCTCCAACTGCAGATCTGTTCATATCGAAATTGGGTCAGGGGAATTCGACCCAAGAACTGGACCTCGATGTGCCTGTCATTGTTTTGGCATACCATGTGGAGTATTGGGACTATCTAGGATGGAAAGATCTCTTTGCAAATAGCCTGTGGACAGTGAGACAGAGGGCCTATGTGCAATCCCTGGAGCAGGACAGCATTTACACGCCTCTGCTACCTCCTCGGTAGCCACCACCACCGCCGCCGGAACCACTGGACTCAGCCTATTCCTCAACCTCCTGTTCTTTCTTAGCCTCTGGCGCGGCTGCAGCTGCTGCAGGAGCTCCGACTGCTCCTTCTCCTCGCACAGCCTTGGCGGCTTGCCTTCACGCATCCAACGGGCACTCTGCACCGCTCCCTCTGGTGGCAACGGCCCAACGGGCTACTCTTCTGACGGCTCCACCAACAGCCTCCGCTGGCTCCTCCTGTTCTCCGGATTTTTTAAGAAACTTATCCTGGCTGTCTGTATTGATACCCTCGCTTGGGAGAAGCTCACTCTAGAGTTTTGTCCAAACGCCAGCTTCAAATTTAAGATCTCGGGCATGGAAGTGCTGCGCTTTTAACTGAGTACCAGAGAAAACCTCTCACGCCAGTGTTGTGAGGAGAATCGTTTCATTGATATTGTGCTTCTCAGGGCAAGATCAATGGCTTAGTTTTGGTGGAGACCAGAGTCCACAAAAATTCTGCGGAGTAGTAGATCCTCTCAGCCATGACGACCGAGAGTTCTTTCTCTTGTTCTCTGCAACTCTTCTGCGCTCTACCTCCAGGCTGAGGATCCCCCCATGGGCTCTGATACCACAATGAAAGGGGAGGCAGAACAACAAATACAGGGTAGGAAAAACAGAGCAGCAGCTCACAGTGCTACAGCACTCAAGATGTACTCATACACCAAAAAAAACCGGCTACCAGTCGCATCCCGCGATTTCATTGATATCAAAAAAACATTAATACAAAAAATGAATACACCGGCGAGGCAGATGGTTCACATTCTCCAACCGGTGTTACGTGTCCAGCCTCATAAATATAACATCACATTACATTGAATGGCAGAGGACCGCTACATATGGCGGTAGCTGATTGCAATTAATGCCAACACAGAGCACTCTCTGCAATTCCAAGTCCTCGAAAAACCTACCAATCAAAACTTATGAAGCCCCGTTTACATCTTCTTATTGCCCCGCATGAATCTACTGTTTAAAAGTATTATCTTGTTCAGAGAGAATATCATGGTGCACCTTACAAATGTCAGGAGGCGGCTTGAGTTTTTTTTTCGTGATTCTATTGACGCGTAGTGAAACATAACTTTATATCTATTTTAGCTTAAAAAATAATATATCAAAGGAAATAAGGAAACGGATCTCGACGAAATCATAGAATACATCTTTCCTGTAAAGTTGAACATCACCAGAACTAGATTGTCGAATACAACTTTTATCCTATTGAAAAAAAAACAAAAATGTCGCTCATGTTTATTCATATGCCGAAATCTATTATTTAAAACATACCTCAACTTTGCCATTTAAGCTTTATCTCAAGTACATACATGGACATGATTTTGGAATTGATACCATCTTAGATGTATGAAACCAAAATCAAAATATTGTGGTACCACATTTAATAATTCCAAAATTTGCGCCGTCCCTTAAGCATAATATATTCCATAAAAAGTCCACAATGATTACATTAATTTTTTTAGAATTAGGTGGTTCTTTGATGGGGATAGATGGATTTCATTTCATCTGAATTCAATTCTGTTGAGACATCTTCTAACTTACATAACCTTTGATTCCTCAAAAATAACAGAAAGTAGATTTTTCACTTGCAAAAATAAAGATTGGAATGTGGAAACAGCTTCACCCTAATGGTTTTGTCATAATGCTTACTGGACATCAGCGAAATATTTAACCGGTATTTGAAGATCAAAATCTTTAATGACATAACTTGGATAACCCTTGATTCCTCAAGAATAACCCTAAGTAGATTTTTCACTTGAAAAAAATAAGATTGGAATGTGGAAACAGCTTCACCCTGATGGTTTTGTCATAATGCTCACTGGACGATCAGCGAAATATTTAACCGGCATTTGAAGATCAAAATCTTTAGTGACAGACAATTTGGCCAGCAAATTCAATCATTGTAATGGCCATTAACCGTTTAATATTCCGTTAATGTTTATTGGAAAAGGACTACATTTGAATCCTTACTGGCGAGTTTGTCTTCATTCACAAATAAAATAATCCGAACACTTTAGTATCCTGCACCAAACCAGCATTGAAATGAAGTATCTCTATCAATACCGGCGTAGTATTTAATCATTTTTTTCTAAAGTGACAAACGTAATTCCAAGATGGGTGTATCCGACTTTTAAATCAGTATTATAATTTTCCTCCGAAAGTTGGAACACAATAAACGATTGTCTTTTATATATATATATATATATGATCTGATACTGTAAACAATAGTTCTGTTTCCATTCTCTGTTTGCAGGTTTATTCCAGATTAACAATAGAGATATTCGTCTCCACAAGTACACGGGGGAACAGTTCATTGATCCATAAATTAATTATTTTGAAATCAACTTTACGTCTCGTCCTCGTCTCTAAATATTTAAAATTTTCAAAGAGATTCCCACGAGTTTTGATCATTAACAATAGGTTAATTTCAACTGTTCAGCTTTCTACACGCAGATTTTGGTTTGTAAAAGGTGATCCCAAGTTGCAAGAAGCATCACGGCAGCTGCCATGTGATGAAAACCAAATTAAGTCAGTGCTCTGTGTGGTGTGGTTTACTAATAAAATGATCAATAAATTTAGTTTACTAATGAAATTTAAATTTAAAATTATATTCTCAAAAATGATTTTTCAAAACTAATTAACATTCAAAACTTATATAAAAAATAATTATTATGTTATTTAAACTTTGGTGCACAACATAATTTGGTCCCTAGGTTCATTTCCATATAAATATTTGAAAATTATTTAAAACAATCAATACACCGTTGATGTTTAAAGAATAAATGGATGTACAGATTAAATCAATCAATGCAAATTCTTATTTTCTTTTCCTGTTACATATGTTCTCTACAGATTTAATCTCGCCTGTGTCTGTTCATCGACGCTAGAAACAAAGCAAGCAGAAGCATCGAATTTGTCAATTTGAATCATTGATGAAGGAAATTCAAGCACGAATCGAATATCAACTCAAGGACGAAGTGATTACAAAAACACACCTAAGTGAAATTAACTTGGGCACTTTATACCACAGTTGTATATCATTAATTTGAAAACACGAGCACTCAAAACATTGAAGACTTCATGTGGGATGAAGTCGTTCACATCCTAGTCAATAACCATTTGAATGAGAAGTGAGAGTTGAATTACGTTTTTCATATTCTTTGACACATCATTGAATTATTAATGTAAAATCCTCACGAGGGGTGATGACATTGTTGATTAAGAAAGCTTTCTAATCTTATTAATATAATTACTAAATATTACTAAATGTTGCTCTAAATGTTATAAGAAGTTTTGATGGTATATCTTTGAAAAAGCATTAAATAATTTATTTAACCAATACAATTATTGATTAAGACTTAATATCAAGAAGCCTAAATCTTTCATGCTTCCCATCTTCTTTGAAACACCACTGAATTATAAACCTAAAATCCTAAGGAGTGGTGATGATATTCTTGATAAAATCCTAAGGAGTGGTGATGATATTCTTGATCAAGAAATCTCCCTAATCCTATTAATGTAATTACCAAATGTCATTCTAAATTCTAGAATAAGATTAGACCGCCTATCTTCCACCAAGCATTGAATGATCTATTTAACTAATAAAATTGTTGACTCATGCTTAATATGAGTAAGTCTAAATCCTTTTGTTTGCTTGAAAATCATACATACATTCTAGAAACTAAAAGGAGTGTCCTAACACCTCCCAACTTGGATGGTAGGAAACCCCATAAGAGCTTTGACATAAGGACACACTGATAAGTAGATGGAAACCAAAAGTAGACATAAAATATGTGAAGATTCTAAATAATTTTGCCAAGAACCATAGGTTTGATAGTGAATTGAAGGTCGTGTTATACCTTCAAATTTATTTATTTTTCTACAACTTTTGTACACGCCACTAGCTTGTGTACAAGAGAGAGATTAACACCAAAGGGAATTCCCAAATAGCAGACAATGTGTCCATCTATCATATGTTGTTGTGGCTAGGTCAACCATGCTAGCTTGTCCTCAACACCAATAAACAAATCGACTTGGTGTCATTAATTACTACCTTAGTGATAGTGCACATATATCTATACATTTCAAAGTATTATCAACTTAAATTTGAGATAGTTGAATATATAAAGTAGAATTATGAGAAAATAATAATTAATCACCTCATGCCTTATGGTATTGAAATGCTTATGATTTGTCCCTTAAATGTAACAACACTAAGAAGACAATGTAATGCATATTCAACTAAAACATATAGATAAGGTAGAGCTAGGAATCCTTTCCTAAAAAAATTATATAATATAATTATATATTGACTTTAGAACAAACATTTATTCATTGAAGACAAAATAATGGACCATGATAAGAAAACCTAAACCAAAACAATAAGACTCATTTGACATGAATAAAAATATTATATTGACATACACAACATATCTTGACTAGTTATCTTCCACATCATTTTAAATAAAAAGACAAATAATACCAAATAATTTTCCAATTTTCATTTTAATAAATACTTCTAAAATGTATTCTTAATCATCTCTACCTCAAACAATTCCCTTTTAATTCTCCAAACTAATTAGAAACTTTAAACTTTACATGGTGCATTGCATTGACGAGCACCTCTAACTACCGCAACACATTCATTAGGGGAACATAACACCTATGTTTTAAAATTGAAGACGAAACACTTCTTATCTGCGCTAAGTCTTCCACCACAAGAGTCTTAGAGTTCTTTGACACCCATTATTCTTTGCAAATGTATTTTGTACTTAATAAAGTTGAAAGGTTTATTTAGAAGTTAATCACCCTCTTCGATCCACTCTAAAATGATATCTTACTTAAACGTCCCATTTTCAAGATCCTTCAATGCATCTAATAATAGGCAAGGTGATGGGAAGATAAAAGGGATTTGAATCAAGTTTCTATGGTTGTTTTGATATTTGTGTTAGTGCATTAAATTAGGTAGATAAGTTAATAGTGTGTTTATGCATTAGTTTGGTAAACTTTGTTTTTAAGTTTTTTATAAATAATCTTATTTTCTTTTTCTTATAATAAATATCATAATAATATATAAATACTTTTTATGTTTTATTTATGTCTAAACTCATTTACGGTCCAAAGGTTAATCTTTCATCCTATATTTTGATCATATTTTTATGTTAACTTCATTTAAATTAAGTTGAAGCATTGCAATTTCAACAAATTTACAATTAAAACATTCAAAAACCATAAACTTAAATTAGTTCTCCATCCTCAAATATCTTAATCTATTCAGATGATTAAAATGATGAAGACTGCAAGGGTTGTATCACTCCTAGCTTTTTATAGTAACACGCATAAGGTTCATTGTAACCTATTGTTCCATCGACTGGTAGTTCAACCTACCAAACAAAGGATATGCAGTCCGTATTTTATTCCGCTTGAAGTTTTACCTCTCGGTTTTACTATCCACCCGGCATGTGCATTTGAATCGTTTTCCTATTTTCTGTAAATAGGAGACAAGTTTGATTTGACCCTAACAGGATACAGCTGTAAAAATATCGGGACATACGTATTATATGATTGTTGCCAGCTTGAGATGATAACATTGATGTATTCATTGACGAATTACTGATTATAAGTGAATTCAGAGGAATATACAGCAAGAAAAGCAGGCAACTAAATTAAAATAATTAACGAGAAAGGAAAATGAAACTGGGAATAAAGATGAACCCAACTTTAGATTGT
This sequence comes from Larix kaempferi, assembly GCA_027924585.1. Taxonomy (NCBI): domain Eukaryota; kingdom Viridiplantae; phylum Streptophyta; class Pinopsida; order Pinales; family Pinaceae; genus Larix; species Larix kaempferi. The sequence continues at coordinate 27,973,545 of BSBM01000904.1, read as the reverse complement.
GAATCCAATATTCGATTCTGGAAAGAACCCGTGAAATAAAGATGAACCCAACTTTAGATTGTGAATCCAATATTTGATTCTGGAAAGAACCCGTGAAGACAGTTCATTCATGAAATAAATAAGTAGTAGGAAATGGACTTTCATCCCGTCATGAAATATTAAAATTTTAAAGGAGAATCCCACTCCTTATTTATTTATTGACAAGCGGCTCATTATTTTGATTTGCGTTGGATGATGATTATGTTTCTTAAAGTTGCAATGTTTCATGTGTTCAGCTTTCTTGAAGCAGATTATTGCGAGAATCATGACCACGGCCGCCATATGTTGAAAATCAATTGAAGTCGGTAGTCCATGACATCTGGACAAAGAGGAATTTTAACCAGGAGCCTCTCTTTTAAGGCTACAAGGAGTTAGGAGCGTGTGGTCACCTAAAAATACAAAGTGGCTACCTTTAGATTTTATTTGTACTTTTTATAACAAGATGAATCACATTTCTAATCTTAAAAAATCAATAGCTCAATATTGAATAGATTGTAAAATCACAACTTTATATAATATTTTACAAAAATAAAAATAATAATAAATAATTAGTGATATAATATTTGATTAGTTACTCTTAATAGTTCTTTCTACACACCTCAACATGTGAATAATATTCTTGGGATCTACTATTTTCTTATTAGTAGATCATTAATACTTACCTAGTTATGGGAGAATATGGTCATAATTTGGGACTCAAGATTTTGCATAGAGATTGTCCAATAATACTTGGCTACAATTACAAATTTTCAATATTTTTTTCAATGTAGTTTAGAGTATAGGTTCTTACTATTTTTTTTTTATATATTTTAGTTTAAACTTATATAAAGTGAATCTGTGGAGATATGTAATAGTTCTTGGCAAGACATGCAGAGGGAGTGAATTTTTTCACACGCTAAATCGAGCTATTATGTGCTCGATTGAGAACTTATACAAGTGTTCGAGCGAGTGAGTTCGCTGTCATGCTGACAAGTTATCAAAGTTGGCGATTGAAGGAGAAGAAGGTATTCTATTTTGGGAGGATGTGGTGGTGGATTCTGGTTCTCAATATTTTCTTTTCTAAGTTATCTATGGAGTTATGTATGTCAGTTTATAAGCCATGGATTTCAGTCCAGTTTGTAAAATTTTGAATTTTGAAGTGTAAAAAAGTTCCATTTTTATGGACTTTCTAATAGATTGTAATATGTTTATGATGAACATCTGTACTACTTGATTCAGCCATAATTGAATAACAGTAGTATGTTTTTTTTTCGCGAGAAAAAAAAAATCCATACATTCAATTGAGAATTTGGTTGGATTAACTAAATCCTTGATCAAGCAATAAAGCTTGATTAGCTTGATTGAGCTTGAGTGGTGGACGATGTGGGTCCGATTCAATAACTTGATCATTCGATCAAGCTATTTTATTTGATACATACAAACAACCATATTAGGGGTCATAGAGAATACTTTTCACACGGTAAATCAAGCTATTATGTGCTCGATTGAGAACTTGTATAGGTGTTCGATCGAGTGATTTTGGTGGAAAATCCATACATTTAATTGAGAATTTGGTTGGGTTAACTAAATCCTTGATCAAGCAATAAAACTTGATTAGCTTGATTGATCTTGAGTGATGGACGATGTGGGTGTCCAATTCAATAACTTGATCAAGCTCTTCGTTGGTAAAATATGCTCCAAGCATAAAATATCTCGATCAAGCTATTTATTTTCATACATACAAACAACCATATTAGGGGTCGTAGACAATACATATTATTACTAACAATGGTTGGAGGTTATAGTTAATGTACATGATAGGGGTTATAAGGGTGAAATATTACGGTTAGAGTTTTAAGGGTTTAGTGGTTGGTAGTTCTATAACTTGTAGTGGATATGGGCCATATGGGTTTGGGGAAAAATTATATTCATTATAAAGATTAATGACCATATGTTTCAGGGGTTAGGGGTTGGAGAGTTATACTTGTAATAGTGGTTAAAAGTAATAGGTTTAGAAATTATAGGTATATGGATTAGGGATTATCAGTAATATGATTAAAACATTTGGAACTAAAAGTGTTTTGGTTTATAGAGGTTATGAGTTTAGCATTTCATAGGTTAGTGTATATTGCTACTAGTTCATAAGGCTTACAATTGCCACAAAATATAAAGGTTAAGGATTGTGTTTTATAGAGCTTAAGGATGAAATATGTGACACTACCTATAATGGTTTTGGATTGTAATAATTAAATTTGTTAGATTTTATAGTATAAAAGTTTGAGGTTGGAGATTAAAGGATTAAGGGTTACATAATTTAGGTAATATGGGTTACTATGCACACGGGTTAGAGTAATTGTGGTGATAGGAAAATGAAGTTATATGTGTTTAGAGGTAGCATTTAGGGATTATAAGGATTATATGACATACGGTGAAATATATTGGATGGGTTTTGATATATAGAGGTCAAATATTTTAGTTTATATATCATATTTTTAAAGGGATTTAAGGGTTAACAATGATTGAATATAAGGATTAGTGGTTTTGGGTTAATGGGGTTGGTGGTTATAGTGGATGTATGTATTATCTAGGTTAGATGTATTATTAGTTACATGTTAAGGTATTTAATATTTAGGGTATTAGCATTGCAAGGGTCAGGGGTTTTGAGCACTATATGGATTAGAGGATATTGATTATAGGTTAATGGTTTGTATTTGGAGGCTTTTATGAATTATAGTTAAGTGTTGATAAGCTATATGGGTTATTGATTTAGTGTTAAGTTTCATTATGGTCAAATGTCAGGAATTATGAGGGACACGTATTAGGATAATTAATGTCAATGGTTAAAGAAGTAGTAAGGATCGAGGATTATGAGTTGTAATGTTAAAGTTTGGGTATTATAATGGTTATGATTAGGGTTTATGGGTTGAAAGAGTCCCCATTTATAAATATATGGGATTTAAGGAGTTATGCACTATATGTGTCAACTGTATATGTATATGGTAAGTGGGTAAGTGTTATAATGGTTGGGGGATATAGTATTTAAAAATTACATGCTATAATGGTTAGTGTTTATATTATTTACACATTAAAAATTATAGGGTTATGTATGAGTTGTTATAAGGATTAGGGGTGATTTAGATGATCTATTTTATGGGTTAAAGCGATAGAGATTACATTATTTAGGAATGTATGATACATGTTAATGACATTATGGTAAGGGGCTATCAATATTAACAATTAAAAATATTAATGATTATAGGGTTATGGGTTAACATCATATAAGTAAGGGGTTAATTCTTATAAAGATTACACTTGAAACATTTAATATTAGATCTTAAAGGGGTAAATGTTTCGGGTGATACATGCGATTATAAGGGTTGTAATGATTGAATATTATAAGAAATACGTGTAAGGGGTTATTATTGTTTTGTATTATCAAGTTGATGTGTTATACAAGGGTTAGGTGTAAGGGGTGATAGAGGTTTAGTAGGGCTTATGCATGTAGATATTAGTGGATATAGATAAGTAAATATGGTTAATTGGGTTATAACAACTACAAGGTATCTGGATTGTATAGAGAATGAAATGAAGGTAGGAATATAAATGGAAACACACAAATATATTGCAGAGAGTGCAATAATACAATAAATATCACAATTGCATTAATGAATGAAATTGAAGTAGATTGCAAACGCAAGTCAATACAAACTAGTTAGGATGATGGTATCTTATCTTTGAAGAGGGATATTTCGGTTACACTAGTTTGAAAGAAGATATTACAATCGGTCAAAAGTGCCTTTTAATGTCATTAATGATTCCCAAAAATGAAGGAGCCTTTAATATAAAGAAACCTTACATTGGGAATAATGTAGCAAATGGAATGTGTGCCCCAAGTAGGCTATTTGATACATTGAATTCTTAGGGACATAATATTTGCATACAAAATCTATTGAGGGAATTTCTTGGACCATTACAAAGATAAATTCATACTTTATGAATTTTCATGCATTGTGTGGCCTATCACAATTTCCAATTAAGAAATGGAAATGCTCAAAAAACACACCTAAAGTTCATGCCTCGAAAATTGTAGTAAAACTATGACAATGTAGTACCATTCTAAATAAGTGGAATAGGTCGGTGGCCACTAGTATGAAATTCAATCAATAAGTTATAAATGCTATAAGGGCTAGTGGAAATAAGTTATATGGAATAAAAGCTAATAGATGTAGGGGTTAGTCATAATATGGGTTATTCATATCATGTGTAAAGGGATGTTAATATTTCTAAGAGTTGAATGTTAAGTGTGATTATGATTTTTGTGGTTAGTGATTTAAACAATTATAAGGGTTATGTGTTGTATTGTGTAGTGACTATAGTGGTTATGGGGGTTAGTAATTAAAATGGATAGGGAGTAATGGGAATATAGGTTATGGGTTAGGATTGATATGGGTTATGTGGCTTAGGGGTTATAGGGTTAAATGGATCAAGGGTTTTAGAGTTCATGGTTTGGGTAAATATTCATTATATTTATTAAGGGTTATATTGATAAATTATTAAGGGTTATAATGGTCATAATGGTTATAACCCCTCACCCTGACACAAAATAATATAGTTTCTATCTATAATTAAATACCCCTAACACCATACCTCTAGCCCTAAACCCAATCTATAACAACAAAAACAAAAACACATCATCCCTATCTAAAACCCCCCTAAAAGCACCTACCCTCTAACACTTATGATCCATAACTACATACACCCTAAAACATAACCCTTAATTCCTTATTCCTAACTACATACCCCCTAACCCTTACTCCCCACCTCAAACCCACCCCTAAATATGACCCCTAGCCTCTACTCCCCATATCAAACACCAAACTCCTCATACATGCCTCTATATAATTGTTGTCATAGAAAATTATTTCGATCTAGTATATCACGACTATGGGTTTCCAAAATCTCTACATAGTAACTATTCACAACAAAATTTAAAATCTATATTTGATCCCATATGTATTGAATGTGGTTTTATTTCCATGAATACAATAATGAATTCAGAAATTGATGTAATCAATAAATTCATTCTTTACAACGCGGAGGCAACACAATCGTGGATTGCATTGTATGAAGAGAAGAGGAGGAAATGTGGCATTAATAGAAAATAATTCAGGTAGTTTCACGGTATAAGCATGCCTTTTCTAGATCATTTAAAAGAAAATATGCCAATGATTTGTCTCAACAATTGGGTTGTAGACCAAGTCAGAGAGAAATATGGTGCATCTGGTTGTTACCCTCCTGAAAAGGAGGATGCACTTAACATTGGGATCAGGTGCAACGACTTGGTAATAAAATATTTTTGTGCAATTCTAACTTTATAATGCAACTTTGAATTATAACATTAATGTTTAATATATTAATGCTTGGGTTATTCGACATATGACACCATCATTTGTTAAATTTTTTTATAGGCGCATTCGTTCTCATTTTATGTGGGCTTATGGACATAATTTTCGTATCGAGGATGTTGATGATGGATGTCTTACATAGGAGTGTGGAGTGGAAGTTGAATTCGACCAATCTAGTCGTGCTAGCTATCGCGACCGAAACTTGATAGGAGGGATGTTGGGTTATGATGGAAAGATACAAGAGACCATTCAAGTGGACTTCTCATCTTTCTAACTTGTGTTATTTTTAGGTTCAGGTGGTGGGACACATTCGACAAGAATAATGTAAAGGAAGATCGTGATAGTGGGTTGATATGTATCAAGTCTAGAAATATGTGGGATGAAAGTAAGGAGCCTTATGTTTTCCCAAAACACTGCAACCAAGTCTTCCTTTACCCGGATATGTTGGATAAATATTGGTGGTTCATATTAAGACACAAACCTAGATCTAAACATGTTTTTGAGAACAATAGTGTTATCATGCCAACCGAGGAAGATAATGAGGGTGATGGAAACTGAGAGTGATATGTACATGTTTTATTTCATCATTTACAGATTGAAATATCATTTTGTTATTGTCTAACTAAATTGTTTATTTTTCATGTTATGATGGTGGAAATGGAAAGTTGATTACTGGATACAACATTTAAACAATTTGAGTTGGTTAACAACCAATATGATGTGAAATATGCTTCATGTCTCTCAAGTAGTTTGTGATTTTATGGAATGATCAAAGTATGCCATTCTCCATAGTTAGAGATGATATTTGTAGCTTTCCATTTAGTTCATAATTGCAATGTGGGTTTTATCATTTAATTTATTGTATTGTTACAATTGGATCAGAATCAACAAATTAGAGTACGAATTATCATTGATGTTAATCATATTTATTTTTTGTTGTAATTTCATCTACTCTCATTTCAATAACAGGGTCAATTTAATGATTATATTATACTTAGACACTTATATTTTATATTTTAGATACTTAGACACACATATATATTGTTAAGGCAGAAACAAAATTATAGCGAGATTAATAAAATATGTATATCCTTTAAAATTTATATGATATAATAAATTAAAAATAACAAACAATATTTTTTTTAAATCCTATATTTGTAATATGCATATTCATATCGATATTTATTTCAAGTTTCATTGTTGATGGGTTATTCAATGTGGACTAATGTTATATAAAATGTGTTCCTTCAATGCAGACTAATGTTATTTAAAATGTGTTCCTCCAATGTGGACTAATGTTATATTATATAATGAAGATCATGATTAATAATAATAAGTTTGGAGAATGCAACTTTTGGGTTTACACTTTAGAGAAAAGGTTGTTCTTTTAATTAAGTATTTGTCTTTATTCCTATTAGAGATTTGATATTTGTCATTGTAAAGTGAGTTATTGTCAAAAAAAAAAAATCTTGAATGATACATTGATATGTCATATTGATGTTCATATTTACATTTTTTTGTGATGTTCATATTCATATTTAATAATAATATTACATGGTAATACTTGAATTTTTGTTATGATGTTTGGTTAGACTTATAAAAAATGATTCATTTATGTTAATCATTTGAATAATTAAATTGTACACAACATTATACCATGCAGACTTAATTTCCTTATTAAAAATCATTATATATTATTTCATAATGCTCAACATAAAGTTGCAACAAAATAAATATATTATTCTGTGAGTATAATATAATGAAATTTTTTTACTACATTATTAGGAAAAATGACAATAAATTATAATATCCATATAAATTATATAAGAACAATATGAACACCAAATTAAAAACTATTATTACATAAACATAATACGATGAGTACAAACTATAAAAAAATTATAAACATGATAATATGATAAATTAATTACAACAATCATAAATCATAGAGTTGTCACAAATTCATCCATTATCAATACAAAATCGTGGAAAATTTTAGGGCTAATCTTATCCCATCGACTAAATTTAGGGGTTTTAAAGTTTTAATGGGCTATTTTTATATTAAACATCCATTAGGTATGATTGGCCCACATTTTATTTATTTATTTTTAATGAATAGGAGGTTAGCCCCATCAAATTTAAAATGGGGAGCCAAGATAAAACAATTTCGCCCCTCTAAAGATGGATTTAAATCTCTGTTCGCCCACGAAAAATTGTTAGGAAACTCTCATTTACCCCTGAATTCCAGAAGTGGCAACTGCTAGGGTCTCTTTTTCCTTCCATCGATCATGAAAATTGAAGTCAGAGTTACAATCATCCAAATTTTATGGGTTGATTTTTGTTTTGCAAGTTTCTAACGTCCACATGAGAAGGGAAGTTGATCTTTACTATTAAGTCTTATAGTGACCGATTTTCATCTAGGAGAGTTATGAATCCCATCATGTAATGTCCCCATTCAAATAAATTCATAATAGGGAAGTTCCATCAATCCTACTAGCTCCCTCGGTTGGATGGAGATATGAGGATTTGCAATAAGGGAGCTAATAAATGGTCTTTGGAAATTAGAATGGAATAAATATTTAATAAATGATCTAAATAAATAAATGCAAGAGAAAATCAAAGTGGAAATTGATCATGAAGACACATGGAGGATGTGGGATCCACACAAAACTAGATTCCTCAACATGGCATTCTATTCTCACCCATTCGAATCCAAGGTGGATTCTAATGGTATTGGGTAGTTGGAAGGTCAATATACTTGTCATGACTCATTGCAGGTCTAATTGGAGTGGAAGAGTGACTCCCATGGAAGAGGAAGAGGCATTTTGGAGCTAGTGGGACACTTGGACTAGATTCTCTATCTCTATGACAACAATGATGAAGATGATATGACACCTATGACACAAATCAGACCTGAATGATGACATATGACATAAATGAAATGTCAGGGCTAAAAATAGCCTCCAAAAGGGTGCTCAAGGGAGTTAGGGAAGCCAAAGAGACACCTATTCGAATTTGGTGGAAGAGGAGGCTAGAATTGGAGGGACAAGTGGCACACATTGGAATCTCTTCCCAACTTGAGTTGGCATGAATCCCTTGGAAGGAATTTGACCCAAGGAGGACCTTAGAAGTTTATAAAATAAAATAACAAAGAAGAAGAATGGCTTTTGATCATTTTGAGAATTTGAATTTGTGAAGAGAGCTAGTGGAATACTAGTCTACTTGCCTTAGCCAATTTCGAGGGTGAAAGATTCCCATCCTAGTTGGTGTGTGGAAAGGCCATTCATAACTTTCATGGGATATTGAATGGAGTCTTTACTTTCAGGTGTAAGATACAGGACAACTCGTGGTTTCTTCTAGTGCATCTCATTCCTCCAACCATTTCTAGTTTTCTTTGCATATTCTTCATCCTTGAGGAGAGGTGCTTTTGGTGAGCTATTGTACTCTTTGGGGGAGCTTCTAATGCCCCATTTATTTTGTAATAATATGAATATATTATTTTATTCACTTTTATAACTCTATCAGGTCAATTTTCCAACTGTATATATGTAAAATGGATCATTAATGAACAAATAGTGACCATTTCCCCACTATATTGATGTATACTAATGAAATGTTGATGAATTCGAATGGAAGAGTGTTTCAATAATGTATTTATAATGAATAGACTTTTATTAATGAGTTTCACAAGTTTCATGTCCATTACTTAATATTTGGAGTCATCTTGCTCAGTTTTATATCATTTGGAGAGGATTTCATTCCATTTCCCCCAAGGTCGAAACTAGTAATTTTGTAGTTGTTTGGAGAGGGTTGCAATAGGATTAAAAAACTGAATAAAGATGCACATGATACCTTAACATTTTCCCTTATATTTCCTCTACCTCTATTCATAAATTCGAGAGGGTTTGTGATCTTTTGGAGAGCCATATTCAACATTTTCCCTTGAGGGATTTGAACCCCAAATTGCTTGTAAAAACTCATATCTTGGCCAGAATATTAAAGGGGTTTGCAGAAGTCTTTTGGTGGTCCTAAATCATCCCTGAACATCATAATCAAGTCCTAATATCATTAATACACCTTCTCTAAATATTTGGGAGCATTTGGAGCAATTTGGAGATCTAGACCTCAAAACTAGTCAAAGGTTGAACTAGGAGAAAAAGTTGAAAATTTCACCATTTTAATAAAACAAAAAGGGACATTACAAGTGGTATTAGAGCATGGTCTTGGCACCTGATTTGGTTAACCATTCATGAAGAAAAGGAGTCAAACAAATAAGCCACCACCCTTAGAACCTGAAATTGAAGGTGTTGTTGTTGAAGAGGAAGAAGTAGGAGAAAAAGAGTATTTTGTTGAAACTATGACTAAGGATGATAAGGGACTCTCTGATGATAAGAATGAATTTACTAAATTCATGAAACCATTCTTTGAAGACATGAAAAAAATCTTATGAAAGGATTCGAATTGATGGCTATCCAACTTGGGAGCAAAGGAGTAATAGGAGGCAACAATAGCTCACATTCAGAAAAAAAGAAGGTAACGGGTGAGCATATTTTCTCAAGTACAGGACCCCATAATAGACCTAATGAATTTCAGAGCACACCAAGGACTACTGCACCTAAATTTCTTGTGCCCAAATAAGAACCTAACAGCCAAATGGATATGAATACATTGGTGACAGAATGGGAAAAATTGAGTGAAGATTGTAGGACTCTACCATTTGATCAATACTTTATTGTTTCAAACAAACTAAAAAAGAAGGAAGATAACGGGGCTCTATTCTAGAACAAAGAATTAAATTTTGCTATTGGTAAAATGCCACTTCCTACTTTTGATGGTTCCTCTCAAAGTTTTGCTAACACTTGGGTGCAAAAACTAGATGTGTATTTTCAGCTGAATCCAATGGTGGAAGGGGATGCCTTAAAAATGTTTATTTTGCATCTAGAAGGAGATGCTAATGAATGGTGGTTTCATGGTCTGAAAACTTTGGGAAATGATCAGGTTAATACCTATGGAGAATTTGTTGATAGGGTATTAGATAGATTTGAGCAAAAGGACCCAGAATTACCTTTCAAAGAACTTGCTCAATTGAAGCAAGTATATGATGGAATTTAAAAAATGATCAGTCAAGGTGGCTAATATATCTATGGTAAGATTAGTGTTGTTGTTCACTAAAGGTTTGGATGAACCCTTAAAAGGTTTAGTTAAGGCCCACAAACCCAATTCATTGAAGGATGCTATGAGTTTGACAAGGGATTTACAAAATGTACTACCTAGGACAAGGTTTCCTCCCAAGCCCAACTTACCTCCCCAATTCAAATCTGAAAAGAAGCCATGGCAAGAAGATGAATGTGGAAAGGATAAGAAAGAGGAACTAAGTAGGGAAGAACTCACAAGGAAGAAATTGTGTTACTCATGCTTCCAACCGTGGGCACAAGGACATAAGTGTGCTAAGGGAAAGGCCCAATTCATTGAAGTATTTTGTGATGACGAGTATGAAGGGGACATGGAGGAAGAAGGACATATTTCATCCCAAGAAGAGGGATATACTACAGCAGAAGAAGGGAAACAAGAGGGAAATCATTCCTTACCTGATAAAGTAAGAACGACAGTACTTTCAGTAGTGCCTCGTTATCCACTATTCGATGCAAGGGTGTGGTACTAGGACAAAGGACCTCAGTTTTGGTAGATGGAGGAGCCACTCATAAATTCATTGATGCATACATGGTGGAGAGAAGGAAGATACCTACTAAACTATTTTATGGCTTCATAGCTGTCATTCCAGGTCACAACACATTGGAGTGCAAAACATGGTTCCAAAGCGAGAATCATGACCACGGCCGACATATGTTGAAAATCAATTGAAGTCGGTAGTCCATGACATCTGGAAAAAGAGGAATTTTAACCAGGAGCCTCTCTTTTAAGGCTACAAGGAGTTAGGAACCTGTGGTCACCTAAAAATACAAAGTGGCTACCTTTAGATTTTATTTGTACTTTTTATAACCAGATGAATCACATTTCTAATCTTAAAAAATCAATAGCTCAATATTGAATAGATTGTAAAATCACAACTTTATATAATATTTTACAAAAATAAAAATAAAATAATAATAAATAATTAGTGATATAATATTTGATTAGTTACGCTTAATAGTTCTTTTTACACACCTCAACATGTGAATAATATTCTTGAGATCTACTATTTTCTTATTAGTAGATCATTAATACTTACCTAGCTATGGGAGAATATGGTCATAATTTGGCACTCAAGATTTTGCATAGAGATTGTCCAGTAATACTTGGCTACAATTACAAATTTTCAATATTTTTTTCAATGTAGTTTAGAGTATAGATTCTTACTATTTTTTTTATATATTTTAGTTTAAACTTATATAAGGGTGAATCCGTGGAGATATGTAATAGTTCTTGGTAAGACATGTAGAGGAAGTGAAGTTTTTCACACGCTAAATCGAGCTATTATGTGCTCGATCGAGAACTTATACAAGCGTTCGAGCGAGTGAGTTCGCTGTCATGCTGACAAGTTATCAAAGTTGGCGATTGAAAGAGAAGAAGGTATTCTATTTTGGGAGGATGTGGTGGTGGATTTTGGTTCTCAATATTTTCTTTTCTAAGTTATCTATGGAGTTATGTATGTCAGTTTATAAGCCATGGATTTCAGTCCAGTTTGTAAAATTTTGAATTTTGAAGTGTAAAAAAGTTCCATTTTTATGGACTTTATGATAGATTGTAATATCTTTATGATGAACATCTGTACTACTTGATTCAGCCATAATTGAATAATAGTAGTATGTTTTTTTTCGTGAGAAAAAAAAATCCATACATTCAATTGAGAATTTGGCTGGATTAACTAAATCCTTGATCAAGCAATAAAGCTTGATTAGCTTGATTGAGCTTGAGTGGTGGACGATGTGGGTCTGATTCAATAACTTGATCATTCGATCAAGCTATTTTATTTGATACATACAAACAACCATATTAGGGGTCATAGAGAATACTTTTCATACGCTAAATCAAGCTATTATGTGCTTGATTGAGAACTCGTATAGGTGTTCGATCGAGTGATTTTGGTGGAAAATCCATACATTTAATTGAGAATTTGGCTGGGTTAACTAAATCCTTGATCAAGCAATAAAGCTTGATTAGCTTGATTGAGCTTGAGTGATGGACGATGTGGGTGTCCGATTCAATAACTGTTAGGATATTTAGACACTTAGGAGTTAGTTAAGATCAACTTGTGTAATATATCCGTTAGGGATAGTGTGTTTCTTTAGTATGTATTAGTAAGCATTTGTAAATACTTAATCCGACGGTCACGATATGTTTCCGACATAGAGTGATCCGACGGCTCAACTTCTCTTAGATCAAACCTAACCTTTATCCGTGGCTTAACACCCGATTGGTCCATGATCTCTATTTAAAGAGCATGGAGGGTCATTGTTTAGTTGATCGATTATGAGAAGCTCATTTGTAACTTTCTTTCTTTGCATAATAAATTGTCCCGTAGAAGCTATTTGGCCGGGGCCGTGGAGTGTTTCCCTCAAGAGGGTTTAAACCACGTCAAAACATCGGTGTGTTGATCTGTGATCTGTTTGTGTGAAGTGGTTGCTCTTGGTGTTCGGTCCTTTGGTTGTACCCTGTGTACCCGAACAATAACTTGATCAAGCTCTTCGCTGGTAAAATATGCTCCAAGCATAAAATATCTCGATCAAGCTATTTATTTTCATACATACAAACAACCATATAAGGGGTTGTAGACAATACATATTATTACTAACAATGGTTGGAGGTTATAGTTAATGTACATGATAGGGGTTATAAGGGTGAAATATTAGGGTTAGAGTTTTAAGGGTTTAGTGGTTGGTAGTTCTATAACTTGTAGTGGATATGGGCCATATGGGTTTGGGGAAAAATTATATTCATTATAAGGATTAATGACCATATGTTTCAGGGGTTAGGGGTTGGAGAGTTATACTTGTAATAGTGGTTAAAAGTAATAGGTTAGAAATTATAGGTATATGGGTTAGGGATTATCAGTAACATGATTAAGACATTTGGAACTAAAAGTGTTTTGGTTTATAGAGGTTATGAGTTTAGCATTTCATAGGTTAGTGTATATTGCTACTAGTTCATAAGGCTTACAATTGCCACAAAATATAAAGGTTAAGGATTGTGTTTTATAGAGGTTAAGGATGAAATATGTGACACTACCTATAATGGTTTTGGATTGGATTGTAATAATTAAATTCGTTAGATTTTATAGTATACAAGTTTGAGGTTGGAGATTAAAGGATTAAGGGTTACATAATTTAGGTAATATGGGTTACTATGCACACGGGTTAGAGTAATTGTGGTGATAGGAAAATGAAGTTATATGTTTTTAGAGGTAGCATTTAGGGGTTATAAGGATTATATGACATACGGTGAAATATATTGGATGGGTTTGGATATATAGAGGTCAAATATTTTAGTTTATATGTCATATTTTAAAAGGGATTTAAGGGTTAACAATGATTGAATATAAGGATTAGTGGTTTTGGGTTAATGGGGTTGGTGGTTATAGTGGATGCATGTATTATCAAGGTTAGATGTATTATTAGTTACATGTTAAGGTATTTAATATTTAGGGTATTAGCATTGCAAGGGTTAGGGGTTTTGAGCACTATATGGATTAGAGGATATTGATTATAGGTTAATGGTTTGTATTTGGAGGCTTCTATGAATTATAGTTAAGTGTTGATCAACTATATGGGTTATTGATTTAGTGTTAAGCTTCATTATGGTCAAATGTCAGGAATTATGAGGGACACGTATTAGGATAATTAATGTCAATGGTTAAAGAAGTAGTAAGGATCGAGGATTATGAGTTATAATGTTAAAGTTTGGGTATTATAATGGTTATGATTAGGGTTTATGGGTTGAAAGAGTCCCCATTTATAAATATATGGGATTTAAGGAGTTATGCACTATATGTGTCAACTGTATATGTATATGGTAAGTGGGTAAGTGTTATAATGGTTGGGGGATATAGTATTTAAAAATTACATGCTATAATGGTTAGTGTTTATATTATTTACACATTAAAAATTATAGGGTTATGTATGAGTTGTTATAAGGATTAGGGGTGATTTAGATGATCTATTTTATGGTTAAAGCGATAGAGATTACATTATTTAGGAATGTATGATACATGTTAATGACATTATGGTAAGGGGCTATCAATATTAACAATTAAAAATATTAATGATTATAGGGTTATGGGTTAACATCATATAAGTAAGGGGTTGGAGGTTATAGGGGTTAATTCTTATAACAATTACACTTGAAACATTTAATATTAGATCTTAAAGGGGTAAATTTTTCGGGTGATACATGCGATTATAAGGGTTGTAATGATTGAATATTATAAGAAATACGTGTACGGGGTTATTATTGTTTTGTATTATCAAGTTGATGTGTTATACAAGGGTTAGGTGTAAGGGGTGATAAAGGTTTAGTAGGGCTTATGCATATAGATATTAGTGGATATAGATAAGTAAATATGGTTAACTGGGTTATAACAACTACAAGGTATCTGGATTGTATAGAGAATGAAATGAAGGTAGGAATATAAATGGAAACACACAAATATATTGCAGAGAGCGCAATAATACAATAAATATCACAATTGCATTAATGAATGAAATTGAAGTAGATTGCAAACACAAGGCAATACAAACTAGTTAGGACGATGGTATCTTATCTTTGAAGAGGGATATTTCGGTTACACTAGTTCGAAAGAAGATATTACAATCGGTCAAAAGTGCCTTTTAATGTCATTAATGATTCCCAAAAATGAAGGAGCCTTTAATATAAAGAAACCTTACATTGGGAATAATGTAGCAAATGGAATGTGTGTCCCAAGTAGGCTATTTGATACATTGAATTCTTAGGGACATAATATTTGCATACAAAATCTATTGAGGGAATTTCTTGGACCATTACAAAGATAAATTCATACTTTATGAATTTTCATGCATTGTGTGGCCTATAACAATTTCCAATTAATAAATGGAAATGCTAAAAAAACACACCTAAAGTTCATGCCTCGAAAATTGTAGTAAAACTATGACAATGTAGAACCATTCTAAATAAGTGGAATAGGTCGGTGGCCACTAGTATGAAATTCAATCAATAAGTTATAAATACTATAAGGGCTAGTGGAAATAGGTTATATGGAATAAAAGCTAATAGATGTAGGGGTTAGTCATAATATGGGTTATTCATATCATGTGTAAAGGGATGTTAATATTTCTAAGAGTTGAATGTTAAGTGTGATTATGATTTTTGTGGTTAGTGATTTAAACAATTATAAGGGTTATGTGTTGTATTGTGTAGTGACTATAGTGGTTATGGGGGTTAGTAATTAAAATGGATAGGGAATAATGAGAATATAGGTTAGGATTGATATGGGTTATGTGGCTTAGGGGTTATAGGGTTAAATGGATCAGGGGTTTTATAGTTTATTGTTTGGGTAAATATTCATTATATTTATTAAGGGTTATATTGATAAATTATTAAGGGTTATAATGGTTATAACCCCTCACCCTGACACCAAATAATATAGTTTCTATCTATAATGAAATAACCCTAACACCATACCTCTAGCCCTAAACCCAATCTATAACAACAGAAACAAAAACACATCATCCCTATCTAAACCGCCCCTAAAGGTACCTACCCTCTAGCCCTTATGATCCATAACTACATACACCCTAAAACATAACCCTTAATTCCTTATTCCTAACTACATTCCCCCTAACCCTTAGTCCCCACCTCAAACCCACCCCTAAATATGACCCCTAGCCTCTACTCCCCATATCAAACACCAAACTCCTCATACATGCCTCTAGATAATTGTTGTCATAGAAAATTATTTCGATCTAGTATATCACAACTATGGGTTTCCAAAATCTCTACATAGTAACTATTCACAACAAAATTTAAAATCTATATTTGATCCCATATGTATTGAATGTGGTTTTATTTCCATGAATACAATAATGAATTCAGAAATTGATGTAATCAATAAATTCATTCTTTACAACGCAGAGGCAACACAATCGTGGATTGCATTGTATGAAGAGAAGAGGAGGAAATGTGGCATTAATATAAAATAATTCAGGTAGTTTCACGGTAGAAGTATGCCTTTTCTAGATCATTTAAAAGAAAATATGCCAATGATTTGTCCCAACAATTGGGCTGCAGACCAAGTCAGATAGAAATATGGTGCATCTGGTTGTTACCCTCCTGAAAAGGAGGATGCACTTAACATTGGAATCAGGTGCAACGACTTGGTAATAAAATATTTTTGTGCAATTCTAACTTTATAATGCAACTTTGAATTATAACATTAATGTTTAATATATTAATGCTTGGGTTATTCGACATATGACACCACCATTTGTTAAATTTTTTTATAGGTGCATTCGTTCTCATTTTATGTGGGCTTATGGACATAATTTTCGTATCAAGGATGTTGATGATGGGTGTCTTACATAAGAGTGTGGAGTGGAAGTTGAATTCGACCAATCTAGTCGTGCTAGCTATCGCGATCGAAACTTGATAGGAGGGATGTTGGGTTATGATGGAAAGATACAAGAGACCATTCAAGTAACACATATTTCATTAAAATTGGAAACATTTTATTCCAAGGACAACACCAAAATTGAGTTTTTTAGTTATTTTGGATTTCTAGATCCACTGTTTAATTCCAAATTTAATGAAATATGTGTTAAGTGGACTTCTCATCTTTCTAACTTCTTTTATTTTTGGGTTTAGGTGGTGGGAAACATTCGACAAGAATAATGTAGAGGAAGATCGTGATAGTGGGTTGATATGTATCAACTCTAGAAATATGTGGGATGAAAGTAAGGAGCCTTATGTTTTCCCAAAACACTGCAACCAAGTCTTCCTTTACCCAGATATGTTGAATAAATATTGGTGGTTCATATTAGATCTAAACATGTTTTTGAGAACAATAGTGTTATCATGCCAACCGAGGAAGATAATGAGGGTGATGGAAACTGAGAGTGATATGTACATGTTTTATTTCATCATTTACAGATTGAAATATCATTTTGTTATTGTTATTTTTTATTGTCTAATTAAATTGTTTATTTTTCATGTTATGATGGTGGAAATGGAAAGTTGAATACTGGATACAACATTTAAACAATTTGAGTTGGTTAACAACCAATATGATGTGAAATATGCTTCATGTCTCTTAAGTAATTTGTGATTTTATGGAATGATCAAAGTATGCCATTCTCCATAGTTAGAGATGATATTTGTAGCTTTCCATTTAGTTCATAATTGCAATGTTGGTTTTATCATTTAATTTATTGTATTGTTACAATTGGATCAGAATCAACAAATTAGAGTACGAATTATCATTGATGTTAATCATATTTATTTTTTGTTGTAATTTCATCTACTCTCATTTCAATAACAGGGTCAATTTAATGATTATATTATATTTAGACACTTATATTTTATATTTTAGATACTTAGACACACATATATATTGTTAAGGCAGAAACAAAATTATAGCGAGATTAATAAAATATGTATATCCTTTAAAATTTATATGATATAATAAATTAAAAATAGCAAACAATATTTTTTTAAAATCCTATATTTGTAATATGCATATTCATATCGATATTTATTTCAAGTTTCATTGTTGATGAGTTATTCAATGTGGACTAATGTTATATAAAATGTGTTCCTTCAATGCAGACTAATGTTATTTAAAATGTGTTCCTCCAATGTGGACTAATGTTATATTATATAATGAAGATCATGATTAATAATAATAAGTTTGGAGAATGCAACTTTTGGGTTTACACTTTAGAGAAAAGGTTGTTCTTTTAATTAAGTATTTGTCTTTATTCCTATTAGAGATTTGATATTTGTCATTGTAAAGTGAGTTATTGCCAAAAAAAAAAAAATCTTGAATGATACATTGATAGGTCATATTGATGCTCATATTTACATATTTTTTGTGATGTTCATATTCATATTTAATAATAATATTACATGGTAATACTTGAATTTTTGTTATGATGTTTGGTTAGACTTATAAAAAATGATTCATTTATGTTAATCATTTGAATAATTAAATTGTACACAACATTATACCATGAAGACTTAATTTCCTTATTAAAAATCATTATATATTATTTCGTAATGCTCAACATAAAGTTGCAACAAAATAAATATATTATTCTCTAAGTATAATATAATGAAATTTTTTTACTACATTATTAGGAAAAATGACAATAAATTATAATATCCATATAAATTATATAAGAACAATATGAACACCAAATTAAAAACTATTATTACATAAACATAATATGATGAGTACAAACTATAAAAAAAGTATAAACATGATAATATGACAAATTAATTACAACAATCATAAATCATAGAGTTGTCACAAATTCATCCATTATCAATACAAAATCGTGGAAAATTTTAGGGCTAATCTTATCCCATTGACTAAATTTAGGGGTTTTAAAGTTTTAATGGGCTATTTTTATATTAAACATCCATTAGGTATGATTGGCCCACATTTTATTTATTTATTTATAATGAATGGGAGGTTAGCCCCATCAAATTTAAAATGGGGAGCCAAGATAAAACAATTTCGCCCCTCTAAAGATGGATTTAAATCTCTGTTCGCCCACGAAAAATTGTTAGGAAACTCTCATTCACCCCCGATTTCCAGAAGTGGCAGTTGCTAGGGTCTCTTTCTCCTTCCATCGATCATGAAAATTGAAGTCAAAGTTACAATCATCCAAATTTTATGGGTTGAATTTCATTTTGCAAGTTTCTAACGTCTACATGAGAAGGGAAGTTGATATTTACTATTAAGTTTTATAGTGACCCATTTTCATCTAGGAGAGTTATGAATCCCATCATGTAATGTCCCCATTCAAATAAATTCATAACAGGGAAATTCCATCAATCCTACTAGTTCCCTAGGTTGGATGGAGACATGAGGATTTGCAATAAGGGAGCTAATAAATGGTCTTTGGACATTAGAATGGAATAACTATTTAATAAATGATCTAAATAAATAAATGCAAGAGAAAATCAAAGTGGAAATTGATCATGAAGACACATGGAGGATGTGGGATCCACACAAAACTAGATTCCTCATGCCACATGGCATTCTATTCTCACCCATTCTAATCCAAGGTGGAGTCTAATGGTATTGGGTAGTTGGAAGGTCAATATACTTGTCACGACTCATTGCATGTCTAATTGGAGTGGAAGAGTGACTCCCATGGAAGAGGAAGAGGCATTTTGGAGCTAGTGGGGCACTTGGACTAGATTCTCTATCTCTATGACAACAATGATGAAGATGATATGACACCTATGACACAAATCAAACCTGAATGCTGACATATGACATAAATGACATGTCAGGTCTAAAAATAGCCTCCAAAAGGGTGCTCAAGGGAGTTAGGGAAGCCAAAGAGACACCTATTCGAATTTGGTGGAAGAGGAGGCTAGAATTGGAGGGACAAGTGGCACACATTGGAATCTCTTCCCAACTTGAGTTGGCATGAATCCCTTGGAAGGAATTCGACCCAAGGAGGACCTTAGAAGTTTATAAAATAAAATAACAAAGAAGAAGAATGGCTTTTGATCATTTTGAGAATTTGCATTTGTGAAGAGAGCTAGTGGAATACTAGTCTACTTGCCTTAGCCAATTTCGAGGTTGAAAGATTCCCATCTTAGTTGGTGTGTGGAAGGCCATTAATAACTTTGTTAGGAACCCATGTCTTTACTTTGTTAGTATGTTGTTGTTAGACGCATATGCTTTGTAAGTCATCCCGTAGTATTGTTGATCCATAGTTTGTAACGGCCCATGGTTTTGACCCATAGTATTGGCGCCTAGAATTAGTATATAAGTGTGTGTTGAGACCTATGAAGGCACCGTGAAGTTAATTGTATTGAGCTTTCTCAAAGGAGGTTGCCCCCTCGAAGTGGCCTGTGATCAATATAAAAGTGATTATGAGTTCTGTCATTTCTGCTATTTCGCATATTCTTGTTAATTAATTGTTGTAGGTGCATCACATCTGGTATCAGAGCACCTTCTTGGGCTCGCTGGGTGAAATTTCTGCCAAAATTTTTTTTCGCATCTGTTGCAGGTTTGGATTTGGGAATAATCCCTATCCGCTTAACTGTCTGAAGTAATTGGGAATAAGCCCTAAAACTCATTGTGAGGAGTACCACAGGAACCCCGAAGTAGCTGGCCCATTGAGAGGACCTGCCAGCGAAAAGGCCAACGACCCCTACCTAATTAACTAGTTCCCACCCGTGAGATAAACCAAGAGCTGTCGTTTGTGGCAAAGCGGTTATCAGTTTTACCTGAGCCGTGGAGTGAGGGGTATTTCCCCAATATGCAAAAATGTTAGACAACATTGGTGGCCGAGTGAAACCCCTAAACTGTTAGGAAGCCGCACATACCTGGGGTCCATATCTACTTTCAGCTAAACTATTGTCGATCACTGCTGCGCCGTTTCAGATCCATTTTGCAAGCCGTTCCAGATCCAGTCGTTTGGCGCTATTCCAGATTCCTTTTGAGCCGTAGCCGCTCCAGTCTGTAAAAAAAAAATAAAAAAAAATCGAGTCATAGCCGCTCCAGTCTAAAAAAAAAAGAGTATAAAATTCAGTTTTTTCTCCATATCTCTCTTATTTTCACTCTGTTTCCCTTGAAATTTTCGGGGAACCCCTGTCATCTTATTCTGCATATTTCAGTCCTGAGGACCCTATCCCCAATTCCCCTTCCCAAAGCCCAAAATCCCACATTTGTCTATTTTAGGGTTTGCCACAACTTCCTCAGATTTCACCCAATCACCTTCAAATTTTACCACAGAGTTCCTTTCTGAATTTTGCTTCTTTGTTCCCCTCTGCCAAATTTTCCCATTCTTTCACCCCGCTTCTGAAATCCTCATTTTTGCTTCCCTGTCTATCCAACAGTGTCCAAAACCTAGTCAAACCCCAATTACCCTTCTGATTTTTTCCCAAGTCCAAATTTTCCTTTACTGAAGTAGTTTCTGTTTTTGTTTTCCTACCCAGTCAACCGAACTGGTTATGGTTCTCACCCGTGCAGGAGCAAAAACCATGGAAGACGCACTTGCAGCCATCCAAGCCAAACTCCAGGATGTGGATGAAAAATTTCTCGGTCTCCATCTTGAACATTCAGCTATGAACAACAAAAGGTAGTTCGAGTCTTCAGCAGATAATGGGTTCTCTTCTTCCAGCAATTTTCGTGGTCCGAAGCTTGATTTTCCTCACTTTAATGGTACCGATCCAACTGGATGGATCTATAGTGCAGAACAGTATTTCAGTCTACATAATACTTTTGATGTCAACAAAGTTCCGTTGGCATCCTTTCATTTGGAACAGGAAGCTCTTCAATGGTACCGTTGGTACATCAAAGCTCATCCAGAGCCCAAATGGCCAGACTTTTGCCAGCTCCTTTTGCAACGATTTGGTCCTAGTGCTTTTGATGACTTCACAGGAGCCCTCACTAAACTTCACCAAACTGGCATTGTGAGAGAGTATCAAACTGAATTTGAGAATCTAGCCAACCACACCGAAGGATTGTCTGATGACTTTTACCAGAGTTGTTTTATCAGTGGTCTCAAGGATGCCATCCGCTCTGAGGTCAAAATGTTCTGTCCCAACACAATGATGGAAGCACTAGGGTTGGCTAAGTTGGAAGAAGACAAGATTGTAGCCCAACAACGCTCCAAGCCCACTTTTGTTCCCTTCCGAAATATGGGTTCTCAGTGACCACCTATACTGCAGGCTCCTCGACCGACTCCTATCAAGCGTTTGTCTGAAACAGAGATGCAAGCACGCAGAGAAAAGGGGCTTTGCTATAATTGTGACGAGAAATTCACTTGGGGACATAGATGTGTTCAACAAAAGCTCTATCTCTTGGATGTGGAGTCTCCACCTGCCTCTGAAATTGGTGACGAAGATCCAGAAACACTGGATGCTCTGGTCGACATTCAGGAACCGCCTATTGACCCTCCGTCTCAGGATGACCAGCCAGAGATATCTCTCCATGCTTTAGCTAGAATCACCACCCCCCAAACAATGCGGGTCAGGGGTTACTTCAAGAAGCTTCCTCTTACAATACTCATTGATTCTGGTAGCACTCATAATTTCATTGACCCTCGGATTGCCAAACAAGCTGATTGTTTTATCCATCCTTGCTCCAACTTTGAAGTCATGGTTGCCAATGGGGGCACCTTACCTTGCAAAGGGAAGTGTCGAAATGTGCGTATCTCTATGGGAGATTATACCTTGTGATTTGACATGTTTTCCTTGCCCTTAGGAGGATGTGATGTGGTTTTGGGTGCTCAATGGCTACGCACACTTGGCCCTATCTTATGGGATTTTGCTGAACTTTGGATGCAGTTTTCCCTCAATGGACAAAAACACACATTGACAGGATTACAACCAGGTTCTCTCAGCATCATCAGTTCACATAGCATGGAAAAACTCCTCAAGAAGAATTCACATGGTGTCATCGCTCAGATCCATTCCATCCAGATGCAACTATCAGCGGTCTCCACTACTCCTTTGGATCTACAACAAATTCTGGATCGATATACAGGTGTCTTTGCTGAACCAGTAGGATTGCCACCTTCCAGGCTTGAAGACCATCATATTCAGCTCCTTCCTGGCAGTGTTCCTCCCAACATCAGGCCCTATCGCTATCCATTTCACCAAAAAACGGAGATTGAAATGCTCATTCGGGACTTATTGAAGCAAGGTATTATTCGCCCAAGCACTAGTTCCTTTTCTTCTCCAGTTATTCTTGTCCGCAAAAAAGATGGGTCATGGCGCCTCGGCATTGACTTCCGAGCACTTAATCACCTCACCATCAAGGATAAGTTTCCAATTCCTGTTGTTGATGAGCTTCTTGATGAGCTTCATGGGGCTCACTTTTTCTCCAAGTTGGATCTTCGTTCTGGGTATCATCAAATTCGGGTTCATGAGGATGATATCCCTAAAACAGCTTTCCGCACACATGATGGCCATTATGAGTTTTTGGTCATGCCCTTTGGCCTCACTAATGCTCCTTCCACATTCTAGGCCTTAATGAATAAAATATTTTGACCCTACTTGCGGAAATTCATTCTAGTATTCTTTGATGATATCCTCATCTACAGTAAAACATGGGATGAACATCTCCAGCATTTGGATCTTGTCATGCAACTTTTCTCTGACCATCATCTCCATGCCAAGCAGTCTAAATGTGTTTTTGGACAGAAGGAAGTTGAGTATCTTGGGCACATTATCTCAGCACAAGGGGTTCATGTGGATCCTGCCAAAATCGCTGCCATGAACAATTGGCTGCATCCTCAGACACTCAAGAGCCTTCATGGTTTTTTGGGGTTGACTGGCTACTACCGCAAGTTTGTCAAGGATTATGAGAATATTGCAGCTCCATTAACTGCTCTATTGAAAAATGATGCCTTCACATGGACACCTGCTGCTCAGTGTGCATTTGACAAACTAAAACAAGCTATGTGTACTACACTTGTGCTAGCTATGCCCAATTTTTCCAAGCCCTTCACTATTGAGAGTGATGCTTGTGGCAGTGGACTTGGTGTTGTTCTCCTTCAAGATGAACACCCCATTGCGTTCACCAGCAAATCCCTTTCAGGTAAGAATTTAGCTACCTCTACCTATGAGAAGGAAATGATGGCTATTTTGCATGCAGTACAGAAGTGGCGGCCATACCTATTAGGGAATCATTTCTGCATCAAGACTGATCACCAGAGTCTGAAATATTTCTTGGACCAGGGTGTCTCCTCCCCGGCACAACAGAAATGGGTTAGCAAACTCATGGGTTATGACTATGAGATCACTTACAAGAAGGGTAAAGACAATATTGTGGCAGATGCTCTTTCTCACACATTTGATGCCCAAGGTTCTCTTTCAGCTATTTCTATGCCTGTTCCAAATTGGTTGCAATCTGTTCAACAGGGTTATGTCAATGACTCCTCCTTATCTCAAATCACCCAACGCTTGACCAACAACCCTTCTGTTGTACCACATTACTCTTGGGATGGTGATTCTCTGCGATACAAGGGTCGTCTGGTGCTTCCCCAGAGCACAGATCTTCAACAGGCTGTCTTCTATGAACTCCATGCTTCTCCATCGACAGGGCACTCTGGGTTCCTCAAAAAATATGAACGAGCACGGCGTAACTTCT
Organism: Larix kaempferi; assembly: GCA_027924585.1. Taxonomy (NCBI): domain Eukaryota; kingdom Viridiplantae; phylum Streptophyta; class Pinopsida; order Pinales; family Pinaceae; genus Larix; species Larix kaempferi. The sequence goes on along the minus strand of BSBM01000904.1, from coordinate 27,948,810 downwards.
TTTGGTAGGGCATGAAAAGGACAATTCAACAGATGGTGGCCGAATGTGATACCTGCCAGCGCAATAAGGGTGAAACAACACTCCTTCCAGGATTGCTTGAACCCTTTCCCATACCTACACGGATTTGGACAGATATTTCTATGGATTTCATTGAAGGGCTCCCTAAATCTGGCGGGAAGACAGTGATTCTCGTTGTGGTTGATCGCCTCTCCAAATATAGTCATTTTTGTGCTCTCAGCCATCCCTATACAGCCTCCTCCATCGCTCAAATTTTTCTTGACCAGATCTTTCGTCTTCATGGCATCCCTTCTTCCATTGTCTCAGATCGTGATGCGACTTTCACCAGTCATTTTTGGACAGAACTATTTCGTCACACTGGCACCAAACTGAAGATGAGTTCAGGGTATCACCCACAAATAGATGTTCAGATTGAAATTGTCAATAAATGCTTGGAAACTTATCTTCGTTGCTTCACCTCGGAACAACAACATCAGTGGGAAAAATGGCTCCCTCTCGCTGAATGGTGGTACAATACCTCTTACCACACTGCCTCTAAAATGACCCCATATGAAGCAGTCTATGGTCAGGCACCTCCAGCTCTTCTTCCATACACCCCCACTAGTTCACCAGTTCAGGAATTTGACATGGTCCTTCGAAATCGCGATCAGATTCTTCGCATTTTGTGGGACAATCTTCACATGGCAAGAAATCGCATGAAGCAACAAGCTGATAAGCACTGTTCTGAGCGCACTTTTCAAGTCGACGATATGGTTTTTCTTCGTCTCCAGCCATACAAAAAATCATCCTTGAAACTCAAAGGGCGTCATAAGCTCACTCCAAAGTTCTATGGGCCATATCGAATTCTTCAGAAGATTGGGTCCGTTGCTTATAAATTGGAACTTCCTCCTTCTTCCTGCATTCATCCAGTCTTTCATGTTTCTTGTCTGAAGAAAGTTCTTGGCACCAACATCAGTGGACAAACGATTTTACCCAAACTGGATAATGAAGGATCCATCCTTTTGGAGCCAGAGGCCATCCTCAATCGACGCACGCGTCAGCTTCACTCTCACTCTATCACAGAGGTCTTAATTCAGTGGCATGGCATGCAACCAGAGAATGCTACATGGGAACCACTCCTTCAGATTCAACAACAATTTCCACATCTAAAGCTTTGAGGACAAAGCTTTTTTTAAGGGGGAGGGGATGTTAGGAACCCATGTATTTACTTTGTTAGTATGTTGTTGTTGGATGCATATGCTTTGTAAGTCGTCCTGTAGTATTTGTTGATCAATAGTTTGTGTTATTGTTGTTGGCGCATATGCTTTGTAAGTCGCCCGTAGTATTGTTGATCCATAGTTTGTAACGGCCCATGGTTTTGACCCATAGTATTGGCGCCTAGAATTAGTATATAAGTGTGTGTTGAGACCTATGAAGGCACCGTGAAGTTAATTGTATTGAGCTTGCTCAAAGGAGGTTGCCCCCTCGAAGTGGCCTGTGATCAATATAAAAGTGATTATGAGTTCTGTCATTTCTGCTATTTCGCATATTCTTGTTAATTAATTGTTGCAGGTGCATCACAAACTTTCATGGGAGATTTAATGGAGTCTTTATTTCCAGGTGTAATATACATGACAACTCATGGTTTCTTCTAGTGCATCTCATTCCTCCAACCATTTCCAATTTTCTTTGCATATTCTTCATCCTTGAGGAGAGGTGCTTTTGGTGAGCTATTGTACTCTTTGGGGGAGCTTCTAATGCCCAATTTATTTTGTAATAATATGAATATAATCTTTTATTCACTTTTATAACTCTATCAGGTCAATATTCCAAGTGGATATATGTAAAATGGATCATTAATGAGCAAATAGTGACCATTTCCCCACTATATTGATGTATACCAATGAAATGTTAATGAATTCAAATGGAAGAGTGTTTCACTGATGTATTTATGATGAATAGACTTTTAATAATGAGTTTCACAAGTTTCATGTTCATTACTTAATATTTGGAGTCATCTTGCTCAGTTTTATATCATTTGGAGAGGATTTAATTCCATTTCCCCCAAGGTTGAAACTAGTAATTTTGTAGTTGTTTGGAGAGGGTTGTAATAGGATTAAAAAAATGAATAAAGATGCAAATGAGACCTTAACATTGTCCCTTATATGTAATATACCTCAATTCATAAATTTGAGAGGGTACTATACCTTATCTTAAGGTATAGTACCCTCTCAAATTTATCTTTCTTCATATTGAATGAGCTCTCTAGCCCATGCAGGTTTCCTCTTGTGAGATTTATCCTCACGGGGTGGATCCACAGGTTCTTGCGGAACTTAAAACTCACGAACAACTTCTGGAACTGCTTCAGTCATGGTAGTGTCTTGAAATCTAGTTTCCTTAGTTTCTTCATAAACCTCGATCGGTGCCTTCCTTGATTTGATGAATGTTGAGTTTTCATCAAATGTCACATCCCTACTGACATCAATCTTCTTGAACCCTGGAAAGTATATTCTGTAAGCCTTTGAGATTTCACTGTAACCCACAAAGATACCCTTCTTTCCTGAAGGATCTAGTTTGGTCCTCTTTTCCTTTGGGACATGAGTGAATACTGGACAACCAAATATTCTGAGATGGTTGACTTCAGGTTTCTTACCAGAAAAGACCTCTTCTGGTGTCTTGTTGTCCAATATCTTGTGGGGTGTTATGTTCTGCACATATACAACTGTTCTAGCTACTTCTGCCCATAGATACATAGGTAGATCCTGGTCATGGAGCATTGCTCTTGCTGCTTCCATGGTTGTTCTATTCTTCCTTTCTGCAACTCCATTCTGTTGTGGATTGTAAGGAGTAGTCAACAACCTCTTAATCCCTGAATCACTGCAAAGCTTCTTGAATTCTCCACCATTGTCGGATCTGAATGTTTTGATCTTCTTGTCAGTTTGATTCTCCATCAAGGTTTTGAATTCGTTAAACTTATCAAACACCTCATCTTTGTTCTTCAAGAAGTATACCCAAGTCTTCCTGGAGAAGTCATCAATAAATGAGACATAGTAAACATACCCACTTAGAGAACTGGATGACATAGGACCACATACATCTGAGTGGATGATTTCTAAGATGTCTTTTGCCTTGCTTTCACTGCTTGGGAAAGCCTTCTTAATGTTCTTACCTTTTGCACATCCTTTGCAAACACCTTCATGTTTGGTCTTGATTTCAGGAAGACCTTCTACAGCCTTGCTTGCAATTGGAAGTGCCCTATAGTGCATATGAGCAAGTCTTCTATGCCAAAGTTCACTTGGCTCCATGGATTCATGTACCATGGCATGTTCAAGTTGTCCCTTAAATTTATACAAACCTCCCTCTTGCTCTCCAATCACTACTGCATCATCTATGTTCTTTCCCTTTGGCCACATTAGGACTTGGCCATCCACAAATGAAACCCTCATACCTTTTGCATCCAATGCAGAGATGGAGAGTAAGTTCTTCTTGAGCCCAGGTACATAAAGAACTTCTTTCATCTTCAAAGATTTTCCAGAATCTAGGTTGTAGGAGGCTTCACCACTTCTTTTGATTGGGTATTGATAATCATCCCCAAGTTTCACCTTATGGGGTGATTCATATTCAGATAGATTCACAAAAGATTCCTTAAACCCAGTCATGTGTTTGGAAGCCCCACTATCAATCAACCAATCATTACAACCATGGGAGATGGTACCTGTGAGAGCAGAGATCGGAACATACTCGTCTTCACTTGATGAGTTATCATCACTTTCTTCCCTAGCCTTCTTCTTAGGTGGTTCATCATCCTCGAAAGCATGAGCATGAAACCTTCTTTTGCTTCCCTTCTTCTTGTTGTTGGAGTTGTTGTTGTCCTTCTTGTTCTTGGGACAATTTATGGCAATATGTCCTTTCTCATTATAGGTGAAGCATATTCTTCTTTCTTTGAAGTGATGTGAAGATTTCTTGGAGTGAGATGGCTCTCTCTTGGACTTCCCTTTCTTGGTGTGAGCTATGAGAGCTTGATCTTCATTCCCCATCTTTTCTTCTCGTGCCACAAGCCTTGCTTCTTCTTGTGAGCATTCTTCCCGTAGTCTACTGAAGGAAATCAACTTCTTTCTTGCACAGATTCCTTGAATGAAGGAGTCCCATGACCTAGGTAAGCCATTCAGAGTGGTCATGACAACTTCACAATTCTCTACCATTTCATCCACTGCTTCTAGTTGTTCCTTGATCTGGGAGACTCTTGAAAAATAAGATTGAATGGTTTCTCCATTCTGAAACTTTACTCCTTTCAATTGGTTCCACAGGGTCATCTTTCGATTTATGTTCTTCCCTTCAAATAGCTTGGTCAAAGAGTCAAACATCTCTTTGGGTGTCTTTAGAGAAGACACATGGGGTATGAGATGGTCTTTGAAAGAATCAGCAATGATTCTCTTTGCCTTGACCAAGTTCTTCTTATGCAATACTTTAGCCTCTTCATCCTCTGGGATAGGGATGTCTTCTTTTATATATGAGTCCAACTCATTCTCTTCCAGGATTAACCCAATCCTATACTTCCAAGCTCGGAAGTTATCAGCCCCTTCAAGCTTATCCTCAAGCTTGGTGTGGTGATACATTTTAAAGAGTACTTCAAATGGAAATATAAAAGATTTAGGTCTTACCACTTGAAATGATGAAAAATGGATCTCGTCCCGAATTAGGGTTTGTCAAAAAAACCCTAAAAATTCAAAATGTGAATTTCAAATTTCTGAGACAATAGAAAGATGCGCCTTGATGAACTTATTAGCCTGGTGCATTCAGAATTTGAGATCAGCAAAGTTTTACCCTTCAAATTTTCCTTTCTGTCCTCCCGGGTTCACAGGGAGAGCCTTGAATTAGGGTTTGAGTTTCCCAGAGATCTACCCAGCCAAAAATCTCAATCCAAAGCTCTAAACTTCGATTTTTGCAAGGAGCTTCTAGTTGTGTCTTCAGATTCCAGAATTTTTTTGGAAACCCTAATTTTTAGGGCCAAATCTGAAAATGCTCAGAATTGAATTCATATTGGACAGATAGATGCGCCTTGATGAGTAGAGTCAATCTACTATACTGTTTTTCCAAAATCTGTGGAGAGAAACTCAAGTTTCCGTTACTGCAAAATGTCTTCTTCTCAGGTTAGCTCTGATACCATGTTGAATTTTGAGCATTAATTCACGACACTCTAGGATCTTTACTGAGAGAATAACATATACAGTATATCAATGCATGACAATCACAATAAGTATGACAAGCATCACAAGAATCAAAAGCATAAGAGACAAGAGACACAGACTTTCCGTGGGGAAAACCCTAAGGTGAAAAACCCCACAACTTCCTCAGAGATAGAGAGAGCAATGGCTCAACCAAAGTACAACCAAAATACACTGAGATAGTCTCCTAGTAGCAGATGATCCTCCTTCTCACTAGTGCGCCACTTTCTGAGTGAGAGAGATGTACTTTTCCGAATGATCTAAAATAGAGATCACCTGATCTCTATTTATACTAATCTGTTTTCCCAATGACCTTATGGGGCTGACTTGTCTAGCTAGGTACATCCACATTATAATATATATTTCAGGGCCGACCCCGCACATGGTGGTCTAATAACCCATCGGCAAGTACACACACTTGCGACACTTGTCAATCCACATGACGACACTTCCTTATAGAGGAATAACACATCTCTTATAAGGGTACAATAAATATATATAAAATACTCAGATGAAATACATTCCGAAGTTACATATACATCAACACCATCAATTCGAATCCTTTCATAAGCTATTTTTTCATGTCTTCAAAGAATGGTTTCATGAATTTAGTAAATTCATTCTTATCATCAGAGAGTCCCTTCTCATCCTTAGTCATAGTTTCAACAAAATACTCTTTTTCTCCTACTTCTTCCTCTTCAACAACAACACCTTCAATTTCAGGTTCTAAGGGTGGTGGATTATTTGTTTGACTCCTTTTCTTCATGAATGGTTAACCAAATTAGGTTCCAAGACCATGCTCTAATACCACTTGTAAAGTCCCTTTTTTTTTATTAAAATAGTGAAATTTTCAACTTTTTCCCCTAGTTCGACCTTTGACTAGTTTTGAGGTCTAGATCTCCAAATTGCTCCAAATGCTCCCAAATATTCAGAGAATGTGTATTAATGATATTAGGACTTTATTATGATGTTCAGGGGTTATTTAGGACCATCAAAAGACTTCTACAAACCCCTTTAATATTCTAGCCAAGATAGGAGTTTTTACTAGCAATTTGGGGTTCAAATCCCTCAAATTTATCTCAGTGTATTTTGGTTGTACTAGGAGACTATCTCAGTGTATTTTGGTTGTACTTTGGTTGAGCCATTGCTCTCTCTATCTCTGAGAAAGTTGTGGGGTTTTTCACCTTAGGGTTTTCCCCACGGAAAGTCTGTGTCTCTTGTCTCTTATGCTTTTGATTCTTGTGATGCTTGTCATACTTATTGTGATTGTCATGCATTGATATACTGTATATGTTATTCTCTCAGTAAAGATCCTAGAGTGTTGTGAATTAATGCTCAAAATTCAACATGGTATCAGAGCTAACCTGAGAAGAAGACATTTTGCAGTAACGGAAACTTGAGTTTCTCTCCACAGATTTTGGAAAAACAGTATAGTAGATTGACTCTACTCATCAAGGCGCATCTATCTGTCCAATATGAATTCAATTCTGAGCATTTTCAGATTTGGCCCTAAAAATTAGGGTTTCCACAAAAATTCTGGAATCTGAAGACACAACTGGAAGCTCCTTGCAAAAATCGAAGTTTAGAGCTTTGGATTGAGATTTTTGGCTGGGTAGATCTCTGGGAAACTCAAACCCTAATTCAAGGCTCTCCCTGTGAACCCGGGAGGACAGAAAGGAAAATCTGAAGGGTAAAACTTTGCTGATCTCAAATTCTGAATGCACCAGGCTAATAAGTTCATCAAGGCGCATCTTTCTATCGTCTCAGAAATTTGAAATTCACATTTTGAATTTTTAGGGTTTTTTTGACAAACCCTAATTCGGGACGAGATCCATTTTTCAGCATTTCAAGTGGTAAGACCTAAATCTTTTATATTTCCATTTGAAGTACTCTTTAAAATGTATCACCACACCAAGCTTGAGGATAAGCTTGAAGGGGCTGATAACTTCCGAGCTTGGAAGTATAGGATTGGGTTAATCCTGGAAGAGAATGAGTTGGACTCATATATAAAAGAAGACATCCCTATCCCAGAGGATGAAGAGGCTAAAGTATTGCATAAGAAGAACTTGGTCAAGGAAAAGAGAATCATTGCTGATTCTTTCAAAGACCATCTCATACCCCATGTGTCTTCTCTAAAGACACCCAAAGAGATGTTTGACTCTTTGACCAAGCTATTTGAAGGGAAGAACATAAATCGAAAGATGACCCTGTGGAACCAATTGAAAGGAGTAAAGTTTCAGAATGGAGAAACCATTCAATCTTATTTTTCAAGAGTCTCCCAGATCAAGGAACAACTAGAAGCAGTGGATGAAATGGTAGAGAATTGTGAAGTTGTCATGACCACTCTGAATGGCTTACCTAGGTCATGGGACTCCTTCATTCAAGGAATCTGTGCAAGAAAGAAGTTGATTTCCTTCAGTAGACTACGGGAAGAATGCTCACAAGAAGAAGCAAGGCTTGTGGCACGAGAAGAAAAGATGGGGAATGAAGATCAAGCTCTCATAGCTCACACCAAGAAAGGGAAGTCCAAGAGAGAGCCATCTCACTCCAACAATAGCTCACATTCAAAAAAAAAGAAGGTAATGGGTGAGCATATTTTCTCAAGTACAGGACCCCATAATAGACCTAATGAATTTCAGAGCACACCAAGGACTACTGCACCTAAATTTCGTGTGCCCAAATAAGAACCTAACACCCAAATGGATATGAATACATTGATGACAGAATGGGAAAAATTGAGTGAAGATTGTAGGACTCTACCATTTGATCAATACTTTACTATTTCAAACAAACTCAAAAAGAAGGAAGATAACATGGCTCTATTCTAGAACAAAGAATTAAATTGTGCTATTGGTAAAATGCCACTTCCCACTTTTGATGGTTCCTCTCAAAGTTTTGCTAACACTTGGGTGCAAAAACTAGATGTGTATTTTCAGTTGAATCCAATGGTGGAAGGGGATGCCTTAAAAATGGCTATTTTGCATCTAGAAGGAGATGATAATGAATGGTGGTTTCATGGTCTGAAAACTTTGGGAAATGATCAGGTTACTACCTATGGAGAATTTGTTGATAGGGTATTAGATAGATTTGATCAAAAGGACCCATAATTACCTTTCAAAGAGCTAGCCCAATTGAAGCAAGTATATGATGGAATTTAAAAAATGATCAGTTCAGGTGGCTGATATATCTATGGTAAGATTAGTGTTGTTGTTCACTAAAGGTTTGGATGAACCCTTAAAAGGTTTAGTTAAGGCCCACAAACCCAATTCATTGAAGGATGCTATGAGTTTGACAAGGGATTTACAAAATGTACTACCTAGGACAAGGTTTCCTCCCAAGCACAACTTACCTCCCCAATTCAAATCTGAAAAGAAGCCATGGAAAGAAGATGAATGTGGCAAGGATAAGAAAGAGGAACTAAGTAGGGAAGAACTCGTAAGGAATAAATTGTGTTACTCATGCTTCCAACCATGCGCACAAGGACATAAGTGTGCTAAGGGAAAGGCCCACTTCATTGAAGTATTTTGTGATGACGAGTATGAAGGGGACATGGAGGAAGAAGGACATATTTCAGCCCAAGAAGAGGGATATACTACAGCAGAAGAAGGGAAACAAGAGGGAAATCATCCCTTACCTGATAAAGTAAGAATGGCAATACTTTCAGCAGTGCCTCGCTATCCACTATTCGATGCAAGGGTGTGGTACTAGGACAAAGGACCTCAGTTTTGGTAGATGGAGGAGCCACTCATAACTTCATTGATGCATACATGGTGGAGAGAAGGAGGATACCTACTAAACTATTTGATGGCTTCACAGCTGTCATTCCAAGTCACAACACAATGGAGTGCAAAACATGGTTCCAAAGCTGCAAATCACCATAGGTAACTATACTTTTTCTGATAGGTTTTATGTGGTTGAGGTTGCTGCTACTAATGTGGTTTTGGGAGTGCAATGGATGTACTCTATAGGGGATCATATAGTGAACTATCAAATTCCTGAAATGAAATTCCAATATTTGGAAGGAATACTAAGGGTTGTAAGAGGGGAGCACACCTATCCGAATCAGGTAGTTTCCTCCCACAACATGAAACACAAGAATTGAAAGGTTTTGGGAGACATTTCTCATGGAAGGCCACCTGATAGAGGGGGAACGAGTTTTCAGTATGATAAATTGATATTTCTTGAGGGCAAGTAATCTTAGGTGGGGAGGACTGTAATATCCCCATTCAAATAAATTCATAACAGGGAAATTCCATCAATCCTAGTAGTTCCCTAGGTTGGATGGAGACATGAGGATTTGCAAGAAGGGAGCTAATAAATGGTGTTTGGACATTAGAATAGAATAAATATTTAATAAAGGATATAAATATATAAATGTAAGAGAGAATCAAAGTGGCAATTGATCATGAAGACACATGGAGGATGTGGGACCCACACAAAGCTAGCTTCCTCATGCCACATGGAATTCTATTCTCACCCATTCGAATCCAAGGTGGAGTCTAATGGTATTGGGTAGTTGGAAGGTCAATATACTTGTCATGACTCATTGCAGGTCGAATTGGAGTGGAAGAGTAACTCCCATGGAAGAGGAAGAGGCATTTTGGAGCTAGTGGGACACTTGGACTAGATTCCCTAGCTCTATGACAACAATGATGAAGATGCTATGACACCTATGACACAAATAAGGCCTGAATGATGACATATGACATAAATGACATGTCAGGGATAAAAATACCCTCCAAGAGGGCGCTCAAGGGGGTTAGGGAAGCCAAAGAGACACCTATTTGAATTTGGTGGAAGAGGAGGCTAGAATTGGAGGGACACGTGGCACACACTGGAATCTCTTCCCAACTTGAGTTGGCATGAATCCCTTGGAAGGAATTCGACCCAAGGAGGACCTTAGAAGTTTATAAAATACAATAATAAAGAATAAGAATGGATTTTGATCATTTTGAGAATTTGCATTTGTGAAGAGAGCTAGTGGAATACTAGTCTACTTGCCTTAGCCAATTTCGAGGGTGAAAGATTCCCATCCTAGTTGGTGTGTGGAAATTCCATTTAGACATTTCATGGGATATTTATTGGAGTCTTTATTTGCAGGTGTAAGCTACAGTATAGACCATGGTTTTTTCTATTGCAGCTCATTCCTCCAAACATTTCCAGTTTTCTTTGCATATTCTTCATCCTTGAGGAGAGGCACTTTTCGTGAGCTATTGTACTCTTTGGGGGAGCTTCTAATGCCCCATTTATTTTGTAATAAGATGCATATAATCTGTTCTTCACTTTAATAACTCTACCAGGTCTAGATTCCAAGTGGATATATGTAAAATGGATCATTAATGAGAAAATAGTGACCATTTCCCCACTATATTGATGTATACCAATGAAATGTTGATGAATTAAAATGGAAGAGTGTTTCACTGATGTATTTATGATGAATGGACTATTATTAATGATTTTAACAAGTTTCAAGTTCAGTACTTAAGCTTTGGAGTCATCTTGTGTTAAATTTTGAGGATTAATTCACAATACTATTGGATCTTTACTAAGAGAATAACATATACAGTATATCAATGCATAACAATCTCAATAAGCATGACAAGCATCACAAGAATCAAAAGCATGAGAGACAAGAGACACAGAGTTTTCGTGGGGAAAACCCTAAGGTGAAAAACCCCACAACTTCCTCAGAGATAGAGAGAGAAATGGCTCAACCAAAGTACAACCAAAATACACTTGAGATAGTCTCCTAGAGCAGATGATCCTCCTCCTCACTAGTGCGCCACTTTCTGAGTGAGAGAAGTGTGTCTTTCCGAATGATCCAAATAGAGATCTCTCGATCTCTATTTATACTTAACCTATTTTCCCAGTTACACTATGGGGCCAACTTGTCTATCTATATACATCCATAATATAATATATATTTCATGCCCGACCCCACACATGGTGGTCTAATAACCCATCGGCAAGTACACACACTTGCGACACTTGTCAATCCACATGATGACACTTCCTTATAGAGGAATAACACATCTCCAATAAGGGTACAATAAATATATATGAAATACATAGATGAAATACATTTTGAGTTACATATACATCAACATCTTGCTCAATTTTATATCATTTGGAGAGGATTTAATGCAATTTCCCCCAAGGTCGAAACTAGTAATTTTGTAGCTGTTTGGAGAGGGTTGTAATAGGATTAAAAAATTGAATAAAGATGAACATGAGACTTTAAAAATTGTCCCTTATATGTCCTCTTTCTCTGTTCATAAATATGATAGGGTTTGAGAGCTTTTGGAGAGCCATATTCAACATTTTCCCTTGAGGGATTTGAACACCAAATTACTAGTAAAAACTCCTATCTTGGCCAGAATCTTAAAGTGGTTTGCAGAAGTCCTTTGATGGTACTAAATCATCCCTAAACATCATAATCAATTCCTAATATCATTCATACACCTTCTGTGAATATTTTGGAGCATTTGGAGCAATTTGGAGACCTAGACCTCAAAACTAGTCAAAGGTCGAACTAGGGAAAAAAGTTGAAAATTTCACTATTTTAATAAAAATAAAAAAGGGACATTACATATCACCTCAGTTCCAAATTCCACCCAAGAAACATGGGGATTGTGAAGCTTGAGATTGATGATGCGATAATAACATGTTTTAGGGTGTTTGGGGCATCATGACTAGGGGCTGGGGCTTCATTCATAGCCGCGTATTTGGGTGTGCAGGGGGGCATGAGGCTGATTTTAACCATTTCCATTTTGTTTCTACTTGTTTTTGTGTTCTCCTTTTTTGGATAGGCCATGGGTGGAGAAACCTGCAATCCTATTATCTTCACTACTTATTTTTAGGTGAGCATTTTCAGGAATTTTGACATGTTTCTTGTTTTGTTTATTGAATTTTATGGTTATCAAACGATTTTTGTAAGGCTGAAATTGTATTTTGTAGTTGGTTAGCCTACTGTTGTGGTGTGAATGTTTGTCTTTCATATTTATCTCATATTTAGTATTTTTTGTATATGTTTCCTGTTACTATATATGGTTTTATACTTTATAAAAAAATTCACCAAGACTTCCCAAGATTTTATAATTCAGTAAAAGAATCACCAAGAATTTACAAGGTTTTATAATTTAGTGAAAGATTCACCAATATTTTACAAGGTTTTATAACTTAGTGAAATATTTTCCAAGATTTTACAATATTATATAATTCAATAAGAGATTCACAAAAAAAAATATATACATAATATAACATTGTTAAAATAGCCTTCATATTTTCCTATATATCATGGGGATTCACCCCTTTATTATTTATAGAAATTTAGGGTGTGTTCTTAAAATTTCCCCTGTACAAAATTCATAAAAATACTTAATTCGATGATATTTTTAATTCAATTATATTATGTAAAAATATTTTTTTCAGCCTATATTAAGTTAATTAACGAAACATTAATTTTCAACATTTTCAATGACCATTACTCCAATCGATATTTTCACATTTATGATGACCTGAAAACCAACCATACTTTCAAATTCATTTTCTAACCAATATATCAACCTATATATGAAACCATACTTCAAATTGTTTACAAATTTAGGTTGAAATTATTTAATATGAAAAATGGTTGAATGGATGCTGAAATTTTGACCAAAATTAAAAACCCAATAACTTTCTTTACAAAGGTCTAATGCTTTGAAAACTTGTTAATTCATACAACTTGTTTTATATCATAATTTACAATGCAAATTGTGATGTTTTTGTCAACTAAATTAATAGTTACTGATTTAAATACCCATATGATTTTGAATAGTACAAATTTCTTTTACATAAGCATACGATCAATATCATTTCAACACATAAAAAATATAAACATAAACATTATGATCATACCATCATAAACTTAACCATAAGCATAAACATAAATGTACCATCATCATCATTTTCACGACATAAACATAAACATACCATCATTATCATTGTCACCATTTAACAATCACCATTTTAAACACATGATCAATCAATCACATGACATTAACAAATATCTTAATTTATAATTTTAAATATATATCATCATACCACCTAAAAAACATAAACATCATCATACCATAATAAAGATAAACATAAACATCATCATGATAATTTTCACCATCTAACATAAAACATAAAAATCATCGATATAGCATTATAAACATATAAACATAAGCACGAGTGTAACATCTTAAACATTACATTGCCATCATCTAACATAACACAAGCACATACACGCCATCAAGTACATATAAATAAACATCAACATAACCATTAACATCAACTTAAATATGAAAAATGCTGTATATATATATATATATATATATATAACATCAAACTGATGATACATGCCAAATAAATATCTCCAGTCCAATAACTGGTATGACATTTCTGTTCCACCTCCACCAAAGGCATCATGAATATCTCTCCCACCAGATCTAGAGGCATTGTCACCTCCACCAATAGAGACAGAGGCGGTATCACCACCTCTACCAATAGATATAGAGGCATCAAAACCTCCACCAATAGATCCAAAGGCATTGGTACCTCTATCAGGAAAAAACCCAGTTCAAAGAGAAGCATAGATAGGTCCATCAAGTTGAATCATACCCCCTTTGAGCATCATATCTACAATAGAGGCGACTGTAGTAGGAAATGGTGGATGGTTGAGTCGATCAGTAGGATCGATAGGTTGAACAAGCAGGAGTAGAGGAGATGATGAATTAGGATCGCCAAGTTGGTCGAGTAGGAGTAGAGGAGATGATGAAGGAGGAGGTGGAGGAGGAGGAGGTGGATGAGATGTCGATGAAGTTGATGGAGGAGGATGAGGTGGATGAGATGTCGACGAAGTTGATGGAGGAGGAGGTGGAGTAGTAGATGTCGAATATGACGGAGGAGGGGGTGGAGGTGGAGGAGGAGGAGGTGGATGAGATGTCGACGAAGTTGATGGAGGAGGAGTTGGAGTAGAAGATGTCAAATATGATGGAAGAGGGGGTGGAGGTGGAGGAGGAGGCTGATGGTTGTTCCTTGTAGAAGCTGATTGAATGCATGAACCAATAATATGTTGTATCAACAAACTCATCTCATAGGGAAGATTCCTCCATATATTTGCAAGGTGAGGCTATCGAATAATGTTGTGCACCCATACAGGATGAACCCCCTCATTTGCCAATAATGTGGCCAACCTATTTGCCACATCTTGGTGATACCTATCTTGGGGATTGAGTGGACGATGGCCAGGATGCCTACCTTCCAACTTTAGCCCGACCTGATCGGGATCCTCCATATCTTGATCCTCTTATGCGGGAGTCCATGCAGTTTAACCTCACCACCGAATGTGCCAATGTTTGCAAAAAATATAGTACACATGAATAATAATTAGACAATTTCATTAAACAATTTAATATTCAGAAGATATTTTTTTTGCATTAAGTATAAAGAGAATAAAATGATACTAGAATAATTTAAATATAACAGTAATATTACCTCTCTCATTTGGTGGCTCCTCTCGTGTGAATAAGATCTTAGGGAACCCTCTTTAGTCTAAGCACACATATGGATATGGCACAATGTCTAGCGGCACGGTCCTACTCACTTCCTAACATATCGACCACATCTAGCGTGATCTTAGATAGGAAGACAGGCTACCCCCTCTTGGGCATCGTCTTCCCCCATAGGTGCATATGCACCTATGTCATCGGCTTGTAAGGGAGACGCTGAAAGGAGGGCCTAATGGCAAAAAACCTCTCAAAAAATAGACAAAGAAGCTCTGAACAGAAAGGGAAGTTGGACCTCCCATCAATCACTACACGAAATATATCCAAAGCATAGTAAAAGTGTCACAAAAAATGGTATACCACCTAATGCATCCAGGTATCTTCACTAAGGAGTCAACATAATACAATAGAGGGAAGCTAATGCGCTTCCCATCACTAGTGGAGTGTGATAGCATCGTAAGCAAAAGAGAGAGGCACCTAAATTCCTCTCGACCAAAAGCACATATTCTAATCTGCCCATTGCTCACCTAAAAATTAGAGGGATGGGCGACCTCATCAATAATATATCTCAGAGAGTAAGCTAGCTGACTCTTTGTTGAAACACTAGCTGGGACCTTAGGGAACTAGGGAAAATCATCCCCTCTGTTAGCACTCAAATCGACCCTAAGGTTGTGGAAAGGTCTCTTTGAGGTAACACACAAAACCAAGATTTAGGAAAGAGAGCTGGCTTCTATCTTTCCAGAGAGGGATCTCTCAATGATTATTTAACAAGGCTAGATATATGAAATAAAGCTAAAATCAGATTATTGTTTGGTTGAAACAAAGCAAGCATTCCTTGGGCAATGGAGTCAAAACAAACAATTACATCAAATTACAGTGCTGCTGCATGGGACTTCATAACAGAGGCAAGATATCCATTCAATCACAGTCAAAATGCTTTGGTCTGATGGAGAAGAAGAAATAAAGAACAGTCCATTAACATGAGCATCTAAAAAGGATGAATTCAATGTTAACTTTAGAGGAAATAGTTTGTGAATATCTGAAATAATAGACAGAGCATATGAATATGAATTTTGTACTATTAAACACTCGTTTCAGACATGAAAGGAAAACATTATGGAAGTAATAAACAGGGTACACATTCACATGAGAAAGGGGAAAATAGATTGTAATGTAAACAACACATGAATCTTTGTAGAAAGACCAGCTTCGACTCTATAATTCTATTAAAAGTGAGTCTCACAATACAAAGAAGGCCCAACTCTTACGGATTCCAACCCCTTCTTCCTTCTATTACATGTGAATATATAGATATCTTCAGCCCTGAGGCTCGAATCACCTTAACATAAAGTTGTTACAACCGTGATGACACCTATACAGAGATGTCCATCACTCCTCATAATCAGTTACAACAAAATAAAAAATGCCTATCATCTAATCTATAGGACTCATAATCATCTAGGTTATTGAAACACTGAAACAACCCTAACAACTAATTTTGCTTGCCGCCACTTGTAGATGTCCTGCCCTTTTAGGAAGTAGACTACTGAAAAGTAGGCTTCAAAGCCCCACCTGCACATCCCAAATGGTGACAGATGTGTGAAATTGCAGAGAGGTTTTTGTAATTGGGGGTGTTCCTGACAAAAGCCATGTCTTCATTTTCTCCGATTCTCCTCCAGCTCATCGGAATCTTCCTTTGAAGTTGATGACTCAGACATGATTTCGAATTTCTGGAAAAATACCCTGTGAAGATTACTTCAATTCTCTCAAACCATGATACCTATGTAAAACTTGAGAGAGGTTATTGTAGATAAGCATTTTCTGAAGAAAAATATTTCTCAGTTTCTCAAAATTCATCTCGGTTTGGCAGAAACCGCTGCTTTAAATTAATGACTAAAACAGTCGTTTTCACAAAATTTTCTGAACTGCATGAGCATGCAAACTTCGCCGATTTCAAATTTTGGTTCCTCCTTGCATGTTGAAATTATGAAGTTCATTTGGACTGTGGATCCGTTTTTCTCTCTGATCTAAGCCGTTGAAATGTGTAGTCCTTACCCCAACTTCGTAGATTTGAAAAGTTTAATTATTCGCGCATGTCTAATCTGCGAACTAGATGCTGACCGTAGATTGTTTTCTCCTCTAGATCCGATGATCGATCTTGTATGGAAGTTAACACCCTTGCACTATTAGTTTTTTAGAATTTAAAATCTGATCTAGGATCTTAACTGAGAGAATAACATGTGCAACATATCTACAGCATATCAAACATGGACACAATAAAGCAAGCACACTAGAGACACAGAGTTTCACCGGGGAAAACCAAGAAGGTGAAAAACCACGCAACTTCCTCAGAGATAGATAGAGCAATGATACAACCCAAGTACAAGAGATAGTCTTCTCCTAGCAGTAGCTTCTCCTCCTCCACAAGTGCGCCACTCTCCAATGAGAGTACGAGTGAGAAAGTGAATGATCAAATCGAGTGCCTCCCACACTCTATTTATACTTGACTTGACTTGCCTAATAACCTTTACTAGGTCAGCCTTAACTTAACCACATGACATAATTCTGACAGGGCCGAACCCCAATAGGGTGGTCTAATAACCCTTTGACCCACATGACTTATACAGGGCCGACCCCAACAAGGTGGTCTAATAACCCATCAAGTATAAGTTACGACACTTACAATATAAATGACGACACTTCTGTATAGAGGAATAATAACATCTCTATAGGAATACAATATACATATATGAAATACATTCCAAAGTTACAAATACATCAACACCCCCTATTAACTAGGAAGGCATTTCTCGACATAGATCTGTTAGCACAAGTCTTCTTCTCTGGATCATCGTCATTGATCATCGTCATCGTCATCATCATTGCTGCTGCTATCTCAATCAATATCTGATCTACTTGTCATAGGAAGTTCTATAGAGTCAGTCATTTTTCATACTGGATGTAGGCCCACCACCTGTAGGTCTTCATCATCACTGGCCATACTGTGGAATCCTCAGGACTGATTGCATGCACTAAGCCAAAACCTTGAAAGAGCATCCCAGGATTGATTACGAGCATACTACTCAACCTATCGGATCTCCCAGGATCTTTTACATGCAACTGCACAACCTGGCCATGGAGTATCATCCTGATACTCATGATCATACTGATCATCTCATCTTACCGAGCAAGCCATCAAGTAGGTACACCTTAGGACTGATTACACTGCCTCTGCAAAACCTACAAGATCTCCCAGGACCGATTACACAGCCTCTGCAAAACCTGCAAGAGCATCTCAGGACTAATCATATGCCTTTGCAAAACTTGTGTACCATACTGTCACATCATCGTCATCGCCCATGGAGCACAACCCAAATGCACACACACAACACTTACACTCACCAACATGGGAGGACTAACCTACTACCATCTGTGAAAGGCTCACAACACTTACATCAATGATCATGGGAGGACGAACCTACCACCATGTCGGAACGACTCTTCAATTACATCAACGACCATGGGAGGACGAACCTACCACCATGTCGGAAAAGCTCGACAATTACATCAACAATCATGGGAGGACGAACCTACCACCATGTCGGAAAATCCCACTCAGCCCTTAGAACTCACCATGGGAGGGCGAACCTACCACCATGTGAGAATTGCCCAGCCCTTACATCTGCACCATAGGAGGACGAACCTACCACTATGTGAGAATGGCCCAGCCCTTACATCTACACCATAGGAGGATGAACCTACCACTATGTGAGAATGGCTCGTGTGCATCTGTTTCTCTGGACTCATCACTTCCCCTTGGAAGGTATCTCGATTTGAAGTACACCAAGTCTCCCTTTGAAGTATTCAAACTTCACTCTGGCAAGCGGCTTGGTCAACACATCGACTATCTGCTCATCTGTGGCAACATACAGGAGCTTCACTGCTCCTCTCTGCACCATATCCCTGATAGAGTGATACTTGATCTCAATGTGCTTTGACTTGTCATGGAACACTGGGTTCTCCAACAACTTCACACAACTCTGGTTGTTGCAATATATAGAAGTAGCACTTAGTTGGAGATCAAACAAATCAGACAGTAGCTTCCTAAGCCATACTGCCTCACAATTGGTCAAACAAGCTGCGACATACTCTGCTTCGGCTGTACTCAGTGCCACACAAGAATGCTTCTTGCTAAACCAAGAGATCATACCGGATCCCATACTGAAGCAACACCCCAAAGCTCTTCCGATCAATGGCACTTCCTGCCCAATCCGAATCAACATAACCCTCCAGGTTAAACTTTTGATTCGCTTCATACTTGAGCCCATAGCCAACTGTACCCTTCAGGTACCTCAGAATATGCTTTGCAGCTATCAGGTGAACATGTCTTGGATCTGTCAAATACTTGCTCAAGGTGTACACCGCAAAACAAATATCTGGTCTCGTATTCATTAGGTACATCAAGGACCCAATCATCTGACGATAAATCATCACATGATCATCCTGATCATCATCACAACATCATCCTGATGCATATCATATGGAGCAACACCCTGAAGCTCATCATCCATGATCATCCTAATCATACACTGTGTCCTCCTGATGCATACAAAGTATCTACCTGATACATGTCATCATACACGATCCACCTGATCATACAATGTATCCACTTGATACATATACAAGTACATGATCCACCTGATCATACAATGTATCCACCTGATACATATACAAATACATGATCCAACTGATCATATCAAGCATCCAACATGATGCATATACAAATACATGATCCAACTAATCATATCCATCATCCAACATGATGCATATACAAAGCAGTAATTGGAGCATCGTCCTGATGCTCATCACACAATGCTTACATCCAAAGCCATGGGAAGGATCCTCCTCTCACCATGCTTGGAATGGCTCCTACAAATGTGTCCCATCACTTCTTCCTCGAAGTATCATGAATCTAAAGAACACCAAGCAAGAAAGCTGTCTTGACATCGATCTGGTGTATCTTCCATTTCATCACTTGCTTTGTATTTCTCTATGCTGCCTTCTGTAGCATGCTTGATCTTATAGATCCACTTGGAAGTCACAACAGACTTCCCTTCAGGTCTTGGGGCCACATCCCAAACATCATTTTTCATGATCGACGGATCATGGCATTCTTCTATTACTTCATCCTGGATCATGGGAACTTCAATATCTTCAATATCTTCAATAGATAGCTTTGTTACTAGAACAAATGTTGTAGGTGATGGTATACGATCTTTAATAAAAGACAAGTTAAATTGCATGATTAGAAAAATATCATAGTTTTCAGAACAAATATGGTGTGTTATATCTCTTCACATGGTGGGTGCGTGTACACTACGATCCCCTCCCCAATAGAAAAATTTTTTGGGTTGTTTTTTGCTTTTTTGTTGTTTCGGCCCATTGTATTCTTTCTAATTCCGGTAAAGGGATTAGGGTTTTATATGCTGTGAATACTATATATTATATTTCAAATGGTTAAGAAAACATATAATGAAAAGAGTTGTGCGGCTCTAAGTTTTGCTGGTTTTTTCTCGGTTAAGGGTTTCCAGGTGAAAATCTCTGTGTTATGCGTGTGCCATTGTGTATTTTCTGTTATTGGTTAAGAATCTGTATGATTTTTTACTGCACTGTTAAGGTTTAAAACTATCATTTGGTATCAGAGCATTATTGGGTTCAGAGGGACGCCTTTGTTTACAAGAGTTTGGCTCGATCTTGGATCTGTGATAAACCTGGTTTTAGTGGGAGAGTTGCAGCTGTGATTCTTTTGAAAGAATGGTGAGCACTTCTAGAATCGATATTGAGAAATTTAACGGTCAGAGCTTTGAGCTATGGAAGTTCAAGATGGAATATCTTCTGGTAGATAGAGAACAATGGATTGCAGTAGATCTGGGTACCATGCCCATTGGTATGGAAAAAGAAGAATGGGATAAGCTGGAAAGAAAAGAAAGGAGCACAATTCGACTTTGCCTCTCAGATTCGATGTTGGTGAACGTATTTGGAGAAGACATTGCAAAGAAACTGTGGGATAAGTTGGGAAATTTGTATCAGTCAGAGTCCCTGGTAAATAATTTATTTCTTCGAAAGAAACTGTACCTTCTGAGGATGAATGAAGGAGACTCTGTGTCAGAGCATCTAAATGCCTTCAATACTCTGGTAAGTCAGTTGACATCTGTTGGTATTACGATTACTGATGATGAAAAATGTATTAGCTTGTTGTGATCTCTACCAGATTCATGGGATAGTCTGGCTATAGCTGTTGGGAGTAACGCAACCAACCTAATCTTTGATGATGTGGTTGCATCCCTTCTATCGGAGGAAATGAGGCAGAAATCCATGGACAATTCAACCAAGGATGCCTTGTTTGTGAGAGGTCGCCCTGGAGATAGATCTAAAAATAAGTCTTCAGGTGGCAGATCTAAATCTAGAGGGAGATCTAAATCTCCAGGACCTTCTGTACGAAAATGATGGAAGTGTGGTAAAGCTGGGCATTAGAAGAAGGATTGTAAATCCAAAAATATTGATAAAAGCAGAGGATCTAATGATGCTCCATCTACATATGGCAAAGAATATACAGAGGAAGGAGGAGATGTATACTTGAAATCTTCAAGTACACATGCAGAGCATGATTCATGGTTGATTGACTCAGGTGCATCTTTTCATATGACTCCTCACAGGGAGTGGTTTTATGAATATGAAAAGTATGATGGAGGTGATGTATTCCTGGAAGTTAACTCGGTGGCGAAAATCATAGGTCAAGGAAAGATCAAGCTACTGCTAAAAGATGGAAGGGTTAGAACTCTTCCCGGGGTTCTGCACATTCCAAAACTGGCTAGAAACCTCATATTTGTAAGTAAAATGTATGATGCAGGTGTGAAAACTATGTTTGAGAAGAACACATGCAAGATGGTTCGAGGATCGATGGTGCTGATGAGGGGAGTTCGGATTGGAACTCTATACAAGTTGTTGGGAAGCACTTTTAATAATGGATGTAACAGTACTATTGTTCATGATGGTAAAAATGAAGGAGACAGAGTCCTTACTATCTCTAGTGAGAAGACAATTCTATGGCATCAAAGGCTGGGACATATTGGAGAGAAGGGTCTAAGACTATTACAAGGTAAAATTATGGCTAAAGGCATGTTTGATTACACACTAGATTTTGATTTCTGTGAACATTGCTTATATGGTAAACATAATCCCGTTAGATTCTCATCTGGTGTTGTAAGAGCTAAAGGAATCTTAGAGTTAATACACAGTGATGTGTTTGGACCTGTGCCTGTTCCATCACTAGGTAAATCTGTGTATTATGTTTCATTCATAGATGATTTCTCAAGAAAAACATGGATTTATTTCCTGCATAAGAAATCTGAGGTTTTTAATAGATTCAAAGAATTTAAGGCGCTTGTAGAGAATCAAACTGAAAATAAAATAAAAGTGCTGAGAACAGATAACGGTGGAGAGTTCTGTGGAAATGAATTTGAGGAGTTCTGTAAGACGTGTGGAATAGCAAGGCAAAAGACTACTCCATACACACCTTAACATAATGGGGTTGCAGAAAGGATGAATAAGACGTTGATGGAAAAGGCAAGGAGTATGCTCAGTGGTGTAGGGCTAATACAACAATTATGGCCAGAAGCTGTTGACATTGCGTGTTACTTGGTAAATAGGACACCCACATCAACGTTGGTTGACAAGACACCTCATGAGGATTGGACTGGTAAGAAACCCTCTCTCTCGCATCTCAGAGTGTTTGGGTGTGATGCTTTTGTGCATGTTCCAAAGGAAAAAAGGAGAAAGTTGGATAATAAAGCAGAAAAATATATCTTCATTGGCTACAAGGATGGAGTGAAAGGTTACAAGTTGTGGAACCTAGTAAAAAGGCAAGTAGTTTACAGTTGAGATGTGATCTTCAGAGAAGTTGAAAACACTTCTAGGATTGAAGATGCACCAAAGGAAAAGGATCCAGAGAAACTACAGTTTGATATTAAGGATGAAAGAGGTGGTTCATTTGAGGAACCAGATTCGTCTGAATCAAATGAAGAGGCAGATTCGTCTGAATCAGATGACGAGGTGGAAGCACAGACTCTGGTCTTGAGGAGATCTGACTAAGTAAGAAGGCAAGCTGAAAGGTATAGTCCACCTGATTTTCGCTCTAATTTTGTGTTATCTATTACTGATGATGATCCTAGAACTGCTAGAGAGGCAATGGATTCAGAAGATAGTTAAATATGGAAGAAGGCCATGATGGAAGAAGTGGATGCCTTGGACAAAAATGAGGCATGGGATCTGGTTGAGTTTCTAGAAGGAAGAAAAACTGTTGGAAGCAAATGGATATTCAAGAAGAAGTTAAATGCAACAGGTAAAGTGGAGAAGTACAAGGCTCGACTAGTAGCGAAAGGTTATTCCCAAATCAAGGGCATCGATTTTGGTGAGATTTTCTCACATGTTGCAAAATTGACTTCTATTAGATTTCTTTTATCTATTTCTACAGCTTTTGATCTTGAAGTAGAGCAGATGGATGTGAAGACAGCATTCCTACATGGAGAACTTAATGAAGAAATCTATATGAAGCAACTAGAACGGTTTGTGGTGAAAAGTAAAAAGGAGCTTGTCTATAAGCTGAAAAAGTCCCTCTATGGACTGAAACAATCTCCAAGAATCTAGTATTAAAAGTTTGATACTTATATACTGGGACTTGGCTTCTTAAGAAGCAAAGCTGATCACTATGTTTATTTCAAACTAATTGGTGATCATTTTATCTATGTGATATTGTATGTTGATGATATGTTGCTAATTGGAAACAACAAGGAAATCATCAAGGATGTCAAAAATAAGTTGTCATCTGAATTTGACATGAAATATCTTGGTGCTACAAATTTTATTTTGGGCATGGAAATAAAAAGAGATCAAGAAAACAGGAAACTCTAGTTGAATCAGAGGAAATATGTTGAGACAATATAGAAGAGGTTTAATATGCAGGAAAGCAAACCAGTGAAGGTTCCCATTCCCGTAGGTGTAAATTTATCTGGAGAATAGTGTCCCACGACACAAGAAGAGGTAGAGGACATGTCTCATGTTCCCTATGCTAGTGCTGTTGGCAGTTTGATGTATGCTATGGTCTGTACTAGACTAGATATAGCTCATGCAGTGGGAGTTTTGAGCAGATATATGTCAAAACTAGGAAAGGAACATTGGACTGCAGTAAAGAGGGTCTTCAGGTATTTGCGTGGCACTATAGATTCTGCAATCTGCTACCAAGGAAGACCCGGACTAAACAGAGAGATAGATATACAAGGATTTGCTAATGCTGACTGGGATAGAGATATTGATCACAGAAGATATACAAGTGGCTATGTTTATAAACTATTTGGAGGAGCAATCAGTTGGATGAGTAGAAGACAAGCTGTAGTTGCACTCTCAACTACAGAAGCTGAATACATGGCAGCTACCCATGCAAGTAAAGAAGCTGTATGGTTCCAAAGGTTGTGTTCAGGTATCGGTTTTGTTCAGAATGCAGTGAAGATAGGATGTGATAGCTCAAGTGCAATCTTTCTGGAAAAGAACCCTTCTTTTCACTCAAAGACAAAGCACATTGATGTGCAGTACCTTTTTGTCAGAGACATGGTTGAACAAAACAGAGTATTGCTGGAGAAGGTTGATACTTTGGAAAATGTTGCAGACTCTTTGACAAAGTCTGTGAGTACTCAGAAGTTCTCTTGGTGTAAAGAGAACATGGGCATTGTTGCCCTGGACTGTTGAAGTCATAAATTTCTCTTGTATGTGAAGAGAACAACAAGTGGGAGAATGTTGGGTGTGTTATATCTCTTCACATGGTGGGTGCGTGTACACCATGATCCCCTCCCCAGTAGAAAATATTTTTGGGTTGTTTTTTGCTTTTTTGCTGTTTCGGCCCATTGTATTCTTTCTAATCCCGATAAAGGGATTAGGGTTTTAGATACTGCGAATACTATATATTGTATTGTAAATGGTTAAGAAAACATATAATGGAAAGAGTTGTGCAGCTCTAAGTTTTGTTGGTTTTTTCCTGGTTAAGGGTTTCCAGGTGAAAATCTCTGTGTTATGCGTGTGCCATTGTGTATTTTCTGTTATTGGTTAAGAATCTGTATGAGTTTTTACTGCACTGTTAAGGTTTAAAACTATCATTTGGTATCAAAGCATTATTGGGTTTAGAGGGATGTCTTTGTTTCCAAGGGTTTGGCTCGATCTTGGATCTATGATAAACCTAGTTTCAGTGGGAGCATTGCAGCTGTGATTCTTTTGAAAGAATGGTGAGCACTTCTAGAATCGAGATTGATAAATTTAATGGTCAGAGCTTTGAGCTATGGAAGCTTAAGATGGAAGATCTTTTGGTAGATAGAGAAAAATGGATTACAGTAGATCCAGGTACCATGCCCATTGGTATGGCAAAAGAAGAATGGGATAAGCTCGAAAGAAAAGCAAGGAGCATGATTCGACTTTGCCTCTCAGATTTGGTGTTGGTGAATGTATCTGGAGAAGACAATGCAAAGAAACTGTGGGATAAGCTGGGAAATTTGTATCAGTCAAAGTCCCTGGTAAATAAGTCATTTCTTCGAAAGAAACTGTACCTTCTAAGGATGGATGAAGGAGACTCTGTGTCAGATCATCTAAATGCCTTCAATACACTGGTAAGTCAGTTGACATCTGTTGGTATTACGATTACTGATGATGACAATTGTATTAGCTTGTTGTGCTCTCTACCAGATTCATGGGATAGTCTGGTTATAGCTGTTGGGAGTAATGAAACCAACCTAATCTTTGATGATGTGGTTGCATCCCTACTATCGGAGGAAATGAGGCAAAAATCCATGGATAGTTCAACCAAGGATGCCTTGTTTGTGAGAGGTCACCTCAGAGACAGATCTAAAAATAAGTCTTCAGGTGGCAGATCTAAATATAGAGGGATATCTAATCTCCAGGACCTTCTGTACGAAAATGTTGGAAGTGCGGTAAAGCTGGGCATTAGAAGAAGGATTGTAAATCCAAAAATATTGATAAAAGCAGAGGATCTAATGATGCTCCATCTCCAGATGGGAAAGAATCTACAGAGGAAGGAGGGGATGTGTACTTGGCATCTTCAAGTACACATGCAAAGCATGATTCGTGGTTGATTGACTCAGGTGCATCTTTTCATATGACTCCTCACAGGGAGTGGTTTTCTGAATATGAAAAGTATGATGGAGGTGATGTATTCCTGGGAGATAACTCGGTGGCGAAAATCATAGGTCAAGGAAAGATCAAGCTACTGCTCAAAGATAAAAGGATTAGAACTCTTCTCGGGGTTCTACACATTCCAAAACTGGCTAGAAACCTCATATCTGTAAGTAAAATGGATGATGCAGGTGTGAAAACTATGTTTGAGAAGAACACATGCAAGATGGTTCAAGGATCAATGGTGCTAATGAGGGGAGTTCGGATTGGAACTCTATACAAGTTGTTGGGAAGCACTTTTAATAATGGATGTAACAGTACTATTGTTTCTGAGGGTAAAAATGAAGGAGACAGAGTCCTTACTATCTCTAGTGAGAAGACAATGCTATGGAATCGAAGGCTAGGACATATTGGAGAGAAGGGTCTTCGACTATTACAAGGTAAAAGTATGGCTGAAGGCATGTATGATTGCACACTAGATTTTGATTTCTGTGAACATTGCTTATATGGTAAACAAAATCGGGTAAGATTCTCATCTGGTGTTGTAAGAGCTAAAGGAATCTTAGAGTTAATACACAGTGATGTGTTTGGACCTGTGCCTGTTCCATCACTCGTTAAATCTGTGTATTATGTTTCATTCATAGATGATTTCTCAAGAAAAACATGGATTTATTTCCTGCGTAAGAAATATGAGGTTTTTAATAGATTCAAAGAATTTAAGGCTCTTGTAGAGAATCAAACTGAAAAGAAAATAAAAGTGTTGAGAACAGATAACGGTGGAGAATTCTGTGGAAATGAATTTGAGGAGTTCTGTAAGATGTGTGGAATAGCAAGGCAAAAGACTACTCCATACACACCTCAATAGAATGGGGTTGCAGAAAGGATGAACATGACGTTGATGGAAAAGCCAAGGAGTATGCTTAGTGGTGCAGGGATAACCCAACAATTCTGGGTAGAAGTTGTTGACAC
Source organism: Larix kaempferi (assembly GCA_027924585.1). Lineage (NCBI taxonomy): Eukaryota > Viridiplantae > Streptophyta > Pinopsida > Pinales > Pinaceae > Larix > Larix kaempferi. The sequence continues at coordinate 27,921,854 of BSBM01000904.1, read as the reverse complement.
TGTGTGTTACTTGGTAAATAGGACACCCACATCATCGTTGGTTGACAAGACACCTCATGAGGCTTGGATTGGTAAGAAACCCTCTCTCTCGCATCTTAGAGTGTTTGGGTGTGATGCTTTTGTGCATGTTCCAAAGGAAAAAAGGAGCAAGTTGGATAATAAAGCATAAAAATGTATCTTCATTGGCTACAAGGATGGAGTGAAAGGTTACAAGCTGTGGAACCTAGTAAAAAGGCAAGTAGTTTACAGTCAAGATGTGATCTTCAGAGAAGTTGAAAACACTTCCAGGATTGAAGATGCACCAAAGGAAAAGGATCCAGAGAAACTACAGTTTGATATTAAGGATGAAAGAGGTGGTTCATTTGAGGAACCATATTTGTCTGAATTAGATGAAGAGGCAGATTCATTTGAATCAGATGAAGAGGTGGAACCACAGACTCCGGTCTTGAGGAGATCTGGCCGAGTAAGAAGGAAAGCTAAAAGGTATAGTCCACCTGATTTTCACTCTAATTTTGTGTTATCTATTACTGATGATGATCCTAGAACTGCTAGAGAGGCAATGGATTCAGAAGATAGTAAACTATGGAAGAAGGCCATGATGGAAGAAACAGATGCCTTGGACAAAAATAAGGCATGGGATCTGGTTGAGTTGCCAGAAGGAAGAAAACCTGTTGGAAGCAAATGGGTATTCAAGAAGAAGTTAAATGCAACAGGTAAAGTGGAGAAGTACAAGGCTCAACTAGTAGCGAAAGGTTATTCCCAAATCGAGGGCATTGATTTTGGTGATATTTTCTCACATGTTGCAAAATTGACTTCTATTAGATTTCTTTTATCTATTTCTGCAGCTTTTGATCTTGAAGTAGAGAAGATGGATGTGAAGATGACATTCCTACATGGAGAACCTAATGAAGAAATCTATATGAAGCAACCAGAACGGTTTGTGGTGAAAGGTAAAAAGGAGCTTGTTTGTAAGCTGAAAAAGTCCCTCTATGGACTGAAACAATCTCCAAGAATGTGGTATCAAAAGTTTGATACTTATATACTGGGACCTGGCTTCTCAAGAAGCAAAGCTGATCACTTTGTTTATTTCAAACTAATTGGTCATTTTATTTATGTGATATTGTATGTTGATGATATGTTGCTAATTGGAAACAACAAGGAAATCATCAAGGATGTCAAAAATAAGTTGTCATCTGAATTTGACATGAAAGATCTTGGTGCTGCAAATTTTATTTTGGGCATGGAAATAAAAAGAGATAGAGAAAACAAGAAACTCTGGTTGAATCAGAGGAAATATGTTGAGACAATATTGAAGAGGTTTAATATGCAGGAAAGCAAACCAGTGAAGGTGCCCATTCCTGTAGGTGTAAAGTTATCTGCAGAATAGTGTCCCACGACACAAGAAGAGATAGAGGACATGTCTCATGTTCCCTATGCTAGTGCTGTTGTAAGTGTGATGTATGCTATGGTTTGTACTAGACAAGATATAGCTCATGCAGTGGGAGTTTTGAGCAGATATATGTCAAAACCAGGAAAGGAACATTAGACTGCAGTAAAGAGGGTCTTCAGGTATTTGCGTGGCACTACAGATTCTACAATCTGCTACCAAGGAAGACCTGGACTAAACAGAGAGATAGATATACAAGGATTTGCTGATGCTGACTGGGCTGGAGATATTAATCACAAAAGATCTACAAGTGGCTAGGTTTTTAATCTATTTGGAGGAGCAATCAGTTGTATGAGTAGAAGACAAGCTGTAGTTGCACTCTCAACTATAGAAGCTAAATACATGGCAGCTACCCATGCAAGTAAAAAGCTGTATGGTTGCAAAGGTTGTGTTCAGGTATTGGTTTTGTTCAGAATGCAGTGAAGATAGGTTGTGATAGCTCAAGTGCAATCTTTCTGGAAAAGAACCCTGCTTATCACTCGAATAAAAAGCACATTGATGTGCAGTACCATTTCGTCAGAGACATGGTTGAACAAAATAGAGTATTGCTGGAGAAGGTTGATACTTTGGAAAATGTTGCAGACTCTTTGACAAAGTCTGTGAGTACTCAGAAGTTCTCTTGGTGTAAAGAGAACATGGGCATTGTTGCCCTGGACTGTTGAAGTCATAAATTTCTCCTGTATGTGAAGAGAACAACAAGTGGGAGAATGTTGGGTGTGTTATATCTCTTCACATGGTGGGTGCATGTACTCCATGATCCCCTCCCCAGTAGAAAATTTTTTTGGGTTATTTTTTGTTGTTTCGGCCCATTGTATTCTTTCTAATCCCGGTAAAGGGATTAGGGTTTTAGATGCTGTGAATACTATATATTGTATTGTAAATGGTTAAGAAAAAATATAATGAAAAGAGTTGTGCGGCTCTAAGTTTTGCTGGTTTTTTCCCGGTTAAGGGTTTCTAGGTGAAAATCTCTCTGTTATGCGTGTGCCATTGTGTATTTTCTGTTATTGGTTAAGAATTTATATGAGTTTTTACTGCACTGTCAAGGTTCAAAACTATCAAATATGTCATACAGTCATGCAATTATTTTAGCCAATGCTTCAATACAACATTTATCCATATCCCGTAACTTTCTAGATGCCTTCCAATCTCTTCCAGAACATTGTTAAGAGTGTGCACAACTCCCAACATGTCAGCAAAGATGTTTCATTCTAGATAAGTAGCAATGGAATGTTGTACAGTGCCATAGGAATGACGACACTTTTGTATAGAGGAATGTTGTACAGTGTAAAGATGTTTCATTCATTAGGACACTTACAATATAAATGACGACACTTTTGTATAGAGGAATAATAACATCTCTATAGGAATACAATATACATCTATGAAATAAATTCCGAAGTTACAAATACATCAACATGCACCACATCAAAAAACCATTTAGACCCAGCTTTTATCTTTACGAAAATTGTTTGCCGCCATTGTCAAGAACCTCTATTTTGCTGCAAACTCTAAATCAAATGTAGTTTTTTTAGCGCCAACCAATGAACATGGGACATAACTGGTTGTTCCATAACCTGAAAATCGAACTGCTTGGCAAGGGAGATTGTCCACCATAAAAACTCTTCTTGTATTCATACATCTGCATCATCATAAGCTTGAACTAACAAAGGAAACACATATATTATCAAATGCTCTTGACTGGCCCCTTTGACAATGAGACCAATGTGTTTAACTCAGACAATTGTTGGCATTTTTATTTTTCCTCGAGGATTTATCCCACATGCAAAGGAAAACAAGTCGTTTTGCCATTTATATCACTAAACCTTTTAATGTTTTGCAAGGAACAAATAAAGTAATACTCCTTGTGTGATCTCGGTGCTTAGACTTCGATAGTGGGAACTGGGCTTGCATATTGTTGCTCGACTTGTGTGCCATGGCTGCAAGTCACGAGGAGCTGGAGCTAAGCCTTCAGGCTAATCTTTTGATAAAAATTTAAAATGAAATAAACCAGAAAATTTTTAAAGGCTTAGAAATCAAGTTTGGCTCAAATGCTAGAAATTGATTACAAATCAATCTTATTCCCCCAAAGCCACCTCTTTTTTCCCTTTGCCATAAATCAAATATTCATTCATAGTTGCAATTTTTGCCAAAAATTATACAGTGCTAACACCCTCTCCCAGATAGCCTAGTGATGAAATATATGTCCTTCTAAGTGGGTTGGAACCATTGACTGGGACCAACATGAAATGCCTTCCTCTGATGATCCCAACGTCAAATGAACTAACACAACAATGAAGAGTTTCACTTGAGGGTTGTAGCCTCCTGATAGAACTTCAGGAGGCCGACAGCTGTCAAGAGCTATCTAGTCTGACCATTAATGGGGCGAAGATACAAATCTCTCTCCCTCTCCCTAGTCTCCCATTCTCTAACCATGTTGAACTGATCCAGCTGTGCATGCTCTTGCTGAACAACTTATCGCCTATCATGTCACTATTTCACATATAACATGCATTAGTGTCATAAGTAGATATATAAAAAACATGTAATATTTTATTCAATTAAAATCTTATTTAATAACATCAATAATATATTTTTCTCTCAAAACAATATTTGTTTAGAAGTGGCACACCTCAATAACATAGGTGCATTGCTTCCAGTTCTTTTATACACAAACAACACCTTTCATGGTGCGTTTATATATAAACTACACCATTTTATGCTGCGTTGAAATATGTCTCGTACACCATTATTATGATTCTATATATTTAAAATTTATTTCAACAATGTTCCAATGGCTATATGCAATGAGATATTTTCTAAAATTTGGTTGACGGTGCACCTAAATCAAGTGAGTGCACTGGGCACTAGTGCACTCACGTACACTAGAAGCACCATTAAATCATATTTTTGTACGCTTTATTAATAATGCTCCTTAGGCACGTCAGTGCACAGGACATGGTGGGATTAATTGGTTTGAATGCACCACTGTTTATTAAATTAATGTTTCTATGGAAATCAATTCACGGTGCTCCTTGGGCATGTTAGAGCACCATGCACGTGTACAATGACGTGCCAGTGAAGCACCGTTAAATTATGATTTTTTCAAGGTTTAAAACTAGTGCACCAAAAACCAATGCAATGACATGCACTAATACTACCATATAATTTAATGTTTTCATCTACAATTTTTTGTTACCCAGTACGTTCAATACACATAAATGCACCGTACAACTGGTTCTCTTTAGTGTCAAATGCACCGATAAGGAGTTCAATGTTTTAAAATATATTTTCACGATGTAGCGAGGTGTTCGATCCGTTCGTCTTGCACCACGAACAGTGCGCCCTGTAATATTTTATAGGGTGCAGTGTCAGGATGTGCAATCCAAAAGGCTCAAAAAAACTGCGCAAATATATATATATATATATATATATATATATATATATATATATATATATATATATATAGGACAATTTGAAGGTCAATTTTAAAAAATAATCCGCTAAAAATTTAAATTATGAAGTAAGAATCGATTTACCTATTGAACGACCCATCGAGGAGGCATATTGGCGATGTATGGAAAATTTGAAGTTTTGCCCACCATTTGAAAAAATTCAAACTAGAGTTAGCAACCAATTGGAGTGAGGAATTTGTCCACGTGCACCACATATGTAAGGGCGTCTAGGTGGGTGTGGAACGAAACTTGTGTAGGTGAGATCAATCGCATTGAAGAGGGTAAAAATGTGTTTGTGGAATGTTAATTTTTTTATTAAACCCTGTTTCAGTGCGACCGACAGTCAAGCACACCGATGCGAGCAAGTTTTAAAATAAAATAATAAAAATAAAATTATTTTTAAAAAAAATTGTGGGTGCGTTTATTTGTTGTTCATGCACCAAGTCGTTTATTATCATCGAACGCACTTGTATGAGGTTTTAAAAAATTGCATAGCAAAAAAATTATAGATTTTTAGTTTTAATAAAAAATTAAGAGGAGTGTTAGAGTCTATGTCACGCACCGGGTCGTTTATATACGAACGCACCATTATGAGGCTTTTAGTAAAATTTTGTGATATTTTTTGAATAAAATAGTCAATGTAATATTTTTAATAAAATTTATATCGGTGCGATCGTTATGATTAGATGCACCAGGCTGTTTAATGTTAACGACCACACTGAGATGAGGTCTTTACCTATAAAAATTACTGTGTTTTTTTAATAAAATATATATATATTTTTAATTTTTTTTAATAAAAGATTATGTGGTGCATTTGTTTCTACTACACGCATCGGGGCGTTTAGTGTTTAGTAATGCACCACGTATATGCTTCTAAACAAAATTTCAGGAATATTTTAATAAAATAATATATATATAATCTTTTTATACTAAAATATAGTATGGGGCATTTATGTTTACGTAACACACGAGTTTATATAATTTTTAGTTTTGTTGCACTTGATGATTTTTTGGACATGGTTCAACATGGTATATGGAGGCCCGATGCTTCTCTATATGTAAAGCACTGGTGTATTCTCATTAAAATATGTGCATTAGAAAAAAAATCTCCAGTAAAACCTCCTACCGCTCACCTCTTCTAGTGACCTCCACCATAAACGGATATTTGGACTCTTTTGAGTGGAGCATCCCTTATAAATTCTACTAAATGGAATTTTCCATGTAGTGGGATCGAATAATTCTTGATTGTTCCTTCATTCAACCTCCATTCATGTAAATGATTCTTTTGACTCAGTACTCCTTCCCACAAGGTTGGCTTACAGAATTGAGAGACCAATGTTCAATAGTCGACTACTCAATAAAGCCATAGTTTTCACCCCTGGGGTTTCTCCATTATAAATCCCTGACATGCATTTTCATGTTTGTTCGCTTCCACCATAACAAAGCTTCACACACTCAGTCTACTCTATAGTCCTCCTGTTGAGTCCCTGATCAACACAAATCATTGATAATTTGAACGTTGAGCATGATAGATGGCTTGATGTTGTTGTTGATGTGGTAAGATAAATATTGAATGTCAGCATAGCATGGAGAGGTCACATACCAAATGATAATGTCCTGGAAATAACTAATGGAAAAGGTGATTTGGCATTAGGTAGTGATATGAGATTGGTGATATCGTGTTTCACCCAACATAGGTTATGGGGAGAATGATGGGGAGTCTTAGTTAGCTTAAGATGTTTCACCAGATATTGTGATATGTAATATCCCATTATACTACCTTGAGAATAAAATGTTATTTTGAATTAGTTTGTTAATTGATTTAAATAAAACATTTAATGACATTGGAAATGATGCACCATGAGACATTATTATAATGACAATGTAACTGTAAATATTTTTCAAACATATTTTAGTAAAAAGGAATCCAAGGATGACAGGGTAGGGTAGACATAAGGGAAACAATTATACCCCAAGTGAGGAAGGTAGTGTAGGTTCTAGAAGTCCAAGTTTCAACCAGTTGAACCCTATTTCCATAAATGAATAAGTGGTCGAAACCACTTTCCTACAATATAATCATTATCCAAAAATTTAGCTACATGGTGTTCTCCTATAATTTACAAACAAGACGAAATCCAATTATAACTCTTTTTCTATCCATATTGAAAGAGGGTTTCAAAGGAGTGATGTGGGGGAAAATTATTGGGTTAACAATTTTAACTATGAGATGTTGGAAAGGAAAAGTGGATTGTTAACAATTGTTAAGTTAGTGAATAGTGGTGACTATGAGGAAGAAACATGAAACCAAATAGGAAGATGAACCTTTCTATTTTGTAAACCATCGATGTCATTTATGTAGTAGAGTTGCTACAAGGCCTGCCCAAGTTCAATCTTATTGATATTGATATAGGACTCTCTCTGATCATATTGAAGAGCACTAGGAAGTGTTGTATGAGGCATGGACTAAGTGGCTATCTATTTTAGTCTTATATATTGGTAAATGTTGATATATTGATAGACATAAAAAAGGGTTTTAAACTCTCTATGCACATTTTTATGAGTACTAGATATGTTAGGTGTGTAAAAGACTGAGAGTATTATCCAGTTTTCATAGAGCTGAAGTGATTGAGTTCTTTTGGGTAACTCTACATGAGAGAAGCTAAGGAACCTTTATTCCTCATTCACCCTAGTGGTATCATGGTTTGGATTGGGAATGGCTTATGAGAGAGAGAGATAAAGTGTCTTTAGATAGCCTATGGTTAAGTGGTTCGTGGACATGCCCAAACCATTTTCTTAGAGCCTAATTCTATAAACATATAAGTCTACTCTACTCTTTATTGTTATTTCTTGTTGGGAATTTTACATTAGATTATTGAATTTATTGTATTGATATAATTCTGTAAGAAATATATGTTGTCATATGCACGTGAAATGGAAAATATACAAAGAAATTACTGGTTAAATTATGTAAACAAATTCATATGTATGTAGGTGTGTGCTATTGCATAGAAATCAAATACAAAATTCTTCAAAACTATTAATCCAAAATCTTAGTAAAAATACTATCACGTATATATATTTCCAAGGGCTATGCTTCATTTTTATTTTCATTTAACACAAAAATATGACCAAATCTTATAATACATATATCCTAGAGTATATTCTTTATAATATGGAACATAACAAGTATTTTTACATGCTTTCATTCTATTTGAATCGAAATAGTACAAAAATATTGTGTTTATGTTTTAGTTTACGTATGCCATAGATCCAAATTTTAAATAAGATACTATATCTATGTAGCATTCCTTACTTTTGGAACATGATAAAATCTTCTTAAGTATAGTTAACTAGTTGTAATATTCCAATTTTGACCCCATTGCATTAAAATGTAAATGATGTAATATCGTTATAAAATCGTTGTGAAGAACTCAAGGCTAAGGCCCCACCATTGATTTAGTGTTAAAATTGATGCATAAGGTTGTGTGCTAGCCAGACACAATAGAAACCGTAAATATAATGTAAATATGCATTTTAATAAAAATACCCACAACTAGCTATGCAATGCAACAAGAGTACGGGGGCATGCTTTTTATAAGGAATTGGGAGGGAAATATTCAAACCCTTGTAGCTAATAAATTCAAGCTAAGTGTCAATGAGAGAACCCATGAACCTTCAACTACCCATGTTGACTTTTGTACTCAATCATTTATTTCTCCCAAGAGTTGGTTGAATAGTTATTATTTGGAGAAATGGAGAGGTACGACTATCCAATTTCGGGTATGGGAAAGCCCCCATTTTTTGGAAAATCGTGTTTTTATTCTTGGGAAAGAAATGAGCCACGGAATTGCTCCCAAGACATTCTTCATGCATGCGTTTTCTCTCTCTCATGAGTGGAGATCTTGCTGGGTGTTTTTCTCCATGAAATTTATGTGTTTTCCTTGATTTCTAGTTGGGAAAAGGGTGTTTTTGAGTGGAAGAATGATGGGTAAGAAAGGGAATTCGAACTGGGGTTTCATGGAGGCCGTTTTGGCCATTTGGATGCTCAAATACCCATGGAAAAATCATTTTGTTCTGTGTAACATCTCCAAGGTTTGCCAGTTAGTATTTTGGTGAAAGTTAAAAAAATTCTTCCCTTAAAGATCTTCACAATAAAACATTATAAGAAAAAGCCGACATGTAATTAATCCTTGTGCATACACTTGACATTCTTATAAAAGTCAATTTGCTCATGTTATTAAGTATTACCATTTGCAGCTCCTTGGGTCTCCCTTCAACCATACATTTAATCTCATGACATCAAGGAATTCCCATAACAAATACATATCAACCATAATAACACACATACACATAAACAGAGAACAATTTCAGGTGGTTCACCCCTATTGGGCTACGTCCACAAAGGAAGGTCATTTCTTTTATTACTCAACAAGAAGAGGGGGGGTTTACATCTGCAACCCATTGTTGCGTTCTTCAACTTCCAACATTTATAAACATAGCCAAGCCTTTCAGTATATAAATGATTTATGACCCTATCGACGTTTTCCACAATTGGGCGTTACTCTTTGTACTGCCGATATGTAACATACTTACATACTTCCACATGATGATAAAAATCAAAAGTACTCAATCGGTGGCATGGGTATTGGTTAACACCATTTCGACAGAGATCAACTCTGTATCAATCGCTGGCATGTGCACTTGTTAGCACAAAATATGAAAATAGAGCATACTAGCGACATATGTCAAACTTACAACAATAAGTGTTAATATATATCCATGCTAAACTCATATTCATAATTCAAATTTACATAATTTAAATTCTTTTATTATAAAAATATATGATGACCATACCCCTTCCTTCTCAAGGAATGCCTTCTTGAAATTTATTTAATCCTATAATTCAAGACGTATAACATGGTCCATATAACTACAAGCATATAAAGTTTTCTTCATTTATTCTAAGAATGTAAGCTTATCTTTTATTTATTGTTTCTAAATATAAATATCAAGCTTGTAAACCACCATACATCACACATTGGGAATATAAAGATGAGAATCTATTAGTAAAAAAAATCCAACCTCCGTCTAAATCGTATGTGGCCATTTTAGTACACCAAAACCCCATTATATGTTAACTTATTCTTTTAAATAAATAGCATCCTCCAAATGAACTTAACGTAAATATTCATTTATTTTACTGTAATTCGAAAAGTAATCTTTCGCCGTAACTCAATCTATATATATATATTTACTACACCAAAACCCCATTATATGTTAACTTATTCTTTTAAATAAATAGCATCCTCCAAATGAACTTAACGTAAATATTCATTTATTTTACTGTAATTCGAAAAGTAATCTTTCGCCGTAACTCAATCTATATATATATATTTACTACACCAAAACCCCATTATATGTTAACTTATTCTTTTAAATAAATAGCATCCTCCAAATGAACTTAACGTAAATATTCATTTATTTTACTGTAATTCGAAAAGTAATCTTTCGCCGTAACTCAATCTATATATATATATATTTACTACCAAATACCTATTTTGGATGAGAGAGGTTTATTTTATGTTTAAAGCGTGGGAACTACTAGTTAAGGAATAAACGCTAAGGAATAAAGAGGACTGAACGCTCCGCTAAGGAATACGTTTTAAGCTCCGCAATCAACGCTAAGGAATAAAGAGGACTGAAGATCATCTTTTATTGTTATTTTTATTTTTTATTTCTACATTGAAACCATGGTTAAGGAAGCATCACTCAGTCCAGTAATTAATACGCAGAGTTTGCTTAAGTTCGGAGTCTGATAATTAAAAGATGCAGAAAATAAGTTCATAAGGGATATCATCATTTAATTTTGAAAGGGCGATAGAAGACAGGCATCACCGAAACTCATAAATAATCAAATACCCAGCAGATGGTGGATTTTTGACTCTAAATGGTAAATCCAGCAAAATATAAACTGGAACAAAAGTAGAGCGTTCGATGATGGCATCAATACGTGTTAAAATAAAACAAAATAGAGATCATCAGGTAACTCTTTATCTAGCAAAACCCCAAGGATCTAGATCGATGGTTTATTTCCAGCATGCAGAACTAAAATAGAACAGAAATAATATTTTCAGTATAGAGAAATAAGATCTCTATCCTAGAGGTCTGTGCGTTTTCCCAGCAATCTAGTTCTACAAATTCTTAGTATATAATCATAAATTTAACCAGACAAAACACCATTCAGCATTCAGTAAAACGTTCACGGAAATCGGGCACCCAAGGCCGTCCTCTCCCTTTCCTAGATTTCAAAAACCAATTCAGAAAGCAGGGTCACGGATCGATCTACCACATCGAAAATGCAGATCTACACAGACTCATCATATGAATATTGAAGATCCACCCTAAGAACATTCAAATCTATCGTTAGAAACTATGCATGTCTCAATACAAGCTTAATGCGGAACTACCATGCTCGAGATGAAGAATAAGAAAATCGCAGGGATCTACCCTCTTCATTTGGCGTAGAGACTCTAAGTTCAACAAGGATCTAAACTATTCAGATCTACTATACGGACAACACTGAGATCTAGTTGGGGCTATTTGTTGACTCTGTTCATACCACAAGAAAGGGAGAAAAACAGAAATAACTAAGACGAAAAACAACAATGCTTTGCTCACATCGAGAGCTCGAAAGGTTGGGCCGTTATTCTGGCCACACAGAAATACTTAAACTAGAAGGTCATACTCTACTCATCAAGGTAACGGGTTTGGAGGGACACTTACTCTCTCAATACAGATATCCATGCAAGGTAAAAACAACAATACTTAAACTGAAAATAATGATACCCTACTCACCCGAGAGCGGATTCAGTTGAGTACTTACAACAGAGACATGGTGTTCATGCGGGCAACTTCTTCCATTGTAACGTTGAATGCTAAACCCACATTTTATTCCCACATATCTCCAGGAAGGTTCGCTCCTCTCCTCGCAGCAAGCGGCTTCCTTCTTATAGATTTGTTGTCGTAACATAACCTGCTTAAAGAAAGCCAAAGCGATTTCCATGAAACCAGTGCAAGGACTCGATACCCTTCACCCCTCTTTTTTGAAAGAACCGAAAACCGCCCTTTTATAGGTAACACTCCACCGAGCTGCTTTCCTCCTATGCAGAGATGGTAGCATCCGCCCATAGATCACGGTCTCCAATCTTCCCTCCCCCTAAACGCGACTGCCGACCTCTCCTAAAATCATCAACCAACAACGTGCTGGAAACAACTTTCCGCCAAATGGCGATTCACGCGTGAGACATATAGCAGTGCTCAACAAGTGGAACGGGTGTCCGAGGAAAGATTCATAGTGTAGAAGACTAATGGCAAAATTAAAGCGCGCCACTAGGGAGACAAACTCCTTAAAATTCTCATTGAGATCCCTATCCCAATGACTAAACCGTTTGTTAAACACAACATGATCCTTGGAACTTGGCCTTCATTTAAGAAATAAATACCTAGACCCTCGATTTCTTTTATGAAATACTATTCATAATCACTTGTTAACCCAATCGATTTAGTAAGGCTTCCGTTTATGTGTATAACATATATGTATGATTTTTCTCTAAATTATCCCAATTACATGTAACTACTTAATATGCCACACATAAAAACCTAAGCCTCTTTAACTACCACAAATCCTTTATTATTTATATAAATAAATTCTATTAGATAGAGAGACCTCTTTCCTTTCCACAAAGTGTGCCTTTCCACAAAGTGTGGTGTGTAGATTCATATGTGTATACTTCGAGCTACCGATAATTTATAATCAAATGATTTATGAACAATTATTTAAAGACATAAATAATTTAATTGAGTATAACATGCACAGGATTAACTTCAATTACAATCTCCTTGCATAATTTCTATATATATCCATATATATATAAAAGAACCATATTCTCTCCCAAACAATAAAAGTATCCATAATAAGTCATAAGAAAATGTCCTTGTCATAATGTCATATAATAGTCTTTTACTATATCAATTTATCCTTTTTAATCACTTTTAATAAAAGTTTTCCCATATAATTGGGTTCCTCTATGACACTAAGTGTCCTTATTAAAAGAGCATTAGTTTTCTTCGAAGGATACAAGAGTATAATAATTATATATATATATAGGCAATAATAGCCTAGTAATATTTTATCAATACTTAGCTGCTTCTTAATATATAATTCATACTAATGCAATAATTTAATAGGTTAAGCTTCTTTTTAAGCTTTATGAATTTTCCCTAACCATATTGTAGTATACCTTTTTGTCTCCTAAGTTATTAACGTCAGATACACCTTAGGAAAGATAAATTACAATCTACTCAAGGACCTATGGTGGGGCCTTGGCCTTGAGCTCCTCACCATGGCCATTTACAAAATATGACATATTTACAAAACAATAAGATGCGAAAAGAGGGGGATATCACATCCTCCTCCCCTTTAAAAATAACACCGTCCTCGGTGTGGATATATTTTAGCGGTTCATCCTCTCTTCTTGAGTCACCTTTCTGCTTGCTTTATCATTTCTATTTTTACCTTCTTTGGTCTTTCATGAATTTTCTCGCAAGTCACAATCAATCACCCTGCATAATTTTTAAAACCGGAATTCAAAGAAATCGTAAAACTTATCATCAACTTCATGATCAAACTTATATTCATAAATACTGAGTCTTTTACTGTAACATAACATTTGCAGTTTATGGAATATATTTTAATCATTGTTTGTGCTTTTATTATCACAAGCACACATAATTCAAGTGATCCAGGAATGTAGACTATGAACTTAATCACAACAAACCTTTCACTTGATCCAGAAAATTCTTGTCTAACACCCGAGTGCTCACACAACAATCCTTTCGAAATTCTTTCCTAACACTTCAGTGCTCACACAGCAATTATTTCGCAGATTTCTTGCCTAACACCGCAGTGCTCACGCAGCAATACTTTCTCTCATGCATACTAAGCAGCGTCCTGCCTCCCGCATATGCATTCTCTTATAGTTTGCCTAGGTCTTTACAGCTTGCTGATTCCTTCAAGAATCCTAGCGGCTGTCAACTCCCTGATTTTTTCGGGAGTGTTTTAGTGCCCTTAACGCACTTTTACATAATTCCCCTCAAGCCTTCTCGCTTGAGTCCAAGAATCTATTCCCCTCAAGCCTCCTCGCTTGAGTCTAGGAAAATCTCATTCAACTTCATCAATTATTTTGTTATATTACATTTTATAACCATACAATTTTGCTGACCAATTTGGTCTAGTTCTTTATTCAACAATAATTAACAATAATAAAAGCTGCAATGTGGATCTTTCATCCTCACCCCTTTATTGTACCATGCATAATATATTAAGCTTTTGTCCACCGAGTTTTGGCCATCTGCCAAATTCAATTGTTAGTAACACTTTCTATAACAAAATCAAATATTTGTAAATAAGAAAATCATTCATTCTTCATACTACCATATCCATACTTTGATCATCTGAAGTAAATGTTAGGATTACATAATTCCTTGAACACGAAATAATATTCTTCCTATGATGACCCGTAAACATTATGATTTCTTAACCTCGAATGTTACCATTTCAAACACACTTCCTATTTTAGTTATACAACTTCTTTTGTATATACCAACATCACATAGAAATAACCAATTTTCTAAACATACTTGCATACCTTATAGTGATAACCATATTCCTTTGTAAGGGTGACCGCATATCTTCTTATTATAAGATCCTCATATGTCGAGGTACCAGTTTACCTGTATCATCGCATATTAGTATTACACTAAATTTTACATGAATCTATATATCCCATTTTTACCTCTTGACTGTTGTAGTGATGTGTGGGAATATAACATCCCACTCGACCACAACATTAAATGTGTTAGTCGTAAAAAAAGAAAGAAAGAATGTAATTAAATCATAAAGGCAATCATGCATAACACATATGTCAATCATCACCTTGACTCGTTTCATACAAACTTACACATCAATTACTGTTAAATATTATCTCTGATCTATCATGGAAATGCCATGATATTAAGGTTTTCCTTTACTCCTAATGCGGATATAAAACAGTCATTTATAAAGACATCAGAAAATTAAAGTGTCCTGTATTACCATTCCGTGGCGGTTCTAGTTTTCCAATACTTTTATTCATACAACAACACATACTCACCATTAATTACATCTATGCATTAATTATGTGAACAACATGATCAACTAAAATTTTATCTCTTAACCAAAATAATAATTTTGCCACCACATATAATTGTATGTGACAACAAATCATCATATATCATGATCTCATAAAAGTATAGTTTTTATTACTACCACTCACAGTATCCCAACATCCATGAAGATGAGAACATGCATTTCCATCATATATTCTATTAATTATCCAACTTTTCCCTCGCAGTCATAGGGAAAATTTTCAAACTCTCTTAGTTTGCAGTTAACAGAATCTAGACTAGAAAGTCTACATTTCTTGTGGAAGGTTAGTTCGGCTGTATGCATTTTACCAGAATTTATTAGTTATGTCAACATCATAAAGCTATCATTCAAAGTGGCTTTATATATGAAAGGAACTTGACAGTTCCTAACATAATCAAAACATTAGACTATCTTCTATAGTCAAATATTAACATATATAATTACTTTATAAAAGACTTAACCGATATAGGTTGCTTATTTTATCTATCTGAATCTCATATTCGGAAATCCTAATGAATGGGTCAATAAAATTCGATTAGTCAGAAACAATCAACATAATGTATCTGCCCTATTCTCCCATATGACGCGTTTACTAAAACTGAAAGCTATCCATTCCTAAGAATAAAATTGAAAGTAGAGAAGGTAATAAGTATTTTAAGACGAATTATCAAATACACAGATTTAGGAGAGTTCCTCAGTTACACACATTCACAACTAGGATGACTTTCAATATACAAGACTCATTCCACAAAACCATAACCGTTATCTTTCTAAAGACTATTTTCTCATCGTCCAATGAATTTAATCATAAAATAGGAGGATATATTCATCAGTTTAATAATTTCCAATAACAGATCATTCATTTCCATAATGAAACATATACTATCCTTACCTACAACAATGTTGCGCCATTATAATGCTTTCATCAATTGATACATACTTACTTGCAATTCCATGACGACTTGTAAGCTACCTGTTGTCGATCCGTTGAAATGAAATTTTCTATTGCGTCTTGTGTCGCCAGTCCGACTAACTCATATATGTTTTCCCCGACTGAGCCCAAATAAGCCCGAGTGTTTGCAACCTGTGCTCTGATACCATATGTAACATCTCCAAGGTTTGCCAGTTAGTATTTTGGTGAAAGTTAAAAAAATTCTTCCCTTAAAGATCTTCACAATAAAACATTATAAGAAAAAGCCGACATGTAATTAATCCTTGTGCATACACTTGACATTCTTATAAAAGTCAATTTGCTCATGTTATTAAGTATTACCATTTGCAGCTCCTTGGGTCTCCCTTCAACCATACATTTAATCTCATGACATCAAGGAATTCCCATAACAAATACATATCAACCATAATAACACACATACACATAAACAGAGAACAATTTCAGGTGGTTCACCCCTATTGGGCTACGTCCACAAAGGAAGGTCATTTCTTTTATTACTCAACAAGAAGAGGGGGGGTTTACATCTGCAACCCATTGTTGCGTTCTTCAACTTCCAACATTTATAAACATAGCCAAGCCTTTCAGTATATAAATGATTTATGACCCTATCGACGTTTTCCACAATTGGGCGTTACTCTTTGTACTGCCGATATGTAACATACTTACATACTTCCACATGATGATAAAAATCAAAAGTACTCAATCGGTGGCATGGGTATTGGTTAACACCATTTCGACAGAGATCAACTCTGTATCAATCGCTGGCATGTGCACTTGTTAGCACAAAATATGAAAATAGAGCATACTAGCGACATATGTCAAACTTACAACAATAAGTGTTAATATATATCCATGCTAAACTCATATTCACTGGACTGAGTGATGCTTCCTTAACCATGGTTTCAATGTAGAAATAAGTTCATAAGGGATATCATCATTTAATTTTGAAAGGGCGATAGAAGACAGGCATCACCGAAACTCATAAATAATCAAATACCCAGCAGATGGTGGATTTTTGACTCTAAATGGTAAATCCAGCAAAATATAAACTGGAACAAAAGTAGAGCGTTCGATGATGGCATCAATACGTGTTAAAATAAAACAAAATAGAGATCATCAGGTAACTCTTTATCTAGCAAAACCCCAAGGATCTAGATCGATGGTTTATTTCCAGCATGCAGAACTAAAATAGAACAGAAATAATATTTTCAGTATAGAGAAATAAGATCTCTATCCTAGAGGTCTGTGCGTTTTCCCAGCAATCTAGTTCTACAAATTCTTAGTATATAATCATAAATTTAACCAGACAAAACACCATTCAGCATTCAGTAAAACGTTCACGGAAATCGGGCACCCAAGGCCGTCCTCTCCCTTTCCTAGATTTCAAAAACCAATTCAGAAAGCAGGGTCACGGATCGATCTACCACATCGAAAATGCAGATCTACACAGACTCATCATATGAATATTGAAGATCCACCCTAAGAACATTCAAATCTATCGTTAGAAACTATGCATGTCTCAATACAAGCTTAATGCGAAACTACCATGCTCGAGATGAAGAATAAGAAAATCGCAGGGATCTACCCTCTTCATTTGGCGTAGAGACTCTAAGTTCAACAAGGATCTAAACTATTCAGATCTACTATACGGACAACACTGAGATCTAGTTGGGGCTATTTGTTGACTCTGTTCATACCACAAGAAAGGGAGAAAAACAGAAATAACTAAGACGAAAAACAACAATGCTTTGCTCACATCGAGAGCTCGAAAGGTTGGGCCGTTATTCTGGCCACACAGAAATACTTAAACTAGAAGGTCATACTCTACTCATCAAGGTAACGGGTTTGGAGGGACACTTACTCTCTCAATACAGATATCCATGCAAGGTAAAAACAACAATACTTAAACTGAAAATAATGATACCCTACTCACCCGAGAGTGGATTCAGTTGAGTACTTACAACAGAGACATGGTGTTCATGCGGGCAACTTCTTCCATTGTAACGTTGAATGCTAAACCCACATTTTATTCCCACATATCTCCAGGAAGGTTCGCTCCTCTCCTCGCAGCAAGCGGCTTCCTTCTTATAGATTTGTTGTCGTAACATAACCTGCTTAAAGAAAGCCAAAGCGATTTCCATGAAACCAGTGCAAGGACTCGATACCCTTCACCCCTCTTTTTTGAAAGAACCGAAAACCGCCCTTTTATAGGTAACACTCCACCGAGCTGCTTTCCTCCTATGCAGAGATGGTAGCATCCGCCCATAGATCACGGTCTCCAATCTTCCCTCCCCCTAAACGCGACTGCCGACCTCTCCTAAAATCATCAACCAACAACGTGCTGGAAACAACTTTCCGCCAAATGGCGATTCACGCGTGAGACATATAGCAGTGCTCAACAAGTGGAACGGGTGTCCGAGGAAAGATTCATAGTGTAGAAGACTAATGGCAAAATTAAAGCGCGCCACTAGGGAGACAAACTCCTTAAAATTCTCATTGAGATCCCTATCCCAATGACTAAACCGTTTGTTAAACACAACATGATCCTTGGAACTTGGCCTTCATTTAAGAAATAAATACCTAGACCCTCGATTTCTTTTATGAAATACTATTCATAATCACTTGTTAACCCAATCGATTTAGTAAGGCTTCCGTTTATGTGTATAACATATATGTATGATTTTTCTCTAAATTATCCCAATTACATGTAACTACTTAATATGCCACACATAAAAACCTAAGCCTCTTTAACTACCACAAATCCTTTATTATTTATATAAATAAATTCTATTAGATAGAGAGACCTCTTTCCTTTCCACAAAGTGTGCCTTTCCACAAAGTGTGGTGTGTAGATTCATATGTGTATACTTCGAGCTACCGATAATTTATAATCAAATGATTTATGAACAATTATTTAAAGACATAAATAATTTAATTGAGTATAACATGCACAGGATTAACTTCAATTACAATCTCCTTGCATAATTTCTATATATATCCATATATATATAAAAGAACCATATTCTCTCCCAAACAATAAAAGTATCCATAATAAGTCATAAGAAAATGTCCTTGTCATAATGTCATATAATAGTCTTTTACTATATCAATTTATCCTTTTTAATCACTTTTAATAAAAGTTTTCCCATATAATTGGGTTCCTCTATGACACTAAGTGTCCTTATTAAAAGAGCATTAGTTTTCTTCGAAGGATACAAGAGTATAATAATTATATATATATATAGGCAATAATAGCCTAGTAATATTTTATCAATACTTAGCTGCTTCTTAATATATAATTCATACTAATGCAATAATTTAATAGGTTAAGCTTCTTTTTAAGCTTTATGAATTTTCCCTAACCATATTGTAGTATACCTTTTTGTCTCCTAAGTTATTAACGTCAGATACACCTTAGGAAAGATAAATTACAATCTACTCAAGGACCTATGGTGGGGCCTTGGCCTTGAGCTCCTCACCATGGCCATTTACAAAATATGACATATTTACAAAACAATAAGATGCGAAAAGAGGGGGATATCACATTCTGTGTGGTCGATTTTCCCTTCCCACGACTCGTTTTTGGGTGGCCACGAGTTGAAAGAACCAATGGGAATCCTGTTTTGTAAATCCCATAGTAAAAACGTTTATCCATGCCAACAATTGTGCTTGCTGTGTGTGGAAATAGTATGTTGGGGCATGAGTTATGGGTATCCATTGCCTCGGCTTGAGCTTGAGTGCAATCATCCAAAAATAGAATAGGGTTCACGTTTGGCTTGATAAACCCAGCTTTGGATAGGCTTGGCTTAGACGTGATGTTCATTTTGCTGTGCATGAGCTTGAGTATTCCCATTCCTTGTGGAAATCATGCCCAGCTCAGGGGTGGCAGCTGTGCTGAGAGATTAATGAGCACAGTTGGCCTATGGATGGGTGGACTGTTGCAGTTGCATGGGACAATGCCGTTTCAAGATAAACATTATCTTGTATTTAATTACATAATGTTTTTTTATTTGATGCATGTTATCAATATGCTATATATTGCATGATATATGTGTGCGTAAAACAATTTTACTTCCGTTGTGTTTAATTGAATTATAGATCTACACACACGTGTTTTTATTTATATAAATATGATGAATGAGGTTGAGTTTTTGTAAAAACCCATAATTTTAGTCACATTCCCTTCCCAGAATGAGATCGATGGGAAGGAGCATAATGCTAGCAATAAACTCTAAAAAGAAGAAGTTCGAATAATGTAAGTACCTCATATAACCCTATTGTTATCCTTGAAGGCTTCCTACCATACTTACATGTGTTTAATACAAAACAAAACAAGTAAGCAAAACGCTAAATTGCTTGTGAAAATATAACCTTTCCAATGGTTTCTACAAATAGAGGTTTGCATGTGTTGCATACAGTTCCTTTGTCTAGTGGAGCATTCACCTAATACCTTGCAAGTTGCAAGCGAACAATGAGTGACAAAACTCTTATGTACCTATGGCGAAGGTAACTCATTCAAAGAAAATCGTATGAATACAACTATTAAACTAAAGAGAAGTTTATAGCTGGCATAGACCGACAATCGACTAGCAAAAGAAACTCTTACAACCAAGTGTTAAAATTGTCCTACGCTCATAAATTAATAATGATTATTTTGACGGAGTCTACTATGAATAAATTATTTAGGGAAGATGCATAGTTACCTGTGCAAACCGCCCAATTCGAAATCCAAATGTGAACTCGTAAACCTTCAAAATCTGGTAGAGGTTATAAATTATAACCTTAAGATCCTTAGCAGTTATTTCTTCCATGTAATTTTCTTAACCCGGAGAAATGCTAGAATCGTCAAATTGAATTAAAGTAATGTCTACAAACTTCTATCAAAAGCATAATATGGTGATGAATTTTTTTTTAAAGTTAGATGAGTTATTTGGTTATTTTTTATATATATTTTTTTAACAATGGTTTATTTCGAATTTTAAACAAATTAATGTACATAATACACTTATCTCATCCTCCTTCAATTAAAGAAAAACATATATACTAATTCACTGAGCAAATTTTAAGATATAAACACTTATATATATATAAATATATTCAAAATTAATAAAATGTAAAACATAAATTTATAAATTTATTATAGTTAAGTTTCTACTTGAAAAATGTAAATAAATATACATATATTAAAAATAAATAAATAAATAAATTCAGGAATAAACAGAATATTTATTTTTCAATTTTGGTTAATAAATTATTTATGTTAATATAAATTTTTTATTATTATTTATTGTTTTTTAAATTTTATTTTAGATGATTGTTCCATACGCGCTATACAAAGTAACAAAATAATACAAAGTAAACAAAAAAGAATAATACAAAGTAAAAAGTAATAAATATTATGTCGGCCATAAACAAAAAAGAATAATACAAAGTAAAAAATAAATATGAGACTTAAACTAGAGATTTTAGAGCTTAGGATTAGGTGGTAAATATTATGTCGGCCATAAACAAAAAAGAATAATATAAAGTAAAAAGTAAATATGAGACTTAAACTAGAGACTTTACTTTTTACTTTTAATACAAAGTAAAAAGTAAATATGAAACTTTAGAGTGTTTTGTCGAGTAAAATACAAAGTAAAAAAAAAAAATATTATGTCGGCCATAAACAAAAAAGAATAATACAAAGTAAAAAGTAAATATGAGACTTAAACTAGAGACTTTAGAGCTTAGGATTAGGTGGCTCGGGTATTGCACTCAAGGAGCTATTCAAAGAGATGTTTGCACCTCGGGAGATTTGTGGATCTAGACTGGTTTATCTTTTTCAAAGATATATTATGTTATATGATAAGAGAATGATGAATAACTTTGTTTGGAGTATATTATGTTATATGAGTAGAATATGTCAAAACTTTGTTATAGTGTGTGATTAAAATTGAAAAAAGATTTAAATTTAATTATTTTATATATAAAAAAATTTTTGGTTGAAAAAAATGTAAAGATTTAAATTAAAGAATTTCGTTATATTATATATATATTGAAGAGAATTAATAAATTTAATAATTGAAAACAACATTTATAAAATAAAAAAGATTAAATATACATTTCAATAATATTGTCTATACAAATATAAATAAAGAAATAAATTTTATGACAATTTAAATAATCAAAACATAAAACATGATTATCTAGAATCAATTACTATCAATACCCTATTTCAAACTTTTTGTGGATATGTAATTACATAAATTATAGATTATTTTAAAAATAGCAAAATTAATATTATTATTTGAAGATATAATTATGAATATTTAATAATTTAGTTATATATGAATCAAATATTTATTTTTCATTTAAAACTTTAAATTATTATAAAATTTCCAAATTCAAACTTTCTAAAAAAGATCACCTTACATTCATAATCCTAAATTGCTAACCAGTGTTCATTGGTAATGTTTGCTTAGATTTCTTCTCAAATATCGAGACTTTATGTTTATGTAGACAATTCATAATTTAAAGATAGGAAAAAGGTTAAAAATAATCCATCTTCATGTTAAACTTTGACACTCATGAAAGTTCACTATACTGTAGATATATTTATTAATAAAATATATCTTCTATTCCATCGTATGTTGCAGGTGATTTGTCGATACTCGAAGCTTCCGTATAAATGTTATGTCTTTAAAGATTCCATTGTATGTTACATGTGATTTGTCCATACTCGAAGCTTATTATAAATGTTATGTCTATAAATATTCCATTAATATTATATGTTGCGGGTGATTTGTCCATAATCGAAGCTTTACGATAAATGGCTATAAATATTCACGTATCTAACCAAGATGCTATTTAAAGAATTATTCTACGAGGAATGAAGTGTGCTATGCCGGGCTTTGAGTAAGTATTTACCTTTAAGAAAACAACACATCCTGCAAATATAGTACATGGTACTTGGAAAATCACACTGTGAAGAGACATAAAAAAATCATCGAAAATCCGCCAACATTCGAGTCGAAATATACTGTAAATACTTTATTATAAACAGTAAATAAGTTGGAGATACACAAAGCCACAGATTCAGTAATATTCGCTATGTACACAAACAAAATATTACACAACACTATACTGTCCTTGAACAAGTACTGAAATCTAATATTTCCATCAACACCAAAGATGTAGAATTTATAGAAACAACTTTCGATTATTTATGTTGCTCTTTCCAGGTAGCCATGATAACGAGCATCAGACAGCGTTCTTTGCATTTGCAGGTCCCTGCGGAACGTATCGATGAAAACACTTGCAGCCATGTCTATATCCTCTTCATTCCCTGCATGACTGCACTGTTGAAAACTATTAGTTTGCTCATAGCGAATTTCATGCTGCCCATGGAAAGTATCTTCAGGCCTTGCTGCTATGGAATGCAAAGAAAATGTATCAGTAACAGCTTGATTCGGCTGATGTTGTACTGGCCGCTTCACCATGGACGTCGATTGTCTCTGCCGTTGATTCTTATCTTCTTTCTTGCAGTCCGAGCTGCGTCCAAATACCACTTTGAATAACTTCTTTCCAGCCATTATTCAGTTACAACTTCCTGATCAAAAAACAAGAAAACAACAGCAAACTTAACTAAGAGGATTTCAGTCAGAAATTGAAAAAACAAAGCGAAAAGTTGGCGATGAAACAAGTTCTGAAAGTTGAACGCAATGAATGAAGGATTCTGTCTGATATAAATATATATATACACAGAAAAGTAAGTGCGAGGGTGTCTTTATTCTCTGTTTGCAATTTTATCCAAGAATGGAGATATTCGATTCCAGATGAACCCGCGATGACGGTTCATTAATTAATTAATTATTTGGAATTCGACTTTACTTCACGTCTAGAAATATTAAATTTTGAAGCAGATTCTACGCGTGTTGAATTATTTGCAAGTGAGGCTCACTATTTTGATTTGCGTTTTCTCCCAGTA
This sequence comes from Larix kaempferi, assembly GCA_027924585.1. Classification (NCBI taxonomy): domain Eukaryota; kingdom Viridiplantae; phylum Streptophyta; class Pinopsida; order Pinales; family Pinaceae; genus Larix; species Larix kaempferi. The sequence goes on along the minus strand of BSBM01000904.1, from coordinate 27,897,791 downwards.
TTGATGATAGGCTGCGATTTTTCAAGGGTATAGCTTTCTACAGGCAGATTTTGCTTTTGTAAAAGCGATAATACGAAGTTGCCATAAGCATCACGGCAGCCACATCATGTGCTGAAAACTAACCAATCTTGAAGGATAGGGGAGGTTGTTATCTCATCCAACTCGAGATTCGAAGTTCATTTCTTCTTGCTAAAACTTTGTTGTAGCCAATCAACCTATGCCATTCCATAAGGATACACTAAAATCTAATGGAATCATATATATATCTCAATATATATATTGAATTCGGGAAGAGTATATGTATATATTTCAATCTCTATATATTTAATTCGGAAAAAGTATATGTATATATCTATCTCAATCTCACACAACCTGTATCTTAATCTCTATCTCAAATCTAAGATAACATGCATAGATACAAGAAGAGGAATGGTAGGCTTTAACCGGATTACAGCCATATTATTGGGATTATATTCTGAGATAACCATGATTTTGGAATTATGATCAGTAAAGTCATTTGCCTTTCCAGGATAGGGTGGAAAGGTCAAATATTTTAGATTTGATATTTCTCTTCAAGTGGGATTATTATGAGTTATTTTATGAAAGTAATCTCGTGAAGATTTGATATTATAATAATAACATATATTTGTGTTTCCAAGGAAAAAAAACACATATATTTGTGAAATTTGACATTGCGCAGATAATTGTACATGAATTTATGATAATGCATGTGAAGGTAAATGATGTACCAATTCCACTATGACTCCTAAAATGGAATTCAAATTTTCCATCAAAATATCCTCTTCAAAAAAAATATCCAACTTGGATGTTTGTTGTCACAAAGATAAGGCCATCACTTTATATGCAATTTCATTTTGTGTAGCATACTAAGTGTGAACCTTATTTTCTTTGCATTTTAACATTAAATTAGTAAGTTTTATAGAGAAGGACACATTTCATTTTAATTAGACTTTTGAATTAGAATTTAGGTTATGCTAACATGGAGTAAGTTATGACAAGGCCCATTGCTCATTGGCTCCTTGTGACAAGGGTAGGCGACCCCTGGGATAGAGGCTCTCCCCTCGGATAAAGGGTCTCAGAACGTCTTGTCCCTCCTAAGTCACAAGTTTCTAGCATATTTTTAGTTATAATGGAGATGCCCAACCTAAATAATGTAAATGGCATATTTCCTCTCTTAATGCAATTACCAAATAATGCAGTCACCAAATATAAAATAGAAAGGTATGTTAACTTTTATTGTATTTTATAGAAGGGTATAATTTTCACACCTAGAGGTTGTTTTCAGTGTTTTATTTTCGTCTTATATTTAAAAACTTTTGCATCTATACAATCACTTTCTTCTTTTGAATCTACAGTATCTTTATATTGTAATATGATTAGTCTTAGATATATCTCTTATTTACAAGTTCAAACTATTTGAGCCTTAAAAATGCTTTAAACTTTATTTAGTAAACATTTAAATAGATTTTCAAGCTCATTAACTTTAAAGCCAATCAAGTTTGTTTTAAATCCCAATGATTGCAGTTGTATTGAAGACTATCTATTTAAGTTTAAAACACGACTTGAAGAATGTGAGATAAAAAAGAAAGACGACCAGCTTATCTATACTATTATCACTAAACTTGGTAGTGCCTATTCTATTTTTTGTATCTACATTTCAAGTTTCATCATAGAAACACTATAGACTACTTGAAAATTGCCCTCTTTTGGAACTTCTTATGATTCTTTGATTAGAGAGCAAGATAAACTCTTGCATCTTAGAGTGACCAACATTTCATATACATCTAACAAGACTTTAGTGGTACAACATGAGGATAAAATAAAGCATGTGAAGAAGCAACATACCTACAAAAACAAACAAACAAGGGTCTCAAATCCTCTTAGATAGCTCCTACTCCCAATGGTGATAAAGGAATTGAATTAAAAGAGAAGAATACTAAGAGAAATTATAATTATGTGGGTGAGATGGTCATTTGGAGTCTAAATATTTCAAGGAAATGGAAGTCATCTTATATTAGCAATAAAGAATTATAAGATCAATCTCGATTCTTCTACTTCAGTGCACCATCTACTTCTTCTTCTAATGAGTCTCTTATGGATTCCAGAGCATCTTATCATATGGATAAGCATAAAGCCACATTTTCAACTCTCATGAATGTAATACCAAACAAATATTTGTTGGTTATGATATCTCATAGTGTTGTATGGTCTGCAACAATTCAATTATATTATGGCTCTTTAGTGATGTGTTGTGTCCAAGTCTTTCCTAAAACCTTGTATCAGTGTATCAAATCATTCATTTAGGTGAAGGAAAAACAATAGAACTTTTACCTCACCAAGTTGTAATCAATGATTAGAAGACCCTAAGCATGTATTAGCAACTTGATCATTGATGACCCTACTAGGTTGTATCAATTTAACAAATTTGGGTCATCAACTTTTCTATCAGTTTTTAATGCTCTTAGTGACGACTTGAGCAAACTTTAGCATGAGTGATTTTGGTAATCTAAAATATCACTCATTGCATCAACAATTTAATCATAATATGGTGTCTAAAATTCCTCTCATTTCTTATAGAGATGGTGTTTATCCATGCTATGTTCTTAACAAACATCAACATGACAATTTTGACAAATGTGCATCTTGTTAATATGATTTGTGTGGACCACTTCTTTCTACGGGTCAAGCACTTTTGAACTTTCATTCATGACTTCTCTAGATACAATTGCATTTTTATTAAAATTTAAGAATGAAGTTTTTGACATGTTTTTGGCCTTTAAGGACCTTGTAAAAAATAATTTGGACATCAACTTCAAATTTTAAGAATAGTTAATGGACATGAATATGTTAACAACAAATTAACAACATAATACACTACACATTGTATTTAGATGCAATATACTTTGTTTTTATATACTCCATCACAAAATATTCTTGGTAAGAAATAAATCACACATTAAAAGAAATGACAAATTGTATGATCCAATCTAAGGGATCAAGTCCTAATTTTTATGGTGGAATCCATTAATTATGCTAACTACATAATTAATCACACTCTCACAAAGAATTTAAAATTATAACACCAAAAGAAGAAATCCTAAGTGAAATTAAACCAAATGTAAGAAACATTCATGTGTTTGGTAGTGAAACATGGGCTCATATTCTTGATGAGACAAGGAAATCATTATAATCTAAGAGTGAGAAGTACATTCTTGTTAGATATTCTTAAAATGTAAAAGGACATTATACAATTATTCAACATCATTCCAATGAAATTATTATTATGAGATATTTTAAGTTTCATGAAGGTTTGTTGGCCTACAAGCCTAATTTAGTGTTTTTCCATATTCATCTTACAAGCTATCTTTGTTGATTATTCTATATTCTATTCCCAAATTTTATATTAGGGACCATATTCTAGTTTCTCCTTTAGATGATGATACTAAGAATGAAAATCCACCTCTCCTTGATCACCATCCTTTAGTTGGGCTCATTGAACAAGAACATGCGCTGACACTACAAATTCCTAGATGGGTCCATAGATCATGAGAATCAATTGTTTATTTTTCTAATGATCCTATAAATAAACATCATATGCTCACAATTCCAATGAACCTCCTCTCTTTTGGATCAATTTTTAGAGTCTCGTGATCCCAAAAAAAATGTAGAAGCTTTTAGCCATCCAAATATGAACACAATAATGAATGAAGAATATCATTCCTTAATGGTGAACACTACTTGGAATCTTGTACCTATTTCTATAGGAATATAAATTGATTATAATTAAACCTTTATTCCCATAGCGCAAATAAATTTCATCAACCTATGAGATTTTTTGAAATGATCACAAAGATATAGAGAGAAAGATAAAATTCACACTAAGTCTAACAGAGATCAAAAGAATTGAGCAGGAAAAATAGAGAAGGAAAAATTGTGTTACAACACGAACAATTGGAAAAAATTCCATTGCTTCTATTATTCAGTAAAATGTGTACATAAATAGTACATATCCAAACGAGAAATTTGTGATTCCAAAGATGTAGTTGGAATACAAACATTTGGCAGGCTTAGTTTGCATTGAAACCATCTCCCGGTAAGGTCTATTGGCCATCGATGATGAATGACTTGTCAACTGGGGTGGATTGGCACATAAATGAGTCGTTGGGGCTAGAGATTAGGGGATGAGACTCCAAGGAGGCGCAATAATGACTTGTAGTGATAAAAATAGGTGCTCCTACACTTAGTAGCAGTGAAACTAGGTGTAACCGTTAGTTAACTGAGTAATCAAGGGGACAAGGCACCCTAAATCATGGAACTGACTGTACTAACTCCTAAAATCATGCATGAGTGCACCTTTGGACTTCAGTGATGTAACCAATGTACTCTGAGTGGATAACAGGGATAATGATGACCAAAGTTAAGCTCTAGGGGGCCTAAATTAAGTACTAGGTGCTAGGAGACTCAACTACCAATGCATGGATGCATGGAGTGCTGCAAAATGCATGAAAAACCAATATGAGATGGTTAGAATATTCCAACACAACCTTTTTCTATCCCTTACCGCTTAATATAAATCAGAGGTCTATCAAATGGATGTCAAATATTCCCTCTTACATGGGGATTTGCAAGAATAAATTTAAATGGAGCAACCTCTTCTCTATTTTTAAAATTACTCGATCCTTGTTTTCCACATTAAAAAATCTCCTTATGGCATTAAAAGATGTCCTTGAGGTTGGTATGCTAACATGATTACATTTTGGTATGAAATCTAGTGTCTTTTTTCTGATGTTGAGGGAAGAATTCAATTTTCATGTCGGAACGTGCAAATTTTTTCTTCTTTTGCCCTAGTAAATGTCACAAGTTTGACATCTTTACATACATGGTGGAATTCCAACATATGGGCATTGTGATTTCAATGTATTGTTAATTTGACCAAATGATTGTTAGATATTTAAATGCTCAATTAATTTGAATTAATTAAACATTCACTAAATTTTACGACGTCAAATTTTTGTTGGTAGTTTGACATTTTGCTAAATTATAAATATTTTAACTCAATAGATATGGAAATAATATTGCACTACTTGTGACATTTGTAATAGCCTTTTTGTAATTTTTGTGACACTTGAAAGATATAATAATTTTAGACTGCCCAAAGCATAAGGATTTAGAGCTTCAAGGTAAACATGATCATGAATATGGAATGGGTTGGACAGTTGACCATATGGCTTGGAAGCCAATGGAATGTGTAGATGCTATACTCAATAAAAATCTAATTTGTTTCCTACATTCAAATTTCATCCCAAATACATTGAAAAAGAAATTTTTCATGAAGATCGCATTGCAGCATGGATGAAGGAGACTTTCCACAACACAAAGAAACAAATTAAATGTTGGAAATGGGTAACTCATGCATCCTTGTCCTATATTCATATTCATTTTAATTATTCTTTCTTGTTGTAGATCTAACTTCATTTTTTCCACAAACAATTCTTGTCTTTATTGGGCTAATTTTTTAGTCATTAGAGATGCATTACCCCATCCTTTCTCCTACCGAATACAAAGGTCATCCACCATCCCATAAATTCTCTTCATGCATGCATATCATAGCCTTATTAAACTACATACATGGCTTCATTGGAAGTATCATGCCACCTAGTGGGCCCACTTGTTAGTTAGGTTAGGTAGGTTGGTTTCCAGTTTTCATAGTCAATTCTAGAATTTCACTTTTATCATTTCCATTGCTTTATTTTATTTTCCATTTGTTGTCCTAAAAGAAGAGTTTGAGAAGAAGCCAAATTTTGACTCCATGCCCAATTTTTACTCGAAAGATTAATGGATAAAGCACTGCTCTTCTCAACCTAGATATTTTGTTGGATTCTTAGCACTTCATAGGGAGGAGCCATCCAATCGAATGAGTTGTTGTTGTCACTTAAAAAGGCTTATGAACCAAATTCTAGTTTTGCTCGTGGGGCCCAACCTCTACCAATTTTTTGCATCTCAACCAAACATCATATTTGAATGTAGAGAATGGATTAAGTAGGTTCACGAGGTGCAACAACATTAAAGATTTGATTGAATCTAGTTCCAACCTTCAAAAGCATGAAAGATGGCTTTTTGCATGGGGTCCACCTTGCCATGAAATTGAGTTTCAGGTTAAATGAGTAATTTAGGTATAATTGTTATAATGATATTTAACACCCCTGCAGATGAAGTATTAAAATGGATGTCAAGAAACCTTCTACACCAACAATTGACCTGAAAATAATTATTTTTGTAGCTAATTTGAACTCAGTCGCTACTTTTCTTAAGAAGAAGGATGAAAGGTCGCAACATTGAGCCGTAATGGTGTGATCATAATCATACAGTTGCTACATCAAGCCTATAAAAGCATGACCAAGGTTTCAAATTGGGAAAAAGTAACAATAAAAGTGAGAAATCAAGAAAGCTTAGGTTCAGTTATGCATGGAAGGGACTTGTAGTGCATGCAAAGCATGCACTTTGTAATCATAACCCAAATTATACATAAATAAAAGTTATAAAAGACACCAATGGAGTGGAGATATAGGGGTTAGAAAAGAGTTTGAAGAGTATTAGTATATTGGAGAGTATAATGCTACTGTTGTTTTGTAGCTTTTTCAAGTGAGGCTAAGGGCAAGGGAGAGGACTTAAAGAGTTTGGAGAATGGAATACAACAAGCATGACCAAAGGATTGTAAACTTACTATATTATTCTTATTAATAATTAAAAATTAATTCACTTTCTCCCTTAGAAAAATGTGTTATGGATTTTATATCGATGAATAACTTAGTTTCTTTATGCATGATTTTTTGTGCTAAAATAATGAGGAAGGTGTCTTCTATATTTTTGTGTAAGAATTTTCACATGAATTAGAAGAAGGATCTATAATACAAGGATCTAGTTCGTAAAAGCCTTGGAAAAACTAAAATAACATGGTACAAGTTTATTTCTTCTCAAAAATATTTTGCCTACCATGCATTTATAATCTAGGGAAAAGTAGAACTAGTTTCTTTTGTTTATCTTTCAGGGAAGGGTACCCGCACGAAGCTGGTACCCAAAATAACTGCAACAATAGCGTGTGAGAGGAAAAAATAAAACGACGCGCACGCGCCTTCGAAGGCGTGCACACGTCTCTGCTTCGGAAATGCCGAACCTCCACGTGGTTCATCCCACATGGAAAGAAAAGGCGTGCATGCGCCTTTGACGCATACGCACAAATTGGCACGCACGCATTAGTGGCGCGTGTGCGCCTCTGTTTTTTTATAAAAAAAAAAGAGTTCACGGGTCGGTCATTTTCGACAAACCCGTGAGCCCAATTTCCAACCCGTGAGCGCACTCTCAACCCCACGAATGTGTCCTCATGCACCCAAGTCATCCTTAACACCAAGCAATCGCCCCTACACCATGGTGCCATCTGTTTCTCCTGGTAGGTGCTCCTCAAAGCACAAATTTGTGTTTTTTTTGTTTTCCATTTGAATTTGAATTTAAATTTTTTTTACAATCCATTAAAAAACCAAGGAAATTTAATTGTAGGCCATCTACACACCTAACAAGATGTCAGACACACCTGAACCATCCGATGAAACCAATGAAACCCGACCTGCAGAAGACAATATGGGAACCAACAATGAACCCAATGAAAACCCTGAAGATCAATTACACCAAGACTTAAATCAATTGAGGGCACTAAGTAATGAATTGAACAGTACCAAGGAGCCCTCTCGGGTTTCCTTGGCTTCATCACTTCAAAACATTATTGAATCAATCAATATTGCACACAGTGAGATAACAAACTTGAGCCAATACAGGGCTCGAATGAGGGAACACTAATCTACTGGTTTGTCCAAAGAGCAGATAAAAGACCTCAACATCACCAAAGCCCAGTTGTATAGCAAGTTCATGGTTCCCTCGACGGGACAACCTCCAGCTGTGACGAGGGCTCGGGTTTGCATGGACTGGTGCATTTACCAGCCATGGAGAGATAACTGGAGAAAGAGGTGGTTCATGGTGTTTGACAGGTCCCCATGCAACAATTTGGAGGTCCCACAGTATTTCCTTCAGAAATTATGGGCTGAGTTTGAGCTAGGGTACCATGTCAACTATTTTAACATCACTAAGTTTCAGGGTGTCGGTCTTCGATCTTCCTAAGATCGACCTCAGGCGCACCGCAACCCACTTAGAGGACCTCCTGCACCTAGGAGAGAGCCAAACCCCCCTCCTCAGCCACCCGAGTTTGGTAGCGGTCTAGATGAGATTCATGATTCCGTCAGACGTGCCACACATGACTTGCTTAGACATACCAAATTTGTGGCCATGTCTTCCTAGTGCCGGGAGGACATCGATGAGACACAGACAGCTGCACAGTCTATGGGTGGTGGCTGAGACATGCCAGGTACAGGTGGAACCCAGGCAGGGCCTTCTAGTTCTGCTGGAACAATGACACATCATTTTTCTCACTGTGGTCATTCTTGCCATGGTGATATGCAGCAGCATGCCACAAGGAGCTTCATGGATTAGGTTTTCTATTGTTTTATTTAATGTTCAAGTATTTGTTGTATTTTATTTGATATCGTATTGTTTAATATATTTAACTTTGAATTACACATTGTTGACTTTATTTGTTTTAATGTTCAGTTATTTGGTGCCGGATCTCCATCCCCCAGGTGGGAGGACGTTGGTTCCTTTGACCTCGATGGAGCCATGGCGGCAGCAGAGGAGATTGCGGCACCATACACACATGTAACTTCTTTACTTTGAATAATTAGATCCATTTACGAGTAATTTGTGTTCAGTAATTACAAATTAATTAGCATCGAGTAATTACCATATTATCATCATATTTTACAGTTGTGTTTATAATATTGTCTAATTTATTTGAGAGCTATAAATTCGTATATCCCCACCCAAAAAAAAAATGAAACCTTATAAAACATAAAAACCTAAGAAAAATATAAACATTTGTGTTAGACACAATGCTCACTGAGAGGGGGGGGTGAATTAGTGAGCCTATACTTGATTTAATTTCAACTTCAATCACCAACTCTTATATCATCATTTCACATTCACATCATATTCATCAATGAACTAACTATCAACTAATGAAACACATCAACAAATAATATGAGACTAGATATAGTTTTTGTAATCTTTTGTATTTGGTTCAATGGCTACAACCGTGAGGCAATTCAGCACCAACTGATACAATGAGCACCAACTCATCATCTAGGACCCAACCTAGTTTTTCTTAGATCCTACTAAGAAAATGGATACAAGACCTTGCTTGTATTTACAATTACATATTTGTCACATATCATACATATCACAGTCATGTCATTATTCACATCATCTCATTCATCAATCTTCTTCCAGCACCTTGTCTTCAATCATCATTCTGTCCTTGTTTCATCATGTCAAGCATCTTCTCAAACATATCGATATTCTATCTACTTGCACATCTTTAACCCGTCATCAAACTGTCATTAACCATAGGAAAATTATCATTCTACTGTCAAGATATCAAACATATCCACATTTATATCACTTTCTACTCATCATCACTCTGTCATAATTGTAACCAGCATATACACAAATACATCATTCTCTCCTTTCACCATACTACTGCCCAAAATATCATAGTCTCTTCATACTGTCTACATCGTCATGTCTTTCTGCTGTACATGCACATCATATCACAGGATATTCAATCTAGTATGTAGAAGTGCATCATTATACATTATTCATCATTGTATATTGTACATAGATGCCACTCTAGGTATACCACATCATCATCACTGTATCATACTCACCACCATTCATACCACTTGTCTACTCATCATTGTTAATGCTTTACTGCATGTACATTATCATACATACCTTGTACAATGCATTGCTGTACTGAACCACTATATATCTGCCACTGTATACAGATTTCTCACAGAGTTGACTGTACAGTATTATAATGAAATACCATCATCATACTACAGTGCATCAACATAAACATTATCTCTATACATTTGTACACTATTGTTCACACATCATTGTGCATACCTTGTACATGACTGGAAATGTATCACTGTTGTTCATACAGACTTCCACACTTCACTAGGCACATTAGTGTTCATATGTACCTTGTTGTAGAATACTCCAACCCTTGACTGTTTGAAGAGAACACTGTAAGGAGGATTGGATCTAGTAGTAGCAAAATCAGACTTGCACAAACTCAGGCCTGTACCAGCCAATAAAAAAATCTGTTGCACTGTTGTTCTTCTGCCAACTGTGCTGTAGCAGCCATTGTCATTGTACCCAAAATTCCTCAATGCTACAGATCCAAAAATCTCAGTCATTTAACTGTTGCTGCTACAGCCTACCCGAAAATTTCAGAGCAACACATACACACAAAAAGCTTCTCCCAAAATGAGGCGGATTGCCTCTATTTATACACAATTTTTTTGAATTTTTTTATGGAGCTGACTTGTCCAAAAAATTAATTTTGAATTTATTTTGGATCCGACCTGTCTATGTAATTTTCATTTTATTTTTATTTTTAATTGCTGAGCTGACTTTTCCCTTTGAATGGACACATAATAGTTCACATACAATGTTTTATTTGCATGCTTGTTTTGGTTGGACTTCACACAACCACATCAAAGGCCATGTTAGAAAATTAGGGCTTCCTCATTTTTTTGGTGGGCTTGTACATCATCATGTTTAAATACTTCAGCATGAAAGGTTTCGTCAAGCAATTATAAGGGCAAGGGCTCCATCACACCCACAATAATAGACCACAAAGAATTCCAAGAACCCCAAGGCAACAATACATTATGTCTTCATCACCATACATCAAGGATTCCACATATGGACATCTTCAAGGTTCAAGGGCTTCAACATCCATCGTAAGTGCCATTAGATAAGGGATGATTCAATTTATATGTGGGTTTCAATGTGGGTTCTACAATCAAGAGTCAATCATTTATTATTTAATCAACATTCTTTCAATGGACATCAAGCCCATCATGAAATGGTAGCATGGACCATCACCAGGAGTTCCATTGCCCCATCAAACCACAAATGACCATAGAATGGGTCATTTGGATCATTAGGTGTTCCAATGGATCCAATGCTCACCTCCATGGTTCTTCATGCCATGTGTGTTCTTCAAGCCATCCACATCATCATCTTCTTTTCCATTCCTCAAGCCTTTGTCATTAATGTTGTCACCACCATCACCATCACCATCACCGTCAACGTCTTCATAGTGGCCAAAAGAGAATAATAGTGGCCAAGCTTCTAGAAATTCAAGAACCCGATGTTTCTCATGTCCTTATTACCCTAGTTTATTATCATAGGATTTCCAATTTATTCTAATACTTGAGACTGAAAGTAATCATACTACTACTCCTAGAACATGCTATTAGGAAAGACATATAAACAACATAAAACAACTTATCACATGTATTGTCACTAAAGTTTTTGAAAATGATGTAAGGCCCATAAGGAAGAGCGATAATCTTACAAATATGGTCTATGGGGCCTTGCTATTATCTTGATTCAAATTCAACTTGGTAAAATATTTGGCATCAAGAATACTCATTTAACTCATTTCACTCAAGATTTCTTTGATTTCAATCAAGTGATATGATTCTGACAACATAGCTATTCAATCAAGAACACATAATTACTCATTCAATGCAAAAGAACATGGCACATTCAAGCTTGTAAGTAAGTTAATCATGAAAAAGATTTCTCTTTCTTCCTTTTTCTAACGATCAACACTCTAAAGTGTATTAAATAACATGCACACTAACTTAACTGCTATTTAGCACCTCTTTGCAAATTTAAACAATGAGATGCCATTTTATTTGATGATGTAAATGTTATGGAAATAAAGGGACTCAAGATCCTCACTCTAGGGATGCAAATACTTTTCCACTGGGTGAATCAAGCTTGTAGGAAACTACAAATCTATAAGAAGGCATCAAAACCTAGGAACTCTTCATCAAGAACCCAAACACATTACATAGGTTTCCAATTCAAATTTTTAAATGGACATGAATTCCATTCGCTTATGAGACACTCCACATCTCTCTAGGGCCAAAGGAAAATCTCACCTACTCATGGGGATGACTCTAGAAAAGGAAAAGCTCACCATCTCACCTTCTATGCCCTCTCACCTTATTTAATTTTAATTTCATGCCATGCCACCTTCTATCCTTTCAGAATATTGAATATCATCTAACTTGAATATAAATTTATTGCAGGCATGTTTTTTAAGTACCATCGTTGTCATTCTCATTTTCATTGTGTTTAATATTGTTAATATTGTTTTTATAAATTCAGTCTAAATTTTTTAGTGTTCGCATAGGTGTCCGCGGGCTCCAGCGACCAGCCACCACCACCGGGGACTAGCAGTTCTCCCCGTGCGCAGGTATCGTGTGTATTAAAGCATAAATTTAATTTCAAATACGATGACTTGTCTGTGTATATTTATATTTTTGTATATTAAACTGTGAGGTTATAAATGTGTATGCAGGTGCGAGCACCTCGGCTTGCCAGTGCCGTTATTCCTCCCTCTTCGACATTTTTGCCACCCTATATGCCAGTTGTATCCCCTAGCATACATTCCCCATTCCCCAACCCCTTCCATCCAGCCCCCCCCCTCCTATATAGCACCACAATTCCATCCAGCTCCCCCTTACGCATCATATCCAGCTCCACCTCCGTATCAGTTTCCCATGTTCCCACCCTCCCCCATCCGACCACGACACACCACCCATCCACAGTCACCCATCCCTCTACCGCAACATAGACCTCGCCCCCCCACATTCCCCCACCACACTCACTTCCCCTTCCAGGGTGCCCCGATCCATACTACAGCCAGTTGGGGTTTATAGCCCTAGACATCCATCTCCACTTCGCCCACCCCAGTCCATGCCTCCTCCTGCCACCCCCCCTTCTTCCACTGTTCCCCCCAGTGGTGTAGCCACCATCGATGTGGATACATCCTCCCCCTTTACCGTCCACCCTAGCATCGGAGTAGGATGTCCAGCCGACTGCTCCATCCGCCAGCCCTAAAGACCAGCCGATTTTCTTCACGGTGAGTTTGACTAGTTTATCAAAATCTCGTTCAATTTTAACAGAAATTACTATATGCATCTAGTTTCAACATTGATCTGATTATTCTAAATGTTTCGGGGTGGAATTGCCGAGAGACTTGGATCACGGAGGAGGGAGACCCCCTCACAACTTACAGTCTCGCATGCGGTGATTTATCCAAGATTTGAAAACTATTTTTATTTTGAAATTATGTTTTATACTTGTATAATTGCTAGGAAAAGTTGACATATTATTGTTGTCGTTTCAGGGCTCAGGGGGACGTGCTCAAAGATGTCGGAAGGACCCATCTTCCTCTAGTATGAAGAAGAGGAAGATTGATTTTGGAGATGCACCTGGGAGCTCCAAGGGTGGGAAGGAGGATTAAGAGACCCTCCTATGTACACTAGCCATGATGTGGCATTTTCACCACGAGATGCCATGTTTTGTACAGGGCACCATGGGCCATATTTTGTATAGGGCACGAGTTTCCTTTTTCTGTACGGGGCATGAGTTGCCATTATATGGACACTGGGAACGATGTTCCATTTTTCCAAAAAGTGTACATTATTGGATCATTTTTGCATATTAATAGATGGATCTGCACTTCTGTATATGAGTTTGTCTTTGATTACATTTTTTGCATACATGATTTTGTCTTCGATTCACAACTCTCATCTATGGATCATAGTGTTAATTGCATGTTATTTGAATGGTTATTATTTCACAAATTTGTCTTAAGCAATTACACACAACATATCCTAAATGTTTATGGTTTATTGAATGAATGTTTACAATCATCTAATCATTTACATTCTAGAAGTTACCCAACCTGCACAAGTGGTTTACTGATTTTATTTCCAGCAAATCTTTTTATATTTATATGCTCATGGATCATATGGCAAAACATTTAATTAATTAATTTTGTGAAGATAAGATTTCAGCCATCTTAATGTAAGTGATTCAACTCACTACAACCTAGTTGGACCCTTAATAGATTCGGTAACACCCTCTTGCAAAGATTTTACTCTCTCCAAGAGGGTCTCTTTCAATAATCACTCGTAAACTAATAACTATAACCTTGGCATTATTAGATAATATCATTTGTGGATGATTTTGGGAAATAAGCCAACATATTTTAATGTGAATTTTGATTCTACAACATTATGGTTCATTGTTGATTTAAGTTTTGTGAATATCTTTATTTATCCATGAATGATCTTTCATTTTACACACGAGCAAATATTTATTTCTGAAAGGTGTCTATTGGATTATTTCACTTGCAACTTTCTGAATTAAGCACTCACATGGGACTTTAACTTAATGGAAAACACATCTTAATCTTCAAACAAGTTTGAAATCCTAAGAACTTTTCTCCAACCTTGATCTAGAAGCCTCCCTTGGCCTTTAAAGTAGGCCTAAAACTTGGGAAAATATTTGCTGAGGTGACAGTGGCAATCATCTTCGAAAGTCGCACTTGTAGCATTAGAGGATTAGGACGTTGCCACTTGGGTGTGAAAACAAGATGTAACAGGATGCACTAGCATTTATGGATGAGAGAGATAGGGAGCACATGCATGCGCCATCCTCCATTAATTTCCAGTTTAGATGTTTTTCCTAAATTAGTAGTTCAGTTCTAATTCTGCATTTATTGTTTTATTTAGTTTTGCATGCATAGTGAGAGAGTGCAGTTCCCTAGGCACTCATACATGAGGATTACAGTGTAAGTTAAGGGGGGCAGATATCTAGGATGATACATGCTTGCATGCCTTAGATAATCCTAGTACAGGTGCACTTAGTTGGCCCATTTATCCATGCAAACAAGGCACTCTAAAGTTAGAGTCTTACACTCTTGGGATACCCAAACCCTAGCACTAAACCATCTTCTTCATCCTCACCATCACCATCAACGTCTTCATTGTCACCACCATCTTCATCTCTAACTCTAAGCCTAATTCAGTTTCCTTCTATAACTCTATCCCTAACCCTCACCCAAACCCTAGCACTAAACCATCCTCTTCATCCTCACCATCACCATCACCATCACCGTCACCGTCACCATCATCATCATGTCTTCATCATCATCATTAACTCTAACTCTAACCCTAATTAAATTTCCTTTTATAACTCTAGCCCTAACCCTCACCCAAGTCCTAGCACTAAACCATCTTCTTCACCATCACCATCACCATCACCATCACCATCACCATCACCATCACCGTCAACGTCTTTATCATCACCACCATCTTCATCATCATCATCATTAACTCTAACTCTAACCCTAATTCAATTTCCTTCTATAACTCTAGCCCTAACCCTCACCCAAACCCTAGCGCTAAGCCATCTTCTTCATCCTCACCATCACCATCACCATCACCGTAACCGTCACCATCATCATCATTAACTCTAACTCTAGCCCTAACCCTCACCCAAACCCTAGCACTAAACCATCTTCTTCATCTTCACCATCACCATCACCATCACCGTCAACATCTTCATCATCACCACCATCTTCATCATCATCATTAACTCTAACTCTAACCCTAATTCAATTTCCTTCTATAACTCTAGCCCTAACACTCACCCAAACCCTAGCACTAAGTCATCTTCTTCATCCTCACCATCACCATCACCATCATCGTCACCGTCACCATCATCATCATGTCTTCATCATCATCATTAACTCTAACTCTAACCCTAATTCAATTTCCTTCTATAACTCTAGCCCTAACCCTCACCCAAACCCTAGCACTAAGCCATCTTCTTCATCCTCACCATCACCATCACCATCACTGTCACCGTCACCATCACCATC
The DNA here is from genome assembly GCA_027924585.1 of Larix kaempferi. Lineage (NCBI taxonomy): Eukaryota > Viridiplantae > Streptophyta > Pinopsida > Pinales > Pinaceae > Larix > Larix kaempferi. The sequence continues at coordinate 27,881,845 of BSBM01000904.1, read as the reverse complement.
ATCATCAACGTGTTCATCATCACCACCATATCCATCATCATCATTAATGCTAACTCTAACCCTAACTCTAACTCTAACTCTAGATTCCTCATCAACATCTCCATCATCATCATCTTCTCCATCGTCATCATCTTCATCACCATGACCATGACCATGACCATCATCATCATCATAAGTGCCCGGCAGACGATTTTGCAGAGTTGACCCCCGTGTACAAAAATTGCACACTCCCTCACTGAGAAAAACCCTAGTTTCCAAGATGGACATACAATATGGCATTGGGGCCACAGGACCAGAGGAGAGGGGCACCCCTGGCACTATCCTGGCATCCTAAATCCAACGGAGTCGACGGTTCATCGATCGGAGCCACGGTCGTCATTCTATGGCTCGTTCTGTCTCGTATCCAAAATGCCTTCAGAGACACTTGCTGGATACCTGCCGGGGGAATAGAAGTCCAACCGTGCAGCAAAACTAGGCTCTGGGGAGTCCTGCAGGCGTGTTTAAGCAGGTTTTGGCTGGGAACGCTGGCCGTAAGTTCCCGACGTATGATTTTGTAGAGTTGACCCCCGTGTGCAAAAATTGCACACTCCCTCACTGAGCAAAACCCTAGTTTCCAAGATGGACGTACAAGATGGCACCGGAGCCATGGGACCAGAGGAGAGGGGCACCCCTGGCACTATCCCAACATCCTGAATCCAACGGAGTCAATGGTTCGTCGATCCGAGCCACATTCGTCATTCTATGGCTCGTTCTGTCTCGCATCCAAAAGGCCTTCAGGGACACCTGCTGGATACCTGTCGGGGGCATAGAAGTCCAATTGTGCAACAAAAACGGGCTCCGGGGAGTCCTGCAGGTGTATCTAGGTAGGTTTCGGCTGGGAACGCCAGCCATAAGTGCCCGGCGGACGATTTTGCAGAGTTGACCTCTGTGTGCAAAAATTGCACACTCCCTCACTAATCAAAACCCTAGTTTCCAAGATGGACGTACAAGATGGCACCGAGACCATGGGACTGGAGGAGAGGGGCACCCCTGGTACCATCCCGGTATCCTGAATCCAACGGAGTCAATGGTTCGTCGATCCGAGCCACTGTCGTCATTCTATGGCTCGTTTTGTCTTGCATCCAAAAGGCCTTCAGGGACACCTGTTGGATACCTGCCGGGGGCATAGAAATCCAACTGTGCAGCAAAATCGGGCTCCGGGGAGTCCTGCAGGTGTGTCTAGGTAGGTTCCGGCTGGGAACGTTGGCCGTAAGTGCTCAGCGGACGATTTTGCAGAGTTGACCCCCATGTGAAAAATTGCACACTCCCTCACTGAGCAAAACCCTAGTTTCCAACATGGACATACAAGATGGCACCGGGGGCCACGGGACCGGAGGAGAGGGGCGCCCCTGGCACTATCTTAATGTCTTGAATCCAATGGAGTCGACGGTTTGTCGATCAGAGCCACGGTCGTCATTCTATGGCTCGTTCTATCTCGCATCCAAAAGGCCTTCAGGGACACCTGCTACATACCTGCCGGGGGCATAGAAGTCCAACCATGTAGCAAAATCGGGTTTTGGGGAGTCTTGTAGGTGTGTCTAGGCAGGTTCTGGCTGGGAACGCTAGCCATAAGTTCCTGCTGGACTATTTTCCAAAGTTGACCCCAATGTGAGGGCCATCCAAATTTTCTCAAGGGGTCCATTTCTCGTCCAGATGCCCCTAGGCGTGCGTGGCCACTGTGGACAGGTCCACAATGGACACGTGGACCTATGGGAGGTGACGGACTCCAAGTCCTCTTTTCGGGTTGGGTTTCGTGGCCCTGGGGCAAATCCTCCAGGTGTCCCTGAACGACCCCGGGGTGCCCGACTAGAATGCCCGTAGCACCCGAACCGTGGCTTGGTTTGTGAATCCATTGATTCCGGTGGGTCTGAGACGGCGGGTTTCAGCTAGGGGACCCCCCACAGCATCCCCTGAAGACCTGGAAGCGGTGCCAATGAGCCATCTCCGGAGCTAGGGTTTTGCTCAGTGATGGCCATTCCAAATTCTCTCAAGGGGTGCATTTCTCGTCCGGAGGCCCCCCGAGCGGTGCGTGGCCACCGTGGACAGGTCCACAATGGCCACATAAGTTCCCGACGGACGATTTTACAGAGTTGACCCCCATGTGCAAAAATTGCACACTCCGATGGGCGAGTGACTTATAGAAGGAAATATGGTGCTTGTAGGTATCTATGTTTTTCTTCCGACGAAAATTGTAATAGGATTTCCATTTATAATACATGCATATTTTTTATTGGTTTCATTAAGAGAAAGTATCATTTTCAATAACAAGTGGAACCATGGAATCCTTCGTTGTGTTCCATTAGCCCTTTGTTCAACATTTCGTGCTCTGGTAATTCACGTCCATCATCGAAAACTTGGGTCTATAGGTACCTTCCCTTTCATATTCCTTGTAATGCACACATAGTCCATCCTTATCTTGATAAACAAGAGTTTTATAATAGCTTGAATTTTTTGGGCCTGGTTATCTCCCTGTATTCGAGTGTCTGATTGGTTGACAAGCTTGCCTGAAAATCTATACGTTGAACTTCTTTGTTTTATTGCTGAAAATTGGAAGGGATTTTCAAGTCACTTGCAAAACGTTCCTTTGTTGAAATATGTAAGTTCTTCCCACAACATTGATCTGGCTAGTGTATCAAATGCTATCGTCCACACCAGAATTTATCTTTCTTCAAAGGAGTCGCACATATTGTGGTTGACCAAATGGTCTGGGGAGCTTGGAAGTGCTGCCAAATATTATTCCATGCCTGAATCTACCCAGAAGGAAATTATAAATTTAGATCCTCGAGAATGCCTGAATCTACCCAGAAGGCAATTATAAATTTAGATCCTTGAGAAGGTGAGAAACTGTATGAGTGGTTGAATCAGTATCCTAAAATTATAGAGCTTTCTATCTCAAAGTTTGATGAGCGGCTCCTAGATGTAGTATTAGACTCAACAGACAATAAACTTGTTATCACCACTGCACATATTTTGCACTATTCATCTGCAAATAACTATGTCTGCCCCGAAGAGCTTACCAGTCTTTGCAAGAATATTCCCCTATTGGATGAAGGTGGAAACATCATTAGGGTAAGAGGCTCTCTGAAGTTTCTCCAGCTTGCATCCATGAGTAATTGGGCCAAGTTAATTGCGACAAGGTGTCCCTGAATGGCCCCAAGGTTCCCGACTAAAATGCCCATAGCACCCGAACCGTGGCTCGGTTTATGAATCTTTCAATTTTGGTGGGTTTGGGATGACGAGTTTCAGCTAGGGGACCCCCCACAGCATCCCCTGAAGACTCGGAAGCGGTGCCAACGAGCCATCTTTGGAGCTAGGGTTTTGCTCAGTGAGGGCCATCCAGACTCGCTCAATGTGTGCATTTCTCGTCCGGAGGCCCCCAGGCATGCGAGGCCACTGTGGAAAAATCCACAATGGCCACGTGGACTTGTGGGAGGTGACGGAATCCAAGTCCTCTCATCGGTCTCGGTTCCGTGGCCCTGGGGCAATTTTTCCAAGGGTCCCTGAACGACCCTGGGGTGCCCAAATAGAATGCCCGTAGCACCCGAACCGTGGCTCGGTTCGTGAATCCGTAGATTTTGGTGGGTCCGAGATGGCGGGTTTCAGCTAGGGGACCCCCCACAGCATCCCCCGAAGACCCGGAAGCGGTGCCAACGAGCCATCTCCTGAGTTAGGGTTTTGCTCAGTGAGGGCCATCCAGATTCGCTCAAGGGTTGCATTTCTCATCCGGAGGCCCCCGAGCATGCATGGCCACCATGGATAGGTCCAAAATGGCCACATGGACTTGTGGGAGGCGACGGAATCCAAGTCCTCTTGTCGGTCTGGGTTCCATGGCCTCGGGCCAATTCCTCTAAGTGTCCCTGAACGACCCCAGGGTGCCCGACTAGAATGCATGTAGCACTCGAACCGTGGCTCGGTTCATGAAATAATCGATTCCAGTGGGTTCAGGATGATGGATTTTAGCTAGGGGAACCCCCAAAGACCGGGAAGCAGTGCCAATGAGCCATCTCCGGAGCTAGGGTTTTGCTCAGTGAGGGCCATTCCAGATTCACTCAAGGGGTGCATTTCTCATCCGGAGGCCCCCGAGCATGCGTGGCCACCGTGGATAGGTCCACAATGGCCATGTGGACCTGTGGGAGTTGACGAAATCCAAGTCCGCTCGCTGGTTTGGGTTCCGTGGCCCTGGAGAAATTCCCTGAAGTGTCCTTGAATGGCCATAACTGAGCAAACCCTAGCTCCGGAGATGGCTCGTTGGCACCGCTTCCGGGTCTTCGGGGGATGCTGTGGGGGGTCTCCTAGCTAAAACCCGCCATCCCAGACCCACCAGAATCAACGGATTCATGAATAGAGCCACGGTTCGGGTGCTACGGGCATTCTAGTCGGGCACCCCGGGGTCGTTAAGGGACCCTTGGAGGAATTTCCCCGAGGCCACGGAACCCAGACCGATGAGAGGAATTGGATTCTGTCGCCTCCCACAGGTCCATGTGGCCATTATGGGCCTATCCATGGTGGCCACGTATGCTTGGGGGCCACTGGACGAGAAATGCACCCCTTGAACGAATCTGGAATGGCCCTCACTGAGCAAAACCCTAGCTCCGGAGATGGCTCATTAGCACCGCTTCCGGGTCTTCGGGGGACACTGTGGGGGGTCCCCTAGCTGAAACCTGTCATCCTGGACCCACCGGAATCGACGGATTCGTGAACCGAGCCACGGTTTGGGTGCTGCGGGCATTCTAGTCGGGCACCCTGGGGTCATTCAGGGACACTTGGAGGATTTGCCCCGGGGCCACGGAACCCAAACCAAAGAGAGGACTTGGATTCAGTCACCTCCCACAGGTCAATGTGGAAATTGTTGACCTATACACAGTGTCCATGCACGCCCGGGGGCCTTCGGACGAGAAATGCACCCTTTGAGCGAATCTGGATGGCCCTCACATTGGGGTCAACTTTGGAAAATCATCCACCGGGCACTTACGGCTAGTGTTCCCATCTAGAACCTACCTAGACACACTTGTAGGATTCCCTGGAACTTGGATTTGCTGCACGGTTGGACTTCTATGCCCTCGACAGGTGTCCATGAAGGCCTTTTGGATGTGAGACGGAACGAGCAATAGAATGACGACTGTGGCTCAGATTGACGAACCATCGACTCCGTTGGATTCAAAACGCCGAGATAGTACCAGGGGTGCCCCTCTTCTCCGGTCCCGTGGCCCGGGTTCCATCTTGTATGTCCATATTGGAAACTAGGGTTTTGCTTAGTGAGAGAGTGTGCAATTGTTGCACACGGGGGTCAACTCTGCAATGGTGATGGTGACGGTGATGGTGATGGTGATGGTGATGGTGATGGTGATGGTGATGGTGATGGCGATGATGAAGAAGATGGATTAGTGGTAGGGTTTGGGTGAGGGTTGGGGCTAGAGTTATAGAAGGAAATTGAATTAGGGTTAGAGTTAGAGTTAATGATGATGATGAAGATGGTGGCGATGATGAAGACGTTGACGATGGTGGTGATGGTGATGGTGATGGTGATGGTGATGATGAAGAAGATGATGATGATGGAGATGTTGATGAGGAGCCTAGAGATGATGTTGGTGATGATGATGACAAGTCCCTCTAAGTGGTTATCTATAGGAATAAAGCATCAATATCCAACCATAAATGAGCATGTTTTTTGGGTTATAAGAGCACGGGGAACCAAAACCCTAAACCAACATAATCATCATAATATAAGAGTTTTTTGGGTTGGGAATATACCTCAATGTACCCAAAGCATGAAAAAGGTTTGGGTGGACACAAAACTAAAGAGATATTTGATCGATAAGGAATTTCACAGTTCCCCAATGCTTTTCTCAAGTATAGATCTCAAAAATACCACCCTTGAAACTTTATGATAACTCCCTACCCCAAGTGGAAGACCCATCTATCCATACATGGATTCCTAGAAGGTTTCATCTACCTAGTTAAATTTTCAAGACCATTGTAATAGATTATGTACTTCAAAAAATTTCCTAAAACCTAGGTAATTCTAATCTTGAGAACCTATCAAAACCGCTATCTTCAAATGCTACAAACATAAATAGATATATTTAAGAAAATACTAACTCAATTTACTCAAATTTGATCCAAATCACATCACCATTTTATTCAACATAAAAGAGAAGCATGGAACAATTTAATACATATAGGAAAAATAAAAAACATAGGCAAAGATATGTATGCATGTATGTATCAACAAAAAATGCATGTACCAACGAAATAACATAAAATTACACATACCTCGATGTAGAACATAATATTCTTTGATGCAATTCTTTCTCTTATGTAAAGTTGACTGGCCTCATTCAATAAATCCATCTGGATCCTCTCTATTGCTAATTGTCTCCATCAATCTCTCGTGCTCTGAATGAGGCAGGTAGTAGCGTACCTTGGTTGAGCTCTTGCTTGACATTGTCTGAAGATGGATGTTTGTGCCAACGATCAAGTTTGTGAAGTGATACACCACTAAACCTGGTCTGTAATCCATGAATACATGCCCACTAGTCGTTCTTGACTTCCCATCTAGTGTAAGATATTCCCCCTTAACCACCATCGAGCTAGTAGGAAATTCAATTCCTTCATCGTCAATTAATGATCCGTAGAGGGTTTGCTTACCTTGGATGCACCGTGCCAACCAATAATCCACGCCCCATTCATTGGCTTTTGGTGCAACAACTGTATATATGTGTCCTGATTATACAAGATCTGAGATATGGTCGTAGTCTATAGAAATCGTTGACTGACCCTCCTCTAACTGGGTTGTTTCACTTCACGTTGGTCTACTACAAGTGACACACGATCCCATTCGCGGTTGCTACAAGGGTTGAAAAAGCATGCAAGCTTTCGCGTCCATATTTCAAATAAGTGGTTGTTTGAGCTTTGAACTGAATGAAATCCACGTGTTCCTTGTACTATGCCGCAACTATAGGAACACGATCAATATATGTCAACCACTAGACAAAACTTTCTCGCCACACGTCCTGCCACCGATGATGTTTGTTGATCTCTTGCTCATTCTGACATTGTTGTAGAGCACCATTGAATTGTGGACCGTGCATCTCGGATATGAGGTTCCTTGTCAAACCTCATCTCTTCCCTTTGTAGTGCGGTCTTGATGCATGCACCGACCCCATCATGATTGCCTTTGCCGTGCCCGGTATCAAAATAGTTCCAAATATGCAGCAGATTATAAGTCTTATGCAAAGTACTCATCCATTGGAATGCTCGGGCATTTTTGAACTAGCCCGCACAACCATCCGACCATATCCAATGCTGATCCATCTGTATATCTCTCTCGTTCAACTAATCATAGAAAATTCGAAAACAATGTTGCACATAATGCAGATCATGGGTTCTATCATCACTTATGTAAAAGTTTGTCTCCTTCAGTATTATCCTCTTATCATTGCTGCTCTCTGGCCCATGCCTATACATAAGATGTACCATGATGCTAACTTGGTCTGAATGGTAGTATTGACTCTGGATTTCATTTTGTGGCTGAAGGGTGTAATTTTATGCAAAATCCACAATTGACACTATGGTTCCAATGGGAGATGTGTCCCTGCATTTTCTGTACTGCTCATCTTGCCATTGCGTTACATGCACATGTTGAACATACTGCTCAGTTTACTCGTAGAATTCCATCAAGAAGTCACATACCGGTACCTGTTACCATGGAAACAAGGGAAATATTACAATGTGGCCTTTGGAAAAATGTATATGCCATAAATTGAACGTGTAATATGAAAAATATGCAATATTAATTTGTACCTGTGACTTTACCAATGCAATCTTTTTACTTTCTCTGACACTGTCTAATTGATAGGTCAAGTACTTGAAGCTCTGCATCTCCACACCCATCATGTCAAATTCTGTGTCCTTACTTTCATGAATGCAATAGTTCAAAAGAAAAAACCCACTACACATAGAACATGTCCCATATAGACAGGACTTTTCATAATACTTTTGTCCTTCGGGCCTTGGACACATGATGTTGTGGATAAAGTCTCTTGATGCATTCGGTGGTAGTATGGACTCATTGCAGCCCTGCACAATGTTAGTATGCAAATCACAAAATATATGTTTATATGTGTCATAATAATATTCATATTCTACGTGGTATCTACAACAACAAGTGTTCCGATCAATGCATATACGAATGTAACATGGTTTGCATTTCTCAAAGGACCTTTGGCCTAGGTTCAATTGTGTGTGCTCGTTCTTGAATCTCTCATAGAGTTCAGCCTGTGTGGTGTCAAGGAAGTGTTTAACATGGGGCTCACGTTCAGTAGAACCTTTTCTCAGTTTTAGCACATCTCTTTGGTTTGATGAAGGTCTAGTATGATCATGCCAAAACTTTTGTACTAACTCCTTAACAGCATCAATTAGATTCCTATCTGGATGAGGCAACTTACCAACAAAATCCCAACAATCATTTCCACCCAGAGTGTCAAGATTTTCTCTTATAACACAGTACTTTTTAATAGTTTTTTTATTTAATTTGAGTATGTGAGAAGTGTGTGATAGCAGGAGACGTTTCCTTGTGGACTTGCTTACAACTAATTCTGCTAAAACACGACGAGCCGCACAAAGATCTTTTGTACGAGACTTCTTCCCAATCACATTAAATGTAGATTGGAGATTTCTAACAATATGACTGCTGGCCTCTGAAATTTTAACCATCTTTATGCCCCAAATTCTCCTAACAACAGCTAAAGAACATGACTTTAACAAACATTGCAATAATTGACATTTACCTGCATCACCTTTGGATTCAAAATATTCTTTGACAATTTTGTTGCATTGCCATTCGATAGTGCATTTTGGCAACTTGCCTTCAAGCCCCGACATAGCACTCTCATCCACATGAATACATCTAGGAGTTCTTCTTCTTGCACTGGACAATCGAGGTAGGGAGGGTGGACATGATACATGAATACCCGAGCTTGTTTGTTGTGGTGCTTGGTTCATAGATTGGGCCATAATGGGAGTGTGGTCGACAGGTTTGTGGTCTTCTTGGGGAGATTGCAATTTAAGCAAGGCTTGTATGTCCATCTCTACACATGCAACATCTCCCAAAATTCTTGTGTTGTGAGGAACTTCAGAATGACTTGTTGATGGATTGTTGGTTGGAGATTGTGTTGATGTTGGAATTTGAGTTGGGTCTGTTGGACGCGACCGCTTTACTTGTGGTTCTGAACAAGAGGTTTTTGTGTCAACAACTGTGTTAGGATCAGTGGCATGATCTGGGGCAATGATAGGACCAAGTCTCAATCTTTCCATTCCCAACCTGGCCTTTTCTCTTAAGTCATTGACCTTTTCAATGGGCAGATTCCTTCTATTTTATTTTTATTTTTATGTTTCGTGGGTTTCCCATCTCCAAAAGTCTCTTTAACACAACTATCAGGCCTACCCCTGCAAAAGAAACAACAAATAAGATATTAGTGCCATTATACAATGAAACTGACACATTCCAACATAGGTTACCACTTTACAAATTAACATATACAACTACAGATTATGTTGGTTTATTTGTGTTCGAATAAACATCATTATCGCTTACACTTCCAATCAATATAGATGATGTTGGGTCAAGTGTAGAGAGGAGAAACTAGTGTCTTTCCTGGCCCTTGAATTCATAAAAATTATGGTAGTAACACCCTACAATAGAGATGGCTAGAGATTCCTTGGGATTAGTTTGATAGTTTTTCTACATCAAATAAGGTAACCTTAATTAGTTGCATTTTTTGCTTTCTCCCTTAATGTTATCAATTCTAAATTTTGCACCTAGTTTGATTGCTTTGTCTTCCTAGTGGAATGGTATATCCTTCCATTTGAGGAAATGTCCTTTACCAACGTAAATTACTAGGTTATATAACGCATTAAGGAGTTTAAGAAACAACAACAAACTATTTCCTTAGATCTATAAACCTTGAGATGATAGAATGTGATTTTGAGTTTAAAATACCCATGGTTGAATTCAACAATGCATCACAATAGAATGAATGTATACCTTGTTTTGTGCAAAACCTTAAGGAGGATGCAAAGGTTTCTAACAAGGATCATGGTCTTGGGAAGGGTGATTAGGGGGAATATAATTTGACTTTCAATGTGTAATATCTAGGGTGGGGAGGTGTTGGAGAGTGGGGAACTAGGGACTATACCAACAATCATCATGTTGAATAGAGCATGAAGTGGGAAAGTCTTGTTTTTTGGAAAAAAAATCATTATTAAAGGTGAGGGGATATTGTAAGGATGGTAAATATGGATGAATATTATCATATTTGGATTCAAAGAGAAAGGAAAGGTGCATATACTTACAGATATCCTCATTCCATACAATGGTATTGAATAAGAGATGAGAGAGTTGAGGTTTTGTGGATGAGTTGAAGTGATATTTTTAGTTATGTTTAGTGAGTGTGTGTTTTTTTTTGCTAGCATAATATGAGTTGAAAAGAACAAAATAAACTTGGGAACTAATTACATGATGAGAAGGTTGCATACTGCATCTTGTCTAGTGTTCATATGAGTTTTTTTAGATGTGAACTTGGGAAATCTTCTTGTCAAATTCATTGTTGTCTATGCATGGATATTGTTGTGGGAATATGACAAAAACAAAAAGGCATGGGCTCATCTCAAATCTTTTGAATGAAAAGACTCATTTACAATTCACCATACCTCTATAGAAATGATCTCCACTTGCAATGGAAACTGGTAGCTTGAATGAATCCACTATATTCCAAGACCACTGAAGATGTTTGATAGATTCCAAGGGTGATTTTGTGTCTAATAGATCAAAGAGTGTCCAAAATATCAATGAGTGTGAGCCAATGAGCAACCCATGAGAGCTTGAAACCCGCTGAAGAAGTGAAACTCGTGTTTTTGGTAGAATTCCCGGGAAACAGAGAACTCTATTTTTTTAAAACTAGTAACAGGGCCTCACATGCATGTTTTTTTGCACGTACATGTGAGGAGTGCGCACGCACCCAAACCCGCGCACGTGCCCCTGTATAAAGTTTAAACCATTTATTCCCCAACGCTTACACCATTTAATGCCAAACCTTCCCCCACTTCGAAAATATTTGCATAAATTGGATTCGGTGATGAAGTTTGAAGGGTGGTTCTTAATTTTTATTGGAAGGGCTTACTCTTTGACACATTTGATAATTTATGGTTGTCTATGCGCCTTGACCCAATTGACATTGTAAGGTGAGGATGTGCATGCATAATAATCCTTATTTATTACTATGCGACAAGGATTTAAATGGAAGAGGATGTAAAGACGTGTTATTTTTATACGTATTTTGATGGCAAGTGTCGAAGAGAAACATGGTGATAAACCACAATTCCTGAGCCAAAAATTGTTTTTTTAAATTTGATTAATAAGCATTGTGGTACTTTGGTCCAAATGTTTTTTCTAACTCATTGTTTCTCCATATTGTGTGCCTACTGCCACCTCTCTATATCAATGCATAAAATCAACCTCTGCTTGTTTTGTGGTTATAGTTGCTTTCCATTGAGTGTTGTTTAGAGTTTCCGTGAGTCCGTGACATTCATGCAATAAATGAAGTCTTGTAGAGGAGGATTCATCAAAGAGGCAATTTGAATTTCATTTTGACAAAACACATATTTTGTAAAGATCAAATGCCATGAATGCATCCTCAACCTACCATGCAAGACCGTGGATATGTTGAAAAGCATTGAACATCATCGAAGAGTGAAAACCGGTTCCTCGAGATCTTATTGAAACATATTGAACTCAATTGAATTCCACCTGGGCCTTTATTGAAAATTCTAGACCTCATGCGTCATCAATAACACATAGAATCCATGACACTATCCCTCTACAAGGATCCTCCTCCTCCTCCTCCTCCTCCTCCTCATCATCATAATAATCTTCATCATCGTCAACATCATCATCATCATACTCATCATCATCATCCCCATCATCGTCATCATCCCCGTCATCGTCATCATCCTCATCATCATCATCATCACCATCATTATCATCATCGTTATCACCCACTTCCTCCTCCTCCTCCTCCTCCTCCTCCTCCTCATCATCCAGGTCATCATCTTCATCATCATCTTCATCATCAACATCTTCATCATCAGCATCATCATCATCCATCATCTTCTTCATAATCTTCATCATCATCATCATCTTCTTCGTCATCATCAACATCATCATCTTCATCTTCATACTCATCATCATCATCATCATCTTCTTCATCATCATCATTGATAATGATGATGATGATGAAGATGATGATGATGATGATGATGATGATGAGTACGAAGATGAAGATGATGATGTTGATGATGACGAATATGATGACCATCATCATCCTCATCCTCCTCCTCCTCCTCCTCATCATCATAATTATCTTCGTCGTCCTCATCCTCATCATCATCATTATCCTCGCCATCGTCATCATCCACATCATCATCATCATCTCCATAGTCATCATCATCGTTATCCCCCACTTCCTTGTCATCATCCCCATCCTCATCATCATCACCATCATCATCTTGGCCATCATCTTCATCATCAACATCATCATCATCGTCATCATCATCATCAATGTCATCATCATCATCTTCATCATCATCCATCATCTTCGTCATCATGATCATGATCATCTTCGTCATCATCATCATTATCAATGATGACATCATCATCATCAATGATGACATCATCATCATCATTATCAATGATGACATCATCATCACCATCATCTTCATCATCATCATCATTATCAATGATGATGTTGATGAAAATGATGGATGATGATGCATATGAGTACGAAGATCAAGATGATGATGTTGATGATGACGAATATGATCATCATCATCATCATCACCCACTTGCTCATCATCATCATCATCCTCATCCTCATCCCCATCATCATCATCGCCATGATCATCATCATCACCATCTTGGTCATTGTCTTCATCATCAACATCATCATCATTGTCATCATCATCATCATCATCATCATCACCCACTTGCTCATCATCATCCTCATCCTCATCCCCATCATCATCATCATCATCATCATCATCTTGGTCATCGTCTTCATCATTAACATCATCATCATCTTCATCATCAACATCATCATCATTGTCATCATCAACATCATCATCATCGTCATCATCATCATCATCATCATCTCCATCATCATCATCGTCGTCATCACCATGTTCCTCATCATCATCAACATCATCATCACTGTCATCATCATCATCATCATTATTATCACTCGTCAACATCATCATCTTCAATCGTCATCATCATCGTCAACATCATCATCATCTTCTTCATCATCATCATTGATAATGATGATGATGACGAAGATGATGATGATGATGATGATGATGAATATGATGGATGATGATGAAGATGAGTACGAAGATGAAGATGATGATGTTGATGATGACAAATATGATCATCATCCTCATCCTCATCATCATTGTCCTCGTCATCTTCATCATCCACGTCATCATCATCATCTCCATCGTCATCATCATCGTTATCACCCACTTCCTCGTCATCATCCCCATTCTCATCATCATCACCATCATCATCTTGGCCATCATCTTCATCATCAACATCATCATCATCGTCATCATCTTCATCATCATCCATCATATTCATCATCATCATCATCATGATCATCATTGTCGTTATCACCTAATTGCTCATCATCATCATCATGCTCATCCTCATCCCCATCATCGTCATCATCATCATCATCATCATCATCTTGGTCATCATCTTCATCATCAACATCATCATCATCGTCATCATCATCTCCATCGTCATCATCACCCAGTTCCTCATCATCATCATTGTCAGCATCATCATCATCATCATCATCATTGTCAGCATCATCATCATCATCATCATCATTGTCAGCATCATCATCATCATCATCATCATCATCATCATCTTCGTCATCATCATCATTTTCAATCTTCATCATCATCGTCAACATCATCATCAACATCTTCGTCATCATCATCTTCTTCATCATCATCATTGATAATGATGATGATGACGAAGATGATGGATGATGATGGAGATTAGTACAAAGATGAATATGATGATGCTAATGATGACGAATATGATGATGATGATGATGATCATCATCGTAATCATCTTCATCATCATCAGCATCATCATCCTCATTCTTGTCATCAACATCATCGTCATCATCCCCATCATCCTCATCATCATCATCAACATTATCGTCATCATCCCCATCATCCTCATCCTCATCCTCATCATCATCGTCATCATCCCCATCATCCTCATCATCATCATTCCCATCATCATCATCATCATCATCATCAACATCATCGTCATCATCCCCATCCTCCTCCTCCTCATCATCATATGAATTTAATTTAATTCAATTTAAAACATTATTAATTATTAAAAAATATATAATTTATAAAATTATTTAATCACTATGACAAATTTCAAACTTTATTAAAAACAACGTGCACGCGCCATTTTGCGCATATGTGCATTTGGACGCATACGCGCCATTGTGTGCGTACGCACTTTTTAAATACACGCGCACGCGCCACGTGCCAATTTAGTTTTTCAATTTTTGCAGGTAATTTGTTTCCCACCAACATGGTGGATGTCTTGGCTGCTATGGTTTTAGGTTCGGGTTGCCAAAATATATATAATAATATAAAAAAATACATTTGATAACAAAATACATCTTATTCTATAACTTCTTCTATTTCGAGCATGATTCTGCATATGTTACACTTGTCCACTGCTAATGAAATTGCACACACTTGTAGAACTATGTGTGCAGATTCCGAATATGTAATTTTTTATTAAAACTATTATTTGTTCCTATTTTTTAGTTAATTTCAATTGCACTAACGTCAATCTTACACAAAGAGTAGGTTATTTCTTCCGTCTATAACTTTTTATTGGCTCACCTATTTTGAAAACAGAAAAGAACCCACACAAGTACACACAAAAACATACATCCAAAAAAACAAATGTTGATTGATTAGGTTAAGACCATGATATCGAGGGCTAACGCTCGGCCTAATCATTTTAGGGATGCGTTGACTTCCTTAATTAAAAAAAAATTAAAATTAACATAAATAAATATGGAAAAATAATGCTGCACTAGAATGGCCTGTTATCTACGACTATATATAATTTTTTTAACAAAAATCCACCATTTGAATACCGAACCAGAGGGCTAACGCAAACATATTCATTATATTTTCTTAAAAAAATAACATACCAACCTTAGGAGAACCCCATTTTTTGGGAGTTATACTTAATTTCCATAAATAATATTTATATATTCCGGAAGGTAATCTGATTTTCTACGTTTGGTCTTCTTGCGCCATATTCCAAAAAGTTGTGTAGGTAGCTCTAATATTGCTTTTTGACGTTCAGATTTCTGTTTTTCTAGAAGTCCATTGCGACTAACGCGTCATGAGTGGCCAGCATTAGCTTGGACCAGCCCGGAACCTAACCCACTCATAGGAAAAAACACTTTGTTTGTTATCATTGTGGTCATTTCCCTCGCGATAAAATTGGCGACCATACTTGGGAAATTTATTAGAAATTTCTTTAAATTGGGTTGTTTTGCTTTGTTTTTTTCTCTTTTGAAACAACAATGAATAGTTTGTCTTCTTATAATGGCTAGTTTGGGAAATTTTGAGATAAATCTAAGAAATCTTACTCAACTTTTGAATCATTTTTTTCTCTCTTGTACTACTTAGTCGTGCCCGTTTGACCAAAAATACCAATTGTTCGTGCCTATCAAGTCTGAATTCATGACAAGACCTATTTATTTGTTCACCCCTTTTAATCCATTAATAATGACCAATAAGTAAAAATAATGTTAGTTTTAAGCTTGCTTTCTATGTTTTTTGTCTTCATCATCTTCTTGGTTATGTTGTGCTTAGACATAATACTTAGGAGTAGATGATTAAATTGTTTTATTGCTTGCTAAGTAGGTTTATTTTACAAGCTATTTTGTTATTAGTCACATGCATGAGTTACACATTCCATTAAGTGAACCACATGCACTCAGGAACATCAGAGATATTGCCTAAAATTTCCATATATTTTTATTCATTGCAATTAAATAGTTAAAGAAAGAAAACATTACTTCTTTATTTTGAAATCTTTGCTATTACTACCAAAATACAAATGTCAACATTGCAGTGATTGCAATGTTTGATTGTTCTTTATTAACCATAAACTTTTCTGTTGGATTAAAAAGTATCATAAAAAGTTTTTCATTTTAAAAAGATTTCAAGGAAAAACTCTTTTCGTCGTACCCAACTCTATGTTGTTTTCATCAAAAGTAACTTAAGAAATTGTAGTGATTGCATGTTTAAAATTACTCTTTATCAACCATTCAAGTTTATTCATATCAAGTATTGCATAACATTTATGTCGTTCCAATGAGTTGAACAAGATTAAAATGAACATATTTTCTCTCTATTACATTAAGAATAATTCATCGAAAGGAAATAAGTTGTTTTTTTCATCTTGGGCCTTGGTTTAAGGTTGTAAGGTAAACATCTCCAAGGCCACAAAACAAAAAACTAGGAAATTTATTAATGAGAGAAAATATATTATAAGAAAAAAATGATTGTAGAGAAAGAACATCTAACACATGTGTCAACCACTATGGTTAAACAAGAAAAGTGTGGTAGATATCTCGTCCTTACTTCTTTGGTTGGATTAACGTGCGTGGGATTTTATATTAAAGTGGCAAGTCCTCGAGGTGACACCGCTTTTCTCTAAATATTTGGGTCAAGGACTTATGTCCTACATTCCCTACCCATATTCCTAATATTGACCTATGACTACTCGCCTTGACTATCAATTGTGAAGTGGTAACCTTATTTGATATTCCTAACACATCACATGTGTGACTGCAAGTGGAAAATCCTTGTGGTAGCAAAGACAAACGTCTATCATCCACCTCATGAGAGAGAACAACCCCATTCTTGTTGATATTTACTATATGGTATGGGTGGCTCTCATGAGAGAGACCAACCCCAATATTTAAGTTGATTGCGCAGGGTAAGAGTGCAACCTCAAGATTAAAGAGCCCAATCTTCAAACCTAGACCATTCTTTTAAATATGAATGTATTTTACTTTTGAGACAATAGAGACCCTCTCTCGAATTATCGATAATTTGTTTGAGAATGCCAAAGCACTATCCTTGTTGTAAGACAATTAAGAGTGTAGGTGTATAATTAATCCAATGGAAGCTATGTTTAGAAGACATGTAGACAAATCCTTTCATTTTATGATTCTAAGAGTCCGAATCTCTCATGTTAGAGTCGTGAACTTAATTTTAGTTCAATTTATAACAACTAACAACTCTATTCTTTCTATGTACTTATCTTAGAGAAACCTGGTGAAGAAGTATTATATAAATGAACTTCATGTGCTTTGTAGACAAGTCTAAAATATGTAAGTTGAGCTTATCAATTGTGAAACAATATTGTTTTTTTAAGAAGCCATAGTTATTGCTTATGAGGCCAAGTTCAATAGATGTGAAGCCGAACCTATTACTAATGTATCCGAGAAATTTATGGGTAGATTATTATGTTGTCTCCCTTACCTAGTGGATTCATTACCCAGCTCTGGGGTGGCAACAGTATTCAAATATTAATGAACAATGTTGGCCTATGCTTTGGTGGAACATTACAACCATGCATTCAGTCGCTAGGACCTATTATCCAGGTAAGTTTTTACGTCATTTACAACTTTTTTTTAACGGAAACGGTTGAGTAGCTTTTATATAATAGAAAAAATAGATTACAAAGATATGAAAACAGATTGTTCCCAAAGGAGGACTGCATCCACGAATCCTTGTTCATCCTTTACCAGTATATACTTATCATGAAAATTTCATATTCTATGGAGACTGCATCTCCTTACAAACTGCCCAAGAAAGAAAGAACAGAAGCAAAACATTGCAGAAAAAGATGGCTTGTCTTACTGTCGTGAAGGATTTCTGGACTACATTTGCTTTTAGCAAAATTGCACAAAATATCTCCTAAACTATAATTCTCATAAACTTGAAATGAGTCCATTGAATCATAACTAGGAGGAACTAAAAGACTTATACAAATGGGAACCATTACAAAAATACCAGTAAATACACAGACCAAAAACCAAAGAACTAACGCTGGCGATGAGACTCCTTCTTGTGGGGAGTACCAACCAAAGGCTCCTCATTTCTTCCATCTGTCCCACCTTTACCTGCTTGCAAGTCCGAGATGATTTTCCAAATTTCAACTCTCATGATGTCTATTTTTATTTCCACTTCCATTACACTTCTGTAAACATAAGTAATTTTATAATCCAAATTGACAGAGCCAGGAAATACATTATCGATGTTTTCAGCCAGACTGGCGACCTTCCCGTTGCAGTGAACGTATCTATTCACTAGGTTAATAGTCGAATCCGACTCTCATATTGGATAATAAATAAGAATAATATATTAGATGATAGGATAAAAGATGATATGTTACAATGATGGCCCTGCCTTAAATATGGCTCCGGAATTTGATGTTGAGGAGACGCCTCATTTCATAACCTAACTTTAGTTAACCTAATTATTAATTATTTAATTATTATCTTATTTTATGTTCGTAGCATTGCCACTCTCTTAGAAAGACTTTGTCCTCAAAGCCTTATAATGTTTCTGCATCATTTTATGTGGTGTCGTAGATGACGAAACATGTCGATACGAATTGCTAAGAGTCGAACATAACTTCTGATATGTCGACGGATCAATCCATCCCAAATTGATTTGTTTTGGACTGATGGGATTCCCTACTGATGTGTCGTCAGGAGATTTGCTCACATTAGTACCATTATCTTTCGACATTTCCCACTTTTTCAAATATCGATTTTTATGGTTGGGGTGTCGATAGGGAACTTTCACGATGTCATTTTCGTTTACGAATGTCGCCTTTAAAGCATTGATCTGAGTTGGAATTTGTATTTTCGTCTCTTGAGGTTTTAAGTTTTTGTTCTGTATCTTTTCCAACTTGTTTTCTAACTGCCTATTATCATTTTGAAACTTCTTAATCAATTCGATTTGCGATTTTCTGTCATCTTCAGATGTCTTAAGTTGTTCCTTAAGATCTTCATGATGACTTTTGATACAACTATTTTCTTCCTGCTTGTCTAGAAGTTTCCCTTCAATGTCGTCCATATATTGTTCTATCTTTCGACTATTTTTCAACTTCTTAATTTTTGTGACTAGTATCTTGTTATGATTTCTTAGTCTAAAAATTTCTTCAACATTGTTAGATAATGCTTTATTACTCTTCGCGATCTCTGACTTATGTGTCTTTTTAGATCATCATTTTGTTGTTGAAGAACTTTTATCTGTTGTCGACACTGGCCGACCTCTGATTCTTGACTTTCTAATTTATGTAGTAACTGCATTAGTTCTTCATCTTTGTCGCTAACGATTTTGTTCAAGCGTATTATTTCTGCTTCGTAATTATTTATTTCCTTCTTTATATCTTGATTTCCTAACCTTTGATTGAATTTATTTTCGGCTTTTAATTCATCAATTTGCGCATACAATTTTTCTATACGCCTTTCCTGGTAAGAGATTTTTATTTCATTGTACCTTTCTTGTAATTCAATTCTTATTTCTGAACTGTTATTTATGTCGCGCAATTCTTCATTGTCTTTTCGATAACGTTTTAACGTGGCTTCTAATTTTTCTCGCAACTCGGCTGCCATGGTTTCTGATTTCTTTGACGATGGGATGATCTTCTTTGATTTCTTTGATGATTCTTTCTTAAACTTGGTCTTCTTCCTTTGACTTGACTTATCCAACGATGGATAGTCTTTGCTAGATCTTCACTTCTTGTCTTTTTTCTTCGATTTGTCTTCTTTGTCTTTTTCTCGATTTTGTCTTCTTTAATACTTCTTATCTCTTTCTTTTTTTTTCTTTCTTTTTTTTAAAGTAATTATTATTTTAATAAAATAATAATATTATTTCTCTTTTGACTTCGACTACTTCTGACTCTAATTTTTTTTTTTTTGTTATCTCACAATAATAATTTTATTACATGTATTTAATAATAACAAGTGTAATATAATAATAATTGTTAACACCCAAAAAGTGTTCACTACCTCATCTACCACATTATATGGCTCATTTGTCCATTTTCCTACCATATTTCCCTTAAAATTCCAAAAAATCCCATTAAAAAGCCTCCAAAAGGCCTAAAATGCCTCCAAAAGGCCACAAAACCTCAAAATAGCCTTAAAAAGGCTAAAAAAAACCCCTTTTCCTCCAAAAATAGCAAAAATCCCCTAAAAAGGGAATAAAAAATATAAAATAATGAGGAAAAGGAGGAAAAAACCCTATACAGCTGCCTTAAACCATGTGTTTCCTAAAACCATGGGTCAGCACTCCACCACCAAAAAACTATAAATAGGTGATGGAGATCCCTTATTTCATATCCACAATCAAGTATACCCTTACTCTGCCAAAATCTCTCTCGAAACCCTAGTTCACCATTGAACTACTTTCACCTTGAGAGCCACTTTTGGCCCATCCCCACCATTGGAGAAAGAGAAGGAGCACATTGGAGCTT
Source organism: Larix kaempferi (assembly GCA_027924585.1). Taxonomy (NCBI): domain Eukaryota; kingdom Viridiplantae; phylum Streptophyta; class Pinopsida; order Pinales; family Pinaceae; genus Larix; species Larix kaempferi. The sequence continues at coordinate 27,861,129 of BSBM01000904.1, read as the reverse complement.
GGAGCAACCCTCTTGGACATTGCAAGGAGCTTCATCAACCTTCACATTGAAGGTAATATTAATACAAAACCCTTGTTTACAAATTGTTGTTTATTTTTCATGCATGTGTTTTAGATTAGTTTTCATTTCTGTTTTAGCTTAATTATTTACATTTATTGAACTGCTACTAAGGAGTCCATTCTCCTTAGTAGGTGCTCATTTGCACAAGCTAGGGGTAAAACCCTAGCCACAGTTTTGGCGACTCCCCTAGATTTTGAATTTATGGTTTCGTTTTAAATTTTTTTTTCTTTTCGGCTGTCCCTTTCGGCCGCCGCACACTGCGCTTTTTCCCTCTGCAGTCGCGTCCCGACCGCGTCTTTCAGGCCTTTACCTGCGATCCGACCGCGGCTCTCAGACGGTTTCCGACGCCCTGCCGGTGGATTCAAGTCTGTTACCTGCGATTCGGTCGCGGCTAATCAGCCTGTTTGCTACGATCTGACTGCGCCTGTCGGCCATTTTCCCGCGTCCCGACTGTGGCTTTCAGCCTCTTTCCCGCGTCCCGACTGCGTCTGTTAGCCTTTTTGCCGCGACCCGACTGCGTCTTTTTCCCTATTTCCTGCGTCTCGACTGTGTCTGTTGGCCCGAAAGCCGCGACCTGACCGCGTCTATTTCCTTCAAACTCGCGGTCTGCCTGTTCGCCACAGAACCGCGGTCTGATTTCTGCATTTTTCCTGTTTTGAGCCCAGCCCCTTTTGCTGCAATATTTTCTGCATCTGAACAACCCCCTGTCCTACCTGCAGTCCCACTTCCTTACAACCTTTCTGCAACATAATTTATGTTCCCTTTACAGAATTCTTTTAAAATTTCAGTAGTTTTAATTCAGAAAATTTTGCAAGTTAAAGTTTCAATTCCAGCATTATTGATAGTTAGAAGTTGCCCCCCTTGTGTCACTTCTATTTTGGGTTCATAACGTCACGAGCACACACTCTGTCACATAATTCAAGTGAGCCTTAAAAAGTACCTAACTAAACAAACATTCTAACCCCACTTGGGGAACACAAAAGAATCATTGTAGTTAGGTAGGATCGGGGGGATAGGCTTCCAATAACACCCCTCGATTACTTTCACTTGAGACATAGTTTTTGTCCAAATAGGGAACCAAAATCCCCTAGTACTTTTTGGCACGGTCACGACCAGTTTATCAGAGGGCCTCTCCCTTAGGAGGGTTGAAGTCGGGAGACTGGTTCCGGAGGCCTGAGTGGAATACCGCACTCCATTCAGTAACCGAAGGGCTACCTTTCGCGGTTCGTGGGATATCCCTGTAAAGGGGTATTGCGGTAAACGGACTAAACGGTAGATTCACCTTTCTGGACGTGTCATGAATGGGGTATCTTAGTTTCCATTTTTCTAGGATTGACTACCCGGTAGGGGGATATCATAGCCACTTGGCTTTCCTACTCATATTGTCTGACTTGGATTTCATCACCTTGCAGAGGATATGTTTAGTTGAGTCAGAATACTTTTAGTTAGGTGTTTGCATGCTCCTTTACCTCCCTTTGGTCTAGTGAGTCCACCATTTTTTCTTTTTAGGAAACCTGCTGCTTGTTGGTATTCTGACCATCTTTGTTGATACTCCACCTACTGTAGCACAGCTGTTGCAGTGGGTGTTTTGAGTTGGTTGTTGGCCTGAGTGCCTTGTTTTTTAGCTCTCCTTCTGCACACTCGATTGCATTAGAATTTTTTGAGCTGTTTTTATACTCACCTCAACCCACAGAGATTTGACACCATCCGTCACCATTGAGTCCCGAGACATTCTCGGCACCTCAGGGGCGAGCCCCCACAGCACGGTTCTCTTGACACCACACGTCATAGATTCCGATCATCATCCGTTGATACCACTCATCACAGATCTAGAGCCTTGTCACTTGACTCCACTCGTCAGCGACATAGGACTCCGTCACCCGATATTGACGCTCCTTACTTTACCTCCGATTCTGACGAAGAGTCTAAGAACCCTATTTACACTTCCCCTACTAGCCCCATGGCTGGCACGACTTCCACTCCTTTTGTTATAGGGACCATTGGTGGCACATCCACCACTACACCAGTTACTACACCTGTTTTGGGTATGCCCTCCATGGGACCCTCGTCTACCGTTCCCCTCACGGTACCTATTCCCGCAGCGGGAATACCTATCCCCACTACATCAATGGCTCACACTACCCATGGTGGTGCTGGACCATCCTCCACCACCTTAGTTCCCCCACTTGGGGGCACCATCCCAAATCCTGTCCCTCCACTTGGGGGCATTGGCCCCCACCTGGTCCAACCCACTACTGTGTCACATCCTTCTTCCAGTTTGCCATTCATGGCTAGCCTCAAACTACCTGACCTGGCCATATTGACCAACGATCCTATTCGACACGACCCTACATGGACTCATATGCCCACCAAGCTCCCCTCTGACATCCCTAAGTTCGAGGGCAGGGCCGGTGAGGACCCACAAAACCATATCATGTCTTTCCACCTATGGTGTTCTTCTAACTCCATAGTGGATGACTCTGTTCGTCTCCGTCTCTTACAGCGCACCTTCACTGGCTCTACAGCCAAGTGGTATATTGAGAAACCTCATGGGACCCATGCCACCTTTGCTTCCCTTGCCTCGACCTTCCTGCAGTTCTTCCAGTTGCCTGTCCGCTATGACATGGGCGTTGAGATCCTCCTATCCTGCAGACAAAACACGGCTACCCATATCACAGACCACATCCATGAGTGGCGTCGACACCGTAGCTTGTGCAAGATCAAACTAGACGACCGTATCTTCCTAGATTGGTTCCTCAAATCCCTTCTCCCTGTTATTGCTAAGGATGTAGCTTCCGAAAGACCCCAGTCTGAAGAAGAGGCCATCCTTAAGGCACAGCAGTTCGACCTCATTTATGCCCAGTCGGGTTACCTTTATACCATTATACCTGACGCCCCTCGTGGCGAGTCCTCCCAGCATGATGCGCCAGGGGCATCCCACGCTGCAGACAGTATCATCAGTCGTGTTTCTTTGCATCCTCAACCATTTTCTATTACACGTCCTTCCCCTGGCCCCGACCTTTCACGGGCTACCTCACAGTCTGGAGCAACCAACTCATATGCTCCCATGGCACATCACCATCACCATGGACCCTCATATCCTCCTCAGTGCTTCGGTCATGTGACTCCCGCTTATGCCCCCCCAGTCGCACCTCAGCCTTACCACTATCAGCAGGCTGCCCCAGCTCCTGCGCCTTCACAAGCCCAACCTGCTTATTATCCGCCACAGGCAGGCCTTGCGGAAAATCCACAACCCGCTCCGCAGCCATATCAGCAACCTTCTCAAGTTGCTGCACCCGCTCAGCCTCCACCTGCATATTATCCACCGCAGCCTGCTCCCGCACCTGTGCAACCTCAGAATCCACCTGCTGCCCAAGGGCAAGTCTATGCCCAACAAAACCCGCAGCAAAACCAGAACAACCAATGCAACCAGGGCCAACAGAACCATGGCAAGGGCCGTAATCATGGGAACAACCAACCTGCAGACCAAGCCGGTCAACCGGCTAACCCCCCCGACAACAACAATGCGGCCCCTACTAATCAAAACCCTGATCGCCCGCCCAAGCAGGCTAAAAACCCCAATTTGTGAACAAACCACCCTTGTTCTATTTGCGGGGTCTATGGACACTACACGCATACTTGCCCACACTTAGAGCGAGCTCGGTAGCTCTGGGTTGACGATGCCCACCGCCAAGGGCATGCGGCTCCTCAGGCGCCACCTAACCCCCCTCAGCCTCAGCAGCCACCTTTGGTTCTGCAAAACCCCTTACCAACCCAAGGCGTGGTGAACACTCAGCCATTGGCCCCTCAAGCTAACGCACAACCCCAACAACAGCAAATCACTTACGCTGCTCCTGATCAACCCATGTTTGACTCAGGTACCCACCACCTGTTGATGATGTCATCTGCTGACGTCAACCTTCAGACCCGTCGGAACCAATATGGCTCCACCACTGACTTACCTACCATAGATAAACCTACTACCGCTCATCCCATCGATCAAGCGTTACGTATTCCTCCACCTCCACTAGATGGCGCTCCCAAAGCCCCTCGTTTCCCACTTCACCGTATCAACTATAACCCCAACGCGCGTGCTGCGTCAAACTACAACATTGTAGACGACCTAGCCCAATCTCCCGCAACCATGTCTGCGTTAGAAGTCTTGAAGAACTGCCCTTCCCAGCGCAAGACTTTACTCTCCGCCATTGGGGGGATTGACCCAAATGATTCGAATCTGATGGCGTTTGATTTAGACCAGTCTGAACCTCGCCTGCCTTCCTCCTTAGCATTCCAAGTTTCTGTTTCCGTTCGGAATCTTGTCATCCATCGATGCATCATCGATGAAGGTGCCTCCACATGCGTCATGTCTACGTTCGTGTGGTAGAAGTTGGGATCCCCCACTCTCCAGCAGTCCACCACTGCATTACGCGCCTACGACGGTCGTTCGGCTCAACCCCAAGGCCTCCTAGCCAATGTCCCCGTCCAGTTAGGTGGTAAAACTGTCCTTATTGACATTGAGGTAATCAATGCCCAATTGGATTATAACCTTTTACTTGGTCGCAGCTACATGTATGCCATGCGGGCGGTTGCCTCTTCCGTCTTTCGCACCATGATGTTCCCCCATGAGGGACGCGTGGTTAAGGTTGACCAGCTCACCTACTATGATCCCAGTGCTCCCGCGGCACCTGAAATGTTCTCCCCATGGTTGAACAACCCGTTTCTCGTGCCACCACCTCGTTTGTTTCCTCTACGGGACCTAGAGTCTACTCAGACGCGCCGATGACCTCCACCTTTCAATCCATTCCTCCCCCGTTATCTACGCCCGAAGTGTCTGACTTATGTACCTTGTCCCACGACAACCAACCACCTAACAATCAACCACCCTTGTTGCCAAAACCACCATTGGTACCTAGCCACATTGGTGTTACACCTATCCATACGATCCCCTTCCTAGTCCCTCCATTGGGAGTAGTAAGCGCCCCGGTCATGGCTACCCTTAACCTCCCTGGGTTAACCTTGGGATTTCCCGTATGGTATCTTTCGCCTCCCATTCGCCCGTCGACACCAGACGTCGTCCTCCAACCGGTGCAACCCATGTCTACTACCACTCAGCCACCTCCCGGTGTCTCTACCCCTTCGTCCTCTACGACTCCTCCCCTTACTCCTAAACCCACTGGGGGCAGAGGTCCACAACCTTACACTGCTGTACCACCTCCCAAGACAGTCAAAAACCCCCCAGTATTTCGTGCTCCTCCCAAATGCTCGCTGTGTGACGAGTTGGGCCATGCGACCCACCAATGCCCACAGTTACCAGCATTGCAGAAGCACATGCAGATGCTCGACGATGACCCCAACATGCCGGTTGTCGAACTAAACCCCACCCCTAATCCCAAAGACAAATCCCTGCATACCAACCACCCTTGTGCCATATGCGGTGTTTACGGGCATTATTCCCATCATTGTCCCGATATCCCGGATTACAGAGCGGCTCTCTATGAGATGAACAATCTGGATCTTGAGACGGCACCACCCACCATTGAGGAGATCTACCCCCCGGTTTCTCCCCCTTCCGGAGAGGTTAATATCATCTATATGATCTCTTCAACCACTACCCCCTCGTCAACCGATTTGACGACGCAAACTTTCCGTACCGATGAGGAGATTCTTTAGGCCCTCACTGCCCCGGAGTATCCCTGGGATGACATGCACCATCGTTCGTATTTCCTTCCAGAAGCATCTTCCTCTAGCACCGCTACCCAATTTGCGGTTGAATCCAAAGACTTCCTCCCCACCAAGGTAGACTGGTTCAAGGACCCTATTCCTGCTCCTGACGCCTTCGAGGAAGGTAACATGGCCAACATCTCACCTGTCATCCAAGTTGATATCGCTGCCCCAGGATGTGCCCCTGAACTCATCACTTTAGGAGAATTCTGCAGTAAAAAAGAGATTGAGGACTACATAAACCTTTTCAGATAATTCCGTGATGTCTTTGCCTGGTCATATACCGAGATGCCTGGTCTTGACCCCGCCATTATAGAGCACCACATCGACACATGGCCTGATGTACCCCCCGTTCGTCAAAAAGCAGCGCCCCATTCATCCTTCCAAACTCCCAGCTGTTAAAGCCGAGATTGAGAAATTGCGCAAGGAAGGGTTCATTTATCCTATTGCCTATACCACTTGGGTTTCAAACCCCGTTCCCGTTAACAAAAAACAAGGCACCATCCGAGTATGCACTGAATTCCGTGACTTAAACCGCGCTTGTCCCAAGGACAATTTCCCCACGCCATTTATTGACCAGCTCATCGATGCGTGTGCGGGGCATGAAGTCCTCTCCTTCATGGATGGTTTTTCTGGATACAACCAGATTCAGATCCGTAAGGAAGACCAGTACAAAACTGCCTTTACTACCCCATGGGGCACCTTTGCCTATCGTGTCATGCCTTTCGGCCTCAAAAATGCTGGTGCCACTTTCCAGTGGGCCATGACCTATTGCTTTCACGACTTGGTCCATATCCTGTTAGTCTACCTTGATGACCTTACAACTTGTTCCCGGAAACGATCAGACCACCTTAACGACCTTCGGCAAGTTTTTCTGCGTTGTCGCAAATACCAAATCCGCTTGAACCCACACAAGTGTGTCTTTTGCGTTCCGGCAGGCCGATTGTTGGGTTTCATTGTTTCCCAGAAAGGAATTACTGTTGACCCTTTAAAAGTCCAAGCCATCTTAGCCCTTCCCTCTCCTCGCATGCTCCGGCAACTCCAAAGTCTGCAGGGGCGATCCAACTTCCTTCGACGCTTCGTTCCCGATTACGCCACTACCGTTCACGGTTTCTTGCGCCTGCTCCGTACCCACATACCCTTCGTCTGGGATGAGCAAGCAGAAACTGCATTCGAAGCCCTCAAGAAGGCTCTCACACAAGCTCCTCTGATTTCCCCTCCGGATTTCACACAAGACTTCATCCTTTACGTCTCGGCATCCGAGCATGCCGTATCTGGAGTCTTGGTTCAAGAAGACACTTCTCACCAGGAGCACATTATTTACTACGTCAGCCAAACCTTGTCTGGACCACCCCTACGTTACCCATATGTGGAGAGACTTGCCCTAGCAGTGGTATTTTCCGTTCAAAAATTGCGACACTATATCTTAATGAGTCATACCACAGTCGTCGCCGACTCTAACCCTATGGTATACCTTCTAAACCGGCGGCTCCTGCAAGGTCGTGTTGCTAAATGGGTCATTATCCTCCAGGAATATGACCTTACCTTCAAAACACCTAAGAGCACTAAAGCCCTCGCGCTTGCCCAGCTCATTACTGATCACCCTTCCCTTCTCCCGGCCAAACCAATCTCCGATGAGTTACCCGACAATCACCTGTTCACTATCTCGTCCGATGACCCATGGTACGGTGATATCCTGTTATACTTGCGCACGCAGAAGTTCAGACCCAAAGTCACCCGTAATGGACGTCGTCGCATCCGTCACCAGGCCTCTCGATATCTCCTCTTAGGCGATGTCCTTTACCGGCGCGGGGTTGATACAATTCTGCGTCGTTGCCTTACACACGAGGAGGCCGAACAAGTCCTTAATGAATGTCATAGCGGTGCCTGCGGCGGCCATTTCTCAGGGATGGCCACTGCCCAAAAGGTCATCCGCGCCGGATACTTCTGGCCCACACTTTTCACCGACTGCATCACTGCGGTCAAACACTGCCATAACTGCCAACTTTTTGCCCCCAAGGCCCGGACACCTCCTGCTCCGTTACACCCAGTCGTCACCGTTGGTCCCTTTTGTAAGTGGGCCATAGACTTCATGGAATGTAGACCCCAGTCTGCCAGCGGCCACAAATATATTATTGTTGCTGTTGATTACTTCACCAAATGGGCGGAAGCCATTCCTACCTTCAATTGTACCGCCGACACTGCTGCCCGCTTCTTTTTCAACCATGTCATCGCTCGATTCGGGGTTCCCAAGCAGTTAGTCTCTGACCACGGTTCCCACTTCGAAGATGCCGTCTGGCGTGAGTTATACACCCTCCTCAAATTTGAACACCAATTTTCCTCTGCTTACTACCCCCAAGGGAACGGTCAAGTAGAGGCCATTAATAAAATTCTCAAAACCATCCTCCAACGAACGGTTGACAAGCATAAGTCCAATTGGCACCACATGTTGTTCCCTGCCTTATGGGCTTACCGTACTTCCACCAAGACCGCCACTGGTTTTACACCCTTTCATCTAGTTCACGGTGTAGAGTCTGTCCTCCCCATCGAATGTTAGATTCCTGCCTTACAGATCGCCGTTGAGCTTCTCCCCGACACTTCCCCCCTCGATCAACATCTGCTATCCCTCGAGCAAGCCGATGAAGACCATTGGGCCACTCTTCAGAACATCGAAGCTGCCAAGAACCGCTCCAAAGCCGGTTACGACAAACATGTTCACCCTCGAACTTTCCATGAAGGGGACCTCGTCCTCGCCTATGACCAAGCTCACGAAAAAACTGGAAAAGGGAAGTTTGAATCCATGTGGCAAGGCCCTTACATCGTTCAGACCTGCCTAGACAAGGGGGCATACATCCTCTCCGACTCCGAAGGCCATCCTTTGCGCAACCCGCGTAACGGGTTGTACCTTAAACGCTTTTATCCTTAAAATAACTCGCGGCCCCATTGGTCCGCATTGTACAGTTTGCTCCCTTTTTGTTTTACACATATTTTCCACCATTGGAATCAGCACGCCGAGACCGTCATGATGGTCATCTCGTTGCATTATTTTTACCCCATCATTTTTTGCCCATTTTTTCAGACGCCACTAGTCGCCTCGGTTTGCGTGCCACATCAGCTGTTCTCCATTTTTCACATGTTTTATATCATCGGATTCATTTTTCCGAGCTGGTGATGATGCTTGAGATCATTTCTCGCTCTCACCCCCAGATTTTTTGGGTATTTTTTCCAAAACGCCCTCGTCACCTCGTGTGCGTGCCACATTGGCCGTTACCCGTTTTTGACATCCTGTATATCGTCGGATTAATTTTTCCGAGCTCGTGATGATGCTTGAGATCATTTCTCGCTCTCACTTGGTACAATTTCCACATTGTGTCCCGACACCTTGCTGCCTCGGTTTGCGCACCACATCGGCCGCCATCGGATTGTTCCACACTTTTACATGAGCCATTCACTCCTGTCATACTGCAAATGTTTCGTTATTTTGCCACCATTTCATCTACCCCGCAAGGAGGCCCACCAGTGTTCCCCCCAACCTCGTTCTTGATCATCATTACTAATCCTTGATTGAACACTTCCTCCTTGCCTGGCCATTCCTTTTGTTCGGTATAATTTTATCCCTTTTTCGGGCCAGACAAGTCCTTTACGAAAAAGGCACTTAGGGAGTTTCCGTTAAGCTCTTTTCTGACTCCTAAAAGAATGAAAAGATCGCCGAGCAATCTTGCTTCCTTTCATGCTCATTAAAGTACCTGAAAGGGCGTCTATCTGGTATAAGTTTAACCCTTTTCCGGACCTGGTAGACTAATTACGAAAAAGGAATACTCTAGTCACACCGGCTATAAGAGTTCTTCATTGCATCCTTTTATGCTTCTTTGGGCCTTGGAGACTAAATCTACGAAAAATCAACCCCCTGGAGTCTTCTTATTTGCTTTCAGACTCTCTAAAATTGAAAGCAACCACGAGCATGAACTGTCCTTGGCTCGTAACATCCACACGACAGTACCATTCCATCATTTCAGAGTCTTCTTATCGCTTTCAGACTCCTTAAAATTGAAAGCAACCACGAGCGTGAACTGTCCTGGGCTCGTAAAATCCACAGGACAGTACCATCCCATCACTTCAGAGTCTTCTTATCTCTTTCAGACTCCTTAAAATTGAAAGCAACCACGAGCATGAATTGTCCTGGGCTCATAAAATCCACACGACAGTATCATTTTACACAAACTTCTTCTAGTTCCTTAACCCATGAAGAAGTCCCCACCCGTGCCTCCTGGCACTATGATCGATCATCTCGGCAGCACCCCCAATCATGTCGCCTTTGTTCAGAGTATTCTGCAGTCTCCTGCCATTTTACACCAGCTTGAGTCTCCCTCAGACCAGTCACCCTCCCCTATCCAATACAGCTATGATCCCTTTCCCCTCAGTCAGTTTCATATGCTGCCAGATCATTCCCATTATCATACTCTGAACAAAGGAAGTTTGAGTCCACCCACTCTACTTGCCCAGTTGTCACCCCCAGTTTGGTCAGTCCTGCCATCAGTACTATCACATTTCGTTTCTACACCTCGCGTTCCTGTCAAGGAAACATCATTGCCTTGATAGTTGCAGGTCTCCCTCTGTCGACGACAACCCCTCTATTCCAGAGGATAGGCCCAGAGGTCCCTACGCCTTGGACTTATCACCATCTGTGGTAAGTGCCTACGGACCATTTTGAGAGGAGTCATCATTGCCTCTCCGAGTGGTTGTTTCTCACATGCTCGACTTCAGCACCTTGATCGCATCGTTGAGAATCGCGTAGGGTTATATCCGTTACATTATGTGTCGAAGACCCCGGATTTCCCCCGACTCTAGCACATTGGTGAGTCCCTTCGGAACGACCAGTTATATATTCCTGTGGATGTCCGGGCTGCGTTGGCGATTGTATTCGGAAGCCATCCAGTTATATGCTTCCTTGAGTACCCAGATCAGTTCCAGTTCAGTGTACCATTGCGAGTGTACCCCTTGTCACTCTGATCCAGCAACTCATTAGTTCCTTTGGTACCACATTCAGTAGCACTGTTGATTGTTCCAGTGTATCAGCTCTTCAGCACAGACATGGTCAGCCCAGCAGTATGTCCCAGATTTGTGTCCCTTCTGGACCCTTATGATGTACACAGTGGTTCTCTATGTATCTTACAGGTCCCCCTTTTCGGGCCTCACAGTGCTGTTTATGTATCTTGATACGAGCATGGGTATGCCCGCCTCGTCCATATATTGAGATTATTCCTCAGTCAGTATTTGAGGTCATGTATATTTCAGGTCCCCTTTTTGGACCCCATTGTTTATGTTATGTTATATCCTGATACGAGCATGGGAATGCCCGCCTCGTCTATATGATCAGATGATTCCTCATCCTTTTTGAGGATATGTACTTTTAGTTCTTGCAGTTGTTCGGGATCGTTGTTCCGGGCTTCAGTTTGTTTCTTCTCTTCTCTCCACACCCCAGGAAAACCATTCATGACTTATGATGTCCATCGGCCATACGATGAGCTCCTGCCCTCGCACATCAGGGGGCAATCTGTTAACACCCAAAAAGTGTTCACTACCTCATCTACCACATTATATGGCTCATTTGTCCATTTTCCTACCATATTTCCCTTAAAATTCCAAAAAATCCCATTAAAAAGCCTCCAGAAGGCCACAAAACCCTCAAAATAGCCTTAAAAAGGCTAAAAAACCCCTTTTTCCTCCAAAAATAGCAAAAATCCCCTAAAAAGGGAATAAAAAATATAAAATAATGAGGAAAAGGAGGAAAAAACCCTATACAGCTGCCCTAAACCATGTGTTTCCTAAAACCATGGGTCAGCACTCCACCACCAAAAAACTATAAATAGGTGATGGAGATCCCTTATTTCATATCCACAATCAAGTATACCCTTACTCTGCCAAAATCTCTCTCGAAACCCTAGTTCACCATTGAACTACTTTCACCTTGAGAACCACTTTTGGCCCATCCCCACCATTGGAGAAAGAGAAGGAGCACATTGGAGCTTGGAGCAACCCTCTTGGACATTGCAAGGAGCTTCATCAACCTTCACATTGAAGGTAATATTAATACAAAACCCTTGTTTACAAATTGTTGTTTATTTTTCATGCATGTGTTTTAGATTAGTTTTCATTTCTGTTTTAGCTTAATTATTTACATTTATTGAACTGCTACTAAGGAGTCCATTCTCCTTAGTAGGTTCTCATTTGCACAAGCTAGGGGTAAAACCCTAGCCACAATAATTATTAAAATTTTAATAATATTATTATTATTAATTTCTTTAGGGTTTCAAACCCTAGGAGTGTCGATTGATGGAATGTAATGGACTTGTAGAGGAGATGAAGTGGAGGAGGAAGGCGAGTGTGAGGGCGAGGGTGCTGCGAGGGTGAGGGTGCTGCGTTGTGGGGATGTTGTGGAGGATGGTGGCTGCGTGATGGAGAACCGAGGAGTGGCGTAGGTGGTGGAAGGGCGTAGCAAGAAGAGGAGATTGGTAGGTGGGGGAGGAGATGCGTGAGGTTGGTGGAAAGAGGGAGTGCGTGGTGCAGGCATAGAAGAGGCATGCGGTGATGGAAAAAGGAATGACAGAGGTTGGTAGAATTGGGAGGGGGTCTGCGTACAATTGTGGAGCGTGGAGAAAGTGTGAGGAGAGTTAGGGTGTGGGTGATGTGCGGGTGATGGAGGGTGTAGAAATGGGGGCGTGCAGCACTGGTGGATGCAGATCGCAGGTGGGAGAGTGCGTGGGTGGCAGGATCGGTACAGTGAGGAGTATGGAGGTTGACGGGTAGGTTGTGTGTGCAGGAGATGGAGCCGAGGAGGCACAGAAGAAGGAAGGAGGTGTGTGTGGTAGAAAGAGGGATATGAAGGCGTATGGTGCAGGGAGACAAAAGAGTTGGGAGTGCGTCAAATGGAGGGAAAATAGAGTGAGGAGGATTAGGTGTGGAGCAACGGAAAGATAGAGTGTGTGAGGGCGAGCGGAAGGAAAATTGTAGCAGAGTGTTTCTTCAGAAAATCTGAGTATGGATGGCTAAAAGCCTGTGTCAGATCACAGATCCGAGTTCAAGGAATCCTTGAGTGTTTGGGTAAAAACCGGAAATTAGTAGAAGCCTGAGGAAAGGCTGGCTCTGATATGTGAGCCGAAACCGAGCTCGATAGTAGGAGGAGACGAATCCGAGCTCAGGTTGAAGGAGCCAAAACCGGGCTCTGATACCAAATGCAGTGAACGTATCCGTTCACTAGGTTAATAGTCGAATCCGACTCTCATATTGGATAATAAATAAGAATAATATATTAGATGATAGGATAAAAGATGATATGTTACAATGATGGCCCTGCCTTAAATATGGCTCAGGCATTTGATGTTTAGGAGATGCCTCATTTCATAACCTAACTTTAGTTAGCCTAATTATTAATTATTTAATTATTATCTTATTTTATGTTCGTAGCACCAGTTCAAGTGACTGCTGCCATTTTTGACCTATGAATGCATGGCTTGAGCAAGGGAATAGAGGCATGTAATATCCCTCTTGATTTCAAAGTTATCGTTGCGAAGCAAGCATATTTGGTAATCCATACCCTTCATGTAATTTTTAACCTCAGTCAAGATGATATGACTATCCAACACCGGGGAGTCTTCTTGGGTCGTCGCCTGACTGTCATCCTTCACGGAGAGCACCTTCAAGGTTTCCATACTTGCACCTCCCCCGAAGTTTGATAAGGAATTCCTGCATCGCAAGAACTGAGACAAGGAAGGAGTCAGAGCATAATCTGAGGGTTGAACAGAGTAATCACCCATCTCACAGAGTTTTACTCCCACTCTAGTCTTTCGAAGATGCCTCCGTTCCAAACTCCCAAAACAAGGATTAATGCAACTGCACCAAGCATTAATACCAATTCTGACCCGACAATCCACCATAGTGATTTTATGCATGGATACCATGTCTCTGATTCGTGTGTCCTGCCTCCTATCATCGCTTGGGGTGCAGGTGAAGGTCCATAATTGAAAATCGACATTTTCTTTAAACATTAGATCACTACAAATGTAGTTCATAGTTGAAACTTGAGAGAAGAAAAAATTGTGAACAATCCAGTCCAAGGAGGTGAGCCTCCTCTTATTCCAAGGGTTTCTAGAATCATCAACACCTTTGGAAAGAAGAACAATGCTATGGAATCTAGTTTCTCTCATAGGCATTTTGATCACAAACTAAGACGCCGCAGTTAAGACCAACTCCTTTATTGGCCATTATATCCGCTTGCTGGTTATTTTCTCTCAGCACATGGAGGAATTTGATTACTTTGAATTCATTTACAATGCATTTTATGATATGATGCATCTTAATATATGGGTTATTACGATTCTTCGATAGGTTCCTCGCTTCTCTTACGACCATAAGCGAATCACCAAAGACCACCAATTAGTCTCCTTGCTAGCTCCAATCCTTTGATTAATGCTAGCCATTCTACACCATTATTTGCCTTCTTTCCAATTCCCCAAGCGTACTCTTTCAGCTTGTTCCCCTCAGAGTCGAAAAATACTCCACCCACACCTGCCATCCTAGAGTTTCCTTTCGAGGCTCCGTCAAAGAACAAAGAACTGCAACCAAGTTTCTTCTACCAACTTTGGACTTCTTTGGAGCTCATTCTTAATTGCCAATTTTGTTATCTGGGTCTTTTGGAGGGATGGATCCAGAAAAGAGAGGAGGGGGGGACAAGAAAATTAGATACCCAAACTCTTTCCTCTTCCGTCAAGGGCTCCTTGTTTCTATTGAGCATTCCCCTCGTGGATAAAGCCTCCACCCAGAGGGTCTTAGCAGAGGCACAAAATTTTCCCGAACTAGTTTTTTTCCTCGAAGATCTCTTTATTTCTCATTGTCCATATCGTCCAGCAGATGTATTTTAGGAGAGCTTCCCATGCTTTAATTAAATCTGGTTTGTGAGAGAGGGATCCTTGATAGTAGTCTTTCCAGCAAGCGAAGAGATCATTCTAGTTTGTTGGCGGAGTCAAGTCAAAATGCAGATCTTGGTATGCTTGATGCCATACCTCTGGAGAGTACTTACACTCAAGAAAGAGATGTTCTAGAGATTCTTCCGAATCTTTGCAAAGGATACATCACAAGGGTCCTTCCATTCCTCTTTTCCTCAGGTTCTCCGTGGTTAGCATTTTATGGTAAGCAAAGGTCCAAAAAAAGGCATTGATTTTTGGAAGGTCATCCTTACACCAAACTTTATTCCATTTCATATCCTTGTTGCTGTTGTTCTTGTAGCCATCTACTACGCGATATCCCTCTTTTACAGAGTAAGAGCCTGATTTGCCTTGGAGCCTCTTCTATCTTTCAAGTGACGATGTACTGGAGCTGAATCATGAAACATAGAAAGAAAAGCATTGTAGTCTGGGAGGAGGTGATTCAGAATCTCCAGGTCAATCCAACTGGCCCATCTTCTGCTATTGTTCCAGGATGAGAGGTAATATAAAGTGGAGATGTTTAAATGATCCAACCAAATATTAACTTCTGAAAACGTCGACGATAAATTGGCAGGGGAGGTGGACCCTAAATTGTCTTTCCAAACCTTAATCTGTTTTCCACATCTTGGGGTCTTGTAGAGCTTATCCTGGATGATGTACCCTGCCCTCTTACATAAATCCCATTTTGGAGTTCCATTTCTGTCTTAGTCAATCTCATCCATGCATATTCTTCTTGTTCCCTTCATATATTTTCTTTGAAGAATCTCCTTCCACCAGGATTTTTTCCAGAGACAATTCTCCAAAGGATTTTAGCTCCTAGTGCTAAATTCATTAAATTTGGATCTCTTATTAAGCACCTCCATATATTTTCGGCCGACAAACTGTTTCCCAATTCACCAAGTGAAATTTTTTTGAGTGACTGGATTTTCCTCCTTGCCAAAGGAATCTTCTGATTTCTCTAGTGACATCTTGCATAATTTTTTTTGGAGCCAAAGAGATTGAGCAAGCATAGATGGGATAGGCAGAAAGATTAGACTTGATGAGTATAATATTTCTAGCTGGATTAAGCCTCCTTGTCCCCCAAGAAGTGATTTTATTTTTGATCTTGTCAACCAACCCTTTCCAGTCGGCATCCCTTCTTTTCCCTTTGAATATTGGGACCCCGTGGTAATTGAAATAATTCTACGTTACATTCCCATCGAACCTGAGGATCCTTGCTATCCTTTCCAAAGTCTCAGGGGGGAAATTCCAACCAAATTTTTTTGACTTAGCAGAATTCACTTTACCGTCAGAGGATTTTAGGAAGGTGGATAAGGAACAATTGAATCTCTCTACAATGAAAATAGATGCACCCCCAAGGAGAATGGTGTCATCCGCAAACTGTGCATGATTGGCATCTTTGAATCCTTTAGCTATCCTCAACCCTTTTAAATCACCAGACTCTTGCGGATACTGAAGCTTCCTTCTCATTGACTTTGCCACCAAAAGGTAAAGGAAGGGAGACATGGGGAAACCTTGTCGAAGACCCCTGGTAGCTTGAAAGAAATTAGTAGGTCTTCCATGCATTAATGGAGCAATCCAAGGACTGTTGATACAAGCTTTGACCCATGTAACAAATCTTTTGGAGAGACCAAATTTGGACATGATTTCAAAGAGAAAAAAATGATTTAATCTATTGAATGCATTATCCTTGTCCAATTTAATAGCCATACCTTGTTGCTTTCTTTCCATGTTGGAGTGGATGGCTTCCTGAACGATGATAATATTGTCAAGAATTTGACACCCAATGACAAAACCTCCTTGTGATTTTGAGAGGAGATGGCCCATGATGCTTTTCATTCTAGTGGCCAAGATTTTCAAAAGGATCTTATACGAAGTGTTGCATAAGGAAATTGTCCTGAATCGATCAAGTGATATAAGGTTTTTTTCTTTGGGAATTAAGGCCAGGAAGGAGGAATTAGTGGCCCCACTGATTTTGTCTTTTTTCCTTGTCTAGTTTAGCATTCTTTTCAGGTCTTCTTTTATAATTTCCCATGCTGCTCTATAGAATTTTATGGTAAAAATGTTTGGTCCAGGAGCTTTATCAGTGTGTAGGGACCATATTGCTTTTTCTATCTCATATTCCAGGATTATTTTTTCTAGCTATCTGTTCTCTAGATCGGTGATGAGACGGGGTATTCCTGAAAGGAGGTCGGTTTGTGCTTCAGGATATGTCTCGTCATTGTCATAATAGAGCTCGTGAAAATGATTGAAGCATGATTCTTAATGTCCTCCTACCCAACAATCTTATTCCCATTTTTGTCTTCCAGTTCCTTAATAGCACTGCAACTTAGTCTAACTTTAGTTTTCTTATGGAAATACTCCGTGCTGATATATCATCCTTTTAGCCACATTTGTCTGGACTTCAATATCCACACTTCTTCCTCCTTCCTTACAGCATTTAAGATCTTCATGTTCAACACCTTTTCCTATCTCATAAACGTGGTAGTCACCTCTTCCTTCTCCATACTGGAATGGAGAGCTGCTAGCTCGTTTTGAAGTTGAATTTTAAGATGTCTTGGGCTCTTATAAATGGATTTGGCCCATATCTTAAGAGCACAATGCATAGATCTGAGTTTAGATTCCCAAATATAGCTAAGTGACCCGAAGCATTAAAGGTTCCACGCATTTTGGATTGTTTCAAGAAATTTTACGTCTTGCAACTAGATCGGATTGAAGCAGAATGGAATGGGCCTAATATTTACATAGGAGGATAAAATCAAGGATATAGGCTTGCGATCTAAGACTGCTAAACACATGGATATATTTTTGAAGGAAGGAAGAACTTACCAGAAATCTGTCCAATCTTGCCTCAATATGACCGATGCCAATTCTTCTGTTGCTCCAAGTGTACTTCCCATTCTTCAGAGGAGTGTCCAGCATGTCCAGATCTGAAATCAAATCCTCCATCTTCTCACCAAATGGGTTCCTAACTTTTGTCCTCCACGTTTCTCCAACTGTGACTTTGTGGTGTTGAAATCCCCTGCAATAATTAGGTATTTTCCTCACAGATCCTCTTTAAGCTTAGAGAGATCTTCCCAAAATATTATCTTGTCCTTGTAATGCGTTGGACCATATACATTACAGATATATAGTGAATTTGAATTATCCTTCTCCCGAATTTCTGTTAGAATCCAATGATGGCCTTCCCTAATTGTTTTTATCAAAAATTTGTTTGAAAATAAGGTAGCTATTCCCCCTGATGCTCCTCTGAAGCTTATGGCTTTACCATGGCAATTTTTCCAGAAAAGACATGAGAGTACCATAACCTCCACGTATGGAATTTTTGTCTCTTGGATTAGCAGTATGTCTGGCCTCTCAGATTTTATTATGTCTTTCATTGCTTCAACTTTTCTCGAGCCTCCCAAACCCCTGCAGGTTCAAGATGTGACTTTCATTATTTCTGGAGTGATTGAGATCCTGCTTGAGATCTACCATCCATTTTTGTCCCTCTTGGGTTTTTAGAATTCTGAAGAAGTTTCGTTTCGTTGAGGCTTCATTGTTTTTTGAGTTCTAGCTCTCTTTCTTCTTCATGTTCTCTATGGTACCTTTGTGTCTTTCTTCCTCTAGTGTTCGGGGGTGAAACTGAATCGTGCATTTCCTGAGAACCTTGTGAGGGCGAATGTTCTAGGGTAAAACCTTGCAGTCTGACTTTGCTGTGTTTTACCATCTCCACCCAGGAGCCCCCTGGTGTTGTGGAGGCTTCAAGTACTTGCTCAATCCTTTCATATCTGCGAGAAGGGAAAGGAATGCTAGTAGTTTCAGGAATCTCTTCTACTTCTGCTTCTGCTAATAGGGTTTTCGAAGTTGGGATTTCTCCTTCTTCCGTATGCAAGTCTTGAAACTGATTGTTAGTTGAGGATTCTTTTCCTTCTTGATACTTTTCCTTTCTTTTCTTTGGCTGCGACCCACTTGATAAAGGGACCGGTGGAGGAATTTTTCTTACCCTTTTTACTTGCTTCCATCCTTCCTCTTGTTTTTTTTCTGGGATTTCTTGAGCTGCTTTTGGGAAATTTTTTACAAAGTGGCCATATTCATGGCACTTCTTGCACTTAAAAGGTAGTTGTTCGTAATCTACCTTTTGCATGTGCTCCCATCCATCAATGTACATGTTTACTACTTCTGGCAGGCCTTTTTCTAGATCTACTTCCACACAAATCCTTGCATAGGAAAACATAGGTCCCTTTGGTTCTGCTTTGTCGATGTAATTTCCAAGAGAGTTCCTGATTGCTTGAAGAGTCTCATCATTCCAGCAGTGAAAAGGAAGGTGGGGGAGTCGAACCCAAACCGGAACCGTTGAGGGCACATATTTTTCTGGATCAAAATATAAACTCCAATGGTTTAGGTATAAACTACGAGGACCCATGAAGTAAGGTCGGCTCCTGAAGATGAGATCCTATCGACTTTATTTTCAAACAGGAACGTAAAAAACCCTTTTCCGCAGAAAGAGTGTTGCAGACCTCCAAATATCAAGGGCATCTAGTTATTGTTTATCCAAGCATCCATATTTTTTGGCGAAGGCCAGATTCCAATAAGCTGACCTATCAATCCTTTCTCACTCAATGCAAGAGATTTCAACCTTGAAGCCACAGACATGATTTGGATACAAGGAGCAAATGCTCGCTTGACAAAAATCGCGTCATTGGAATCCAGAGCAGAAGGAGGGGGAGGAGGCGTGGAGTAGGGTATTTTTTAAGGATTATAAAAGTATGCTCAAATGTAGTATTCTAGGCGATTATTTTGGATTGAAAAAAACATAAATATAGATTGGTAAGCGAATATTAAATATGAAACATACAATTTACCACTGAAACTTGTAAATTTTGGCGAATATTATGATAAAAAAACATATTTTATGTAAATATAGGCGATATTGGAGACTAAAAATGACCAAATAGTGAATTTATTTTTTGAAAAAATGCCTAAAAAATAGCCAATTGGCAAAATTTTGCCCTTAAAAATTTCCCTGGCGTGGAGGCTACTAGAGCCCGAAATGATTCATCAATAATGCACCGTCGTTCCTCCGGAATCAGATCTAGAGGAGGATCCATACAAGGAGAATCCCTCGAAGAGAGCCAAGAGCACCAAACCCTAGCTCAAACGAGTCGACCATTACGTAAAGATAATTGTTTTTTACTTCATTTACAATTATTGTTATTTGATCTTTTTCAAATAAATTGTTCATTCGTGGTTAGTAATAACTATTGTTTCATTGAAAGGAAAGGTAATAATTATCATTTTGATAGCCTCCTTGAGACAAGGAGTTAAATTTAATGTTTTAGTCATACTCCTTGAATTCAAGAAGAAATATGAAATATTCATATGTTACGGATCATGTTAATGTAACCATCAATGGCGTTCCTGCTTGAGTGGTTAATCAAGTGATGTCAAAGAATGCATATTAATATTAGTATAAATGTATTAAAGTTAAAAGAGTAATGATGCATGCCTACGTGTAGAAAAATATTTAGAAAGGAAGATTCTTATATTTGATCGAAATTGTTGGATAAAGATAAGAGAGGTAAAACAACATGTTATTACGGGTTATACAAAGCATATTCGTTATCTTTTATACGAGTACATTGTTAGATTTAATATTTAAATATGTTGGGCAATTACAAAAAGAAAGTTAACTTAATATATTTGGTTGGTGTATGAAGGTTATTAAATTATTAATATATTTGGAATGGGTTTAATATGGGGAAGATTGTTTTAAGTGATATGTATGGGGAGATGTTGTAACGTAGTAATGCTAAAAAAAATAAAAATAAAAGCTCGATCATAAAATAAAAAATTATGAAAAATAATTATTATGAAAGTCTTAAAAAAATATAATAGGTCAAAGAAATTATATTATGATTGCAAATATTAAATGAGACTTTCATGCCAAATTTAGAGAATGATCTTCTCTCTCTGCAACCAATAGTAAATAAGATAAATGAAATTAAAATAAATAAAACTAAATAATACAATATCTTACTTAAGAACAATATCTTAGTCTCATGCCAAATTTCAAGGATTATCTCAGGTGCCTAAATAAGATAAAATTAAATTAAACAATGCAATATTTAATTAAAAAAAAAATATAAATGAAATTAAAATAAATAAAACCATATATAATTAATAAAATAAATAAAATTAAAATAAATAAAATCATATATACAATTAAAATAGATAAATCAAATTAAAATAAATAAATCAAACAATGCAATGTTTTAATTAGGAACTGGAAAATATATACAATATCTTACCAACATAATATAATATGACTCCCTTGGTACTATATGTCAAAGGATATAATAAATTAAGTACAACAAATTTAAACCAATTTCATTAGAAAAGAATTACTTGAAGGGATAATAAGTTAAGTACAACAAGTTTAAACCAATTTCATTAGAAACGAATTACTTAAATTTCATATTATTATGTCTACTTTGTAGAATTAATTTTCTTCACTTCCAAAGACATTTCGTGGTAATAAACTTTATAATTAGTGATTTGTGCTTGCAATTATTAAAGACAAACAAATTTTCAGTAAATTAGTTACTCATCGATTCATATTGTTAAGTGTGAGGTCTGAACACCAAAGCGTTCAGTGCTTTATGACAAAAATTATTAACATAGTTGTTTATACTATAGTCTCATACAAGAAGTACATCAAAGGGTCTAGTTACTCATCAATTCATATGGTGAGTGAAATTATTAACATACTTTATATTATAGTCTTACGCAACTTGAGAAGTATCTAAAGTTATCCATAATGTCATGTAACCCGTATATAATATGACAATTAACATAAGATTAAATCATTCTAAGTTAGAATGATAAGATAGAAAAAAAACATACTTGGTAATTTGGCTATTAGTCCTCACTCTCCAACCCTAAATCTACATACATGTAGATCCATTGAGTGTTCTTGCCGTCTTATTGGAGTCTGCTCATCCTCATTTGACTCCTCCAATATCACTTCAATTACTAATACGACCTTACCAAAACCTCATATTTTTTTTCCTAGGAGTCTAATTTGTATAGAATGGCATGCTATTGTCTCTTCTTCTACAACTTGCGAAATGGAAAAATTGTTTGTTAGTAGAGTTCCACCAATTTAAGATACTTGGTGCCTTGGCTTCTAGAAAATACGATGTCTATTTCAAAATCTCAACATCCACGACCTCGATGGAAGTACTACCCCAATTTTTCCCAACCAAATTCTCAATTCTTTCTACTTCCTCCTTAACTGATGTAAAAAACTATGATATATATCTAATGCATCCATGGAATCCATCGAGTATTTTTTTCTTTTGTAGAGGTCCTCCTCTTTTGAATTCATGGAGGCTTGTGGCCTTCCCTACTGAACTATATCTCTCCTCCCTACACCCTTATCTTACTAGCATTCCTCCTTTTTTATTTCTATTTTTTTGTGAACCTACTTTCTTAGCAATGAATTGTGATGAGCGAGGAATTCTCACCACCAACATTTCAAAGTCAACTAGTAGGATCTCTCCCCCAAAACACTAACCAACTAGGAAAAGATCGATGGACCTCCGCTAATCTCATCCACCCTTGAAAACAACTCAAGATATTCCCTTTGTCCATGTATTTGAATTTCCTCACACAAGGGATTTCCTCAAATTTGCATAGCTCGTTCAAGCGCAACCCATTCATTCTCTTAGGAAATGGATTAACATGTATATGAGGTGGTGAACCGAGAGCTAGATGGAAGATCCCAATGATGCCAACCATCTTAGTCCCTCCCATACTTCACATGATTCAACATCATGCCACTCCCTCAATTATAAGCTTGATAATATTGTAAGGATCAAAGTTAAAAATGATACCGTTATGTTAGGAATCTTTTCTATTTTTCCAATATAACCAAACAACCAAATGTTGTTTATTTTAAGATGATGTAGGTATCCTTATCTTTCCAAATATTCTTGTTAATGTTGGGCCTCTTCCATTTCTATATATAGCATATCAATAGATCAATCATCCCTTCTTTCTCTCATAGAAGGTATTTTGGTTTTATATCTCTTGGGATGTGATCCTATGTATAACATCCACATGGTATCAGAGTTTTCTGCAAACCACTTCTCTTTTTGTTCTCAGATATATTGGAGAGAATTGGAGCATGCACAATTTTCCCACACTAAGGATCTGTGAGAGGATTGTTCGGTATTACGTGTTGTGTATTGACGCTTGGTTTGGCCCCAGCTCATATCACCTACTAGGAAGCAATGAACCATCGTATCTCTACCAATATATGACTATTGTTCATTTTTGCTTGGACGTGGTAGTGTTCTAGAAAATTCACATGTTAGATCTTCATACAACAATTGGACCATCTGAGTTTAGATCTTCTATGGAAGGAAAGGACAAGGCAAAAAGATGTGGGAGTACAGATCTACACATTGCTCGCACTATACAGTCAGATCCTTAGTGGACATGTATCTCATATTGCCAAATTATCATTTTTTTTTACCAAGACCTCATATCTACTAGTTCAAATTATGATATTCTCCTCCAACTCATTCAGGTATTATTGTTTGCAAAAATATCCCAGGTGTTTGATTGAATGTTGTACATATTTCCTTAAGAGCTCTTTGTTTTTTTAGCGTGGGATTTAATTTTCACAATTTTTGGCATAATTTAGAGATTGCACATCCATATATGGTGGTTTTTTTCCTATTGATAAAATGGAAGAATCAAGGACTATTGAGCTCCTAAATCCCCATAATTATCATACATGGAAACTCAAGATGCAATAACTGCACACTCTTAATGGCTTTTGAAAATGTTAGTCGAGTCTCGACCAATGTTTACCAAGGAAATCGAGAAATTTGCGTGTCGAAACAAACTTGATAAAGCTATGGGTATAATTGGATTACATGTTTCAAAAAGTTTGTTGATTCATATAGCTGAATGTAAAACTCCACAAGCAAGTTAGGCAAGTTGGCTTCCCTATTTAGTACAGCCAATGAATTTTGAGCAATACAATTGGAAGAAATTTTTTCATCACTTGTACTGGATGAGCATTCGTCTACTAAAGATTATCTTTCCAAATTAAGGATACTATTGGCACATTTGAAAGGGTGTGGAAAAACCAAAATAGATAACGAGTGCATTTTCTTGATTCTATCCAAGCTAAAAGGTCATTTTCAAGTATTTTCTTCTACGTTTTACTTTACTATGGATTCACTTGGAGATGAGTTTAAAATGGCCTCTTTTGAGATTTTTTGTTTCTTACTAGGGAACAATCTAAATTTATGCAATTAGATGCTCTTTCTGGCTCTAAGAATCAAGATCTTATGGCTTATATCTCCAAAGGTAAGCACAAAATCTATAAAAAGAAGAATATTCTTCTCAAATTGGTGAGTCTACTTCCAAGCATTAGCATAAAAAAAAATAGTTTCCTTCATCTTCCAAGTCTAGTGAGTCTCCCTCCAAGACAAGGAAGAAGACATCAAGTGAAACCTGTATTTTTTGTGGCCGACTTGGGCATCCCGAATCCAAATTTTGGTTGAAATTAGAAGCTTTGAATGAAGCCATGCAACAACATCAAATTCCATCACCCAAACCCTCTTCATTTGCTCAAGCTTTATATGCATATTCAAATAGATAGTTACTTGATTTTGGTTCATCACATAATATGACTCCTCCTCATAAGTTGTTTCCTTCCACATCCAATTGTAACATTTCATATATTGCAGTTGGATACTTGACATAGTTTGATGTTTTAGAAGAAGACACTGTGCAGTTAGATTATTGGTGCATCAATGATGTTCTACTTGTTCCTAACATCTCTACCAATCTACTCTCAATTTATCAGATATGCCATTTTTCTTATGGGAAAACAATAAAGTTCTATCCTAATGATGTAGAAATTCGAGAACTATATAATCCATACATTATTGTTTTTTTTTTTTTTTGTTCTGGAATATTTGATCATAGTTCGTGATTGCACATGTTTGCTAGTTTTAAGCCTTCCTCTAATTCCTCTTTTATTGCACATGTTTATTCTTTGAGTAGACTTTAGCATGAAATATTTGGAAACCTAAACTACAGGTATTTGCTGTAAATGAGAGCACAAAATTTGGTGCTTGGTATTCCTAAAGTTTCTTTCACTGATGGAATTTGTCTAGGTTGAGTTCTTGGAAAACAACATCAAGATCCTTTTCCTAAAGGGGAGATCCTAAGTGCCACCACACCACTTGAGTTTGTACATAGTGATCTCATGTCATTTTTGGCTCGTTCATTTTCAGGGGCCAAGTTTTCACTCACTTTTATTGATGAATTTGCAAGTCACCCTTGGGTGTACACTTTCTTAAGTACAAGAGTGATGTCTTTTCTACTTTTAAGACCTTCAAGGATTTTGTTGAATTTATCCCTTTCTATCAAGATACTACACACATATAATGGGGGGGAGTATGTGAATCAAGGATTCAAGTATTTTTGTATAGAACATGACATTCATCATCCGCACTATGTTCCCTACACCACCCAGCAAAATGGAATTACTGAAAAAAAAGAATCAGACATTGAAAGAAATGGCAAACTGCATGATCCAGTCAAAGAACACGACACCTTATTTTTGGGATGAAGTAGTTTATTGTGCCAATTATTTTTAGAATCAATTACTTCATAGGGAAGTGTTGCATATGACTCTTGACGAAGCTTGGACCTGTGATAATCCCAATGTCCCTACTTCTAAAGTATTCAACAATCTAACATGGGCATTAATTCAAGAAGAAAAGCTCAAAGTTGTGGAGAAGAGGAGCCATCCATTGATATTTGTTGGTTACTATGAGGATATGAAGGATATAGGTTATTTGATTCAATTTCTAAAGATGTCACATTTTGAAGGTATGCCCATTTTGATGAGCGCTTCAACCCCACATTGGATCCTACTCCTTCCACAAATTGTCATGCTAACAATGGTGTAGATCATGCTATTAGTTTTGTTTTTGTAAAATAAGAAGATGATGAAAATCACTCTATTGAATATGAATATCAGCTAGAAGAAAATCCACCATCAACACCAACATAACATAAGTAGCTTGAATAGGAGAAACTTGATCAAGACAAAACATTTGAGTAGAATCTTTCTTGAGCGAAAGAGGCCTCACAGGTATGGCTATGAGCCAACTAATTTTAGTTATTTTTCCTCTAACCCCGATCACCATACTTAATCACAAACAATTGGTTTCTCCTTTTTGAGTCATGCCATTTCCAATGATCCACAATAAATTTTTTATGCTATTGGGATACCCAAATGGAATGATTCTATGACAAATAAGTATTCTTCCTTGTTGAAGAATCAAACTTGGGATCATGTTCCTCTTCCTAAGGGATGAAAGCTAGTTCACTATAAATGGGTCTACGTAACCAAATATACAACAGATGGCTCTATTGGAAAGCATAAGGCACATGTTTTGGCCAAGGCATTTTCATGGGTTGAAGGGATTGATTATTTCAAGACTTTTTCCCCTAGCCATGATAAATTCCATATGTGTTGTGCTTTCTCTTGCTTTCTCCCAAGGTTGTTAAGTCTATCAGATGGATGTGAAGAGTGCTTTTATGAATGGTGATTTACATGAGGAAATATACATGTAACAAATTCCTAGCTTTGTGCAGGATTCTTCTCTTATTTGTAGGCTTTGACTATCATTGTATGGTCTTAAACAGGCTCCTCAAGATTGGTAAGAGAAGATGGATAGTTTTATTATTACTTCAAGGTTCAATTGTTGTCATTCTGATCCTACTGTTTACACTAGGAGACATGGCATATATCTCTTGATTCTTGTTTTATATCTAGGATGATTTAATTATCATAGGGAGTTCTTCATCCATGATTAAGAACATGTTCAACAACCATTGATGGAATAATTTGATAATATGACAGATCTAGGTATTTTGCATTACTTTCTTGGTATGCACATTATTTAACCTTTAAAATGAATCTTCATTTTTCAGTAGAAGTATGCACTTGCTTTACTTCATCTCTTTGGCATGGTAGATTGTAAGCTTGCACCTACTCCATTTCATTCACTAGTTAACCTTTTTGATGTTTTCTCTTCAACACACACTAATCCCTCACTGTATTGATAACAGGTTGGTAGTATTTTGTACTTGACTCATGCACATCCTAACATCTCCTTTGTAGTTGGGCTTGTTTCTTGATTCTCTCAAGATCCTCGCGATAGTCACTAGAAGGTAGCAAAGCACATTCTCAGTTACATTTAGGGTACTACTAAGTTTGGCATTGAGTACAACTCTAGTGCTTTTCAGCTTCTAGGTTTCACTGATTCTTATTGGGCTAGTTCCATTGATGATGAAAAGTCAATGTATGGTTTTGTCTATCTCCTTTGGTCTACTCATATTTGTAAGAAGCAATCAACAATTGCATTATATTCTGTAGAAGTTGAGTATTGTGTTGCAGTTCTTCTAGTAAAGAAGTCCTTTGAATTCAATAGCTAATGATAGAGTTTGGCATTTAGTAGGATCATTCCACTACTCTTTGTGTGATAATCAAAGTGCCATACACATTTTCCATAACCCAATCATGCATTAAAGGACAAAACAAATTGAGATTCACATGCAGATCATTTGGCATCTCCTCCATGATGGTGTTCTTATCTTGGAGTATTTTCCTATTGAAGCACAAATGGCAGATATCTTCATTAAACCTTTAGCATTTTCTTGTTTTTTTCAGTGATGATCAATTTTTAGATGAAGGAAGTTGTTTTTGGAGGGTAATCTCAATTTGTTTTTCTCTCTTTTGGGAAAGAGTTTTTTCATAGTGGTTTTTCTCTTCTTTTCCACGTAAGAGAGTTTGTACTTGGATACCTTAATAACCCTAGTACTTGGGTACATTTGACTTAAGGGAAGTGAATCTTAATTTTTTTTGGTTTTGCAGCATTTGTGATGTCTTATATATATATATATATACAGAAAAACATGGTTTGGGTTGATCGTACCAGAGCATATGCCTTTGATTTCACAACTCGCGTATCGTATTCAGTTACAATGGTAAAATCACGGAATTTATGCTTAATTGTTTGTACTGTGATTTAACGCAAATAGAAATTATTAGCCTGCTGTCAACAAATAAAAACGCGGGGAATCACTTTAAAACATGATGTAATATTAATGACGCGGGAGAGAACTGTCGTCAGCGGCACTTCTGGCAAGCAATCGAATATCTCAAAATAAAGCTTAAGCAGACATAATCGTTCATTGTGTTGAATCTTTCTATCTAACCACTGTCTTTGTTTTAGATATGATGTGATATTTAGCCAATTATATAAGAATTATGAGAACATTTGATATAATTTTCTCCTATTGATTAAAAAACACTTCACAATTGAATTCAACTTCTCAGGTTGCGTTGTATAATCTTTCGCACATGGAAATGTATTTTGAACCGATAAAATATAAACAACAAACTACAAGTTCTTCATGGACTAAGAATTCAAAGTATCCCACCAATTATTTGTATTTATAACGGTTTGTTCAGGTTTCTGCTAGTTTTGGTTCCACGGCTCATGTTCAAACTTTAAATTTTGCAGCTTTCTGCTAGTTACTGGTCTTGTTGCATGCCCCACCTATCTATAACTTTTTGTTGCAGTCATTTCCAATGGGAGGTGGGGATTTAGCATCGAACTCAAAACAAGATTGTACATGCATGCATTGGGAATTTATTGTGAGGTAGTCCGTATCTATGGTATTTCGTTGAAGAATAATTTTATGTGGAGTTCACCGTTTTTTTTTAAATGAGGGATAGTAAAAAATATTTCATATCGATATCTTTTATTTTTAACCAAGGGAGATGAGTAAGTTCCAATTTTTTAATATTTCATGTGTTAAAATTATTTTATTCTAATTTATTGTATATGTTTAATTTTTATGATATGTATTAAAAAGGAAAAATACATTAAAATATAAATCTATGGTAAAATTAGTTGATGGAGTTTTGATGATTTATTCCATTAAGTTTATAACTTTTATAGTTTCTTATTTTTATTATGATAATGAATATATTCTTTTTATTTTTAATTGATTAGTTTTAATCGTTTTATATTTAAAATAAGTAATAAAGTTTTGATTTTATAATTAATGTTAGATATTGATGATTACTACTTTATGAGATAACATATATCATAGAATAACTATACATAGAAAATATCAACCACATATGCAATAGGA
Organism: Larix kaempferi; assembly: GCA_027924585.1. NCBI lineage: Eukaryota > Viridiplantae > Streptophyta > Pinopsida > Pinales > Pinaceae > Larix > Larix kaempferi. Next base: position 27,832,123 of record BSBM01000904.1, on the reverse strand, counting down.
TCACATAAATATAGCCAAGCACTAGATATAAAATTTATCCTGAGATCAAATCTGCATTATTCTTATTACTTTGTTGTAGTAGAGAGATATATGAATTAATTCATTTGGTGTAATAAGTTATACAATAATGAATTGACCTTTAACAATATATAGTTCTTCAAAGTAACTTTTACGTAAAGTCATGTCTTTATGTGATTTTATCTTTTCACTAAATAAATACATTATTAATAATATTATGAGCTTACATGAATGCCTCCCGAAGCTACATAAACATCAACACTGCCTCTTAAGTAGGGAGGTATTCTCATTTGTAGAAATCTCTACAACTGAATGATAAGTCCATGTTATCATATATGAAACACTCCCTCTAAGTAGTAGAACAAGGCATGTCTATAGATCTCCAAGGCATGATCTTCAACAATGGCTTTCTTCTTGTCTTGTGAATATAAGAGAAGTTTTGTCCCTTCTGATAAAGTCTTTCTAACTAGAACAATTGTTCCCACTCGAACCACATCATCTTCTCAAAGAAGATGTCTTGATCAATTTGATCAGCTTGATCAACCTAGACCACAGATGATTCACTTTATCAGTCTAAAACCGAAAGGAGGTTGCACTCCTTAGGAAGACTCTTCTTCCAATTTACCATTCATTACAACTGGAAGGCGGTGATGACTGCAACTAGTCCACCCCTTTGGGATTTTGGCCATCATTTTTTTGGGTTTCCCAAAAATCTAGGACCTTGTCCAAATGTAGGCTTTGAAGTAAAAGTAAAGAAATAAAACCACATGTGGTTTCTTAATAAGTGGGTTTGGGTTTATCCTCCAACAACAAACAAAAAACGATATTTGAACCTGGGTGGGGAAGGGAACAATCATTCCTCCCAACCACCCAATCTACACCATTTTACAAAAATTAAAGGGAAAATAAGATTAGAAGAGCATCAAAAGAATATTTTTTACAAGAAGAATCATATTGAATATTGTTTGCTATAAAAAAAAGAAAAAGAAAAAGAAACACCATCTATAGTCAAAATAAGACCAAATCAAAGAAAGAGCAGAGTCAAGGAGGGCCAAGCTATCGTCAAGAATTCAAAGACCATTTATCACCAAAAATTCAAAGTCAAACAAGATTTTTTCAAAAAAGAAACACATTGGGAATTATTACACTTTTTGTGTCTACCCTGTGTCAAGAGAAGAAGACAAATTTGAAGCGAAGTCATAGTCGGAAACAATGGAAAACACGTATCCAATAATGAATTCGCAGTTACAAGCAACACTAGACGAGTTAGAGCAGTATAAAGCGACCAATAAGGATCTTCAAGTCGAGATTAGGAAGCAAAAATTGCTTAATTTGTTAATAGAATAGGAGAACCATAGCTTAAAAGATCACAAACAAGAGTGAGGAAAACCCAATGAAGAATTCAAGAAAATTTTATTAGATAAGGATGAGAAAATATCACATTTAAAAAGTCTCAATCAAAACCTTGAAGACCAGATTAAAAAATCAAAGAAGGTTGAAGAATCATGATATAGAAATGATAACGATTTAGAAGAAGAAATTAAGCATTTAAGAAATCTCATCATGGGCATGGAAAATGAATTAGCACAAGTCCAGAGAAAGCTAGAAGATCTAGAATCAGAGATATCAGGTCGACAACAACAAAAGAATAAAGAAATCCAGCAAAAGTACGATGCCACTAAAAAGACGCGCACAAGTTGGACATTACGAAAATCAATGACAAATTAGCAAGAAGTACCGAAGAAATATTTACACTAAGAATTCATACCAAAACATTACTTACGAAAATCAAGAAACTGAAAAATAGTCAAGAGATGGAACGTTCCAATGAAGACCTCGAAGGAATAATTGTTGAATATTGTAACTTCAAAGAATATTATATTTGTACTTTATTATGCCGGTGATGTTTCATTCCTCCATGAAGATCTTATTGTATATCTGGAGATGTTTATTCCTCCGTCGGAATGTGGTAACTTGGGTTATTAGACTTCCCTAGTGGGGGTCGGCCCTGTATGTGTTATGTGGGTCAAAGGGTTGTTAGACCACCCTAGTGGGGTCGGCCCAGTTAGTTGTAGTGGGGTGTTTAACCCTGTGGTAAAGTTGGGGCCGACCTAGTTAATATAAAGTACAAGTCAGAGATGTGTATAAATAGAGGAGGTGTGTTCCTCATTATACACACACTTCCCTCACTTGAAATGTAGCGCACTTGTGAGAGAGAGGTCTGTTATGGTGGAGGAGGAGATCATGTCTTTGGTTTGCATCTTTGTATATTGCTCGTCATCTATATTGAGGAAGCTTTGCTGGGTTTTCTACCCCATGAGGGTTTCCCAGGATAAATCTGTGTCTCTTGTATTTTTGCTATGCTTGTTGTTTCTTCAGTGATCCTGTATATGCTATCATTGTGAAATGGAATGTAATGCAGATATTTTCTATCTTATCATATTGAATCTTAACATGGTATCAGAGCTAACCTAAAGGAAGGCAATGTATGGCACTTACAACACTTGCTTCACTTGCGACAATTTGAAGGTTTGGGTTTAATATAGCAAAAACCAGTCATCGTGGATCTTTAGCTATAAATCCATTTTTGTGAAGGTTCGGGATCTGAAAAGTTTACAAGTCGTAGATGACATCCCCATGTACCTTGTGTCCAAAGGGAACCCTCAGATTCGTTGTACTTTGTGAGTTATGCTTAGTACAAGTTAGGGTTTTTGCCTCTTCCAGATCTCAATCAAAATCAGGTGACCTAGGAAAAAAGGTCATAACTTGGGCATGGAAGCTCCAAATGGAATTTCGTAAAAAGTGACAGGTAGTACACAATCTGTACTATCTCAAAAAACATTTTCAGAGGTCTAAGTTGAACTACTGACATGTGGCACACCGTACAAGTTCGCTCTCCTATTTTATCCCATAAACAGGTCCCGTTGCGACACTTGGCATAACTCTCTCTCAGAAAATCCAATTGAGGTCAGACCTATCGAGATGGAAAGATGACAGGTTAGGCTACCACAAAAAAGGTTTTCAGACCTTGTGGATCAAAAAGTTCGGAGTTACAGCAGAAACAATCAGTTACATATTTTTGTCAAAACATAATCATTTTTGAGCACATTCATTCATGGCTCCCAGAATTTAGGGTTTCGAAGAAAGTTGAAATTTCTGTAATTGAAGACCATGGCTAGATGCTACTCATCAAAATAGAAATCTATAGACCAAGATCAGAATTTTTGGTTGGGTAGAAGAGTGGGCTTGATGAAACCTTAGTTCGGGATTTTGATTAGAAAGGTGAAAAATAGGGCTTCTACAAAAGTTGGAATTTCTGAAGTTTGTGACCACGTCTGAAAGCTCCTCAGAAAAACAAGAGCTTAGAGCTTTGGATCAAACCTTTCTTTTTTATTGGGAAGAAGGGTGGGATCCATTAAACCCTAGTTCGGGATCCTGTCCAGAAGATCTAGAAGTTTCAAAGGCAATTTTTGAGGGGTCAAATTTTGGAGATTTCAAAATTGAAGTATGCAAGTTTGATCAGCTTAACGAGACACATCTATCCATCCATTCAAAAATGTGGAAGTCAAAGATTGAATCTTTAGGGTTTCTCTAACAAACCCTAATCGAGCTCCAGATCCAGTTGCAGGGGGAGTTGAGGCTAAGTCATTACATAAGAAGAATACAAGAAATATCGACAGGTATGACTTAAAAAGATATAGGTATGTCTTGAAATCTGATTCTTGATTAAGTTCATAATATGTTTGTCTTCATATTATTTAGGTTAGTACAATCTCAATTTATGTTAGAATTGTCTTAACACCCTAATAAAAGTATGAATGCATGTGAATGATGGAAGACATTCATTGATTAGGGTTATATGATTGTACTAATGCACTATGGTGTTGTATGAGGTTGATGTTGTCTGCTAACAAGATACAGGTACATCACGAAAGACAAATCAAGCTCCATGACCATGAAAACATGAAGACAAAGGCTCCTCCATAATCTTTGTTCTACTTACGAGGTATGTATGACTTTGTTCTATTATGAGATATGCAGGTTCCAGCACAGAATCTCTAAATCATTGAAGAGAACAAAGAAGATATTGATTAGGTATGTTAGACATAACTAAGCAGGTATACTAATCCAGGTATGTTTTCCTATATCAAGTTAGAATCTTACCTTGTGTTAGGACCCCTTATATAAGTATACTTGGTATGATTGGTTATGCTTATTCATAAAGTTAGAAATGTAAGTAATCAAGGGATTATGCATATTATGTCTTTTATCTTGATTGTTTATATGCATGAGTAAATAAGACTTCCCTAAAATCTTGAATACTAATGTTTATTATCTATGATCATGACTATACATATTCAAGATTATTTAGAATTATAATGTTTTGATAATATTTATAATATACTAATGAATGCATGTTTGTGTATGAGATCATGAGGATAACACTAGTGCACACTTGAGCATGCACAGTGGTACAAAATGAATAGAAGTTCAAAAGACATTTAGAAGATCAAGCGGGAGGCAACCACACAAACATAAAAGATAAGTATTTGAGTTGTTATTTGAAATAGTAAATGATATTGCTTGTAATAGGTTGTATTCATATTTGTATTCCTAGAATATATCATGCTGAGTGTAAACATTCATAGAGCATTGAGCAGTATACTACTAATATGCATATGATTGGTAAGTTGGACAAACATTCCATTGTTGCTTGTCTAGAATGAAACCTCTTTGCTCACATGATGAGAGCTGTGCACACTCTCGATAGTATGTTCTGGTAGAGATGGAAGGCATCTAGATAGCCACTGTATGCATACAGGATATGGAAAAGTGTTGTGCCAAAGTATTGGTCAAGATAGTTGCATAACTATGTAAATGATATTTGTATGCATAATAGGTTATCATGTCAACATGATTTCATGATTATGAAGTATTATTAATCATGTACTTAATTTTGATTTGTAGGAAAGATCATGAAGAATGATGAACACCAAACAAGTGATGGATGTTCAATAAGAAGATTTACAAATCAAACAAAATATAGAAGGCTCGTGGCTAGAAGATTCTCTTATAAAGAGGAAGAGAATCATGACGAGATGTTTGCTCCAAGTGGCTAGATAAGACCATTCTCTTAAATGGTGTAATTAAAGAAGAAGTGTGATTCAGGTTCTGTATGGGTACTCAGGATCGATAGTAATTTGATGAGCTTAATGATCACCATGGGTGATGTGGATCTCAACCTTTGCCATAAGGTTGAATATGGTTTCTATACACAGATGACATAGATGCAAGAAGGAACTCACCACAGAGTTCGAATGATATTGAGGCTCATATCAGTAGACCCATCTGGCGAGAGATGGCACAGATAGATGGTTGCAGAAATGAAAATGAAAGATCTCAGATTGATGCATTACTTCCTAGGTCTAGAAGTATGGCAAGGCTCAGAAGGAATCCTTCTCATCCCGGCAAAGTACGCTGTGGAAATCTTGAGAAGATTTGATATGTTGGAATGTACAACCATGGCCACTCTCATGGGTTCTGACTTGAAGTTGTTAGCTGATGACTCAGAGTTAGTGGATGTGACTCTATACAGACAAATTATTGGGTCATTGATGTATCTAACAAATACTAGGTCAGATATATGTTTTGCTGTGAACACATTGAGTCAGTATCTAGTGGAAACTAGATGTGTTCACTAGATAGTTGCAAAGCATGTGATGAGGTACCTAAAGGATATTATGGACTTTGATCTATGCTATCTTGGAGATCATGACTTCAGATGGCTACACAGATGTTGATTGAGCAGAAAGTGTATCAAACAGGAAGAGCACATCGAGAGGATGTTATTGTCTAGGATCAGCCATGATATTGTGGTTTAGCAGGAAGCATTCTAGTGTAGCTCTCAGCATAAGAGGAATATATGGATGCTTGCTCTTCTAGCTGTGAAGAAGTATGGCTTTAGGATTGTTTGAATTAGAAGTGAACCCAACTGTGATCCTATGTGACAAACAGAGTTATATCCAGACGACAAAGAATCCAGTGTTCCATGATAAGTCAAAGCACATAGAGATCTGACATTTCTATATACAAGATATGGTGCAGAAAAAGAACTATAAATTTCAAATTTGTAACAAGTTACCGATGCACTAACCAAACCTCTACCTCAAAATAAAGTTTGAGTATTTTCCGAGAAAAGCTTGGTAGGACCCTCCTCGAATGGGGGAGTGATGTGATCACCTATGATGAGATTTCCTGCATCGACAGTAAGGTCGATGATGTGGATACCTATATTGATGCCGACAGAGAGGTTGGTGGATGCTCCTTAGACAGGGTCTAAGTTGACATGGGGATTGGATCATCCCTGGACTTTAGTCCTAAAGTGAGCCGTAGACATATGTCTCCGAGAATGAAGTCCTTAGTGGACAAGTGGGGATTGTATCGTCCCTAAACTTCGGTCCCTTGAATTGATCTGTAGACGTATGGTCTTTGAGAATGAAGTCCTTGATGGACATGTGGGGATTAAGTCATCCTTGGACATAGTCCTAAATGTACGGGTGAGGATTAAGTCATCCCTGGACATAGTCCTAAATGTACAGGAAGAGGATTAAGTCATCCTTGGACATAGTCCTAAATGTATGGGGTGAGGATTAAGTCATCCTTGGACATAGTCCTAAATGTACGGGAAGAGGATTAAGTCATCCTTGGACATAGTCCTAAATGTAGGGGAAGACGATTAAGTCATCCTTGGACATAGTCCTAAATGTACGGGAAGAGGATTAAGTCATCCTTGGACATAGTCCTAAATGTATGGGATGGGGATTAAGTCATCCTTGGACATAGTCCTAAATGTACGGTGTGGATTAAGTCATCCTTGGATATAGTCCTAAATGTACGGTGTGGATTAAATCATCCTTGGACATAGTTCTAAATGAATGGTGGGGATTAAGTCATCCTTGGATATAGTCATAAATATATAGTGGGGATTAAGTCATCTAAGTCATCCTTGGATATAGTCCTAAATGTACAGTGGGGATTAAGTCATCCTTGGATATAGTCCTAAATGTATGGTGTGGATTAAATCATCCTTAGACATAGTCCTAAATGAATGGTGCGGATTAAATCATCCTTGGACATAGTCCTAAATGAATGGTGTGGATTAATCATCCTTAGACTGTAAATCCCGTAATTCTGAAAGGAAGGATAGTCTTAAACATGATTGTGATGAAATTGATCCTGTAATTCCGAAAGGATGGATCATGTGTATTGCAGAGTATGCTGCTTGACTGATGAGGATACTTGTATTGATATTGATGATATGTATTGATGAGGATACTTGTATGTATACTTGTATTGATGAGGATACTTGTATTGATATTGATGAGGATATGTATTGATGAGGATAATTGTATGTATACTTGTATTGATGAGGATACTTGTATTGATGATGTGTATACTTGTATTGGTGTGGATACTAATACTGATGATCTAGATGATGATGCTGATGATCATATGATGACGATGCTGATGATCGTGTGATGACGATGCAGATGATCGTGTGATGACGATGCAGATGATCGTGTGATGACGATGCTGATGATCGTGTGATGATGATGCTGATGATCATGTGATGACGATGTTGATGATCATGTGATGACGATGTTGATGATTGTGTGATGATGATGTTGCTGATCGTGATGGTCTAGATGACGATGCTGATGATCGTGTGATGATGATGCTGCTGATTGTGATGGTCTAGATGACGATGCTGATGATCGTGTGATGACGATGCTGCTGATCGTGATGATCTAGATGACGATGCTGATGATCGTGTGATGACAATGCTGATGATTGTGAGGATCCAGATGCTGATGTTGTTGTAGCTGTTCGAGTGCTGCAGAAGATAAAGACTCAGTACTGAAGATGTTGATGTTCCAGTATTGAAGATATTCTAGTAACTGCTTGATTTATTGATGATGTTGAGAAAGCTTCCAATGATTTATAGATGTATCATGTATGATGTTGATGACTCATTGCTCGTGCAGATGTTGTTATAATATCCTTCTTGTTAAGGGGGAGTGTTGAATATTGTAACTTCAAAGAATATTATATTTGTACTTATTATTCCGGAGATGTTTCATTCCTCCGTGAAGATCTTATTGTATATCCGAAGATTTTTATTCCTCTGTCGAAATGTGGTAACTTGGGTTATTAGACTTCCCTATTGGGGGTCGGCCCTGTATGTGTTATGTGGGTCAAAGGGTTGTTAGACCACCCTAGTGGGGTCGGCCCAGTCAGTTGTAGTGGGGTGTTTAACCCTGTGGTAAAGTTGGGTCCGACCTAGTTAATATAAAGTACAAGTCAGAGATGTGTATAAATAGAGGAGGTGTGTTCCTCATTATACACACACTTCCCTCACTTGAAATGTAGCGCACTTGTGAGAGAGAGGTCTGCTATGGTGGAGGAGGAGATCATGTCTTTGGTTTGCATCTTTGTATATTGCTGGTCATCTATATTGAGGAAGCTTTGCTGGGTTTTCTACCCCATGAGGGTTTCCCAGGATAAATCTATGTCTCTTGTATTTTTGCTATGCTTGTTGTTTCTTTAGTGATCCTATATATGCTATCATTGTGAAATGGAATGTAATGCTGATATTTTCTGTCTTAGCATATTGAATCTTAACAATAATACTAGAATAGCGAGAAGAAAACCATCGTCTAAAAAATATTAATCAAGAACTAGAGGAACAAATCAAGAAGTTAAAAGAGGACAGAAAGTCTCAAGACAAAAGGTTCGAGAAGATTCAGAATAATAATAATCTATTAGAGAACAAATTAGGTCAAATCCAAAAGGAAGCATCTAGACTCTCTAGAAAGAAAATTCAATTTGAGGAAGAAGAAACAGATACAAATTCAGTCCCCTTCACACTCCAAAAGAATGTCAATCCAATAAAAAAACAAACAACAAGAACTCCTTATCGACACCAAATTATAAAAAAATTTTGACCAACGACAGGGTCAAAATGAACATAAACAAAGGATTTATGACTTTAGAAGCAAAAGAACACAAAATCTACAACCTAAGCAGAAAATGGGAATAATTGTCCAACAAGGCAATCAACAATCAACACTGATGGAGATAGATCTTGGATGGACCACCTCACAAATGATGCGATATTTTTTCCTTGGAGTGCGTAACTGATATCGTCTTGTTTCATCAAGTGTCACAATGATTAGCATAAAAGATTGAGATATGGAATTACAAGTGAAAAATCAGACGTAAGCCTTGTCGTTAATAAGCTTTGAGGACAAAACTTCCCTTAAGGGGAAGGCAATGTAATGAACAAATAAATAAATAATTAATAAATATTAATAATAATAATAATATAATAATGTAATAATGTAACATTGATTACAATTAATTAAGGGACACATCCCTTTGGTGAATAGTCACCATGTGAGCCTATTTATGCGGGCTACACCATTCATTGTAAATACCATCTTTTATATATTTTATCAATTATTCAACAATTATATTTTTACTATGGAATTATTATCAATTGGGTGACTTATCCATTTAGATAGTTTCAAGTACATCCAAATGGGTTGTAACATAAAGAAGAGTTGTTGTTGTTCCTTCTACCTTTTGTTGTCACCCCGACGCACCATGCTCATTGACAAGGTGCATTAGACCCCTAGTGATGCGCTCTACACATTGACAGAGCACTCCAATGAAACTGGTTTCCTTTGTACAAGGTGCATCACCCCTCAAAGAGGTAAGTTGCTCATGTGAAAGGTTCAGCATTGTTGGTTTAAAAGGATAAAGAGAAGCTTCGAGCGGCTTCTAGAACCCTTCTGGTTATGTGGAAGCTTATCCCTATGGACTAGGAAAGGTGGCACTTGATCCGCTTACCTAGTGGGATGATACCTTGAGATTCTCCTACAAATCCTCAACCTCTCCTATCTCTTTAGGCCTATAAATACAAATCCCTTCTCCATGGTTAAAGGGATAAAGATAGAGTACTTAAATGTTGGTGAAATTATGCTAGGATTGTTTCCCTTTCATCCATTAGGAGGCAAAATATTGGATCCTTGAGGATAGGATCATTTGGAAGGAGTTACGACATCAACGCTCAGTTGTAACCTTTATTTATGTATTTATTATAATTACATTAATGCAGATCCTTTCCATAAACATCTTGTTATTGTAAGATCCTTAGAATTGGCTTCTTTGATTGCTAGTTTAGATTGATCTACGTTTATATGCTATTAGTACTTGCTTGTTTCCACTTGTGGTATATTGTTTTGTAGCTGGAGGTCTGGAGATCAAGGAGCTACATCAAGCAAGGATACATGTCATGTCCCAAATTTTGCATTGTGTCATAATGGCCTAATCCCATTGGCCATATTCATGAGAGTTTGTCAAATTGATTTTAAGAGTCAAATAATTGCCAAGGAGGAAAATTACTAGTTTCCTAGGTTGGGGGTGGAAGCTTTGGGATTTGAGATAAGGGGGATAATAAATGATGTTTGAAAAATAGAATGGCATAAATATTTAATAAAGGATCTAAATAAATAAATACAATGGAAAATCAAAGTGACAATTGATCATGAAGACACATGGAGGATGTGGGACCCACACAAGCTAGATTTTCTATGCCACATGGCATCCTCCTCTTGTCATTTCGAATCCATAAGAAGCCAAAGGTTCTTGGGATGATTTGGAAGGTCAATATACTTGGAATGAATCAATTAAGGTCAAATTGGAGCGGAGGAGTAACTCCCATGGAAGAGGAAGAGGCATTTTGGAGCTAGTGAGACACTTGGACTAGATTCCCTAGCTCTATGACAACAATGATGAAGATGCTATGACACTTATGACACAAATCAGACCTAAAGGATGACATATGATGTATATGACATGTCAAGGATAAGAATAGCCTCCAATAAGGCACTCAAGTGAGTTAGGGCATCCAAGGAGACACCAATTCGAATTTGGAGAATGAGAGGGCTAGAATTGGAAGGACAAGTGGCATACTTGTGAATCTCTTCCCAACTTGAGTTGGCATGAAGATATTGGGAGGAGTTCGACCCATGGAGGACCTTAGAAGTTTATAAAAAACAATAACAAAGAAGTATAGTGGCTTTTGATCATTTTAGAATTTTCATTTTTCATTTGGGATAGGAGAGCTAGTGGAGTGCTACTCTACTTGCCTTAGCACCAGTTTTGAGGGTGAAAGATTCCCATCCTAGTTGGTAATTGGAAAGGCCATTCAGACCATTCATTTGGATCTTTAATGAAGTATTTTGTTATAGGTTGAATATATAGGGCAGCTCATGGTTACATCTCTTTTAGCTTGCTTCTACAACCATTCTTCTATTTCTTGGCATATTCATGATCCTTGAGGAATTGCGCACTTGGTAAGATATTTTTCTCTTTGGGGGAGCTTCTGATGCTTCATTATTTTATAATATTATGTAAATTATCTATTCTTCATTTTCAGAATGTCTTCAAGTTGAAATTCCAAGTGGAACTATGTAAATCTGATTATTAATGAGCAAATGGTTCCAATTTCCCCACTATGTTGATGTATGCCAATAATGTGTTGATAAATTCGAATGTATAAGTGAACCACTAATGGATTATTGATATATGGACTTTTAATTACCTATTATACAAGTTTCATATTCAATACTTAAGCATTGGGAGTCATCTTGCTCAGTTTTATACCATTTGAAGAAGATTTAATGTCATTTCCCCCAAGGTCGAAACTAGTGATTTTTTAGCTGCTGGGAGAGGGTTATAACAGACTTCACAAACTGAATAATGATGCACATGATACCTTAATATTGTGCCTTAGACATCCTTTTCCTCTATTCAGAAATTCGAGTGGGTTTGGAAGATTTTGGAGAGCCATATTCAGCATGTACCCTGGGGGGATTTGAACCCCAAATTGCTAGTAAAATTCCATACATTGGCCAGAATCTTAAAGGGGTTTGCAGAAGTATTTTGATGGTCCTAAATCATCCTTGAACATCATAATCAAGTCCTAATATAATTCATACACCTTCTCTGAATATTTGGGAGCATTTGGAGCAATTTGGAGACCTAGACCTCAAAACTAGTCAAAGATTAAACTAGGGAAAAAAGTTGAAAATTTCACCATTTTAAATAATTTCAAAAATGGGACATTACAGTGGTATTAGAGCATGATATTGGCACCTGATGTGGTCTGATATTTATTAGGAAAAGAAGTCAGGGACCACCATTAGATATTGAAACCAAAAGTGTTTTTGTTGAAGAGGAAAACGTAGGAAAAGAAGAGCAATTTTTTTGAGGAAACTATGACTAGGGATGAAAAGGGAACCTCAGATGATGGTGAGAATCTTAGGAAAATCATAAAACCATATTTTGAAGACATTAAAAGTGGTATCAGAGACATGAACAAATAGATTATGAAAGGATTCGAATTGATGGCTAGCTAACTTGGGAGAAAAGGAGTAATAGGAGGCAGCAACAGTTCTCATCATGAGGAAAATAAGGTAATGGGTGAGCATATATTCTCAAGCACAATACCCCATAATAGAGATAATGAATTTCAGAATGCAGCAAGGCCTACCACACCTAAATTTCTTGATTCCAAAGCAAATATCAATACTCCAATTGATGTGCAAGAACTTATAATCAAATGGAAAAAATTGAGTGAATATTGTAGAAACATCCTACCATTTGATCAATACCTCATTGTCTCAAACAAGCTCAAGATGAAGGAAGGTAATAAGAATCCATTTCAAAATAGAGATTCCAAATATATTGATCTTAAGGAAACCAAGGGGAAAGATGAATCAACTTACTTGAAGGAGCAAAAAGAGGAGACCCATGAACCACCTAGTTTTGAAATAGGTGAAGTAGAAGAAGCAGTACATGCAGAGGATCAAAAGTCACTCCCAAGTGACTCTGAAAAAGATGAAGTGACATCACATGAGCATGAAGAAGTTTTGATTGAAAGTATTTAAGGTCATTTCGAGACACATTCTACCTTAGAAAGGAAACAAAGAGCAATGTGTAGCATCAAAGGTAATTTCATATCTTTGCCTTTTGATAGAACTAATTTGGTTGAGTTTAATGAATTGTTACATGATGCATACTTGAAGAATGATGAGCATATTCATAACTCAAAATTCAAAATGAGAAACTTCTTGAAAGGTTGCAATATACTTGTTCTTCCTCCTATGTTTCAAATTTTGAAATGGTGGATTGCATGGAGAATTCTCATGACATGGCAGATCATGAGAAAAATGGGAATTTGCATTTGCTTGATGTGTTTGAACATGATCTTGAAGAGATACAAACACTTGATGTGGTGGAAGAGGAACTTGAATTGTCTCTTGATGAAGGTTAAGCAATTTTTAAAGAAGAGCATGATTCCTCTACATTGGAACCAATCTACGACAAAGGTTTCACACTTTTGAAGGAGCTGCATGATACTATCCATATGGATCCTTCTCATGATGAAACTTCTGCACTTTTCAAGATCATTTGGGTGAGTTAGTTCATTCTCCTACATCCTACAATTCCATCTTTTGCAGCATTAGTCTCAATGAAATATGGGTGAAAGGGTTCTTTTTGATGGTGCCACATAAGGAGTATGGAACTCCTAGATTTACTTTTTATGATGACATGGTTGGAGCACATTCTTATTCACATTTGCAGCAGCATCCTTTGTTACTTTATGATGATGCACATCTACATGGATGCACCTATGATATGCATTTGAGTCACTTGAAGATCATGCTTTTTCTTGCTCAACACTTGATTCATTTGATGTTGGAGGAACTTCATCCAACACTTGGGTGAATAGATTTAGGATTGGTGAAAAATTTTGTTGGTAGCCACATACCTTGTTATATCTTTATGATTCTCACATTCATGGATGTATGGGTGAGACTTCTTTGAGTCATTTGAAGTATCCTTTTTTTTTTGCTCATTATTTGGTTCATATATTTTTAGTGGAAATTCTTCATTCACTTCTTGGATGAAAGAATACATGGTTGAATATTTTGATGTATATCACATCCTTTTGGAGCAGCATTATAGGACATGGGATTGTCACCTATGTCATTGGAGCAGATTTGATTGGTCACTTGAAGCTTGTATGCACTTGGAAAATGGTGGTCTACTTACTTGGAGGTATAAGCACTTTCATGATTTATTGATGAGGCATCTCCTTGATGTACATTTTCATTATGTTGTTATGTGCTTTGATGATATATATTTTGTACTCATGATGTTTGGAAGAATGCATACAAGAAAATGGGATCCAGGAATTCTCTCACTTGATGGTATGAGTTGGATAGCATTGCTAATTGTTGGAGTGCAATACAAGCAATGGGACCCTGGAATAATTTTTAGTCCCATTGATTTCAAATTTTTTGGGAAACAAGCAATATGGGAGATGGATTCCCCACTTAATAAAGTGATTTTAATCAGATTAGTGCAGCAGCAAGCATGGTGGTTCCTCTGTAAAATATTCATGGAATCTCGAAGACTCAAAGTTGGGCAACTCAGTGGCAACTTCAAAGAATTATACATAAAGCAGGGTCTTCAACACCCATGTTTGAAATTGCTTGAGGACAAGCAATATTGGGAAGGGAGGATTTTTCATGTCCTAAATTTTGCATTGGGTCACAATGGCCTAAGCCCATTGGCCATATTCATGAGATTTTGTCAAATTGATGTTAAGGGTCAAATAATTGCCAAGGATGAAAATTATTAGTTTCCTAGGTTGGGGGTGGAAGCTTTGGGATTTGAGATAAGGGGGATACTAAATGATGTTTGAACATTAGAATGGCATAAATATTTAATAAAGGAGATAAATAAATAAATACAAGGGAAAATCAAAGTGGAAATTGATCATGAAGACAAATGGAGGATGTGGGACCCACACAAGGTAGATTTTCTATGCCACATGGCATCCTCCTCTTGTCATTTCGAATCCATAAGAAGACAAAGGTTCTTGGGATGATTTGGAAGGTCATATATTTGGCATGAATCAATTAAGTTCAAATCGGAGTGAAAGATTAACTCCCATGGAAGAGGAAGAGGCATTTTGGAGCTAGTGAGACACTTGGACTAGATTCCCTAGCTCTATGACAACAATGATGAAGATGCTATGACACAAATCAGACCTAAAGGATGACATATATGACATGTCAGGGCTAAAAATAGCCTCCAAGGGGGCGCTCAAGTGAGTTAGGGCATCCAAAGCGACACCAATTCGAATTTGGAGAAGGAGAGGGCTAGAATTGGAAGGACAAGTGGCATACTTGGGAATCTCTTCCCAACTTGAGTTGGAATGAAGATCTTGGGAGGAATTCGACCCATGGAGGACCTTAGAATTTTATAATAAACAATAAAAAAGAAGGATAGTGGCTTTTTATCATTTAATAATTTGCATTTTGCATTTGGGGGAGGAGAGCTAGTGGAGTGCTAGTCTACTTGCCTTAGCACCAATTTCGAGGGTGAAAGATTCCCATCCTAGTTGGTAATTGGAAAGTCCATTCAGACCTTTCATTTGGAGATTTAATGGAGTCTTTTGTTACAGTTTGAAGCTACAGGGCATCTCATGGTTACATCTCTTTCATCTTGCTTCTACAACCATTCTTCTATTTCTTGGCATATTCATGATCCTTGAGGAATTGCACACTTGGTGAGCTATTGTTCTCTTTGGGGGAGCTTCTAATGCTTCATTATTTTATAATATGATGTAAATTATCTATTCTTCATGTTCAACATGTATTCAAGTCGAGATTCCAACTGTAACTATGTAAATCTGATTATTAATGAGCAAATGGTGCCAATTTCCCCACTATGTTGATGTATACCAATAATGTGTTGATAAATTCGAATGTATAAGTGAACCATTGATGGATTATTGATATATGGACCTTTTTTTACCTGTTATACAAGTTTCATATTCAGTACTTAAGCCTTTGGAGTCATCTTGCTTAGTTTTATACCATTTGAAGAAGATTTAATGCCATTTCCCCCAAGGTCGAAACTAGTGATTTTGTAGCTGTTGGGGTCAAAAACTGAATAATGATGCACACAAGACCTTAATATTGTCCCTTAGACATCCTCTACCTCTTTTTATAAATTCGAGTGGGTTTGGAAGCTTTTGGAGAGCCATATTCAACATTTACCCTGGGGGGATTTGAACCCCAAATTGCTAGTAAAATTCCATACATTGGCCAGATTCTTAAAGGGGTTTGCATAATTATTTTGATGGTCCTAAATAATCCCTGAAAATCATAATCAAGTTCTAATATCATTCATACACATTCTCTGAATATTTGGGAGCATTTGGAGCAATTTGGAGACCTAGACCTCAAAACTAGTCAATGGTCGAACTAGGGAAAAAAGTTGAAAATTTCACCATTTTAAATAATTTCAAAAATGAGACATTACAATATAGTACTGCATTCATAAGGTGAGTTATATTCTGATACCCTTTGTAATTTGATCAATCTAGGAAAGTAATTTGTATTGTGTACTACTTTTGTTCTAGATCCGAACCATTCGGACTAGGGAGATTGGTTAGTGTTCGCACTGATGGATTGTCTATAAACATGGTTAGATAAAAAGAATGGCCCATATACATTGAAAGTTGTAGGTTAGAACTTAGTTCTTGACAACCAAAAAACATTTAAAACCCATTTAGATTCATGGACAACATTTTAAGTGTCTTGGAGTTATTTGTAACAAATAGTAAAATATTATATTTATTAATTACACCGTAGGCATTTCACCAAGAAGAAGTATAACCATCCACGTTGGTTAGATTCCTCACTCATAGAGAGAATGGAATGCTGCCACGTGGATGGCTATGAATGGTTATGCTTCTCATTTTTTTTTTATTTTTTTTTGAAGTCGCAGTTTTTTTGAAGTGGCAGCTTACCAAGCCTAGCGCAAATGGCTACCATGGCTACCAAGTAGCCAACAATGTCGCAGCAACATGTAGAGGAATCATTTGGTCGTTCCTGCAGCCACAAGCTTTTGCTATGGCATGATTCAAGATGTTGGCGGCCTCCGCGGTTAGCGTCTGCTGCACTGTGTGTAGCCCTGCTCCTAACATTCCCTGTAAGATTCCTGTGCAATTAAATTTAACTGGTCCCAACTGGTCCTGTCTTTGACCCTCCCGCTATGGTTTCCATCATTTCCCATATATATCTCTTCGTTTTCGTTTTGCCTAGCGCAAATGCTACCAGGGGCTGCTAACAATGTCCCAGCAACCTTGAGGTCAATCCTAATCGGGCTGGTACCAGAGCCATGACGAGACAAAATATTAAACCGCTCGACAAGCATTTCGGCAAGCATTTCGACAGTTAACAACACAGCAATATCTCTCCTAATCTCCAAAACACGATCGAAACATTCCTCCGAAAAGAGAAAAACAAGCAAAACGTTCAATGAAGCCGAACAAACATCTATAATCCGTGATCGAAGTATCAAAAAATACAATCCCCCAAATTGAATATTACAAGCTTAGGATTTAAAAAATTGAAGTACTTACTTGGCCTTGGGAGGAAGCGTTGCGGTCATGTTGTGCCAGAGGCTAAATCAGCATGTATAGCAGAGCCGAGCTTGACACCATGAAAGAACGGCGAAGGCATGGGGCAACCGGTAGCCAATGCAGCGCCATACTTGGGGACTCCAATGCATTCTACAACACAAGCTGAGACGCCATCTCTTCTGCGGAAAAAGGCTAACAAGAAGCGAAGCCAAAGAAGTGTTTACTCTCAAAACTTCGAAAGGATGTGCTAGAATAGGGGAAAAAAAGCTTAGCTTATTGTGTGTAGATGGCCGGAAATATGACGCTTAATTCTAATCGTGAACTACGAGTGTGTGGGTTTCCAGCTCCACTTGGCTGTTTGCATGTTAAATACAGAGGAAATATCACACAGTCACGAGGACATATTTGTACAAGATAACATCAACAAAGGAGAACCGGTGGGTATGCCTTCATATGTTAAAGAATTTGCAGGATTCCCTTTTTATTTCAAGCCAGTGCAAGCTAGTAAAAGCATGCAAACCATTTTTTTCTCTATCATTTTCTGTTATCATATCAATGAAAAAACAAATGAAATCTACTGAAGTTTGTATCCATTGAACTTTATTCAAGTGACGGGCATTAGGAAATTTGAGAAATCAAAATAAGATCCATGTAATTGTCTCCAGTTAACATTCATAAATGCGAACAGTTATCTACAAAAAATAGTTAACATTCATATATGCAAACAATTATCTAAAAAAGAACTCAAATGGCACTTACCAGTATCTCAGAACTTCGGATCTCGCACAATGCTTTGAAGCAGTCCTGAAACAAATATCACACTCATACTGAGGTGGTGTGTCAACTATTATAGAATTACTACTCATGTACTCACCCTCTCCCTCAACCAAAGCAAATGTTTCTTTTGCTTCCAAAATCACCAACTTCCTGCTCTCCTGCTTCTTGGCTGCTGTAATTCTTTGAATTTTATTCAAGACTCCTTACTTTCTGAACTATTGATCTAACGGACCAACTACTTCACTCTTCTCTTGGCTTAAAATGCTGATGATGACTGTCCTAGCAGCTAAGAGGATGATTATGCATTGATTGCTATTTTTGTGCTTGAGAATTCAGACCTTGAACATGATGTGGTTGTTTAACCCTGGTACCAGGATATCCTCTTCATCCCCAAAATCAGTAGTTCCCTCCTCATTCATAGGCCAACAAAAAGAGGAGACTATTGTTGGAAAACAGTAAGTATGTCCTGCTGACTGAAGAATTATTTGTTTCACAAGCATGCTGATGGAATTTGCTTTGTTGTGTAAGTCTCAAGACAAGTCCATCTTGTGGCAGAAAATGGCAAACATGAGGGATCAAGATAACAATAAAAAAATTAGTACCATCAATACAAAAACCAAGTAAATTACCACCAAGGTGGCTGAAAAAATCCCAAGATTCTTGTTTTCCTGTGATCACGCATTTAATAAGTTCCACTCTAAATGCACCTATTAATTGGCAACACAAAGATTTGATCACATTGAATACGACACAGATTAAATCTTCTTTTGTGTCCAATTGTATACCCTTAGCTCCAACATACACACATCCAAAATTTTCGAGCGTTTCGAGTCTTGTATGGATCCTAGCATGAAAGCATGCACTTTGCCCTTTTCTCCCTTCCGATGTCACGTTTCCGGCATTTCATTCATTGTAAGGAGAAATAAAAATCATAGTTTCCTCGCTCAGATCAAGGAGTGATGGATCAACCATTTCCTCTATCACTACCAATCTATTGAATGGAGGGTATTCCCTATCAATCAATGGCCAATGATGATATGGCCAAATGGTATAAGTAAACTATGGAACTTGTGAAATGAACTTTGTAATTATATTGCTGCGCTTTCATCTACGATATCCCTACCTGTAAAAACGAAAATAGAAAAATGGAGTGCAAAAAATCATCGACAATAATGAGTGCCAAAGGTAACCTCGTGGTGTAGAGGAGGAACATAAACTGTCATTTGTCGAAGATAAGTAACAGTGGAAGCGGATGCATGAGCCCTCCAGGTGCTATGCATGCAGTTATAGGATTACAGGATTGCAACTTGTCACGCTGGAATTACCTAGCGTGGCCCGAGAAAGATTTATTGACATTTTCACCATTTTCGTAAACATAGTTTATTAATTTATTTTGTCACAAATAAATTAAGGTTACACTATCCCTCGACATTTGGTGCTTTTATGATATTCCACAGGCTTGGCATGGGCATGGATACTTAATGAATTGTGCACTTAGTATAACTCAATTATGAAGTATGGAAAATACTTCACAATATATGACCAAACTTTACACTTGGGTGGGATAGCAGCGCCTGTTTGAATTTTGACTAATTGTAATGGTCTATTTGTCTCTTCTTTGCTACACCATTTAAAGTATGGTTTAATGTATGCTATACCACATTGAAAGTGATGACTAAGTTACCCCTTTAAGCATGGGCATTTACAAAAATAGACTTTAAGACTTGGAACATACTTATGGCAGCACTAGGAACACTAACATATCCACCCCCACAGACGGGATCACTATGAACTCTGAGAACGAATGTCAGTAACTAAGGGTAGAGGTAGTGAATGGCGAGGGAATGCTACAAGGGTGTGTTGTAAACATTCAAAGGCATTGGCAACTGGGCTATGAACATTATGAAAATAATTGCTAATCGGAACAATACTCGAGCACATTATATAATCTTCACCTTTAGCCACCAATGATCAAAACTTATAAGTGTTTATCTGATCGTTGAAGAAGTGATGAAAACAATCGAGAAATTGTCAGGTGAGTGTATCTACATCAACTTGCTTTATCCTTATTTAGATAATGATGAGCTTAATCTTGCTTTAGCGGGAGCTGTAGCATTAGGCTCTTAGTTTCTCTTGGTTTCCTGCCTTAATTTCATTCTTTTGCAGTACCTAAAGAAGTTTACATGATCCCACATTCATCAATTCACATGATCTCAATGTCATCTATTCACAAGTTTCCCACTCAATGTAGTGGCCATGGCAACAAAAACTAGCGGGCATCGTCCCTTAGAGGCAGGGACTTGTTGCTCAGCAGCCTGCCTTGTTTCCTTAGTAGCGATAGTAAAGAAAACATGTTCTACATTTAATTTTGTTTTGGTACTAGTTTCAAAAAAACTTAATTCCAAACTCATCTAATAGAGCTTTGACCCTATGCAGTTGGGACAGCCCTCTTGCTTTTGTCCATGTCAACTTTGTTGCCTACTAAAATTTTATTTACATTGTTTGTTATTTAGATTGTTTGTTGCATGTTGCTCAATGTTTCTAATG
Source organism: Larix kaempferi (assembly GCA_027924585.1). Taxonomy (NCBI): domain Eukaryota; kingdom Viridiplantae; phylum Streptophyta; class Pinopsida; order Pinales; family Pinaceae; genus Larix; species Larix kaempferi. The sequence continues at coordinate 27,811,209 of BSBM01000904.1, read as the reverse complement.
TTATTGAAAGATGATTCATCAGTCACATCATAAACTAGAAAAATTCCCATAGCACCACGATAGCATGTTGTGGTAATAGTTCAAAAATGCTCTTGGCCAACAGTGTCCCAAATTTGCAATTTGATGCTCTTTCTGTCAAGCTCAATAGTCCTAACCTTAAAGTCAATCCCTATGGTAGTTATGAAACTTTCATCTGAAAATGGAAGAGGAAACAACTAGCGACAACTGTGGGATGACGATTGGGAGATAATGTCAACCATTTGAAGAACTTGGAAACAAGAAGCTATTAGGACTAGATGGAAGATAATTTCAATAATTTGAAGAACTTCAAAACACAAATATCACTTATGGTACAGTACATCAATTTATAATTAAATTTGTTGATTAAATCTTGTCATCCAAAACATATTGATTTATGATCAAAGGAGGAATCACATGGAATATGCTCTTTCGATTTAGAATTCTGAGTAAAGAATCTTATGTATCAAGAAATCACAACCAATCCTCAATTAATATGTTTAAAAGATACACAACTCCAGCCAATTCTCAATTAACATGATTGTATGGACATAATGTTCATAATGTCTATCCAGCAACAAAATTCACTTTTTTGGTGAGCCCCCGGTACCACATAGATCTCATGAGGTTGGATTTAGGATTGTTTACATATAATGTGCTATGAATAACAGTTGAATCATTCTGTAGTCATGGCCAGAAATTGTTGCGTTGTGTCTCCTTTTTTTTCATTCACCTGCAACACAATAAACAAAATTAATAGCGGATTGTCTTGAAAAGCAGTTATTCAGAGATACCAAGTTCAATTCTCCTTAACTTTCAAAGCAATGCAGATTATATTTAGATTTATATTACTGTGCACCTCTCAGCTCAATGCGTCGAACATGAAGTAATCTTTGCAGGAGAGGCGAGCTTGCAGCACGTTGAGGCCCAACACTTCCACATAACATTTAGTTTTTAGGATTAAGAAGACTTGAAAGACACTAGATAATTATAGTAAGATTACAATTCGATTTTATGAATAAATTAGTTCAGAAGATGGATCATATTATGAAATTAAAACCTAATATATTCAAGAAACAATTGTCAAATTTAACGAAAGAAAGTGCATAGAATACTTTAAACCTAATATATTTAAGAAACGATTGTGAAATTGAAAGAAAGAAAGTGCAGAGAAGACTTCGCTTATGGCACACTGTTCCCGTTTGATTCACAGATTATTGATTTTGGTCTTCAGCTTAATGAACAAATGTACAATTCAGTGAGAAGAGTATACCTAAAGCATAAGGGAAACCTATGCAAGTCCCTCAATTTGTATCATGGCAGTGGTCGATCTTGATGTGGAGCTGAAGGATGAACACAACTGCATCGAATCACACAATGGATCCAACGAGATTCATGTTGAAGATGGAGACGCCTTTCTTCTCGGATTCAATGAATTTTTTGGTTGAAGATGACATGCTTCTCTTCTTCTCGCAGCCTCTACAAATATTTTGTTTAAGGTGCACTTTGATTAATTTGATAATCTTGATTTGTCGATTGATTTGTGGTGCATCTGTAGTCACGACAAGCGATGAAAATTGTCTCACATGCTGATGTCCACGTTGGGAATTGTGACCTACATGCATGATGTCGTCCACCTTGCAAATTATCACTTACATGCTGCTTACCACGTTTAGCTACTTAGAACGTTTCACAATACTTTGGGAACTTACCTTGATGTGGTTGGTTTCTACTGACGTATTGAAATTGGATGGCCACTAAACACAAATTATAATTCAGAAGAGGGAATTTGGGAACCATGCGAACATATCGCAATAGAACAACATGGGCTTCGAATCAAAGAGACGATGACATGTAAGCTGCAAAATAGTGACATCTGATCCGCGAGTAGTCTAGGGCACTGAGATTTGGAGCCAAGTAAGAAGCAAAACAGAGACACTTTCACTCCGTCGATTCAAACTTTGGACCCTTTTTAGTTATGGATGGAGCATGCGATGCTTCCACAACAGTCTCATATCTCGAGTTAAGAAGAGGATCGCATTCAATTTTTGGTCTATTGGACCAAAATACAATAATAATTTAATGGTCTAAAGATCACATTTTCATTGGAAACCCTTTTGCTACAACCTCTAATTAATTTCCAAGAGAACTGCTATTTGAATTTTTAAAAAAATATACTCAATCAAAACTTGGTGGACCATCAACACAGCTTGGCATTGGTTGTGAGAGTGACAACATATCGGATCTCAATATGGTTTTAGTGGATGGTTCTTTCCATTGTTATGTTATTTTTTTAATTAAATCAAAATTGTGTAGTTTCATCTTCGTCTTTATAAATTCGAAATTTTTATTTCATCAAAATAAAAAGCTTACTTCAAAAGCTTTCTATATAAAATTACAACCTTAACAATTGTTTTTAGAGTTACTTATTGAGTTTCAACATGGCATATGATTTTTTCAAATCAATGTTGGATTGAACTCTCATTTTTCCACTTCATTTAAAATATTTATATATTTTATTTAATATTAGGTTGCAAGTATTTGTCACCTAGCATATTGTATGTAAGAGTTTTGGATTCCACCTCATTTAAAATATTTGTATACTTTATTTAATCCGCCACTGAGCATATTGTATGTATGATTTTTTGGATTTCATGGCTTCATAGTACGTACACTGCATTTCATAGTACGTACAAGACCACCTAACATATCCAAATTATATCTATAGTTCTGATTCTATAGTATATTCCAAGGTTCACAGATATTTCAATAAAAGACTTTTTGTCTGATGTTCCAAAAATATTGATAGTTTTTCTTAATATTAACAAAACATTGCAATGCTCTTTAGTTCAATGCTCTTCAGTTTCCTTGTTGGCAATGGCTTTTCAAGCTAAGCTCATAATGGATTATCCCAAGCACTAGTGATATAAATATTAATCTCAGCTGATTTGTTAACTTTGTACTCTCTTTTACATTCATGTAAAAACAAAGCAGCCAAGCAAAGCGACCTCTTCTCATCTACCTCCACGTTGAATAAATACAACCTTTATATTGAGAGCTGTGACCACTCCTATTGTGTTGTAAGTCTACATTTTATTGTGCTTTGTTGTGAACTATCTATATTGTTAGAAGACGTGCGAATCCTTGGTGCGGTGAGAGTAATTGATAACCAGTTACTTGCCTTGGTTTATTAGTGATTTTCAGAAGATTAATTCATATAGTGACAGGTCTGTTCGCCTTTACATTGTTGAGAAGCATATAAATTTTTTACCGTGGACTTGAAATCCTCAATGAGAAGAAAGAAACATATTTGGGTTTCCCACTGTATCTTCCATTCTTGAAGCAAGCATAACGAAGATTTATTTACAACTTAGGTTGTGGCACTATCAAGAGCTGGTCCATAAAAGAGTTCTATACCTATACTTGTATATGGAGATTCCAAAATTTATTGCTATAGCACATGGCATGAAAGCAAACTTTTGTTCACAAGTAGTTTGTGCAGTTTAGGAGCTATTATAATCATTGTTTTCATTGATATTATTGTAGAATTATTTTTTCAAATTGCTTATATATTCCAGATATAGTATTAATATATAGTGTTGAGATTACTACTACAGAGATTGCAAAAAAAACAATTTTAGTTGGCTCACTGTGTTGATGAACTTAACATTATTTTTTGTTATGGGTTGAGTACTTATGTCTTTGCAATCTTAGATTGTTACAAACTTTGCTCTTTTCCTACCAGTATCCTTCACTTCATGTGCCTATGTTTTTGTTCCTTCTAACTTTCCTCTTTTCCTACCCTCTTTTCCTAACCCGTTCTTTTTTGCCCCTCAAGGAGCAAATGTTAGTTTAATTAATTATAAGTTATAATTAAAAGATATAAAGATTAAAGTCTTCTTAATCTATTGTATAGAATTTTTTGAATCAACATTTCGAACTAGGGGAGTGTGGTCTATCATAGGAAAGAGAGATGAGCACAGATTATGATAAACTTAAGAATAAATAGAAAGATAAAGGATAAAAAAATCCAAAAACAAATTTAGTCCTTAGATTCAAAGAAGGAGAGGGACCAAAGAAATCATAACATTATTAACAAAAATAATTAGAATAAAAATAATGAGGGAGGTCAAAGGTAATATGAAATACCCTAAAAGAGAAAAAATGAATAAAGAAAAACAATAGTCAAATCTTAGAACAAAAACCATTCACAAAATAATAATAATAATAATAAATAGAAAAAGAAAAAAAGTCTTAATAAAATAGAAAATAATAAATAATAAAGTAAATTTAAATATAAAATATATAAAAAGATAGTTTAATAAAGAGAAAAAGAAAAAAATCTTTAAAAAATAAAAAATAAAAAATAATAAATTTAGAAAATATAAAATATAGAAAAAGATAGTGTAGTGTTTAATCAAAATAGATATTAATTTGTTGTATGAAATTTATTTCCTCGTTGGACAAAGATAATTACTAAAATTCATGCAATACATACATAAAAAGTAATAAGTAAGATTATATAAATGAGTTAAAAACAAAATGTTTTGTGAATAATTTAAAACAAAAAATACCTTTTGATGAAAAAAGTAGAATTAATTCAGAATATGTTGATTTTATTTGGCGGAGTGATAAGACAGTAAAACATGGTTTGCGTTCACAGTCGCAGAATATATGCCTTCGATTTCACAACTCGCGTATCTTATTCAGTTTCTATGGGTAAAAACACAGAAAGTATGATTAATTTTTAATACATCGACGAATCAAAACGCGGGGAATCACCTCTAAAACATGATGTAATAATAATGACGAGAGAAGAAACTGTCGTCAGCTGTTGTTCTTCCTGGCGAGGAATCGAATATTTGAACGGGTTGTTCTCAGAAGGGAGCGCCAATGTATTCTATATAAACCTTAGGGAGACATGATCGTTCATTGTGTTTCAATCGTCTATTGAATTTGTGGGTGGCATCTTTTTCTTCAATCTCTCTGCTCTGTTTTCTGGATCTTCTTGTTTGTTATCATCAGTAATTCATAAAGATTTGATGGCGATGCGTGGAAAGTGGTTATTCAGAGCGATAAAAGGAGGCAGATCAGACCGCAGGAAAGAAGAGGAGATTAACCCACGGCAGAAACAATCCAAGACCATGGCGAAGCCAGTGGAACATAAGCCGCAGCATCAAGCGGTTGCCGGTGATAAGAAAAAATTATGGGAAACTGCTCAACAAGATATTAACAAGGCTGCAGAAGATTTCATCAACGATTTCCACAAGGAATTGGAATTGCAAAGGATGCTCTCTTATCATCGATACTAAGGCTACTGGGAAGAGCTACATAAATGGATCACTAGTTTTAGTTAAATACTGCATCTGAATCTCTGTTCATGTACTAATTGTGTCGGGATACAATAAAGTGTTATATATATATGATTTTTAATTATATTCATAAATGTTTTGAGGTTTTGGATTTTTTTGAATGGATCAATAAAATTAACTTGAATTTACTTGAATTTAATAAAATAAATACAATTTATGGATTTTAACTTCGACATGTACATATCTATATCTTTTTCCTTTTTCCTTCTTTCGTAATATATTGGATAGACAGCAGAAATTTTTTTCTGCTATTGAGGATTCAACTTCTTTAAATTGCTTTGCATAATCTTTCAGAAATTTAAATCTATGTTGAAATGTAAATTAGTTAACAACAAACGCGTAGTCACTCTTGGAACAAAACAAATTACAGCTTCTTTAGTGACTAAGATTTCAAACACTCCCTTTAAGTATTTGTGTATGTAACAGTTTTGTTGAGCTTTCTGCTTTTCTCTACCATCATAAAGTTGTGGTTTCGAAAGCTCATGTTCAGCTTTTTAACTTTACAGCTTTCTCATTGGTATGCATCTCTTGGGAGTTTAGCGGATAAAACTTTTTGTTGCAGTCATTTCCAATGGGACGTTGGGATTTAGCATCGGATGCAATACAAGATTATATGCATGCATTTGAGATTTATTGTGACGTTGGCTGAAAAATATTACTTCATTGTGAGGTCATTTCTCTTCAGGATTTCCGTATCGATATGCTTTATTATCTTTTTTTTGGGGTCGAAGAATAATATTTTAGTTTGGAGTTCACTCTGTTTTTTAATTTAGAATAATACAAAGTTTCATATTGATATTTTAAATTTTTTTTGGAGGAGATGAGTAAGTTTATGTTTATGTTTAATTTAAATTATTATTAGATATATATTATTTTATTCTAATTTATTGTTAACTTTTTTTGGTTATATATATATATATATATATATATATAATAATGTTGTTTTTTATTCATTATTTTAATTTACTTTATCATTTTTCCTTATATTCTTTTATTGTACATTTATCATATTATTGTATTTTTAATATTTTAAAGATACGCATATATTTTAATTAATTAAAAGAAAAATAATTAATTAGAATATATGCATATTTGTTATTTAAGGTTATTAAGAGATAAGATGTTAATATAAAATATTTATTTTTTATTTTTTTGTTATCATTTTAAAAAATAATGTGAAAAGGTAAAATTTATTATAATTAAATATCGGCATAGATCCATTTTAATTTCAACAAATCTTTTGAAGTGCAATTTTTTTTATAAATTTTTACATTCTAAATCTTGTTTACACCTCACTTTAATCCCTCTCCATCCATAATAAATCCAAAAATAAAATGGATATACCTTAAATAATAAATTTCAAATATTATGTGAAATTTTATGAAATACCAAATACATTTACAATTCATTATGAATAACATGAATTGGGTAAAGTATTGTATATTTTCAACTTATCACAATAAATTTAAATGAATATATTAACCAAAATAATTACTATAAAGTAATCTTATTGTATTTTATATGGTTAATCAACCCCGAAAGGAAGATGTCTTGGTTCCAGTACCCAGAGATCTACTTGGACTCTAACTCCAACAAACTCAGCTTCCCCTTGGGGATTCAATAATTTTTTAATTAATATAAATCTATAATAGTAAAAAGGTTGATATGTGAAAGGATTAGATCTTTCTAAATTAGATGGATCTATTTAATAAATCATTCTCTTTTATAAAATTTTAATATGATGATGGATGTAATCTAATTTTTATTTTTTATTTTTATTTAAATCATGTATATAAATGCATTATATAAGATTTATATTATGTAAATTTTCTTTTAATACGATTTTGCCATTTTCAAGTTATAAATATTTTTAAGAGGAATATGTGAGGAAGTTGAATCTATTTTTTTCCACATCTCAATTGGATTAAGATCTGTCACCTTTATAATACTCACATGACACATATAAGTTGCAAAATAACAAATAAAAATAAATAAATTATAAAACCAAATACATACATGTGAGCTCTAAAATTAAATTAGCTTCATTATAAACATTTATAAAAATATATATCACACTTCAATTTTAATTTACATGATAAATAACGAGTGTTCATATTAAAAATTTTATGAACAAAATTGTCATGGTTCAAGTGATAATTTCAAATATTATTGAAAATTTTAATTTGAAATTTATATATACAACTAAATGATTTATGAGATTGCTACGCTTTATTCATTTATGTATAGAATCTATAAATAACTATGCTTTATTATTACTTCAATCATTGAATTTCTTTAATTTAACATAACTATTCATTATATGAATATTTAAATACAAATTTATATATACCCTATATCTCAACAAAATTATAAAAATTATTAAAATGTTACATATCTATAACTTTAATCTAATATTGCATATCCTAACTATATATATCCATATTTGTGTCATGATCTAACTTCTCTCTAGTATCCCTCTAATTTGAAATCTATGCTTTGAGAAATGCAAATGAGTATTGCTAAGTTGTATTAATTTAAGTGATATTACATTTTGTATGGTATTATTCTTGCAAGAGTAAGTTACGAGCTTGAATGGTGTTTGAATTGAACTTGTGTTCACATATTGAAACCCTAATATGATCCAATTGCCACATTTAGTTGTGTAGATAGAATCACCAAATTTAAATAATCCAAACTCTAATATGATTCAATTACTATTTTAAGTATATATTGTCATCTAATATTATAATGGGGTAGTTCAATAATTCAATTTTGTACATGAAATTTTTTACTTGAAGTAATTATGGCTAGGTATCTTCACCCTATACCATAGTTAGATAGTTGAAACCCTAATATAATTAATAGAAATGACACTTCAATTCTCACCATTTTGTATGATATTATTCAATTAAATAGTGGTAAATCTAATTTTATTTAGTTTCCACAATGAACCAAGTAGATAGTACCACCACCGTTAAATAGTTGAAACCCTAATATGATTTAGTTACACTAAGGAACATATATGATCTATTGATCTATATCTTTATATCGAGATTTGCATTATGATATAACACAAACCTATGCATTGGGAGATGAAGTACGATCTAATAGTATTGTTAAGATGTATTGAGTTTTCAATAATATTATATTTTTTATGATATCATATATTTATATAGTCAAAAACCTAATCTAATTTAATTTCCACAATTAGTTGAGTAGAGAGAATCACCACAATTAAATAGTCAAATCCCTAATTTGATTTAGTTTCCACAATTATCCCAGGAACATCAATGATCTATTGATATATGTATGTAGATAGAGATTTTTGTTATGATCTAACACAAATCTATACATTGGGAAATGTAATATGTTCTAATAATATTGTGAATATGCATTGATTTTAGTGAGATTACATTTTGTATGATATCATTAAGTTAAATAGTTAAACCATAATTTGAGATTCAGTTACTGCAGTTATTATGTAATTTAATTCAGTTACTACAGTTAGCCTAGTAGTTAGAATCACCACAATTATGTAATATGATCTGATAGTACTGTTAAGCTGCATTTTTTGCAATGATGTTATGCCATTTTGTATGATACCATTGAGTTAGTCTAAACCTTAACATGGTTCAGTTTCCACACATACCCAAGTAGATAGAATCACAATAGTTAAATAGTTAAAACCCTAACATGATTTACTTACTACAATTACCCAAGTACATAGAATCACCACAATTTATAAATATTCAAAACCCTAATATGATCTAGTTAACTTTTTTACTATATATTGACATCTAATATTATTATGCATGATTCAATAATCAAAGATTGTATATGAAATAGTTTACTTGAAGTGTTACAATATTGAGAATATGCATGCAAAGAAAGAATCTACTTGTCTATCCTTTTATTCATACAAACAACAATAATCATGTAAGAAACAATAGACAAGAGAAAATTAATGATACACCAGAGATATATGTGGTAAAACCCAAATGGGGAATGTAATATCCCAAGAAAAGATTACTTTTGTTTTATGTTTATTTTTCTAAAGAGACTAATGTATTCTTTGAAAGGTGTTGAGAAAATGAACTCTGGAGCACCTAAACTGTTTATTCGGGTGTTGAGAAAGTGAGCCCTGAATAGCACCTAAATTATTTTATTAAACGATGTTGAGCAAGTGAGCTCTGGAGCATCTAGACTATTTTGTACTAGTTAACTGGTGTTGAGCATAAGCTATGGAGCACCAGGACTATTGATTTAATGGTGTTGAGCATAATCTCTAGAGCATCAAGACTATTTAATTAATAGTGTTGAGCTAGTGAGCTCTGGAGCACTATTTGTTGAGTGAGTGTTGAACAGTAATTCTATGGAGAACTATTTGTTGAGTGAGCATTGAGCAGTAATGATCTGTAGCACTTAGACTCATGATGATTGACGGATGTTGAGCTGGGATCTCTTTAGAATCAATAATCCATTGAATTATTTTTAAACTAAATTATTATTACTTTATTCTTTTTAACTAACTGGAACTGCCACTCAAAGAGGGACTGAGCATGCAAGAGTTTAGAATGGTCAAGAAGTTGATAACTAAAGATCAAATAGATGTTAGGTGAGTAAAAATCCTATAAATAAAGATAAAATAAATTGTGAGAGTTAAAATAAACTAAATTATTAATTAAAGATAAAAACAGAACCATTGGTGTCTCTAACAACTAAACCAAGTGATTTAAACCTAAAATCCTAGAAGCCTCTCATCATACAATATTATACGTAACAGAGAGAGAACATTGCAAGGGGCAAGTGTTTCCAAGTTCAGTGGAGGGTTCAGCTGTGGGTTTTGAGGGCTCAGATCACCAGATTGTATGATATTTGGTGTGTCCTAGAAAGAGTATTGTGGGAATAGTAGGGGAAAGTATTTTATAAGATCCACACAAAGGGATGGTAAACAAACCTTGTGACTACACTTCTATTAGTAAAAGAAGATAGTGAATTTAACCTAGGCCTTCTAGTTCTTGTCATGCTTGGTTTGGCTCAGGGGTGACCTGTTGAACAAACTAGTAATGATTTGAGGTCTACAGTTGGGTGGAACGTGGTAGTTACCAAGTCAGTCGGATAGCAATAAAGGACTGATAAGTATCTTCATGTTTATATTATTTTCTCAACAATTATATTTTATAGATATGAACTATTTCCTGTCGTTATATATTGTCCATGCAAGATTCTGGTGATAAAAGTAAACATGTTAATTCTATTTTGAAGTCTTTCAGTAGATTAATTCCATTAAATATTGCTAGAATAATGCTTTCCAAATTAATTGCCATGCAGATTTAAATTATAGGTTTTTATAATTATTTAGGATGTACACCGAATCATTGGTAGAAGTAATTAGCCATGATCATGGGATCACCTTTAATTTCTCAAACTAGTATTTAAATATCTCATAAACATATCTGTTCAACCTAACTCAGGAGAAAAATCCTATTATCGCCCACACAGAGAGAGAATCCTAGAAACAGGATTCCGAGAATAAGTCCCTAAACTCTGATAGGGTTATTAATATATATTTATAAATTATATATATTAAAGACAGAGCATTAAACTTTAAACCAAGACTCAATTCCAACATCATTCTTCATACATAAACATCGAAACTAAATGAAATAAGAATCCACATAAATCTTACCACCATTCCTTCCATATTATATTTATTAATTAGAATTTCTAGCATTCCGTTCCCATGCACAATATAGAGCAAAAGTAAAACTTCCATATAAGTCAAACCCGATTACAAGCTAAAAGAAGGGTCACGCTTTAGCGTTGATTAGGGATCGAATCCCATTGTTCTCACTCCACACACTGTCAAAGGGTCATGATCTAGCATGGACCAGGCATCGATTCCCGCAAGGATCAATGCCCAGCACACACACACAGTAGGGTCATGCTTCAAGTGACTGACCAAGGATAAAATCCCGTGAAGACTTAAAACAACAGACTTAAAGTAGGGTCATGCTATAAGCGAATGACCAAGGATTGAATCCCTTGAAAAAACAAAAAAGGAACTAAAGCTCAGTCTTCAAACAGGGTCACGCTCACATGCTGACCAAAAAACTAGAATCAAACCTTAACATTCAGACATATAAAACAGAGTAATCATTCCAGATATTTAGACATTATGAAAATGAAAACCTCAGGAGTAACCATACACAGTCTCAGCAAACAGAATATAGATTCTAGAGTGTAGACGCCCGAAACCAGTGATCATTATATTCAGTCAAACATAAATTTTACATTATAGAGGAAGTCCAAAACATTAAGAGGTAAACTCGCCTTACAATACACAGAATGTCAATTAAATATAAACCCAAAGCCTTGAAGTATTTGCTTCTAAGAAAACACGGTACAAAACCATTGCAAAAAATGCCTAGAAGGATTATACAGTGAAATACAACCCTCAGATTAAATTCTAGGTACAAAATCGCTACATTCTGAAGCACAAATGAAAACTCCAAATAGGAAAACTATTACAGATAGGGAAACAGAGTATGCCCTGCTAAGAAAATTAAAGGGCTCGCTAAACATCTCCTTGTCTCTCCAAGAGCACAACCAACTATCTTTTTACAAACACCAAACCACAACAAGAAACAAGACACCTCCATAGGTATCCCTGTGGAAGGAAGCGGTACATAATGGGCCATAGGATTACCTGGAACCTTTCACAAAAGACCCACTTCTCCCCTAAGAAAAAATCAGGTAATGGACACCGTGGACATTGACTTGGCACATGAAAACAATCATAGGTTAGTTACTATGAGAAGGAAAAGCTTGCACATAAATTTTATACTATAAATACCAAAGAAGAACAAAGTCATACCTATATTGGAATTCTCACAAACGTAGTCCCTCATCCAAATCATTTTGCACAGACCAAGAGCGTAGCTCTGGTCATGTGTAAGTTGTTTCCAGAAACGATGCAGAGAGGAAGCTTCTGCTTTCCCTCTCCTACATCAAGTCGCATAAACCCAACATTACATACAAAATCGTGATCACCATGGTAAAACCATTCCCTTACCAGAATTGAATGCATCTGCCAGCGTGGAATCCTTAACGCATGGCCATCACATGGACCTTAATAAATTCCAACCACCTCCACTAAGCCTCGAATTATATTCATTGGGGATTAAGGTAAAGATCAAGAGGTTTAAACAAATGTGCTTAGGTCTATTGAAACCATCAACAATTTTTTCTAGACATGACCATGGCATGGTCTTTCCTTAAAGGCCTTGTTTCCCTTTTTGACTTTTACCTTGCACAAGTTAACCTTATGAATTTTGGACATGGCTTAAGACTTAGCATGACTCCTCTCAAACCACATGTAGAGAAAAATAGAGATAGTGTTAGCTTATAAATAAGCTAAATAAAACCCAGGAAATCATGGATCCAGGATCCATTCATGGAGACATTAAGAACTTCTACCCACTTACGACCATGTAAAGTAAACAAGCATTGAAAAAACACAACCATGATGATCCTATTTTCAAATACAATTCAGGTCATAAACCAGATCCAGTCATCAAGTATAAATGTTATAGTAAATGAGTTAAATGATATATATCAGGTTATTACATAAACAAATAGGTGCAGACTCCTTCCAAGTCAAGCAAAGGAAACCAAACCAGTATCATGTCGTAAGATCAACCAAGTAATCAATCAAATTAAATGCAAACAAGTAAGGATATCAGTATTTAACCAGTGCTGAAGTTAATTTAAAGAATCACTTGTCTTACGACTGTTTAGGGCCTTCTATAATTTTTTTTTGTAAGGTGTATTTTTAAGGGACATTACAAGTGGTATCAGAGCCCATATTCCAATACTTGAGGCCTATGGGATTAAACTACTTAAACCGCTGCAACATCACGAATGAGTAAAACTAATAAAACTTGTTTTGCCAGCACATTGATTATTTCTTTCATAACAGACAAAAACCATGAACGATGAAAGGGAATACAGTTGACATGGGAACTTTTCACATTCCCCGACCACCCTAGTCACCTTCAGAGGCCATGGAAGACCCACTAAACAATTTTTTTTTCTTCAATTTCTTCCAATTCACACACAGCTGCAATGGGCTCAGATCCGCAATCCACCATTACGATCCGCAATCCACATTCCGCGTTCCACAGTTTGCATGCAGGACTCAGAAGTCGGATTGCCAAATCCATTTGTTCATCGAAATCACGCTTTCGACTTCTGCAATCTGCAAAGTGGAATTTAGAAGTTGTAATCCATTTACGACTTTGAAAATTTATCCATTTGACTTCCGCAATCAGTAAGCAGAACCCGAAAGTCGAACTCATCCATTTACCATCACGGATATTTTACTCCTCCACAATTCTGCAATCCATAGCCCGCGTTGCGGATGTTAGAAAGAGGAAACCCATATTTCGAATCCCGTGGAATATAAAATAATATAATAGTTAAATAATTAATAGTTAGGCTAACTAAAGATAGGTTATGAAAGGAAGTGTCTCCTCAACATCAAAATGCCCAAGCCATATTTAAGGCAGGGCCATTATTGTAATCATCATCATCATCGATTATATATTATTATTTTATCAAATGGAGTTATTTTCCATTGGAGGATTATTCGCTTGAATAATCACTGAGTATATCCGAACACGGATATAGCATTGGTATCAGAGCCTTTTTCGGCCCTCCCTATTTCTAGCTACTGGCTACTTCATCAGATTTTCTCTGAATCATGATTTTTAATCGACCATAGGCCCTTGGCCACAACCCTCATCCATTTCATTACTCTCCACACCCCCCAAGCCTATTCATCTACTCTCCATGCCACTCGGCCCCTTTACGTTAATTCCTCGCGCTACATCTCATTCACCTGTCCACCCACTCTCCACGTTCACCTCTACTCCTCCCCCACTCCACCGTAGTCTTCAATACTTCACGCCCTCTGACTAGCTCCTACATGCTACGCCCTCTTCCCCACTCTCATATTGCATTCTTCCATTACCGTGACCCCACCTTCATTTCCTCCATAACCTGCAAACCTCTGCACTAGCCACGCCCACTTCCAAGCACTCCCATGTGCATATCTCTACTTCCTTCCATCACCTCACGTGCCTCCCCTCTACACCCAAGCGCCTATTCCATTCTACCTGATCCCGGTCACCAGCAAGCTCCCTACGTCCTACTACCATTCATTGCTTCTGCACTCGACCTCCCTCATCAACACATACCCTCACACCCTCCTGCCATACTCCATCTTCCCTGCGCTCAGTCTTCCACCCCACGCTGCTTTCCAACCACTTTTCCTCTAGCTGCCGCTCCACTTCCCTAGACCTCCACGCTCTCAGCGCCTCGCGTCCACGATCCTCCATGTACCCCGCAGCTCCTCCTCTCATCCAACTCTCCCCACTCGCCCTCTCCCTGTGCCTGCCTCACTCAACCACCATCGGCAACCACCACCTCGGCCAGATTCCCCTGCCATCCATCTCCCATTCGAAACCCTAAATTTTATTTTTGAAATTAAATATTAAACGTATAATAATATTATTATATGGTTAGTATTTTAATTTGTGGAAAAGAAAAAAATATATATTAAACTATATATATAGTTTATAAAAAGTTAATATAATAATATTATTAATTAATTAATTAATAATTATTATTATAAAAATATATATATATATATTAATAATAATATTATTATTAAATTTTAATAATAATTATTATTATCAAAAAAAAGAAAATCAATTCTTTTGAAATAAGAATTGTTTGAAGAAACAAAGCAAATTCAAGTCAAAGAAGACCAAGTCAAAGGAGACATTAAAGACAAAGTCCAAGTAAGACTCCTTATTATCAAAGAAGTCGAAGAACACTTATCATCGAAAAAATCAAGTCAAGGACAATCATTATCGTTGAAGAAGTCAAAGTAAAGGAAGGCTCATCAAGAAGTTGAGACATGTTAACGACAAGGACGACCAAGTTTAAGAAAGACTCATCAAAGAAATCAAAGAAGATCATTCCACCGTTGAAGAAGAAAGAAACCATGGAAGCCGATTTGCAAGAGAAATTAGAAGCCAATTTAAAGCGCTATCGAAAAGACAATGAAGAATTACGAGACATTAATACACAATCAGAAATAAATATTGAACTACATAAGATACAAGAACGGTTCAATGAACAAACAATGTCCAACCAGAAAAATCACATAGAGAAATTATGTGCGCAAATCAAGGAATTAAAAGATGAAAGTGATTTCAATCAGAGATTGAAAAATAAAGATATAAAGAAGGAAATAAATAATTACGAAGCAGAAATAATACGCTTGAACAAAATCGTTAGCGACAAAGATGAAGAACTAATGCAGTTACGACATAAATTAGAAATTCAAGAATCAGAGGTCGGCCAGTGTCGACAACAGATAAAAGTTCTTCAACAACAAAATGAAGACTCTAAAAAGACACATAAGTTAGAGATCGCGAAGAGTAATAAAGCATTATCTAACAATGCTGAAGAAATTTTTAGACTAAGAAATCATAACAAGATACTAGTCACAAAAATTAAGAAGTTGAAAAATAGTCGAAAGATAGAACAATCTATGGACGACATTGAAGGGAAACTTCTAGACAAACAGGAAGAAAATAGTTGTATCGGAAGTCATAATTAAGATCTTAAGGAACAACTTAAGACATCTGAAGATGACAGAAAATCGCAAGTCGAATTGATTAAGAAGTTTCAAAATGATAATAGGTAGTTAGAAAACAAGTTGGAAAAGATACAGAACAAAAACTTAAATCCTCAAGAGACGAAAATACAACTTCCAACTCAGATCAATTCTCTAAAGGCAACATTCGTAAACGAAAGTGACATCGTGAAAGTTCCCTATCGACACCCCAACTATAAAAACCGATATTTGAAAAAGTGGGAAATGTCGAAAGATAATGGTACTAATGTGATCAAATCTCCTAACGACACATCAGTAGGAAATCCCATCAATCCACAGTGTGACGTTCCCCAAATAATGATAGGACATTATGCTTTGTTTTCAATATATATATATATTGTTTCAATAAGGGGGCTAGATGAAAAATCTGCTGAAGAAGTCCTAGGAGGACTGTTGTAAGAAACAATTTTTATTAAATTTTTTTTTTTAATAAAAGGATGAGCAGGAACAACCAAGTTAAATGAGGAGATCATGCATGGAAAAGTGGGGGACAAGTTAGAGTTAACCTCTGGGAAACCAGAACAGGTGTCAGAAGTGTACTTAAGACACTAGACACACCCTGAAAATTAGGGATTTACTTAGCTGCAAAAATTCCATGAGGAATTGGCTGCTAATGGTAAGACCTAGGCAAAACTATAAAGGAATGGCATATGTGGGAGGCAGGACGCTGCTGAGTATGCCGAAGAGGATTATACTTGCTGTGTGAGCAGTCTGTGTTAGACAAGGGATTCCAGAAACGTGACTGAGTTTTTGAGGTTAACTGTCCACACTTTTCATGCATGCATCTGGCTTGGGGGTCATTACGGACAGACCTGGTGTTTGTACCTAATATACAGTTGGGTGGAACGTGGTTGTTCCGGCTTCATTCGGGTAACAAGTTCTAGGTTTTTCTAATTACAGACTCTTAAGTACTTTCTGTTATTTTATTTTAAGATTTTTAACATGAGGAAAGCTGTTAGTTACATTGTTGTCAAATAATGCCTGATCTACTAAAAGTATAGGACGTTTAGTACTTCCGTGGAAATAAACTCATTCTTGTTATTTTAATCTGAGTTATTCGTTGGCATAAAAACAGAATTACCTTAAATCTGGTAATTCCAATTTGTATTTATATATTATGAAAACAGTAACAAAAGGGATGGTTTGAATTTATTTTTACCTTCCAGGTTTCATTTACCATAAGTATCGATTCATTATTTATAGACTGGATCTAGTTGTAGTTAATCTTCAACTTATACTTGACGGTTCCTGTGGAAAATTTGGAGTTATTACATTCTATTTAAAACCTTTGTGAAGAACCATTTCATGATTTTAATAGCATTACTATGTATTTATATGTGAGTTTTCGACAGTTACAATATGGAAGCATTTTAGATCTAAACCTTATACCATATTACCTTAAGGCTAACCTATTTAAAATCTCTGGGCAACATTGTGAGGATTCGATCTCTAATTCTTCTTTATAATTTCTTCATCGCATAGTAACACAGAGATTCAATTGACCCTTGGTCACATTGAAGAAGATGGTAATATATATATCCCACGATAAAGCTCTGGAGGTTGAATTCAACTCGATTTTTAAAAGGACACAATATAAATCGAAATATCAAATTTGGAAAACGCTAAAGAATTAGTTTCAATCGTAATTTTAAAAGGGGCAAATCGAAAAATGAAAAACCAAATTTGGAAAACGCCAAAGAAATGGTATGTATTGAAAACAGAGTTAAAGAGTCATAATAATTCAGATACAAGCCCTTGAGGCTGCTACAGGAATGCGAAAATAAATAGATAATACTTGAGATATGGAAACATTACACCGAAGAGCATAGCCTTCAAAGACTAGAGATTTTTCTATCTTATTGAACCTTAGATCCATTCGCCTTAGTCATTGTGGTGTTGTAGTACACCACGACAATGGTAGGGTTTGACCTTGGCACTCGCGATTGATCTGGTTTTGGAACATCGAAAGTTGTATATTGTGAATGGGAGATGTTAACTTAGTTATTATCAATTTACATCAAGAAAAATGACAGAATCTTTTTAAAAGACCCACTTCAACCATTAAATAAATGACGAGTTCCAGTTCCAGGATTTAAGCAAAAGCTATTTCAAACAGTAAACATTTCATGCCGAAGTTTATTACATTGAATCCCTAGTGTTGAAGCCCAAACCATAGACGAACTGACAAGTTCTTCCAAAAAAAATATATCTACTGCTAAACCTAGATTCTACCAACACCGACGAGGGTTATCACTCAAAAACGAGTTCCAGTTCCAGGATTTAAGCAAAAGCTAACAGTAAACATTTCATGCAGAAGTTTATTACATTGAATCCCTGGCATTGAAGCCCAAACCATAGACGAATTGATAAGTTCTTCCTAAAAATATCTACTGCTAAACCCAGATTCTACCAACACCGACGAGGGTTATCACTCAAAAATCCTTCCATGCAATGGTGGAGTTTTTATGGAGCGATGTTGCTTACCGAAAGAAGCAGACCCAAATCGCCCAGCATATAAATGACTCGACAAACCCTACCACAACACAACAAAGATATTAGTATCTGGGAAAATATGGCATCTTTGTTTAAAGCTTAAAAGGAATCTGCGTCTTTTACTTAGGACTTTTACCTTTGCGACAAAGTTGCTTGTCATGGCTCCTTCATGCTATAAATGAGAGCTACCATCCAACAGCATCCTCTACGACGAGGGTTTCATCCCTTTTAAAACCATCAAGTAAAAGACTGGTGCGTTATCTCCCTTGCAAATTTTTTTATCTAGCACTCATTGCAGTTACATAAGCTTACAGCAATGGTGCCTCGGCCCCAATACTGGAGAGGCAAACAACCATGCCCGAATGGAAACCAGAGTTTTATTTTAAAAGTGTGTTTAGCTCGTTCAGAAAACCAAGAAACCAATGCTAGTACGGAGGGGTATTTGTTACCTTCTTTTTAAGACGCTTTTATTGAAGTCACATGGCTCAGTACCACGCTGAGCTTCGCTGGCATGTATCGAAAACCCCATCTAGAGCTGTGAACCATCGATATAATGGCCGAATTAAATGACATGTACCACTGCTTAGTATGTCAAATCGCAGCGTAAGACTTAGTATGTAAGATATGTTGATAGGCTACGATTATCCAGAAGATAACCTTAGTTCCGAACTTGCAGGTTGAAAGTCAATTATACAAAAGGTAACTTTAGCATAAATATTATATGTTGAATATTCATAGTATGAGATCATCATGTGGATAACCGTATTATGGAATCATTGTATTGGATATCCATAGCAATAATCTCTAAGGGTAGACTTTCATAGAGGTTAAATCAATTTTACATTTCCAAGACATGCTATACGTAACATATGGCCAATAGATAATGTAGATAAGTTTTGTCCATAAGTATCAAGCATTTCAATAAAGTGTTATGACGAACATTCGTAGCATAAAGACCAATGTTGGACTTGCAAAGAGGTTACACCAGGCTACCCCTTTTTTTTATAATATATGACTATTGGATTTTTTAGCATACTTGAATTCATAGAGTATAATCCCCTTGAGACGCGCTATTAGGTGGTATTGCTTTACACAGGGTAATAAATATTCTATAACAAAATCATGGAGTGATCCATACCAAAGTGGAATTCATTGACCTCATAACTTTTATTATGGAGTAAACAAAGAGCTGAAGGCCCATACATGTTGTAGGAAATAATGGGAATTTTATCTAACCAATAACAAGGACCTGATTATAGATTAGCTAGGCATGTTCAGTAAACATGCATGTTAAGTTACATTTAATTAATAATTCCCTTTTCCCACGTCATGAGGAAATTCCGATAGTATAAGTGTACCTGCATATCAACATACAGAGTGGTGTTAGCCGTAGCTAAGTAAGTGGCATGTCAACCATAATACTCTTCTAACCAGTAGGAAGAATTACAAGGGTAAGAAGTTAAGTATGATCAGCAAACGAATGTTTTTATTTATTAGTTTAAGTGTTTGTTA
Organism: Larix kaempferi; assembly: GCA_027924585.1. Classification (NCBI taxonomy): domain Eukaryota; kingdom Viridiplantae; phylum Streptophyta; class Pinopsida; order Pinales; family Pinaceae; genus Larix; species Larix kaempferi. Next base: position 27,791,064 of record BSBM01000904.1, on the reverse strand, counting down.
ACATAGAACCAATTACTGTTCATTTACAGTAAAGAAAAAGAAATAAAAAAAATAAAAATTTATGGAGATGTCACACACAGCAAATCAATTTGGGATGGATTGATCCGTCGACATATCAGAAGTTATGCTGTAGTGCTCTGGTTTTTACAGCAGAGCACTAAGTAAATTTCTAAGTTAATTTCCTATGTATTAACTTATTCAAGTATGTGTGAGTAAATTTCTAATGAAAATTCTACGCTTTTAAATGATGTTTAGCATACTGTGTTGTCTCCAATAATCATACATTCATATTTAAAAGAATAACTAACATATCAATATTTTCCTTCAACAATTTGTGGTTTTCGCATAAGAATATGTTTCACAGTAATAAATTAGTAAGAAGGTATATGCAGGTTTCAGAGTACGTTTCCACATAATAATTAATAAAATAAATAATCAAGGAAATTACCTGATGCTGATGCTAGTAGACCGTAGGTTGTAGCAGGTTGTATATCCTCTTAGTCAGCCAAGATGAAGTGTCCACCCTACCAACCAGCTATTATCTTGCTGGCCCTTGGAAATCAAAGGATTTCCAAGCCCTCGATCTCACAATCTGATAATCCTGAGAGCAGTCTTCACTTAGGTTCTCCCAACTTTTATGTTCTCAAACCTTCTTTTTATTCCCAAACCTTTCTGTTCCCCCCCACTTTTCTCCTCACTTCCCCCTATATATACACTTCCTTCCTCGAGAAGACCTTGGGCTTACTCCACCGCCCCAAACTCCCCCTCTCGAGCCCCTCAAACATTTACTCCTTTCCTTAGTTTGTTCATACACGTTTCATTATAAAAATGTATTTTTTTTACACTCAATGTACCGAATAATTATTTACACTCACGGTAAATTTATTTGACTTTGATTGACGGTTGTAAGTATTTATTACGATGGGAATCATTACCCAAAGGTTATCCATTCGGGACAAGGTTTATTAATTACAAGTCTATTCACCAACTTTGTATTTAATGTTATTAATGTAATTAATAAAATATTATATAAACGGTTGACCCCTTTTCAACTTGGACATGGTGTGTCTTAATGGTCTACCTCATCCGTCGAGATCACTTACCTTGAGATTTAAATTCCAAGATTCGTATTTGAATAATTAAATAAACCATTTTTCATCACATCACATTCATTCCAAAATTGTTATCCTATTATGTCTAACTTAGAAATGTAAAATAATCACACTCTAATCATTCATTAGTCAATATTTAAATTTTGCTTATTTTGCAATTGTTATGACATGGGTAGTAATAAATATAAATTTTAAGTAATAATATTAATTAAATCACCACAAGGTAATAATAAATGGTGAATTTAATAACGATGTCTTTTAAATCATTTGTTTATCACATGAGTACCCTAACATCTACATAGTATCATTGTTCTTCTAAACAAAGCACCCTTAAGGGCTTAAACAATCTTACTAATTAATTAGACAGTACCATTACCTTATTTACAACAATTCTTAGACGTCAATGTTAACTGATGACACTTGTCTCAATTGTATATCACGATGTTTACCAATGAGTAATACATAGCTTAATTGACTTGTTTTACACATATTAAATAACTTTATATTCATTATCTGAATTCGGTCAATGCATGATTAACCTAATTACTTATGACAACTTATACATTTATTCAATATGTTAAGTGTTTGTATATCGATACTAGTGTACATGTGCAAGGTGTGCATGTGTGGCTAGCATATGCACAGATCATAAATGTACTATAGACAAACCCCATCCCGCATTGCATACCTACTAACTAATAGTAGTATTTACCCCCATGTAGAAGAACAAACATAATATATATAGTACAATTACTTCAACATTTATTTAACAGTTAATTCTTTACGAAGTCACATCATTATCTTTATCTTTACATTAGTTTAATCAATCATGTACAAGGAAGGGTACCTACTACCACTAACTCAGAATCAAGGAATACTAACCCTCAACAGTACTAACTAACACATCCTCCTCATAACCTACGTCTAGCATCCTCCCTATCCTTCCTCTGCTAGTACAAAAGTGGATGTCGGACTCACCGATCTGACCACATAGAACTTGAGAGCGATAGCGTCGGCTGAATAGTGGACCTATCCTCCCCTAGAAGGCATCTGACCATTGTCATCACAACTACATGGGGAGCGTGTCTCAGCACGGCCCTCCCATGACCTCGGGTCTCATGGAAACATAGGGTGGGAAACACATCCATCCCTCTCAACATACTGGGCCTACGCCCTTATCGACTCATACTTTGCTGCTATCGAGATTATCAGATTGTGTTATCATATCATCATTTTGGCTGCTAACGTTTACTGTATGAACATGTTTTCTTTTCCAATATATCAGATCAAGTAACTGGCTATCCCTTAGCACTTGTGCCCTGTAGGTTAGTATTTTGCAAAATACACTTTATACAAAGCATTTCCCATTGATCGCCAATTGATCCATGTTATAAAAAAAAATCATTTTATTTCGTGTAACCTTTTTAGTTCATCATAGATGCGTATGACATATAACACTTCAATAATTCATATAAGAAGATGGTATCCACGTACCGAATCATATATTTCACATCTCATTAATGAAAACATATAAACATATACTGTAATGGTAAAATAAAGAAATCATATGATAATCATGACATCATAACCGCATAACATAGTAACATCATAATCATGGTGAAATCTTAAAACAGAGTAACATCATATAATGAGGTCCATCATATCGTAATATAGTTTACTCAGTCGAGCTGAGTTCAACAGAATATATAAGAAAATAAAGTATGGTGTGTCTAACTGATAAATATGCCTAATCAAAATATGGGCGTTACATATGCTCTACACTTAGCAGTTCATATCGACATGTTTCGGTGGCCACGACACGCAAAGAACAATGCGACAAAATTATAAGGCTTTGAGGACAAAGCCTTTCTAAGAGAGTGGCAATGCTACGAATATAAAATAAGATAATAGTTAAATAATTAATAGTTAGGTTAACTAAAGATAGGTTATGAAAGGAAGTGTCTCCTCAACATCAAAATGCCCAAGCTATATTTAAGGCAGGGCCATTATTGTAATCATCATCATCATCGATTATATATTATTATTTTATCAAATGGAGTTATTTTCCATTGGAGGATTATTCGCTTGAATAATCACTGAGTATATCCGGACACGGATATAGCAAATTACCTCCCACAATCCACAATCCCCAACCCGCTTGCGGATGTAGAAATGTGGAAATCCATATTTCAATCCTGCGAAAAATTACCTCCTGCAATCTGCAACCCGCTTGTGGATGCGGAAATGTAGAATCCATATTTCAATCCCATGGAAAATTACCTCCCGCAATCTGCAATTTGCAACCCGCTTGCGGATACAGAAATGCGGAAGTTCAACCACCTCTCTCCAATGATCGGTCCCCAACCTCCGCAATCCGCATTGCAGATGCGGAAAGGTCCTTACGGATGTAGAAAGGTTAGGACCACAGACCCCTACACTAGCAAGCTTTTAAGGAAACTTCAGAGGGTGATAACTCCCTTATCCTTGGTCCAAATTGGACAAGGCTAGTACCGTTTGAAATCTCTTGGAGAGATCTATCCAATGGTGCAATCCCCACCCCATCTGAGCACTCCAACCTTACCATAATTCCAACTGAAACTTTGTCCCTAACACCACCTAAGTGACTTTATCCTTCTGCAAGGGACTCTTCCTCATTCCTACCATGATTTCTCCCTTCACCTGACCCAAAGAGGGGTTTTGAAACACATTAGGGGTTATCCCCTTCCTTCCCCAAGTCTAGGTTAATTCAAGCTATCCTTTTAAGGGTGAATACAATGCATAAATGAAAACATATAATGAAACTAATCTAGTTAACACATAAAAAACCTGTAGGGGTTAGCCATACATATCATTCATGTAAATAATGAAGTATTCAAACATGCATTCAGTCTCATATTCAAGCTTATACATGGCTTCCTAATGAGCAAGTTCATGGAGTCATCCATTCATTAATATAGAGCATGACAAGCATAACATAAAAACCAGATATAGCACATGAAATAACATCATTTAACACACAAAATCACTTATCTTTGAAACTGAAGATGCCCCAAGCAACTCGCTAAGTGAGGACAACTTTCCACCCAACCTTAGGTCTCTATCCATCCTATACTCTTTCAACTGAGAGACGACCCCCGAGCTGGGCTCAGTATCCAGTAAGGAGGCTAATGGACTCTCTCACAGTTAAGGTCTCATCCCAATGCTAAGCAACCTACAGTTGGGTTTATCAAGCATTCCAGGGAATAAGGAGGATGTTACTAAGCTAGTGAGATCAACCATGGAGATATAGGCATCTCATATCACTCAACAAACATGGCACCCACATTACCTACCTCAACCAACACAAGGAAGGCCCTCTTCTCTGCTGTAGATAGTCCCTCAAGGTCCCCTTCTCTCCAGTGCTATTCAGAGTGGGCATAGAAAGGTCCAACTGTTGTTCTTCATGAGATTTCAGCATTCACTGGGTTTATCAAGAAGATCCAACCCTAATTTGACCTTCTTCTTTGTTATACAAGCTAATTCTTCATAGGGCCACGACCTAAGCTCTGCCCTCTGAATTGGTCCTCTACAAAATAGATCTAAGTGTTCTCATGGGTTCTTTAGGCCATTCAAGCTCTGCAATTCATCCCCATGATCTGATCTATAGTTGTCCCAACCGTTTCAATTCTTACACATGATTTTCTTGGGCATTCTCGGTTCTGCAAAATCGGTTCACACAGGTTGCAATTTCTCCTGTTTTTCCTCTCGGCTGGTCTCCCAAAACTCCTAAATGACTTGGGTTGTTGGTCAACCATGGTATAGCGATTAGGATGAGAGAATTCCCAGGCACGGAGTGGCTTAAGGGACAAGGAAAAACAAATCCATACCCTGCCACACAGATTCACAAGCTGCCCCTTACTCAATCGAATTCATGGTCTAGTTTTCTCAACCACCCTCTTACAGTTGGATTTAATGTCACCATGGGGAGTCAAATGGGTTCACATTTGGACATGTGGAAGCATGGGTACCAATCCCATAACCACCTCACCTATCCCTAGTGGATACATATGGCCCCTCCTCATTGGTTTCCTCCTTAGCCAGCTTCTTGGATATTTTATTGCAATAATTAATAATTACATCATTTACAAATATTCATGGCTTAATAGATCATGGTTAATCAAACTGTCAAATACTTGCCTATGCAAATAAAAACTGAACATCCTCTAGTGGAGCCTTGGACTTGAGCTCCACACTAGGGAAGACACACACTGTATTTACACAATATTTACATTGAGGCCAATAAAACCTAAGGGTCAAAATAGGGGTATTACAACTCCCTCTCCCTTAGAATAAGACCGTCCTCAGTGTTCTCAAAATTGAAGAAAATGGGAATGCCTCTCTCGTGGCATCCTCCAGCTCCCATGTGGCCTCTTCGAGACTAAGGTGCTTCCATTGCACCTTCACCTGCCTGATGGATTTGTTCCAAAGCAAAGTAACCTTCTTATCGAGGATGCGCATAGGATCCAATTGGAACTCTCCCTCTAGTTCCACTTGTATCACATTCCAATCAATGATGTGATTAAGATCATGTACATATTTCTTAAGCAAGGAAAAATGGAAAACATTATGAGCTCTCATGTTAGCAGGCAATGCAATCCTATATGAAACTGGTCGTATCCTATCAAGGACTTCAAATGGCCCACAATATCTTGGTGCCAACTTGGCACAACTCCCTAACTTCATGGAAATTTTCCTTGGCTTCACTCTCAAGTAAACATGATCCCCAATCTAAAATTCCTTATGCACCCTTTTCAGATTTGCATAACTCTTATGCCTTTCCTGTGTTGTCTTCAAATTATGCTTGATCTTAACAATATCCTGCTCCATCTCCCTGATCATCTATGGTCCAAGAACTACCCTATTCATTGGGTTTTCCCAATTCACTGGAGTTCTACATCCTTTGCATTACAATGCTTCAAAAGGGCTCATTTCCAATGATACATGATCTCCATTGTTGTAATCAAATTCTACCAAGTGTAGGTCGTATTCCCACTTGGATGGTTTATCTATCACATACATTCTCAACATGTATTCAAGAATCTGATTCACTCTCTCAGTATGACCATCAGTATGAGGATGATATGTTGTGCTAAATCTTAGCCGAGTTCCCAATTCCTGGAATAATCCATTCCAAAAATTGGAAGTGAATTCTGTGTCACGATATGAAATTATTTCCTTTGGAAATCCATGCAATCTGAATATCTCTTTCATGAAGATATTTTCAATGTCATTGGTCTTGTGACTGGACTTGAGTGGAATGAAGTGAGCTACCTTTGATATCTTGTCCACCACTGCCATGATTGAATCACGTTTTTTTCATAATCATGGGAAGACCTGTTATAAAATCCATAGAGATCACTTCCCACTTCCATTTTGGAATGGGAAATGGCTGCAGCAATCCTACTGGATGTTGATGCTTTGCCTTGACTTGTTGGAAATTTTGACACCTAGCAATATACTCTCATATATCCTTCTTCATCCCATGCCAAAAGTATTGCTTCCTTGCTGCTGTTATAGTCTTCTGATATCATGGGTGTCCATAATATGACATTTGATGTATCTCATCCATCACAAGCTTATTCAATTCTGCACAACTTGGAATGTACAGTCTAGTACCTTGATAAATAAGAACATCGCCATCGCCAATCTAATATCTTGCACACCTTTCATCCATGTTTTCCTGACGCAATTTATCCTTGACTTGAAGGTAAGCTTCATCATTGGCTTGAGCTTAAAGAACCCTTGCTTTCAAATCTGATTTACACAAACTTACTGCTGCAACATGGAATTTTCTGCTAAGTGCATCCACAGCTTTATTCTCCTTACCTTTCACATGCTTAATTTCCATATCAAATTTACAAAGAAACTCCATCCATCTAGTTTTCCTAGCATTCAGATTTGGTTGTTCAAACAAATATTATAAACTCATATTATCTATCCTGAGTTCAAATCTTCTTCCCAAGAGATAATGTCTCCATCTCTTAAGAGCGTGAACTATGGATGCTAGCTCTAATTCATGTGTGGCATAATTCTTCTCATGCTCCTTTAACTTCCTTGACTCATTACTTATTACAAATCCTTCTTGCATGAGCACTCCACCTAGCCCTTCAATGCAAGCACCAATACACACAAAAAAATCTTTCTTTGGATCTGCAATCTTTAGAACATGAGTACTGGTAAGCAATTCCTTCAACTACTGAAAGCTCTTCTCACATTTTTCATACCAAACAAACTTGATATTCTTCCGCTGCAATTAAGTGATGGGATGAGCTATCTTGGAGAATCCTTTGATGAACCTTCTGTAGTATCCTGCACAACCCATAAAAGATCTAACATCTGTAACATTCTTTGGAGTAGGAAAGTCCATTATGGCTTCAATATTCTCTGGATCGACTACAATTCCCTCTGCTAAGATAACCTGACCCAAATATTGTACCTTCTGCTGATAGAAATCACACTTAATCAGCTTTTCATACAGCTGGTGTTCTCTAAGGACTTGCAACACCATTCTTAAATGCTCATTATTCTCTTCTTCATTCTTTGAATAAACAATAATTTCATCCAAGAACACAATCAAAAACTTATCCAAATATTTGTTGAAGACATTGTTCATGAGACACACGAATGTAGTAGGTGCATAGGTAAGACTAAATGGTACCATAGTGAACTCATAATGGCCATATCTAGTTCTGAAATCTGTCTTCTGAACACTAGTACAAAATGAGGAATTAATGACTAAAATTCAGCTATAAATGACTATTTTTGAGTTGGCGACTAATAGTAGCTAATTTCCACTATCTTATAGCTAGTCGTATTTCACTTAGTCATTAATTGGTTGACTTATTAGTCATTGATTTAGTCATTGATAGTCACTAATTTAGTCATTGATAGTCATTGATTTAGTCATTGATAGTCACTGATTTAGTCATCGATTGCCACAATTAATGACCAAATATACGACTAAATAAAGTACTAGATGATAACATATTAATGACTAAGCTAAATACGACTAAACGTTAGTCATGCTATAAGATACTGGAAACTAGCTACTAATAGTCATAGATATGCAAATTTAGTCATTTTTTTAGTCACTAATTTATGATAGGGTACAGAGGAATCGAACCACCAATCTCCTGCCTATAATTAGGCAGGTGCTCTACCATTGAGCTAGCACCCTTTAAGAAGTTGTTATTGCTTGACAATGACTATATTTAGACAAATTTTGCATCATTCAAGCATACAAAATAATGATTAGCAAGTTACTATAGATCCATAATGGCTTACGTTGTACTAGTCCTTCAAGTTCTTCAACTGCTTTTATTAAGTGCAAAAATATTTTTTCACTTAATAAAAGCAGTTGAAGAACTTGAAGGACTAGTACAAGGTAAGCCATTATGGATCTATAGTAACTTGGTAATCATTGTTTTGTATGCTTGAATGATGCAAAATGCACAAATCCTAGAAATTTATAGGAATGACAAGTATGCATCCATTGTTAAACTATCTACCGAGTAATCTAGAGTCATGCCAAGATATATGAATTTGACTGAAAATTCATAAGCAACTTGAAGATAATGGTGGATGATGCCATGGAAAGGAGAATTTCAGTTTATATAGAAGCAAAGGATAAGCAAATGGTGTCCCAGACTCATCTTCCTCCAATGTGGGCCAATCCATCATCCCTTGTAAAATGAACACAGGTGCATGTTTCACTCAGGTTCCATGAACATATTACACAACCTTCAAATAGTTTCAATCATATTTGGATGTCCATATTAACTTCAGAAGACCAAAACTTGAACTAGTAAATTTGGAATATTTAAAATATATGTACAAAAAATCTCCACATCTAATAAACCAATACATCATTTACTTATTGCATGATATTAGAATGGATGGACATATTGACGTTAGACAACATTTGGAGAGTTTTAATAAGATTTGGATGTTCATTCCTAGGATGTATATGCTCATCCTAGGAAAAAGTAACCTCTAAAATATTTTTAAAAAATAAGATAGAAATTTTGGAATCAACAATATAGGATCCCTTGTAATTTTCTTTAGTCTCCAATGGAGCAACTCATTACCCAAAATGTATATAGAATAGTAAAAAGAAATATACTACTAATTCCATTTCACATCAAGAAGAATGGGCATTAGCTCTAAGTACTCTTAGCCACTAGATAAATGGAAATAAAATGAGATCAAATATTAGCAACAATACCTTTGAGTTTGCTTGTTGACAAGAAGTATGAATACTTATGTGATCATTTTATTCAGAGGTGACTTAAACAACCACTAACCTGCAATCAAGGTAAGAAACCATGTCCAGATTGATATATAAATAAAATAAAATAAAATTTAAAGATATACTATGCCAATCCCACTATCATATATACCTTGAAATAGAACTAGTGAATCTCCCACAACTGTTCAACTTTGTCCAAAATGCCCACATGGAATGCCACTGTTTAAACAAAACAAAAATAAATTGAAAACATGAAAGTAGTAATTTACTCTACCTATCTATTGGATACAGAGTCCCTAAATGAAAAATAATGCATGATCCATTGATATCTTAATTGGTAAATGTTCACATTGAGAAATGTCTGTAGAAATTGCACAATTTCAAAAGATTCCATTATGTAGGGAAATGGCTAGCATTTTATTGTTTGTAAAAAATACAAGTATCAGTATCAAGTGTTCTGGGTTTTACATGGCAGGGATATGGAGCTTCATTTGAAGACATTTTGTCACAGAGATAAGAAGAAGGTGACTAATTAGAATCAATCATTTGTATCCATATAAGCATCTATTGATTCTTTAGGGAATGCCATCCATGTGATATGTTGATTGGACAGATGCCAGAAATCCTTGATTGGTTTGGATGGTGTACATAGGATTCCTTCAAAAAATTTACTAAAGCAATGACTATCTTCAAAAATCTTATGATATTGCAACTTGTTTCAAACCCTCCATTATCAACCTCTTTTTGTTGGTATGGAACCATTGTGACAACTTACGAGGAGTCTTGATAAACATCAATATGGTGTTTGTAGATAAGTCTGTATTCAGATTCCAAACTATCATGTCATTCTTTTTCACTTTATAGTCAATGTTTCCTCTTCCTTTTCTAATGTTGACTGCTCTGTCTCTGTGAAAAATCTCGTATGCAAATTTCTATTCCAGTATTGAATTTTTCATGTTGGCTGCAATTCAGCATGTTTTGGGATCTAGGGGGCATGGTATAAATTCTTTATAGGAAATTATTCCCTGAGAATACCAAGCAGTGTATGGTATAAATGGACCAAAAATCACACAGTGAACCCTCATTAGCATCAAGTTGCTATGATATGAAAGCATTGGAGAAATCTGCTATAGAGGAAAGTGGAAGTGGGTTAGAAATACATCAAACTTTCAACATATCCTCTTTCCAGAATTTGTAACCAGACCTGAGATATTGTTTGCAGGTTAATAATTCTGCCACCTGAAGATAATAATATAGTGATGTATATAGATCTGTTGTAAAATCTAAGGAAGCAAGGGTATATAAGTTGGCCCTAACACTTCTTTGGACAGGTTGTCCCTCCTGATTTACTGGAATAACAACTCGGCTTCCTTTCAAAATTTGACATTCTTAGATCAATCTCTGTTATTCAGGTTTAAAATAAGGCTGAAAGTGTACCCCTTTTGTTGGATACCTAGTTAGCTTGTGCTCTCAACATTGCCATTGTATACAAGAAGAGATATGACACTATATGAAAATTGCAAATACTTTCTTAGACTACCAGGGATGAATCCAGTATGGATGAAATAAACATCTCAACATACATGTTATCCAACCTCAAAAGTGAAATGACATCAGGTACATCAAAACCAAGCATAAATATGTGGACAAAATTAGCACACTTTTGGAGGTTACTAATTTTTTTGGGGTGTCTGACTGTGACATCATATCCAAGTTACAAACCATTAATGCTGGAAACACAAAGGACTTAGTTTCAAATTTGAAGTTATAACATCAGTGCTCTTGCTGATTTTGGTACAGAAATCGAGACACCAATAAGTGGATGATAATAAATAGCATAGCATAGTTAGTGGATAATAATAATAGTAGAATATGATATTAAAATAAAAGAGGAAGACGTAGTCAAGGATAACTATTTTCTCATTTTGTATCCCACAAGCCTATAAGAAGAAGGCTGCTCTATGTAAATCATATGCTTGAATATCTAAATACAAGTTCTTTTGTGTTAATTTTCTATCTCATTCTATATCAATTGGTATTAGAGTTTGTGTTCCTAGCTTCTGCAGCCAATGCAAGCAGGAGGGCCCAGTGCCCTCCATATCCGACTTCTGTAGAAAAGGATCCAATGGGGACTAGCTCTTGTAAGGTAGTGTAATTGTTAGTTTGGATCAAGAGGGCTCCATCCCCTCAATTATAGGCTTTTGCAACCTTGATCTAATAGGGATCCATTCCCTCAAGCTACATCAAGCAAATAATTTATATATCCGATTCGCTCTCTGTATCAACCAAGTAATTCTTCCTATTGCAATTGTGCATATACCTTCAGTAACTCCAAGCGATTTTTATTTTTTTGGCAGCCTAACATATTTCTCTCCGAGTGTGTTCACTTAGCTACTCTCTCCTATACCACCTATTTGGATGTCGCATTCTTATCTTTTTTTGCACACTTCTCTGTGTTTTTCCTAGTTGTATGTGTACTGTTTGGAATCCAAATGGGATCTCATGCTATGGCTCTACAAATTATCAAGCAGATTCACCAGAGGTACTTTCACACATATTAAACACTCGGGGACTTAGTCCTCCAGATACTTGGAACATCTTTGTTTTGCAGCTATATGACCATCACATCTCCTTGTGTTGGAAAATATGCAGGATTTTGCATGTGATCACTTCTTGAATATCAGATTCTAGTACAAACATTTCCCTAAATATTATGATCTCTACATCATGGTGACTTGCCTCATCCACTCTTCCATACATGATCCATCACCACTTCATAACTTTATTTAATATGAGGTAAGCATATTCACATTTATGTCTCTGATGGCTGCTTTACCACCACTGCCACCATCATTAGCAACAACCTCTACACTCACTTCTTTGCTTTGAACTCAACCCCTTGGCCTCCCGTCTTGCACACCGACCAATCAGAATATATACCACATCGTTGTCATTCCAAGTCTAGATATGACGTTAGATAAGATAAGATAATTTTATTAATCTCCAACTAATGACCAAAAAAGTAGGTCAATGGAATTGCTGCATACAAATATGTTATTACAAAGCAGGAGTACCAAACAGTTTCCTATAAAAAGCAGAAGACAAGAAAGGAAAGTAAAGTAGATTAGAGCATGGAATCTATGCCAGGTCATGGAAAACTTGAGGAACCCTCCAACTACAGAAAGAGGATACATGAGGAAGGAACTTAAAAGATAGATTTGCAAATTTTCGTCTTGAGAAAAAAGTTGATGAGGCTCGGAAATATTTTGAGCATCTTTTCCTTAGAGCACCAACAATTGACAACCCATATGATTGCATTCCAAACTGGGATGTAGCAGCTGGAGATAAATGTTACGGAGTTACAATTCATTAACATTCTCACCTTGAGCAGGATGTTGCTATGGATGCTGCACCAGAATTTTCAAAGCAGTGGTTGGGATGGGTAATACAATTGAACAAAAAAGCACTTATACAAGCAAGAATAAACTTGATCAATGAAAGCACTTACCGGTTTCTGAACTCTGGTTGTTTTCCTAGAAATACTTCTCTTACAAAGTCCACCATCTGCAAATGATATAAAATATTACAAACTATATATACAACCCAACTCAAAAGAAACATTTTAATATCATATCCACACTTAAAAGTTACAACCATTTTACTTACACAATAGTGTTGCATCAAATTATTTTGTAAAGGAGAACCGGTCAATGCAATTCTGCGTTGGGTCTTCACTTGTTTTAATGCTTGATTTATATCATCTTTTGTGTTTTTAATCATGTGTGCCTCATCACAAATGAGTAAATCAGGACTACTTTGAAACATAGATCAAATAAATAAGATTCCAAGCTCAACATAATAATATATATACTCAAGGCAAGGGAAAATCTGTAAATGATACATTTCAAAGAATACAATAGTCATCTACTTGTAGATCTTTGAATTCATCTAATGATTTTGACATTTGGCATCACCCTACAGTGCAGATTTACAGTTGGGCTCATGATTTACATAATTAATTACAACAACTCCATTGCAAAGAGAATGAATTAAAAGATCGTAACTTTTAAGTGCAAGAAATTGAATAGCAATTGTAAGTTGGGCATACTACAGAACCTCTAATTGTAATAAGAATATATCTAAAATATTCAAGAATTTGCACATTTGAACTGCTAGAATGAATCAATTTTTGATGTCAAAGTAATCCCTTGTTTGTGGCTAGTCAAACGCTTTCCATGCTTTCTTATTTGTGGCCCATCCTTGAAAGTACCATCACCAAAACCAGAGATGTATCCATATAAAAATATCACCTACAAGGAAAGTTCATAAAAAAAAATTAATCAAATATAGAGATTATTAAAAATACTAATTATTGAAGCATTACTTGGACAAGAGAACCTATAAGGATTAGTAGAGAAAGTTACAAAAGGTATAAGTGAACATCGAAAGAAAAACAGATAGACAAACCCATACCAGTTGTTTAACAAAATCTAAATCAATTGCATTCACAATTTTATTATTTAAATCCTTGCAAAGTGTTATCTGACCCACATCCATGTCATCATCATATTCTATGAAAAGCATCATAATACCAATTGCATTGATATGAACAACATAGCAACATTTTTCATGTAAACTAGATAGTCTTGACTCCTACACATGATTTCGTCTTTTGGATATCAAGATATTTTTTTCAAATATTTCAAAGGAAATTAAATTTTATATTTATAAGTTGAGACTCAACATGGACACATTCATGTCAATCCCATACAAACAAGGAGTGTAACACAAACAGTTGATCAGTGCAAAATAGACAATTTGTTATTTAATGTTGATGAGCATGTTGTCTTTTAAGGGGATACTCTTGTTAAATTTTGAGCATTAATTCACAATACTCTAGGATCTTTACTGAGAGAATAACATGTACAGTATATCAATGCATATCAATCATATCAAGCATGTCAATCATCACAAGAAGCAAAAGCATGAGAAACAAGAGACACAGAGTTTCTGTGGGGAAAACCCTAAGGTGAAAAACCCCACAACTTCCTCAGAGATAGAGAGAGTAATGGCTCAACCAAAGTACAAACAAAATACACAGAGATAGTCTCCTAGGAGAAGATTATCCTCCTCCTCGCTAGTGCGCCACTTTCTGAGTGAAGGAAGAATGAGCTTCCGAATGATCAAAATAGAGATCTCCCGATCTCTATTTATACTTGTCTGTTTGCCCAGTGACCTTATGGGGCCGACTTGTCTAGCTAGGTACATCAACCATATAATATATAATTCAGGGCCGAACCCACACATGGTGGTCTAATAACCCATCGGCAAGTTCACACACTTGCGACACTTGTCAATACACATGATGACACTTCCGTATAGAGGAATGACACATCTGTATAGGAGTACAATAATATATAAATGAAATACATTCCGAAGTTACATACACATCAACACTCCCTCTTAACTAGGAAGGTATTTCTCAACATAGAACTGCTAGCACAAGTCTTCTTCTCTGGATCATCGTCATCAATGCATCAACCTCGAATCATCACCGTCGTCTCTACTGCTGCTATCTCAACCAATCTCTAAATCTACTCGTCATAGGAATTTCTACAGAGCCAGTCCTTTTTCATATTGGATGTAGGCCCACCACCTGCAGGTCTTCATCATCACTAGCCATACTGTGGAAATCTCAGGACTTATTACGTGCATCACAAAACCTTAAAAGAGTCTCTTGACTAGCAAGAACCCTAAAGAGCATCTGAGGCCTTTTTCATCCTGTACAGATCTCGAGGACTTATTACATGTGATCCCACCACAAAACCTCTAAAGAGAATCCCAGGACTGATTACGAGCACACGGCTCAACCTATCGGATCTCCCAGGGCAAAAATTACATGTGGTCACCACAAAACCTCGAAAGAGCATCCCAAGACTGATTACGAGCACAAGGCTCAACCTATCGGATCTCCCAGGGCACAAATTACATGAGGTCATGGAAAAACCTCAAAAGAGCATCCCAGGATTGATTACGAGCACACGGCTCAACCTATCGGATCTCCCAGGGCACAGATTACATGCCATAGGACAAAACCTCGAAAGAGCATTTTTCAGATATCCCAGGGCACAAATTACATGCCATAGGCAAAACCTCAAAAGAGTATCTGCAAATCTCCCAGGGCACAAATTATATGTCCTCCCATGCAAAACCTCGAAAGAGCATTTTCTAGATATCCCAGGGTACAAATTACATGCCATAGGAAAAACCTCGAAAGACTATCGGCAAATCTCCCAGGGAACAAATTATATGCTTATCTACACAACTTGTTCCACGGCCACAGAGTATCAACCTAATACTCACCATACATCATCCTGATGTACACATGATCATCCTGATTATCATCACTGCAACATCTTGCTGCATGTCATCTGGAGCAACATCCTGAAGCTCGTCATCCATGATCATCCTGATCATGCAATGCATCTACCTAATGCATACACAGTATCTGCCTAATATATATCACCATACATGATCTACCTGATCATACGATGTATCCACCTGATACATATACAAATACATGATTCACTTGATCATACATAATACATATCAACATACATGATCTACTTGATCATACAACGTATCCACCTGATCAAATATAGATACATGGTTCAAGCATCCAACATGATGCATATACATATAAATGATCCAACTGATCATATCCAGCATCCAACATGATGCGTACATACATATACATATAAATGATCCAACTGATCATATCCAACATCCAACATGATGCGTACATACATATACATATAAATGATCCAACTGATCATATCCATCATCCAACATGATGCGTACATACATATATAGAGCAGTAACTGGAGCATCATCTTGATGCTCATCATCCAACGCTTACATCCATAGCCATGTGAAGGATCCTCCTTCCAACATGCTTGGAATGGATTTTGCAAATGTGTCCATCACTTCCTTCTCGAAGTGTCATCAATATTAAGGACACCAAGCCTCTCGTTGAAGTACTCGAACTTCACTTTGGCTAGTGATTTCGTCAGCACATCTGCAATCTGCTCGTCCATTGCAACATATAGGAGCTTCACTCCTCCTCTTTGCACCATATCCCTGATATAGTGATATTTGATCTCTATGTGTTTTGACCTGTCATGGAACACCAGGTTCTCAGACAGCTTCACACAGATCTGGTTGTCACAAAAGATACCAGTAGTCTCCAGCGGGAGATCAAATAGCTCAGACAGTATCTTTTGAAGCCATACTACCTCACAACTAGCCGAGCAGGATGCAACATACTCTACCTCAGCTATACTCAATGCTATGTAGGACTACTTCCTGCTAAACCAAGAGATCACACCTGATCCCATACTGAAGCATCACCCAGATGTACTCTTCCTATCTGCAGCACTACCTGCCCAATTTGAATCAACATAACCCTGTAGGTTAAACTTTTGATTTGCTTCATACTTGAGCCCATAATCAACTGTACCCTTTAGGTACCTCAGAATATGCTTTACAGCAACCAGGTGAACACTCCTCGGATCCGTCAGGAACTGGCTCAATGTGTTCACCGCAAAGCAAATATCTGGTCTCGTGTTCATTAGGTACATCAAGGACCCAATCATCTGACGATACATAGAGACATCAAATGGCTCAGATGAAGCATCACACAGAAGCTTCAAGTTTGATGCCATAGGTGTGGCCATGGCCTTGCAATCCATCGTCCCAAACCTCTTCAGGATATCTACTGCATACTTCCCTTGTCCAAGGAAGATCCCATCTTCACTCTGCCACACCTCCATCCCTAGGAAATAATGCATCATCCCTAAGTCCTTCATATCGAACTTTCCAGCAAGCTTCCTCTTTGTATCGGCAATCAATCTATCATCTCCGGTTACAAATAGGTCATCCACATATAGGAGTAGAATCACAGGATTCCCTTCCTCAACTTTGTAGTAAAGGTTGGAATCCGCTTTAATCTTGGTAAAGCCCAAGCTAGATAGGAAACTGTCCATCCTACCATACCAAGTTCTGGGAGCTTTCTTAGCCATACAAGGCTTTCTTCAATATGCACACATATGACTCCCTGTCATGTGTTTCAAAACCGAGTGGCTGCTCCACATATACTTCCTCTTCAACTACACCATTCAGGATGGCAGTCTTGACATCCATCTGGTGTATCTTCCATTTCATTGCTGCAGCCAGGGAAAGTATGATTCTAATGGAAGTGTACTTGGCTACAGGAGCAAAAGTTTCTTCATAATCTATTCCCTCTTTCTGAGAGAAGCCATGGGCTACAAATCTTGCCTTGTACTTTTCTATGCTGCCATCTGCAGCGTGCTTGATTTTGTAGATCCATTTGGAAGTCACAACAGACTTCTCTTTAGGTCTTGGGACAACATCCCAAACATCATTCTTCATTATTGATTGGTATTCTTCGACCATGGCATCCTTCCATTCTTTCTTTTCCGCTGCTTCTTTATAACTGGAAGGTTCTTTGTTCATGATATCATAGAGTAAAGCAACATAGCTGGTATGTGATCTAGTTCTCTTCTTTGCTCTGTATTCTTCTTCTAGAATATTGAATCTTTCTGCATCTTGAATGAGCTCTCTAGCCTATGCAGGTTTCCTCTTGTGAGAGTTATCTTCATGGGGTGGATCTACAGGTTCTTGCAGATCTTCAAACTCACGAACAATATTTGGAATTGCTTCAATCATAGTAGTGTCTTGAAATCTAGTTTCCTTAGGTTCCTCATAATCTTCAACAGGTGTCTTTCTTGATTTGATGAATGCTGAGTTTTCATCAAATGTCACATCCCTGCCGACATCAATATTCTTGAACCCTGGAAAGTATATTCTGTATGCCTTCGAGCTTTCACTGTAACCCACAAAGATACCCTTCTTTCCTAAAGGATCTAGTTTGGTCCTCTTTTCCTTTGGGACATGAGTGTATACTAGACAACCAAATATTCTTATATGGCTGACTTCAGGTTTCTTACCAGAGAAGACCTCTTCTGGTGTCATGTTGTCCAATATCTTGTGGGGTGTTCTGTTCTATACATATACAGTTGTTCTAGCTGCTTCTACCCATAGGTGCATAGGTAGATCCTGGTCATGAAGCATTGCCCTTACTACTTCCATGATTGTTTTGTTCTTCCTTTCTGCAACTCCATTCTGTTGTGGATTGTAAGGAGCAGTCAACTCCCTCTTAATCCTTGAATCACTGCAAAGCTTCTTGAAGTCACCTGAGGTGAATTCTCTACCATTGTCGGATTTGAATGTTTTAATCTTCTTATTAGTTTGATTCTGCATCAAGGTTTTGAATTCCTTGAACTTATCAAACACCTCATCTTTGTTCTTCAAGAAGTAGACCCAAGTCTTCCTGGAGAAGTCATCAATGAAAGAGACATAGTAAACATACCCACTCAGAGAATTGGATGACATAGGACCACATACATCTGAGTGGATGATTTCCAAAATACCTTTTGCCTTGCTTTCACTGCTTGGAAATGCCTTTTTAATGTTCTTTCCTTTTGCACATCCTTTGCAAGCACCTTCATGCTTGGTCTTGATTTCAGGAAGACCATCTACAACCTTACTTGCAATTGGTAATGCCCTGTAGTGCATATGTGCAATTCTTCTATGCCAAAGTTCACTTCGCTCCATGGAGTCATGCACCATGGCATGTTCAGGTTGTCCTTTCAATTTATAAAAACCTCCCTCTTGCTCTCCAATCACTACTGCATCATCAAATGTTTTACCCTTTGGCCACATTAGGACTTGGCCATCTACAAATGCAACCCTCATACCTTTTGCATCCAATGCAGAGATGGAGAGTAGGTTCTTCTTGAGCCCAGGTACATAAAGGACTTCTTCCATCTTCAAATATTTTCCAGAATCTAGGCTGTAGGAGGATTCACCGCTTCCTTTGATAGGGTATTGATAATCATCCCCAAGTTTCACCTTATGGGGTGACTCATGTTTAGATAGGTTTACAAAAGATTCCTTAAACCCAGTCATGTGTTTGGAAGCCCCACTGTCAATTAACCAATCATTACAATCATGGGAGATAGTACTTGTGAGAGCAGAGATTAGAAGATATTCTTCTTCACTTGATGAGTCATCATTACTTTCTGCCCTAGCCTTCTTATTTGGAGGTTCATCATCCTCAGCAGCATGAGCATGGTAGCTTCTTTTGTTGTTGTTGTTCTTCTTGTTGAAGTTGTTGTTGTTGTATTTCTTCTTCTTGGGACAGTCTGAAGCAAAGTGTCCCTTCTCATTGCAATTGAAGCATCTGAGATCTTTCTTATCTTTATGAGAATGGTGGTGAGAGAATTTCCTGTTATGAGATGATTCCTTCTTGGACTTTCCTTTTCTGGCATGTGCTATGAGTGCTTGATCTTCATTTCCCATCTTTTCTTCTCAGGCCACAAGCCTAGATTCTTCTTGAGAGCATTCCTCCCACAGCCTACTGAAAGAGATCAATTTCTTTCTTGCACAGATTCCATGAATAAAGGAGTCCCATGACCTAGGTAGGCCATTTAGAGTGGTCATAACAACTTCACCATTGTCCACTACTTCATCCACAGCTTCAAGTTGTTCCTTGTTCTGAGAGACCTTGGAGAAGTAAGATTGAATGGTCTATCCATTCAACATCTTAACCCCTTTCAATTGATTTCGCAGAGTCATCTTCCGATTTACGTTCTTCCCTTCAAATAACTTGGTCAAAGAGTCAAACATCTCCTTGGGTGTCTTTAGAGATGACACATGTGGTATGAGATGGTCTTTGATAGAATCAACAATGATTCTCTTTGCCTTGACCAAGTTCTTATTATGCAATACCTTAGCCTCTTCATCCTTTGGGATAGGGACCTCAGAGCTGATGTAGGAGTTCAATTCATTTTCTTCCAGGATTAACCCAATCCTATACTTCCAGGCTCGAAAGTTATCAGCCCCTTCAAGCTTATCCTCAAGCTTGGTGTGGTGAGACATCTTAAAGAGTACTTCAAATGGAAATAGAAGAGATTTAGGTCTTATCACTTGTTTTGCTGAAAATTGGATCCGGTCCCGGATTAGGGTTTGTCGAAAAAACCCTAAAAATTCAAAATGTGAATTTCAACTTTCTGAAAGGATAGAAATATGTTCCTTGATGAGCTGATCAGCCCGGTGTATTCAGAATTTGAGATATGCAAAGCTTTACCCTTCAGAAATTCCTTTTTGTCTTCCGGGGTTCACTGAGGAGGATCCTGAATTAGGGTTTGAGTTTCCTGGAGATCTACCCAGCCAAAAATCTCGATCCAAATCTCTAAACTCTGATTTTTGCAAAGAGCTTCCAGCTATGTCTTTAGATTCCAGAAATTCCTATTTTTGTGGAAACCCTAATGTTTAGTGCCAAATCTGAAAATGCTCAGAATTGAATTCTGATTGGACAGATAGATTCTCCTTGATGAGTAGAGTCAATCTACTATATTTCTTTTCCAAAATTTGTGGAGAGAAACCCAATAAAGAAGAAACCCTAATTTCCGTCACTGCACAATGTCTTCTTCTCAGGTTAGCTCTGATACCATGTTAAATTTTGAGCATTATTTCACAATACTCTAGTATCTTTACTGAGAGAATAACATGTACAATATATCAATGCATATCAATCATATCAAGCATGTCAACCATCAGAAGAAGCAAAAGCATGAGAAATAAGAGACACAGAGTTTCCGTGGGGAAAACCCTAAGGTGAAAAACCCCACAAATTCCTCAGAGATAGAGAGAGCAATGGCTCAACCAAAGTATAACCAAAATACATAAAGATAGTCTCCTAGTAGCAGATGATCCTCCTACTCACTAGTGCACCACTTTCTAAGTAAAGGAAGAATGAGTTTCTGAATGATCAAAATAGAGATCTCCCAATCTCTATTTATACTTGTCTGTTTGCCCAATGACCTTATGGGGCCGATTTGTCTAGCTAGGTAAATCAACCATATAATATATAATTCAGGGCCGACCCCACACAGGGTGGTCTAATAACCCATCGGCAAGTTCACACACTTGTCAATACACATGACGACACTTCCATATAGAGGAATGACACATCTCTATAGGAGTACAATAATATATAAATGAAATACATGGATGAAATACATTCCTAAGTGACATATACATCAAAAACTCTACATCATTAACATAACCAAATAAGGCTTAAAAAAAAGGTGCACATCTCAAGAAATGACAGTTTTCAAAAGGCTCTCAAACAAAAAAACATCAAAATAGGCTTTACAAAAAGTTGACAGGCAATGTGTGGTTATGTTTAGTATGTTTATCACATATATTTAATGATTCCCTACCATAACATGGAATCATAGATTTTGTAACATGAAGTGTGTACATAAACAATAAAGGAATTCTATGTTGATTGAAGAGCAGTGAAGGTCGTGGAAGCAGGCATGTTGTGAGTACACAAGAAATAATCCAATATTATTCTATTTCATAAGGAAACATAGAAGCTTCTCAATTACAAAGAGAATCAATAGTAACACTCGAGCCAATATAATCACCCAAAGCATCACTATAGGTAATAATCCAATTTGAAGAAATTTTTGCAGCAGCTATGAGGACGAGATCCATTAGGTCAATAATGGTAGTAGCAGTTGTGTTGGAATGAAGGGTACATCGAATTAAGAGTTGTTCCTAAAAGGTGAACTTGAGAAGGAGCTTAAATGGAACCATAAGGCTTTGAGGTGAAGGGGAATGGGTGATTAGTGTGCAAGTTGAAGAAGTCTTGGTGTGGACTTTGGATTCATGGACTAAATCAATCACTTGAGAAATGGTATAAGAAGTTCACTCCATTATGCTTCACAATGGCTTTGTTCATGGTAGTGCCAAACAATGCATCTCATATAATATAGAGGGAGACTAGGTCATTGTAATGGTCTTCTATGTGGATGATCTTGTATTAGCAAACTACTTTTAGTGATCATGAAAAAATGCAATTATTGTCTTGATTTGAAAATGATGGATATAGCTAAGTTCCTCTACTGTGTGGGTATTCCCATGACCAGAGATAGGACTAGTCTTGAGCACATTAATGAAGAGAGGAATCTCATTCCTCCTCAAGACAGGAGAGTGTCCTGTTTTATGTAATAATTCTCACAATTAATATACAAATGAACTATATCAAATATAATCATGTAAATATACTTGATGATCCTCTTATGTGCAAGGGAAATCTGATCCTAGTTGAATCTTCAATTCATTTACTAGTAATACACCCAACAATTACACCAAATCCTATAACGTATCTTAGCTAGAGTGTGGTAGACAATAGCCACAAAAATGATGCATACAATCCTTGATTACAACATTGATGATTTTACCTTTTTCAGCTGAAAAAGGTCCTTTCCCACTCTCAACTAAATTATTTATGCACAATTGTCATTGTTGGAAGCTTGGGAGAAGGGAGTTTTGATTAACCCTCTCTAGCAGGTTACACAATGCTCCAAGTAACTGTCCTGCAATCAATAGCATTGAAGTGTCACTATAGATAAAATGTACAAAACACCAAAATGATATCCATGGGACCATACAAAGTAAGGAAATTAAGATATTTAAATCACATGCTCAGAGTCTTGCACAACACCTAGGCAAGCATTACTATGTCCTACAGTCAATACTAAATATCTCCCAAATGACTTGAAGGTTGAGTAACAGTCCCAAGAGAATATGAAACGTAATATGCATGACTAAATAGTATTACCTTCAATACCCCTGAAAGAGCAAACCTTCAAATAGTCTTACACAACATTATACACAAATTGTTGAATGTCCTCCCTTGGACTTGATATGCATTGACTAACCAAAAGCAATCAATACCATTAAAATACCAATAGAGAGAACATATACAAAATAGAAAAACGATATCCATGGACCATAACAAATCATTTTGGCATGTGAAATCAAGCAGAAACATCATCTACTGAAAGGCATCAACCAACGTATTTAAAGCACAAGCTCAGATTCCTACACAACTTCTAGGAAAGCATTGTTGTATTCTATAGAAATTATCTCCCAAATGACATGCACATAATAATCCCAAGAGAACATGAAAAGTAATATGCATGATTTACAAGGCTACACCCTAAATGAGCAAACCTATAGGCCGTCCTACACAGCATTCTACAAACATTGCTAAATGCCCTCCCTTCAAACTTTATATGCATTCAGTAACAACCCAAAGTAATGGCTTGATGGCAATAAAATGACCAACCAGACAACAACTCCTAAAATGATATATCTTTAGAATCTTCTTGCATGCAAACATTGTGGAACTTCCACACCAAAACACACATTTAGGAAAAGTCCAAAGAAACAACAAAAAGTAGCATGGAGAGCTAAAATGAAAAAATTCCCAATAGATTTGAAACTGTTCTACAAGATTTTCCAGATTTGGAATTTGTGAAATCTTTTTGCCTTCACTGCTGAATCAAACTGATAAAGTGTATTTCACTAATTGCAGACAAGTATATTATTATAGGATCCAACTTATGTA
The DNA here is from genome assembly GCA_027924585.1 of Larix kaempferi. Taxonomy (NCBI): domain Eukaryota; kingdom Viridiplantae; phylum Streptophyta; class Pinopsida; order Pinales; family Pinaceae; genus Larix; species Larix kaempferi. Next base: position 27,767,096 of record BSBM01000904.1, on the reverse strand, counting down.
TAAGTATCTAGGAACATTCTACATAGTGAGAAGCATATGAAATTACTCAATTGCCAGCAGAGACTCCTCAATATTGAAAATGAAAAATGAGGATTCCCACCCAGAAAAGAAATAAAATAATGTTGTAAAGAGGAACAAAGCATCAGTGTGCATCAACACTTCACCAAACTAAAAACATATGGTATGAGTGACTCTGAACTATGACCAAATTCACGGAATCTAGAGTAGAGTGGATCTTGTATGGAGTTAGAGATTCACTAAATACATACTTGAAAGAATCATGCTAGATAATTTAGCCTAAAAAATAATCTAAAAGTATGAGCACATAGTTTTGGCACACATCAAAATCACAATCCAACACTGTGTTATGGACTGCTTAAAATCACATTTTCAAGCACTGTGACCCACTTGCACTATCCATAATTTTGGTCCGACTTAAATTTGTAGGATTACTTTGGAGCATGCTTTTCGTCCCAGTCACACCCAGTTCAATTCATCCTGGGTGCACTGATATGGACATACAACTCAATAAATAGTCACACATGGAAACCCAACAATCATAAGAGATCACCATATTCTTCTGTGTCTCTTTCATCTTCCTAGAATTTATACACCAATTTACTTTTGGATATGAACAGAATGGACCTGAAATCATATGCCTTCCCTTGGGTTGTATTTTTTATACATTGTTTTCTAATAGTAAAATCCTGAAGTTGAATTCATTCAAGTAGTTGGTTGAGGATAGTTAGTGGTGATGTAACGCTTCATGTTTTTCATATGTTGTACAAGTGTATTATTTAAACAACAAATAGGATTTGAGCCACTGCCCAATTTATTATGTCAGTCATATATGTTGTTTCTTGAAATCATTTATGTTTATTTGAATTGATTACAAGAGCTGAAGAAGTTGGACAAGTTATTGTAGCACTATTTGGAGTTGTTATGGGAACTAAACAGAATGCCTCCAAGCCACACAATCAAGCACTTCATTGAGTTGCACCAAGGAGTTTCTCTATTAAAAGAGGCATTGTGTAGGTATTCATTGTTGAAAAACAAGGAGATCAAGTGGTAGATATAGGAGTTGTTGAACAATGGCCAAATTCGACCCAACTTGTTGCTTTGTCAATCTGCCATTGTTTCGGTTCCAAAAGAAGGATGACACACAGAGAATGTTACCACTAGATATATATCAAACCAGAAGATAAAAGGAAGACAACCTTCAATCCATGACAAGGACTGTTTGAATAGTTGGTGAAGTAATTCAACATAATTTATGCCCCTATGACATTCATGAGGATGTTGAACAAAGTGCTCACATTGTAACTTGACTGTTTTGTGATTGTGTACCTAGACGACATACTAGTTTTTAGTTAAACCTGGGAGGACCATTTGAAGCACTTTGACCAAGTATACTCAATATTGTGACAAGAGAAGGAATTGGGAATATGAATAAGTATACAATTAGGAAGAAAAACGTATTGTGTATTGGTTTCTACATGAACCAAAATGGATTCAAAATTGTTCTAAAGATGATTTTATCCATTTCCAACAGACCACTACCAAAGAACATTCACAACCTACAAAACTTCATGGGAATTATAAATCATATACGGATATTTATTGTGTATTTTTCCCATGTCATGCACCCTCTTAATGCTCTTAATTGTGACCAATTAAATTTTAGAGTAGTTTTTCCCATGTCATGCACCCTACTTGAGAATTAACAATAATGATGTTGGGTAGTTTATACCACAATATTTGAGGGCAGTTTTAGACTATTGTTTTGGAGAGAAATAAAAGGCTATAAGCCATACAACTGCTTCATGGAAGATCTAAGCATGTTGGGTATTAATTGTGCATTCTAGACCATGTGTGAATGAATTTGGGCCTTAAAAAAGGAGCAATTTATCTAATTTTGGATGACCTGGGCATGCTGAGCCAATTTCAACCATGTTTTGTGCTCAAACAACTTGATAAGCAACAATTTTGGGCATACATCATCCTTCTATCAATAGTAAACTGTAGTAACAACCCCAACTACTAATTTTGGGCTCTTCTGAGCATTAAAACAACAGTAAGGAGGATTATTTTGAATCTGGACACATTCTAGGTCATCCTATAGCATGACATGAACAACATCCCTAAATCCTCTATTCTACTTCTGGCCATTTCTAGACATTATATAACCCTCATACAGTAGTAAAGTGGGAGTTTTGAGCATGCTTGTGGGTAAAAACAACATCAAAATTGCAAAGAAACATTTATGTGGGTGAAAGCAACATCTAGTCTCCAATTCTAGGCAATTTGTGAATGAAAAGGGCACTTTGAATGCTAAAAAGGGGGTTATGTTCAGTAAAAAACACCAGCCATCCTCCTTGAGTGAAAATTTCCATTACAATAGGGTTATATGGCATGATCTTAATGATTTTAGACTATTTTTATTTAACAATCCCTCCCATAGCTTCAAATCACCATATGGCTGTCAGTTATAATCACATAAATAACAACTATCTCAATTGGGATGTAGGTAGGGTATAAACATAGAGAAATACACCAACAAAGACAGCTTAATAATGGCTCAAATGGAAGGTCATGGAGGGATAAGTTTGAATGTATGGCCACACAATTGACATAAATAATAGATGCAGAATTTGGGAATGTGTGTTACCTAATCAAACCTACACATATATGACTGGAGGAATGTATGATACCTAGAGAGATATGGGTACTAAAAGGTACTGATACATGGAAGAGGATACCATGACCTTGCTTTATGAACTAATCATAATTTAAAGATAAGGGAGGGAATCTATCACAAATAGGGTAAGGTTTCATGAAGCTAACAGAACTATATGCAAGTTACTAATGATGATCAAGACTTTGACTAGAGATAGACTAAGCAACATTTTGTGAAGTATGATGATCCTTGGGATACTGTTGTATAGTTGTGCTAGGAATTTCCTCCCCTATTATTATTGGAAGGGTGGGCCCTGCTAGCAGGATATAGATGCAGTGTTTGAGAAAATCAATCAAGGACCACAATTTGAATGTGAGACTAAAGACAACTGGATTGGTTTGTGTCACTTCTTCCTTGCTTTTTCCAAGACTGGAATATATGTAAACATGGTTGTTTTTTCTGTATTGTTTCTAATTGCTCAAGATTTTCTCAATTCTTTCCAATCTGGTACCCAGTACTATTAAAATCTTTATGTGCTTCTTCCTTGAGTTGAACAACTACAGTGAATACATTTTTGTTGTTGACCAAGGAAACCCATCTTATAAGTAAACAAATAATTACACTTGAAATCATATTTTTATAGGCATGTTTTAAAAAATAAGGCTCTTAACTAGGTAAGCGGACTCATGGTTATGCAATAAGAATGGCTACCCCCATCAAGCCTTGGTATTTTTCAATGAAATGCAAGTCTTTGAGGTGCCAAGATTATTACAACTTTGAGTAGTGCATTGTTGCTCCAAAAGTTTTAAACTTAATTTTTTGTTGACATTGTTTCCAAATCATAGTTTCCTACCTAACCCTACCAAACCAATATATTAAGTTTCCCTTGTAGAGTTGAGTCATGCAATTTTTATTTTGTTTCTTATTTTTAGTTCCTGAGTTGGGTACAAAAGGATATCTTCTTGTAAATGTGAATGGTGGCTTGAATCAATGCGAATTGGGGTATGTTTTATGATGCAATGGGTGGATAAGGGCAATGCTCCTCTAACAACTCAGAATTATCACATGGGTAGAGTACTGCAAGAACATTGGGATGTTGATTGTTGGCCAAGAGTTTTTTAAAATGCAAATTCAAGGCACCCTAGCAGTCTTCTCTGCCATATTGAGAAAATGATCCAAAATATCCATATTTAAGATTGAGAATGATCAGTTTTAGCGTTGAATGTGGCACTTAATCCTTATGAGGCTACTGCTACACAGGGTGTCACCATACCTAGCCCTTTCTCAAGCTATTTGGTACTTTAACACACAAATAATATTGATTTTTTAGGGCTTCCACCTTAGGGATCATATTGTGACCAGATATGAGTTTTGGCAATTATAATGGTTATAACCTCCCAAAACTGACAAGACCCGATAAATAACCTTTTTCATCGTTGCTCATGTGCCCATATTTGTGTTTTAGGGGCTAAGACACACCTAGACTTACCCTAAATTGAAGGCTAGGGATGTTGCAAGGGTTCACATTTATGTTTAAATGAATTATATACTCCTAAATCAGGAAAGAAGTTGCAACATGTGTTCAAAAAGATCTAAATTCCAACTGTTGTTCACAAATCCACAATGGATAATAACCCTAAACTCTTCTATATTGTTGGGATAGCTTTACTCAGGACTCAAATAATGATATTTTGAGGCTAGTTTTTTACTTCTGTTTGAGAGAAAATCCTCATATCACACCCAGATTTGAAAGAGGAGGTTGTTTGAGGGATAATAAGTTCCTAGAATTACATCTATTGCTGATTCATGGTGGGAATTATGCCTAGAACTTCCCAAAAACCACCTAGACTTTGACATATTGCTCAAATCAGTTTCAGAAGAACATGATTTTCTCGTTAAGTTTTCTTGTAGATTATCATTTAGGGTATTTCAAATAGTGCTCAACAATACCTTTGAGGGATATAACAGTGAACACCAACACCAGTTCGATGTTATACAATATAAATTACTTAGCTCAACAAATTAGCAATTTAGCACATCATTCTTACCGAATGCCTCTAGATTTCTTCAGCAAAGAGTGCAGTAAATGAGCATTGAGTGGTTAACAATAAAGAAATTTGTGAGAATAAAGCAATAAATGTATTCACCAACTGTGAATGCTTACATTAGCATCTTTAGCTACCTAAGACACGTAAGCATAATTCAACCTTGACAATAGATTTTGTTTTTTCCCATGCTTCACAAACCATGATGCTTAGTCAATTCCACCAACTTCTTGATGTAATCCAGTAAGCATTTCTACCCGCCAGTTGATACCTTATATCTCCAATGCCAAGGCACTGACATTTCAAAGATTCAGATGCAGAATAATGTTTTAATCACATCTACTCACCATCTACTAACCTCTTACAATTGATACATCCATCTGTGCTCATAGGATCTAGTATTTCTTAGTAATAACAATGTTCCAGGCCCCACCCACGTTATAGTCAACAACATGTGCACTCCAAATGAAGTCTACAAATTTTGTTTCTACAGTAGATTGTCTTTGTTACTTTTTTTGGGATGTAAGTAATGTGCAACATTTTTTGTTGGATTTACTAGTCTAGAAGATTTCTTATAAAGTTTTGCTTGGAAGGTTGTGGATGAATGAGATGAAAACTACAATCTGTACCAGGAAAATGCACATGATCTTCAAAGGGAAGACAAAGAAAGTGGGTTCCACATTCAGTCCTTGGTACAAATCATATGCGGATGAGATAGGTACCACAAATGATTAATCTCTAGAATGAAGCTATCTCTTCTCTACATGTTTGCAAGGATAAAGATGTTGACCTAAATTTGAGTTTTATCTAGGGAAACCAAGTACAACTAAGTTTTTAGTGATGGAAACCAAGCACAATTAGGATTTTAATCATGGAAACCATTAAAAATAGGGTTTTGATCCCGACCGTGATTACAAAATTTATGTTAGAAAATGATTGACAATCAATAAAATCTTACAGGTGGGGTTGGTAAACGGAAACTCATTGGAAATATTAGCTTATGAAACGTTCTCTGGATCAAAATATTCCATTGCCATTGTAGTAGCCTTGTTGTCTCATCTCTTTTGTGATTTCTGCATAAAACGAAAGACTGAACCTTTGTCATTTGAAAAAATATGACAAGAAAACCCTAAAGCATCATTATGAGCATTCTCTTTCTGAAACCAAAAAGAAGCTATGAGTTACCATCTTCTATTCAATACCATAAATTAGGGATATACAATACCATAAACTAGGGATTCAAAACCCATAGAGACGATTTAAAATAGATTTTCGGGAGTGAATTTCCGTGGATTTTATTGGGCTATAAAGAAGGATGGAGTATCAATCTAGGTTGATCTGATTTGATGATGTATATATAACTATTATCTATTGCATGGATAGACGGAATGAAATGTATAATCTCATCTATGATAAATATATGTAGATAAATTCTTCCTTCCCTCTATCTCAGCTACTCGACCTTACTTAGTTCCCTTAATTAAGATCCCTTCAATTTAAGTATATCCCCTCTAATACTTACGAGGCAGGTTTTTGCAGTTCAGGCAAGGCGGTGAGTTGTTCATATACCAAACATGGGGAATTCTACGAAGTTTATGAATTAGTTCCATCTTGTCGTTTCTACGTACAAGTGAAACGGAAATATGCCATGCTCATAGATCTAGATACCACAGGTACTAGCAAAGATGCGAGTAGGGAAACCTTATGGAAATGGTCTATTTCAGTCATCAGAAAATACAAATTATGTGCCTTGATGTTAGGATCCGCGAACCTGCCAAAATCATGACAAGTGAAACTTCTCTATGCCTATAGATTGTGTATAGAATAGTCTTTTGTTGTAAGTTCCTACCGCAGTGCAGTGTTTCTTAAGCCATTCAACCACTTCAGATATTATGAATGTCCCAATATATTACCTGGATATGGTGAACCCTCAAGAAAATCCTGATTGTGGCAATTGTAGAATTCAGTAATTGATATTTTCGGTAAGAAAACTATCAAAATGCAAAAAACTATCCCCGGTGGAGTCTTCATCAATACGCACCATAGGGTAGTCGTAGCATAGTTAATATGATCTATGTAATAGATTTGTAGGCGTAGGCATACAATTTGTCAATGTGAATAGGAATGCATTGTGTTGTTCCTTCCTCTGTTCAATACCTAGGCTTCCCATTCCATATGCCCCACTCATGCCTTGTTAGATAGGAAACACAACCCTCATTTTGCTAGGGTTTAAGGTTTAGGTATTTCCTACTGAAACTTTTATTTCACATCGATTCAATAAATGAATGCTTCGAAGAGTATTGGGCTATGAATACAATTTCAATGATTCAAATAGTCACCTTATTTTTCTTAAGAGGATGCTTGATACCTATTGAACCTTTGTTTTTGTGTCTATTCTAGGACGCTTGGAGCATAGCCCAACTTCTGAATCTGCCCAACTCCTCCCAAGCCCAATACTTCAACGGCTGTAATCTTTGCGACTAGCAAATATGCAACAACCATAAAGTTGGGCATCAGAGATGACTATGATGAGGACAATTTCGCCACCGATCCTTTCACAAGCGATATAGTCGATTAGATGAAGATGTGGTTTGAGATCAAAATTGAGTTGATCCATACATGGTAGCTTTGGTAGCATCCCATCTAATAGATCTAGACCGAGACTGGGCCGGAGGCGAACTTTAGCTTAGCTAAACTGATACATTCTTGCAGCTTGTATCCCAGTTTCAGATTGAGTTACCTGCTCTTTTCTTCCATGAAGATGACAGGGGAGGCAATTTTGACCAAATTTGGCGCCCACCAGACTTGGGGATTTTTGTTTTTTGAATTTAGTGAAATGTTTTTTTTTCCATTTTTTAATATAAGTAAAGTTTAATGGATAGTTTTTGTGTGCTATAACACTCTTTTTTTCACAACCCCATAAAATCCATACTCCTATTCATATAAATAAATCAAAGTATATAGAATTTCCAGAGAGTACATCAAGGATCAAAGATCAAAGAGAGAACATAATATGTACCAAATTATGTAAATGTCTGTGACATATCCATAACATAAAGTATAAAGAACATATTGCATGCTCTGTTAAAGTATCTCAAAACTGTAAAGAAAATAAGAATAGTTGAAATGATGAAAGAATAGGTTTTGATCCATGGAGAGATTTCTCTGTATATAAAATGACCTCAGGGAAAGAGAGGGCCTTCTTTGACAACCTATCCACTACCCTGTTGAAATCTCTTATATGTGTGTAAACAAAATGTTCGGAAAAAACTCTTGTAAGGAAAGAAATTGGAGAAAATAGAAGTCAATATACATCTTTATCTATCCCTTAGCCCAACCTCCTATGACAAGGCCATGTTGTTGAAGCCTGAAACACACAATGCACTAGAGAGGTGAGGAGCACATACCATAAGACGCAAACTTTTGAAATTGAACTAACCAGATACTACCTCGCTCAAACATGTGTTGGGGTTGATATAAAATACTAATGTTACAACACATTGACATACATATTTGTTGACCAATCCAAAGGCAAGATTGTGAACCATTTAATTCTGTTGCCTGTACTGCCTGTAGTGAAAAAAACCTATACTAACGACGTTATGAAACTGACATACATATTTGTAGACCAATCCAAAGGCATGGTGTGACTGTGAACCTGTTTAGTTTGCTGGTTACAGTGCATGTATTAAAAAAACATACTTAATTGAAACTGCAATGTGGAGGCCATTACAACATGGAAATTTCTGTTTTAAACTTATTTTTAAGACCTAGCCTGTCTGAATGTCTTGGATGGTGAGAGAAGGATGAAATGTCCAGTATCAATATCTTTAGAGCTCTGATGATTACACTCAACATTATTAGTGATAAATGAGAATAGGCAAGTTTAATTTGGACTTCCATGCTAATATTAGAGCTAGCTTTCACCAAAACCATTTTCCAAATTGTCTTTCTTAGTAAATTTCAATCTCTGCAAGGAAACCTCTAAAATCTAATCCTATGAGTAATCAGTTAGATAGCCCTGTTCCACTATTAAACCTTATTTTTCTGTCAATGATGCCACTTCCTCCTGCACTTTATCTTGACCAACATTTTTGGCATCCAGCAAGTTACAAGCAATCTCCATGCCCTTAACCCCATGTAACAAAGCCATAGCCTGTACATTAGGTAAATCTCCACCTCTTGCACTGAGTTTCTTCACAATTCGATGCCCTATGACGAGATTATTGGAAAGTATGGGCACATTATGACTGACCACAAAAGGGCATGCACCGACAATCACAACCCCAGTACTAGAAAGAACTTGAGTTGGGCCATAGTCCGGTGATAAACTCAAGGGACCAGAAGCTAACCCTACCCATTTCCCCTCATGGTTGGACTTGAAATAACCCAATGCTCTTTTGATGGAATCTATATTTCTGTTTTCATGGTGTGCTGCTCCATATATTAGAAAGGTCAGTATTGTAGCATGTCAAGGCCTCCTATCAGTTATGTGATTGGTGGTGATCTAAGAAATTCAATGAGATTACAGTTTGGACGTTTATGCTAATATGAGATATTGAATGAGATAATATATGGGTTGTTTATGTTATCATCCAGGTAAATTTATGTTGGATGATGAATACAACTAGCGAGATACAAGCTACACACACTGTAGTTAATATGCAGAGAAGAGTAAAATCCTTAATTGTAATTAACAATGATTTTGCAAGGAAAAAAGAACTTGTGATACATACCTTTAAGAGTGAGACCAAAGTAAGCTGCCAGAGATTGATCCAGAGAGGCTACCTGATGCAGAGAAGCATCCCCCAAGGGGTGGTAACATATGTGGTCAACAACTCCCAATCTTGGATGAGTTCCAGAATTCCCTTCAATATTTATTGTCTGTAATACATCCCTCACCATGCCCAATACTGTGTTTTGGCTGGGAGGACAAGATGCATGTTGTTGTTGTGATGAAGAGAAAGGAAATACAAGTGTGTAACCAACATGGTTGTACTCCTTGTATTCAAATGAATTGAGGAGGGAAGCAACATGTGAGTAGGCTCTAGCTGCCCTTTCTACGGCCTCCAATTCTTTGGCATTGCTGCTTTCAGAAACATAAATATTACGACAAACAACCATTGCTTGCTTCATCATTAGCAATCTTTTTTTTTTTGTAAATGTATGGATGAACATGAGCAACAGATAAATGCATTAGTGAATATGGCCAAAAAAAAATTTGGGTGATCCGATTCAGACCTGCGAAATTTGGGTAAATATTGCCATTGTTTGATGGGTTCGATCCTTCAACACTCCTAGTCAGGGATTGATCTCGACATATTCTTAGTGGACCGTGGGCATGGAAATGTGAGGTTTTTAGAAAAATAGGTTTTTGTAATGCCTTTCGCTTCATGCCCTGCAATACCAAGCTAAGGTAGGATAATCCAAAACCGGCGAAGAGGATAGAGAGAGGTATATTGATCCTATTAACACATGATAAATTAAAGTGTATTGTGCATTTATTTAAAATTGTTTTTTAGGTGGTTTTTTAATTGTGAATAAGCACAAATGAATGGTATTTAGTTGTGTTAACGGAAATGAGATTCATGGCACATTCATGTTTTGGCAGACTTAATTTTTGAGGTGGTTTGGTTGTTGTTTTTTTGGTATGCTTCATTTTTTGAGGTGGTTAGGTTGTTTTTTTGTGTAGCATGGTGATGAACATTAAAAGAAAAAAATAAATTCAAGTTGTAGGTCTTAATATTTATTGTTATGGAAGATTTGATATGGGTTAAGATAGATATTGTGATAGTCTATTGCATGTATTGCGTGCATGGTGGCTTTAATAAATTGTTGTAATTGTACTCAAAATAGTCTATGACATGGATTTCAATGAATATGTTGTTATCTTTGATATTCCATTTATATTGCATAAACGATTATGCAATAGATTTTTAAAGAGAAAATGGGGCACGTTGTTGTCCACAAGTCGAAGATGAAGCGACATCATATGTATTATGTCCTATGATTCTAAAAACATTAAATACATGTTGAAACAAACTTCTTCAACTTCACAAAGGCAATGATTTCTACTCAAAGTATCACAATCTATTGGGTTATGGAATATTCAATTCAAATTTCGAGTAGTGGAGGGTACAAAGGAATATCACCAACATTTACTTTAACTTGTGGATTTTTTGTCGATTCATGGTGAACTTGCTATCATAAACGGGAGAGAAGAGAATAATATCAGTGCTCATGAATGTGATGAGAAAGGGTATGTTACTTTGTTATATCTTTGATAATGTGTGTATTGGCATGTAGTGGTGCAATTGCAAGTTCAAATGGTTTCATGGGAGTTCGAACGATTTTGTGGAAAGTGGTTTCTGTAGATAAATTTAATTTATGGTTAAATTGCAGTTGATTGGGTGTTACACAGAAATCTTCCACCCTGTGAGCATCAGCATCGTTTGGCCAGTAGGATCCATTTCAGTGACTCAGATCCACTTATATCCTTTTGAGATACCAGTTTTCCCTATTTTTATTCCTACCCGCATGTTGCATCACTATAGCATGCGTACCCGCGAGTTGCATCACTATAGCTCGCGGGTATCAAGTAAAATGGTAAAAACCACTAGTAATTACTTTTTACTCCCAAAAAGCGGTCATTGGGTGACCTTTGGCTCTCCATCTGCCCAAGTAACGTCTCGATGTGTCCTTTCACCTACCTTTGAGAGGACTATATATTGAGCACATATGGCTTATGGACGGGAGGAAGAAGAGAAGAGTAAAGGCACTCTAGTGTATTTTTGCCCTATCTTGAGTCTGCACTCATTGATCCTTGTAGTTGTGAACCATTTATGTTCACCTTCCAAACTCCTCTCTAGTTTGAGTTTTCCATTCATGGAGGATTGAAGTGGTGGAGGCACAAGTGGATTGATCTAGATCTTGGTTCAGATTGGTTGCCGGCAAGAGGTCGTATCACTTTGTACTTCTTGTTCATTAATAGAAATACTCATATTCTCGTCCATTCATGGTGTGAATGTTGTTTATTATACATTGGGTTACATTTGCTTATGTTATTATGGACCATTGTTATTGATAATGTTAATGTGATTTATATATTATATGTACTTATTGGATATTGGCTGTCAAGACTAATTTGCAGATTACAAGTGCACGGATTGAAAGCTCCAACGGGGATCTACATCAAATGTTGGATCAAGGTTGGTTACATTTTTCCATTATCTTAACGTTGTCATTTATAACAGCATTGCTTTGAGAATTAAGTAGATTTCTGGTAGTCATCTGTCTGTTGTGGTATTCCCAAGCCATAGTGAGTTTTCTCCAATATAGAAATGGCGACTCTGCTGGGGAAAACATCCATGTTTGGAAAAAATTTTGAGCATTAGTCCATCTTTAGAGTTGTTGTTTATCGAAGCTCTGTGTCACTGATTGGCCATTAAGATACACTGTAGAAAACTTGCTTTTTCTAATCCTTTGGACTCTTTAACTGCCCATTTTCCTTTCCTCACCCATGGGCTAGCTTAGCTCTGCCCGCGTATACCCCCCTATGTTTACTCTACTACTCACGGGTACCTGGAGGTATTCCTTCGACAGTAGCGTGTAACTCCAGCTTTTGTTGGTTTATGGCTATTGGTTGTTGCTGGGTGAGTTTGGTTGGTTCCTGAGTCTTTGCTGGCCTCTTTCTTGACTGTTTCATGCCTTGGTTGTGACCAGATCTCTTCGTTTCTCTTGGTTGAGCCTTCTTGGTTTTTTACCAATCTTTGGTTTTAGCCTCTTGGTTTCTTCGTTTTGAGCTCATTCCTTTGGCTAAGTCTTGCTGTTTAGGATCTAATGGGTTGTCTTAGTGATGTTCTCGGCACTTCAGTGACTGAATAGTAGGATTTTGTTTGCATTTTTTCATTCCATTTATATTGAAAAAATACAAAAATATTCATTTATTTTTTGCATTTTCCTTCTCGTTTATTAGTGAAAATACAAAAATATTTAATTTCTGTGTATTGCATTTTGCATTGAGTGCTTGTTGCCTTCATTTTAGGTTCTGCTTGTGCATTGAAAAGATAAAATATTGCATTTTTATTTCAGAATTGTTGGTTGATTTTGCATATTAGTGACATTGTTTTATTGGATAGATGAGTCTAGGATTGGACGATTTTGCATACTATTGAGTCTACACATCACTAGTTTCATGATCATATCCCTTGAGTAATCACAGCCACTAAAATTAATGCTTAATCTTAAAATTGATTAGACTAATTTTATTTATAGGGTACACCAACTAGCATAGGTTTAGAGTTTTGGAATAGATCATTGTGAGTTAACAATCCAAGACTACTAGAAAAAACATTAGGTGTCTGACCAGGGAGTGGAGGAATCCATGGTATACATCGGTGTTCTCAGGAAGCTCTACTCAATCCAGAGTTAAGCACGAGGTCACGGGAGGTTGGTTGAGGAGATATCCCTCTGATACCAGCTGAACATGGGAGATATATCCAGGATTTGTTCGTATCTGAGGGTACCAGAGGTTTGTCCTCTTGTGCTTTGGGCTTAGCTACCCTGACCATACGACGGGTCCCACCTGCGACTGTCCCCCTGAGCATTGGTTATATTGCGGTGAACATAGTTGCCTTACCTAGGTACCGCACAGGGTACTTGTAGTGGTTATGTTGTTTGTGTCCTGATTCAGATAGGGATTGGACAGCACAGTTGTGTTTGTGTAGTGGACTTGACGCTGTCGACACAGTGAATCTTGGGTGTCTCTATAACTGATTCTGTTACCTCCGGCTATAGTTTTGGAGTCTCAAGCCTCTCCTAGGCGAGACATACTGGCTCTAGTGTTGGGAGCTCATTTAGCCACTCTATTTGTCTACTCTTGGCTGTAGTTTCTCTAGGTGTGTGCTTTTGATTTACTATTTTTGATCGATAGTTGGCCTTTAGGGGACATTGTGTCTCTCTCTGGAGATAACGTGGTGCAGAGCTCTACTCTCCGTCGGTCTCGTCATTTGGTTGGTTTAAAGCCACTCGAGGTTACACGCTGTATTGCTAGGGGACGTTGGAGGGTTCCCTCTGAGTCTTTGGATTCATACGAGACTTACGTTGAAGATTACATGGCTGCACATCCTGATATTGGGCAAGACCCTTCTACTCCTTTAGGTAGAGTTGACCTTACTTTCGATCCCCATACTCCTCGTGAGGATTGGGGAGGTGATCCACCTGACACTCAACCTGGTTCTATTTGGCCTAATCCACTTGACCGGGATCTGTTTGATCCTTCAAATTCGAATAATTATCTTTACGGAATGCCCGACCTACCCAAGGATGAAGAACATGATGACCCTTTCGTTCCTTCATTTCCGCGTGATTATAGATATGGAAGGCCTCAGACTCATGATGACACTGGCCCTACGATCAACCCCACTGAACTCTCTTTTGGTATGCCTACTCATAATACTATCGAACCTTCCACTATGGCTGGTAGTCATGCTGGCACTACCCAAAGTGTTAGCCATACTATACCCACTGGGGGTACTACCCTCGTTGGGGGCACTACATTGTCCACCCACTCACATAGTATGGGGACTGGTCATGTTCCTCCTAACAATGCTAATGCTGGAAGACGACCACCTCCTAGGATTACTCAACCTAACAGGAATGTTGTTCAGAATACGACTCACCATCCACCACCGAATACACGTGTCGCTACTCGTCAACCTAGGACTACTTTTGCACATGATACTGTTCCTCCCAACAATGGGGGTGGACATATACCACATACTTTTGCGTCCACTGCCAATACTAGAGATGCTAATGTAGGGGGTGGGAATATTTCCTATCCACATGGACATCACACCACCAACCCTGCTACTAATCACACTAATGTTGGGGCTGGGAATACTTCTCATGCTTTTGGTCACCACACGATTGCTCAAGCTAATCCTAATGCTGGGGGTGGGAACATACCATACCATTACGGTCAATACAACATGGTTCCCGCTATGAATAGTACATACATGCCCCATACTCATGGTGGCAACCCTTACTACAACACAGTCAGTGCTGACCACCAGTACAACCCACCACCCCAATATGGTGCCCAAAACACGCATATACCTGCTTACTCTCAAATGGGTCAGCCAGGAGGAGGTTATCAATCCTATAGCCAGGGGAAATCTTATGGGCCATCAGGTCCTCAGTATCAACAGTTTAATCCTCATGGTCAAGCTTTTGGTCCATCTTATAACACAATTCCGTTTAACCAACCTTTTATGGGGGCTTATAATCCAACTTTCTAGCTGCAGCTCCCGATCCTTGCACACTTGAATCTCCCGGATCTTTCAAAGCTCACGAATGATCCGGTGTGTCATGACCCTACTTGGCCCCCGGTCCCTACCAAGCTTCCTTCAGACATTCCAAAGTTTGAAGGGAAAGGTGATGAGGACCCGGGAGATCATGTCATGATGTTTCACCCTTGGTGCTCCTCCAACTCCTTGAATCATGATTCCATTCGTTTACACCTATTTCAATGCACCCTCACGGGGGCAGCCGCAAAGTGGTATGTGGAGTTTCCTGGAAACACCTATAGGGGATTCAACGATATTTCTTTGGTTTTCTTAGACCATTTCTACTTGTCGGTTCGTTATGATACTGGTACTGAATTGTTGTCCACTTTCCATCAGAATAAGGCCACACATATTTCTGACCACGTTCAAGAGTGGCATCGGCGGAAGAGATTAGTGAAAGCCAACATTCCTCCAGAGTTCCTGTTGGAATGGTTCCTTAAGTATTTACTCCCATACATTGCTAAGGATGCTTCAATGTCTGGCATTATGACTGAGGAACAAGCTATCTTGAAAGTCCAGTAGTTAGATCTACTTTATTCTCAGTCTGGAATTTGGTATGACATTATTCCTGATGCACCGAGAACAAGACATGAGCCTACGTCAGTTCCTGGACCACATGCTGATGGCATTGTGGGGTCCACATGCACTCGACCTGTAGACCTGGTAGCTAATCAAATGCAAAATTTATCGCTAAACCAGTCTGCTCCCGGACAGGTTCACACCTTGTCCACTTCCACTCCGTCGTCTGATGTACACAATGTGCAATCAACGAAACCGTCGGGTAACTAGCAACCTAGTGGTAAGAAAAAGGGGAGAAACAATCGTAAGGGTGGAAACAATGGAAGTAACAACAATAGTGATCGTAATACTCCTCATAAAGAGAATGCCAACCCTCCTCAGGAAGGCGGTAATGCTGGCGAGGACCGTAAACCTAAGCGTAAGGTGAAATTCCCTTGCAAGCTTTGTGGGGAGGATCATCTTACTCACTTATGTCCTCGAATTGAAGAAGCATCGAAGCATTTGGCACAGAGCCCAACTGTGTTGAAGGATCCCCTTCCTCATCATCAAAATATGGCTTTGCATGCTCCCACCACTGGTTATGGTACTAATGAAACGCCAACGTCTTCTTCCAATACTAGTGGTTATGGATGTGTGAATATGGTTCAGTCGGAGGTTTGTGTTTCTACTCGTCAACGTGATTATGGTGCACCACAACCGAATTTGGGGAATGAGCCTCCCCCTCCTCCTGATAATTCCTTGCATATCGAGAAGCCTTCCATTATGCCGCGGATACCGAAAGGTGTTCTTAAGCGCTCCATGTTGGCTCTTGAAGTTTTGCAAGCTTGTCCTTCTCAGAAGCATGCCCTTTTGAGTGCGTTAGGAGTTCAGGATGGGGGAAATCCCAATGTTATCAAGTTCAATACTACTGATATCCAACCTCGCTTGCCTTACCACGTGGCTTTTCAAATCCAGGTGGTTTTCCTTAAGAGCTTCGTCAAACGTACTATGGTTGATGAAGGTGCTTCTGTGTCAGTAATGTCACTAACTTGTTGGAAAGCTCTTGGCTCTCCTCCCTTACTTCTGTCTAGAACTACACTCACTACATTCGATAGTAGATCTTTTACGTCGCATGGAATTATCCCTTCCCTTGTTGTCTCCTTGGGAGGTAAGTCCGTGCCTATTGAAGTCGAAGTGGTTGATGCGCCCATCGACTACAACCTTTTACTGGGACAGAACTAGATGTATGCTATGAAGGTTGTCGCATCTACTGTATTTCAAGTTATTTTCTTTCCCCATGAAGGAAAGATTGTGACAATCGATCAACTGGATTATGTTGGCACTCCTTCCACAGCATCTACGGGATCTATAGTCCCGCAAGTTTCTGATTCTTAGACGGCAATTGGGAACATAGGTGTTGGAATGTACCCCTCATTGATGGGAAATTTTAACCATTTTGCACTTGTGAATTTTATCGGAACCATTTCCGATAGTGCGCTTCCTCCTTTGAATAGTATGCCATTTCGAACTTCCTATTGTAATGATCCATGGATTTTGCCATCCGCAGATTCTATGTCTGGAGACATTGCGTACATCGGGATGTCTATGCCCTTGTCTGTAGCGGAGCTCACTTACGATCACATCCAACAAACCACTGCAGATCCGGATCTCTCTTCTTCCCATACAGTTGAAGAAGATCTCATTACGCTGCCAGTTTGGGCAGCCAACTCATCTTGCTCCCACTATTGCCTTGATGATACTTTTCCATCTGATGAAGCCATCCTTGAGGCCATGTGTGGTAGTGAGAGGCCTTGGGAAGATATGCACCATCGCTCTTATTTCCTTCCCAACCTTGAGGTCATTGAGAAAGAGGAGTTTAGGATGACTCTAGCTGAGATGGTTGGTCACCTTGTGGCTCTTTTGCAGTTGCATGATGTTTTCTTGGAGGGGAATATGGCCAATATTTCCCCAACCACTTCGATCAACATCTCCCGCACTCCCGAAAAGATTGAGAATGTTTACATTGGTGCCGATTTCACTCCTGAGGAGATTGCTATTTACACTGATTTGTTTACGGAACTCTGGGAAGCTTTCACCTGGTCATATGAGGAGATTCTAGGAATAGACCCCCGCATTGTTGAACATGAGATTAGAATGTATCCCGATGCTAAACCGGTTCGACAACGCTTACATGCTGTGAACCCTAGGAAGGCAGCTGCTATTAAGGCAGAGGTGGAGAAATTGCTCAAAGCTAGTTTCATCTACCCCATTCCCCTTACCGAATGGGTGTCAAACCCCGTTCCTGTGGATAAGAAGCAAGGAACGATCCATGTATGCACTGATTTTAGAGATTTGAATTGTCCATGTCCGAAAGACAACTTCCCCATGCCATTCATTGATCAAATATTGGATGCTTGTGCGGGGAGTGAGATTTTTTCATTCATGGATGGATTCTCGGGTTATAATCAGATTCAAATCAAACCTGTGGACCAACATAAAACTGCACTTATTTGTCCATGGGGAACCTTTGTGTACCAGAAAATGCCCTTTGGCCTCAAGAATGCTGGAGCTACTTTTCAGCGAGCCATGACCTATGCCTTTCACGATCTTAAGATGATTATGGAAGTTTTGCTTGGATGATCTTGCTGGCCATTCTCGCAAGAGAGTGGACCACCCCAAGCACCTCCATATGATTCTCGAATGATGTATCCACTACAAAATTTGATTGAACCCAAACAAATGCATCTTCATTGTTAGGACGGGTCGCCTTCTAGGATACATAGTTTCGAGAGAGGGTATTAGAGTCGATCCTCTCAAAGTTGAGGCAATACTTCAATTGCCTCCTCCACGTAATTTGTTACAACTTCAGAGCCTCCCAGGGAGAGCTACTTTTCTGTGTCGGTTCATAGCTAACTATGCTAGTATTACTAAAGGTTTTGCATGCCTATTGAAGAAAGACACACCGTTTATCTGGGATGAGCGATCCCAACAATATTTCGATACCCTTAAGAAATCTTTGGTATCGGCCGCCATGCTTAGTCCACCGTAATTTACACAAGATTTCATTCTTTATGTGGCCGCATCTCAAGAGACTATTGGCATGGTCTTGGTTCAGGTATATGATGCGCTCGTCGAGCATGTTATCTATTATCTTAGTCGAAATTTAGTAGACACTGAGCTGAGATACACCCAAGTAGAAAAGTTGGCACTTGCGACTGTTCACGCAGTCCAGCGGTTACGGCATTACATTTTGCTTCGAACAACCACTATTGTAGCTCATATCAATCAGTTTTAGTTTGTGTTATCAGACACCTTATCGGGGTAAGTATAACAAATGGATTGTGATCCTTTAGGAATTTGATCTCGATTTTGCTTCTGCAAAATTGGTGAAATCATTGGTCTTCGCTGAACTTATGTCGAACCTTCCACGGCTTGATGAGGATGTCATTCATGAATATTCCTTTGTGGATGAACACTTATTTCTTATCTCGACTGAGGACCCTTGGTATGGGGATGTCATTAGATATCTCCAAATTTTGAAGTTTCCTCCGCATTTTTCATGAGACGAGCGACGGCGTGTGAGACATCACGCTAAAGATTATACTATCATCGGTGACACTTTGTATCGCCAAGGAAAGGATTGCATTCTCCATCATTGCTTGACTGACGGAGAAGCGGAACGGGTACTTAATGATTTCCATGCGGGGGCCTGTGGCGGTCATTTATCCAGGATTGCTATAGCCCAATGTATCATGTGAGCTAGTTATTTTTGGCCTACTATCTTTAAAGATTGTAATAACGCTGTGAAGAGATGTCACCCTTGCCAGGTGTTTTCTCGGAACATACACTCGCATCCAACGCCCCTCCATCCAGTCGTCACTGTCAGTCCCTTCACTAAGTGGGGGGTAGATTTCATGGATTGCAAACCATCTTCGGCTGGGGGGCATCACCTATTATCGTGGCCATGGATTATTTTTCCAAGTGGGCTGAGGCCATGCCTACCGTTAAAGCCGATGGTGCTACTGCAACTGATTTCATGTTCAACCAGATTATCACTCAGTTCGATATCCCGAAAGAGATTGTCATTGACCATGGCAGTCACTTTCAAAACAAGATGATGGAGGATTTTTCTCTCAAGCTTGGGTTTCGTCAGGAACACTCGTCTTCCTACTATCCTCAAGCGAATGGTCAGGTTGAAGTAGTAAATAAGTCTTTAAAGACCATTCTCCAACATACCATCCAACAAAGTAAGACCAATTGGCATCAGGGATGATTTTAAGAACCCCCCCAAAATTTATATGTATAAAAAATGGGCAAATATCCCCGATATATAGGAAAATTTGAAGGCGATTTTATCAAGAATATAATATGTATATATAAAAAATTTGGTGAATGTTTCATTTTATTATATAATGTTGTAAAATCTTGGCGAATATTTCACTAAATTATAAGATATTGTAAAATATTGGCGAATCTTTCACTAAATTATAAGATATTCTAAAATCTTGGCGAATATTTCACTTCATTATAAAAAATTGTAAAAACTTGGTGAATCTTTCACTAATTTATAAAATATAGTAAAAATTTGGCGACTCTTTTTCCAAGAAGACTCAAGCTTTTGATTCTATAGATTACTAAGGTAGTGCAATAGAAGAACATACACCAGAGCTCAATTATGGACTCTCTCGACTCCTAGACTCTCGATGAACAAATGAATGAATGAGGAGAGGATGGATTTATTTATACATTTCACAAGCAACATTTAATCACTCACAACTAGAAGGTGTCTGTGAAACATGACTACACTAACTAGATTTAGGGCAAGTAGGGACTCTACCTTATCTTGTCCTTTAATGGTCCAATGGACATGTGGGGTCATGAATATTGATAGGCCAACAAATTGATAGAATTAGGGGAATCTCCTAGTTGTGGGCCACTTCCTTTCTCTAGAGAGATAGTTCTTGGACCAGTTCCAAGTTTCCAACCAATCTTCTCACCAAATTTTGTTCTTTTTGGTGTCAAATGGTAGGAGGGTTTCACATTGACAATGAATACTTAAAAGGTGACAACCTTCCCTACCCTTCTTCAAGCGATAGAGATTTGGAACCTAGAGTCTCTTTATTTGTGCAGTGTGCACTCTCCCAAAGCATTGTTTTCCACTCTAGCTTTGAGTTAATAGAGATTATATCTTATATATTAGATTAGCTTTTGCTTCTTCTAAGAGTGGCTTTTGCATTCCGCCTTTTTATTGACACTGGTGTACTATATAATCCCATTGATCTAGCCATGTGATAGGTGTATCTAGATTCAATTATCCACTCAATTTTACAAGTGTGAGCACACAAATTCATAGAAGCATTAAAAAAAAATGTATAGTTATATTCCTTACCTTTTAAAATTCAATGTTGCAAGTTTTTCCATTGTCCACTCAACACATCTCCTTCAAGCTTCTTGACTTTATCTCCAAGGTCTTTAGTCTTCTATTGACAAGCCTCCTCCAAATGTCCTAATTTCCCACAATAACAATAGGTCTTTTTCTTCCTACCTTTCTTAGTCGATCTCTATGCATCATGATTCTTCCTAACTTTCTTAGTCGATCTCTACGCATCATGCTTCTTCCTAATATTGTGGTCAAAATAATCTTGTTCTTTTTCTCAATTGCCTACTCGACCTCTTTCTCCATAACTTCGTCAACCTTTTCCCTTAAGCAAGTGGAAATGTTGCTTAACTTCAAATTTCCCTTCATCAAGCAATTTTTGTTGTGCCCTAATTAGAAAACCATCGAAGGAATCAAAGGATTAATCCTTACCATCCTCTTTTCCGGAATCCCAACTAGTACAAAATGTTGAACAAAATACATCATAGGGTGTCCTCATATTTATTAAGATCGATTTTATGAGTTGACCACCTTTTTTCAAAAATAGAATTTTGCATTCACACAATTCAACTAAAGCTCCTTCTCATGAACCAAATAATCTTCATTTCTTTCAAAGGAAAGAGGATCAAGAGAGATCAACTCTTTTTCAATATGCATAATATGAATTTCAGTGATCTTACCAAACAATCTTTGACTTATTCAGAGAGTTGATTCTACTCATAAGAAAGAAAATCTCCCTTGAGATGTAGGTCATTATAGCTGCTACAACCTCGTCCTTCTTCCTATCGATGACAAACTTTTGCTAATCATCCATTGGATCTAAAACCACAGTGTTTGTAAATTACCAAAGCACTTTACTCTTCAATAACATTTCCATATCTTATGCCCACATTCCATTATTGTGGCCATTCATCAGTATAGATTCTTGCTTGGAACTCCTAATCTTGATAACAAATCTAAACTATGTTTCACTATTCAAGTTATAACCTGGATTCAAACTATCAGAGAGTTCCAACTCAACAAGATCGCATGCAAGCAACGACCTCCAAAAGACTTGTAGACAACAAGGTAGATCCCCAACTTGTAGCTTTTATACCATTTTGGAGAACTGGGGAATTAATAGATCAAGGATCTATATATTCCAAGAAGACATTGTGTCTAAAGACACCATTACAACACTTCAACACAAATTACCATTTCTCAACTTAAAATAGAAAACAAAAGAACCAAAAAAATTCCATGATAGATCAATCCATAAGACCATCTATATATAACACCAAAATGTCAGTAAACTTTCTTGAAGGGAGGAATATGCATTCAACTTTGATTAGCTAGGCCATGTAATGAACTAGTTGAATTCTACGTCGACTTGTGCACTAGTTGACAATAGTTGACCCGACGAACCAATCAAATGCCCAAACAGTTTATCAATTGCATATTAACTATCAACTAACAACCTCCAAAAAATCAAAAGATATGATGAACTTATTTAACCTATTGTTCCAATAACATCATATGCCCATGCACATTCCAAAGGAATCGATAAATAAAATAGCTAAAATTTCTCCTAAATGTAAGAAAGAATGGCAAGGAAATATAGTTGCATAGCATAAGGACATTATGAAAATATATTCGTATGGACTAAACCATGTCTAGCTTGGTGGGTTAGCTCAAGTGGTTGAGTGTTGTGGATTGCAAGTAGGTGGTCACGAGATCCAGTCCCTAGACTGACTACCTCTATGAATATTATGGTCCTCACTTGATGTCCCCACTAGGTTAGGTTGTCAAATCTACAACCGAATAATTTACTTTGGGTACCATTCTTGAAATGAGGAAAAATGCCCAAGAAGTTTCTCGTTATGTATATTCCATGAAATTCATAAAAATAAAAATAAAAAGACTAAACCATATCTAATTATAACTTTTCCTCGACAAGTAAACCAATTATAAATCCCAAAACACTAAACCAATTATGAATCCCAAAACACTTTAAACAAACAAGGATCTTCCAAAAGTTGTTCAGCTTGATGCCTAACAATTAAATCACATGGTTGTGATTTTAACATCACATAGTACCACTATTTTTTGTTTCCACAAAAAGGACTCGCACCCCATATTCAGTTTAAGCATTTCCTCGTGTTCCTATCCATTTATGTGTGTCTCATGTATAACCCTTTGAACGAACAAGTATCTTCCAAAAGTTGGTTTGGCTTGGTGGGCAAGCAATTAAATCACATGTTTGTGCTTTTGATATCACATAGGGCCACTATTTTGTGTTTCCACAAAAAGTCACTTTCAACATTTCCTCATGTTCCCATCCATTTATGCTCTTCTTATGTGCTCATGCACGTCCCAAAGATGTATATAAACCAGCGTAGATCCATCTTAAACCCGTATCTATCAAGCACCGAGAAGGATCCAATTTCTTGAGATGTATTTCTTTTTTAATATTTAAACTCAAGAAATTTGATCTCACTTGATTGATAGATCCGGGTTTAAGTTTTAAGTTTTTATTTTATAAACGAACATCTATTTTTTAATTACTTTTCATAATATTTAATTTTATGAACCAACATGGATTTTTTTAAAATACTTTCCATAATTTTTTATTTTATGAGCTGACATGAATTTGTAACAAACGCTACAACATCTCCCCCATACTGGGCTGTAGAGCACCTCGTTTCACTCGGTGCAATAAAACATAAAAATTTTATTAAATAGAAGAAAGAATGAGAATGGCAAGGAAATATAGTTGCATAGCATAAGGTCATCATGAAAACCTACCTTTTGAAAGATTGTTTTAAATGATTTTGGCATGAGCATAATCATCGGGCATTTCTTATCATGAGAATCCCATCAACTGATTAACACCTTCGGTGTTAGAGATCAACTCTCACAGCAGATTTTTCAATGTATCCTAGTTGGAGGCTTCAAACCCCTTCATTTTACATCTAAATATATATCCATGCTTTTGTATTGCAAGTCCTCTCATTCAATGATAATGCGTCCTTGCTTCTCCTTTCATTGGTTTCTAGTTGACTTATCTAGGAGATTGTTCAATGTATCCTAGTTGGAGGCTTCAAAACCCTTCATTTTACATCTAAATATATATCCATGTTTCTGTATTGCAAGTCCTCTCATTTAATGATATTGCGTCCTTGCTTCTCCTTTCATTGGTTTCTAGTTGACTTATCTACACTAAACTTCTTTGGCTCACTTGAAATAGGTCATTATTTTAGGGCTTTGCCTTCAATTGCATTTCGTTTCTTTACTTTCAATTCAATCACAATATTTTGAATTAGTGTAATGTTTCAGCCATTGAAACTCTAGATTAAGATTAAACAAGCAGTAAGCACCAAGTTGCACCCATGAGAGCTAAACTCGCCATCTTTAAGGTTTATTAGCATAAATGTGGAAGGAATAGAAGACCAAAATACTTGTTGCAAGCCTACTGCCCCACACTCTGAAATGGTTTGGGAATCTTACCACCCAAGGTCGCAAGGCATGTCGTTCCCTCAACCTAGGGCTGTGGGATTTGTTGATTCTACAACCTGGTATTGTCAACATGTTGGTCCCACAACTTAGGGTTGCAGGGTTTGTTGATTCTATGACCCAAAGTTTTGGGGAATGCTAGTCCTGTAAACTATGGTTGCAATTATGCAGGGTGTTGGTCTCACAACACAGTGTTGCAGCATGTGTTGTTCCTATAACATGGGGGTTGTAGGGTGCTCCTGCATAACAACTTGCCTGATAGATATGACATATATCCATTTGATTTTCTGTTGTTCTTGGATTAGGTCATAGTAGTTGTTTTGTTTTCTGGAAGATTGAATATCTAGAAGTAGAAAGTTAGCCAAGTTTGGAATCTAGATTACGTTTTCCCCTTGGGCCATTCACAAGTTCCATCGAAGGGGAATTTTAAATTTCTCATGCTATGCAAATATGGAAGCTGTTGAATTGCTCAAAAGAATGTCTGGTCCATAGACTAGAAATTTGTTTGCATAGAGTTGTTGGACATAGATCGGATAAAAATGAAGTACCATGATAAAATGTTTAAGCAAAATGCCTTCTGATAGGCCATGGAAGATTTTGGCTAGTTGGCTAAGAGAGATGCATTCCACCAATCGCTTCTGGGTGTAGAGAAGGCACTTAGAAGATTTGCCACGTCAAGACCAGGACCTACAAGGTCTCAACCTCTCACATTTAGAGCCTTGAAGGCCACTATGTGCCTCGAGCCATGCCTGAATGCAGGCACCTAACAAACACAGGGCATGCATTTCAACCCTCCCACCAACTCAAAATCAAAGTAGAAATTTTGTAAATATAAATGATGGAAAATAACAAGGGATGAAATTGAGCATTGGATTTTTATAGGGAGCTGACAAACCCTACATTATTGTTTAGACTGAGTTAAAGTTGAAGTGGGTTTATCAAGCAAACATTTATCAAACTGTTCTAAATGGATTCCAATACTTGAATGAAAAGAATGTTCAAATCAAACTCCTCAAAAGCCTTTTAGGTTATGTGGGTTGTTGCCAACATCTGGAAATAGTGATCAATCGTAATGAAGGAATGCAGGAAAGAGTTAGGTAACTATCTATGTTGAAAAGATAGATGGAATTACTATAGTGAAAACTTATACTAGTGGAAGCTATTCTATCATAGAAGCACAACATGCACACAATATCAGGTTGAAAATTCCATTAGCCTGTGAAGGCTTCAGATGCAAGTTTTAGTCTAAATACTTACTATTTCAGTTGGAGATAGTTCTCATAAGAGAAGTGGGTGAAAGCCTGATACAATGCTTTGGTCCAGAAGAGCAGCCAGGTGGCTGCATGACTGATTACCTTCCTAGTGAACTTACTTGACAATTATTGTGTTATTCCGATGCAATGAATTGGCAAACGAATGGCTTTGCTAGAGACAATTCCAATATCAAAGAGTATTGCAATCATATAACAAGCATTTTTGATCAACATGGAAAAGAGTTTTCCTCAGGCATCTCTGAATTTTCTATTTATCACCATGAAATATATTAGAGAGACACTCCAAAGTGGAGTGAAGATTTGCTTAGTAAAGTCCATCAAGATCATTTTTTAACAAATAGCAATTTTAGTAAATGAGGTTTAGTGGCCATGTCTGCAATTACATGATTTCTTTATGTTCTGGAATTGTCCGAACTCCCCATGTTCAACTAATTTGATGGAAAGCATCAATAAGATTTAGGAACCTTTTGCTGATCCATATTCTTGAGACATGCTCTTACTGCACATCGAATTCAAGATTTATGAAAGTTTCTTATATTGTCAAAGTCACAAAGAACTTCAATGCAATATTCAGAAAAGTAAATGTTCTGGCCTCAATCATAATATTCAGAAACCTGTTCTACTCTATCATGTTCCCTAATTGAGATAAAACACATACATAAATACGACAGTGGAAAAAGTAAATGAATTGAAACTTAATTTGGAGACTGTAAAACCAAAATGAGAATTGACTAGACAATTCTAGGAACTGAAACCACTAAATTCTAATCTGTAATTGAAGCTGCAAGGGTACAAGTTTTCCATAGTAAACATGTTAGGGCCAACATCCAATGCACACTAAAAAAAATCAAGAATCAATGGGATATATGCAAAGCGTCCAAGCTAGGAAGAAGTAAGATGTTAGAGGAAACATTCTTCTTTAATCTAAATTTTGGTATTTACTCTTATATTCCGACCAATTAGGACAAACCTTTATATGGTGAGAAATAAGAAGCATATAGCCATGTTTCCTGGTAATATAATTTAATATGTTACATATTTGGATGTTCACTTTTTGATAGTTTCATCAATACTCAACTGCAGATGAAAACTTTCAAAGCTCTATGGTATATAAATTAAATCACTACATTGTAAGGATATAGGTTGTGTATAGTAGTAGTTACATGCCATATATGTTCTGAGTGGTCCATTGATAAAAGCTTAAAAATGAGGAAATCTAACAAATTCCCTGGAAATTAGTTTCTAATCAGTAAAGTAGAAGGTTATTGAATATTGATGGTGGGGGGCAGTTGGGGAAGATGATATTATTTACAATTTGTGTCATAGTAAGTAGTGATGGATAGGAATAATCCAGAGAGCCTAAATTATATTTGCAAAGGAATAGATATGCATGGAATCAACATTTTACACATTTAAGATAGTAAAATACATGTGCTTGTACAACCATGATGCAACAAATGTGAGCAAAATCGGATATAGAGAGCGATTTGTAAAAAATTTATGCTGAATTGCAAAAAGAACAATAGATAAGAACCATTCAACTTTGAGAAACAATGTAAGTGATCATATTACAATCTAAATGGATCTCAAATTATAGAAATACATTAAAATAGGAAAATCAATATCAATGTTTGCTCAAAATTAAGTCGGAAATCATATTTCTTACAAAATGATGAGTAAAAGGGATCTTAAAATGCAAGCAATTTATGATTGAAGTAACTAATGTCCCATTACTGTAGGCTATGGGGCAAGAAACTGAACAACTAGAGAAAGATAATTGATCTTTAGACCTCAGGAATTTCCTAGTACAATGAATCCAATATTGCAGCAAAACAAAGTAAGATTGTAAGTGAAAGTATGAGTTGAAATAAGTCTACAAGCTAGAATCCTTATTGAAACATAATATTACAAATATAAAGTTGTTGCAGATATATGTCGGTTTTCTCAAATTCATCTTCCAGTGACATTTCTTATTTCTAATGAAAGTAACTTGAGGCTTGGAACATAGAAAAATACTAAACTCATTTTCTTGGCTTGTAGAGGGCTTTCTACCATTAAGACCGGAGCATGTTTAAATCTACTCTGGAGTCTGAATACTACCTATAGATTTGAGCATAATCAAGCAACAAATTGAAAAATTGAAGCACTCCATGTTGGATTCCAGAATACTCTTATCCATTTGCAAAGTTCATAATTCTTGAGAATAGAACCGTCAATTTCAAGCCTGATAGAATACACTGGAAAGTGACAGAGTAATAGCTATTACACTTTTTCATATTGCCAGTACTTCAGTGAACAGACTTTGAAGCATCTCCCATTGACCTAAAATTGATATAGTTTTAGTTCTCTCTTTCACTGCTTAGGTAAGCTACTCAGAATAGATAGAGTACACTTGTGAACCCTGAAAATAGGTTGACAACAAATTAACTCAAGATATTCATTAAAAACTAAAAGAAGATCAAGCATATGCTGCATGAGGATGGAATCATTCCGATGCAAGCACAAACATGAAACTATTGAATGAAATCAAACTACTGCCAACTAACAACATCAATTTCAGTCTTTTAGCCTAAAATGATAACAATGGTTACTGTTATAAATGAGAGTTGATGGCATTAAAAGTGACATCATTAATATGGCATACGGTAATTAAGGAGCAATATTAATGAGTGGCATCATTAATATTTCTGTCTTTTAGCCTTACTCACGATTTATATATGCAAGAGACAAGTTAAGAAGCACAATGAAGAGTAATGTAAACCCCAACAAAGCACTAGCTCCTATCCAATACCAATATGCTTGTGGAAAGATGCTAGGAATCTTCAGCGCAGTAAGGCCCGAATTCATGGTATCATTTTCACTATGAAGGTCAACATGGTTCCATGAAACTAGTCAATGTGATTCATAGGTGTATAAAACCTTTTCATAGTTAAAAATATCATAGATTATTTCCACTGGGTCTATAAAATTGCATGGAATTCTTAGTGGATTAAAAAGGTCGAAACCTTACAATATTTCATCTAGGAGCAAGCATCTCATTCACAAAGATCACATTCTCTGCATACAGTTCAATAAAGACATTAAGGAGCTTATAAGGTCTTCTTAATTCAAATGCAAGTTGAATTGCTTTCACATAGTCAGTATCTGCAAGAGCATTTACTAGTTCCTGGTCTTTCAATGTTGCTTCCTCCTGAACCAGAAAAGCATATATCAAGAAGTATACTTTTAACAAAAATGTACCAGACAAATAAATTAAGGATTGCATATTAGACTAAGGCTACAAAAAAATAACAAGAATCAAAGTCTTTCTTCAGAAAAGACAACTCTGAGAAACCACACAAGTAGGACAAATTCACTGTCATCAAAATCACTACTACAATTCCGATACTTACAAATTGCATATTAGCATTCTTAAATTCCAAACTGATAATCACCCAGCATACCTCTTTGAGCAGAGCCTCCTCTTTGTTTGTGGCAATGCAATCATGCCACAAATTGACAAGAGAATCACTACCACCAGTTGCCAGCATTTCTGTATTCTTGCCAATAGCCATTGCCCAGATCTGCAGAAAGACAATGATCAATCCACAGGTAAACATAACTAGGAATATACTATAATGGGTAATGTTATCAGCTATAAGGATTGGAATAGACAAACATAACTTTTCTATAATGGATGAACACATCGTTTTGCCTCAAGCTCAAAGTTTTCTGCTTTCCATAGTATATTAAAAAAGATATGAACACTAACAGAAATGTTAATTTTCAAATTCTAAACAAATTAGTTATGAATTGCATCCAAATATTTATATTCAAGAATATCAGCACCCACCAAGCTTTGTTATAAATGCAAGTAGTACAGTCCCAAGGCTAACATAAATGGTTGAGAAACGAGCCTTAGATTCATGATATCCTTCGATGATGTATATCATTTTTTCATATTTAAAGGGAACTCAACCAGGATGTTGAAGGTTTATGATCATCCAAGGAGGTTTCTCTTAGATCAGGGTGATTTGTCCATACAGGAAGTCAAGGATGGAGTATCTGCTTTCTCTCTCTCCTGTCTGTAGTATTCCTTCTTTCATCAGAAGTTCTAGATGCTGGAAGCTTCAGACAACCAGCTTTTCAACCTTAATTTGCTTACTTTATTTTTTCTGATGTAATATTGGGGCTCAATTTAGGAAAGTACACCGAGACTAGGATAAACCTATAACATGTTTTTTGGTGAGCCAGCCCTTTTTGAAAACTGTAATGTTCTTTTGCGCATAATCTTTTCTAGATGCTGCAATCCTACATGTAAGAAGGTGGAGATGAATTTTTTGCCAAGGCAATCGGGGTCTTTTGGCCTCTTTTTAGTTTCCGTTGTCTTAAAGATGCACGAGAAATATAATTTTCAATCTGCTAGAATAAAAATTACGATTTTTTGTGGAAAAAATGATCCCAAGGCAAATAGTTTTATAAAGATTTAAGAGAAGATCAAAGAAACTGCACAAGTTAAAAGAAAAAAAAGTGACTAAAGACAAGGAAACTTCAAGTGTTGTCAATGTGCTTGCAACAAACACAAATTTCTAGAAAACTCAAAAACATAAATACGATGAAGAAAAATAAAGAAATTACAAACTAGCAACAGGTTTTCGAAAAGACCATTAAAATGCTTAAATTGATACCTACTCATTAACAAGCATATAATAACATCAAGATTGAAGAGAGTTCCCACACAAGAAAATATGCCCTACTATGTGTATGGAAATATTTGGGTGCAGTTATGGGTACAAAGGATAAAAACTCTTGAAGTATGGGCACAGGGTTAAGCTGCCAGGGTTCACAAGTTAGAAGCAAACAAAGTGACTAATATACAAGGAAACTTCAAGTGTTGTCAATATTGCTTGCAACAAACACAAATTTCTATAAAACTCAAAAACATATAGGATGAACAAGAATATAGTAAATACAAACTAGCACCAGGTTTTGGAATATACCATAAAATGCTTAAATTGCTATCTACTCATTAACAAGCACATAATAACCTAAAGATTGAAGAGAGTTTCCACACAAGAAAATATATCTTGATATGTTGAATGGAAATATTTGGGTGTAGTTATGGGTACAATAAGGATAAAAACTCTTTAAGTATGGATACAGGGTTAAGTTTCCGGGGTGCACAAACCACAATTCTGGATGCATGAACTGGGTAAGGGACCTATGGGTATGGGTATGGGTACACACACGTATGTTGTACCTGGTTCAGGAGTGGGTATGCACCTAGAAGAACACTAGGGAACCAATTGGATTCAGAATGACACCTCCCATCCAAAAAACAGTGGCACACCCCAGTTTGGGTACCCAAACCCAAAATTTGCGTTTTGCAAATGTGGCTTCTTCATTGAAAGAAGAAAAACCCCAAATATAAAATGAAAAAGGTGCCCCCCCCTCCAAAACCCTAACCCATCACTTCCCAAACACTCTCATGAATTCAAACACACAAAAACACACTTCATCTTTACCATTTCATTTTCATATTGAACAGAGCAACAGTCCATCAGTGAAGAAAAAGATAGGAATTTTGGTGCCATTTTTATTGTAGCCAATGATGATGAGAATGCCACACAACTAGCAGAGTTGCCTTCAGGGATCGGCTGTGTTGTATTTTATGTTTCATTTTTGGAAATGCCATTAGGCAATTTTTTAATGCATTAACAATTATGTACTTCGTTTAAGATGCGAGCTATTAATGAGACATTAATGATAAAATTTTATTGTTTTTTCTAATCATTGTATGGTGTTCAATGATGGTTTGGAATTCTGAATCATGAATGTCAAATTGTCAATTCCTACACCCATTCTTGGTTTCAAAAGTGTCATACCCATACCCATGTACGTTGGCAACTTAGCTACACTGCTACAGGGGCATAGTGATTTTCCTTTTTAAAGGAGGAGCTCATTTGGATAGGGATGCAGAGGGTAAAGGTAGTTCCCGGGGAAGAATATAATTACAGATGCAACTATGATGTCCTGTAGAAGTAAATATGTGAGTTTGAAACTTAGGGAAGCTGAAAGTCACCTTATCCTCGTGTTGATCAAATGTTGCAATACATTCATTTGACTTGATTGTCCACAATTTCAACAAGCCATTTGCACCTGTGAAAAAAAAGAGGCTCCAAATAGCAGAGAAAACAATTCCATCATCACTTTTAAAAAGTGTAATTATAAGGATAAGAATAAGAAACTAAATTAGACCTAAAGATGTCAGGCAAGAGGTTATGCCAGAAGAAACGAACTGTGTTCCACGAGTGAGGAAGGAAGCTCATAGTACACTTGCAGTATGACCTTCAAATGTCTTCAGGCAAGAACCATCTCATCAAGCCCATATTTTGAATGTCTTGTCACCAGATGCTGCCATCACACATTGATCTACATGTGAAAATTCTACACACCAAACTCCTCTTTTGTGGCCTCTTAGCACTAGTACTGGTACCAAATCTGGTAATCTCCATACACGAGCTGTTCGATCCTGATTAAAAACATGGTATAAGACTTGGGTAAAAAAGTAATTATGTTGCAATGGAAGTCATCTTCTGCTAGAAGTCCTTGCAGATATAAGTATAAATTCCTAGTCCAACAACCCTGAGAACCAGTACAGACAAGGCTATCATTCAGAGCAACACCCACAGACTTGATGTGCTTATCATGAGCTGCAACCGCAACCTGTGATGATAGCTTGATTGACTTACTAATACTACCAAAACCTAGTACACCAACAAAACTCCATACTTTGATTGTGCGATCACTAAAGATATACAAGGAAACCACCATTTAGAAAATGTATAGATACTAGCTATATTTTTTGTATATGTGAAATCAAAGTACCAAGAGCTTACAAAGTTCACTCAAAACAAAGAACTAATAATTTAAATGGGTTGAAGGAATAAGCTCCAAAAAACCCTAGTGCCAAGAGCCTGCAACTCCCAAATAACCCAAATTGAAACACCCACTTTTCAAATTGAAACATTATTCACCTTTGAAACTAGATTTTGTCATTATATAGGATGGAATTGTTACCTTTCTACCCACATTTCCATGATTTATGGATGAATTTCTCCAAATAAATTCTCCAAAGGGAAAATCGAGGGGCGATAACAATGGTATTTTGGATTTACTTGCAAAATCGAGCTCCCATTTCCACGATTTATGGACGAATTTCTCCAAATAAATTCTCCAAAGGAAAAATCGAGGGGTGATAAGAGTGGTATTTTGGATTTACCAGCAAAATCGGGCGAAATACCCGCTATTCTCCTCCAAAACTGGATATATGTGGGCGATACAACTGATTTTCACCTCCATTGCCGAAAACACGGGGGCGAAGTCGCGATTTGGGCCATATTTTGACTGGCAAAATTCTATCTTTCCCATTTTTCCCCATTTTCCCTCTGGGGCGAATTCCATTTCACACATTTATTGGGTTAATAAATTGTGGGCTAATCTATTAAATAAAAAAAACCCTTTTCATATAAAAAATTCGCCCACTTATTTTTGGTGACCCCTATAAATTCGCCAATGGGCTAAAATTCGCCCTTAAAATCATCCTTGATTGGCATATCATGTTATATCCTACTTTGTAGGCATATCAAACTGTAGTTAAGACTACCACCGGGTTCTCATCGTTCCAGTTAGTTCATGGTGTGGAGTCACTTTTACCGATTGAATGCAAGATCCCTTCGCTCAAGCTAG
Organism: Larix kaempferi; assembly: GCA_027924585.1. Classification (NCBI taxonomy): domain Eukaryota; kingdom Viridiplantae; phylum Streptophyta; class Pinopsida; order Pinales; family Pinaceae; genus Larix; species Larix kaempferi. The sequence continues at coordinate 27,733,659 of BSBM01000904.1, read as the reverse complement.
CCATAGAGCTCCTCCCTGATACGATGGAGATTGAGCAACGTTTAGTACACCTCGAGCAATTTGACTAGCACCATCGAGATGCCACTGTGGCCACTGATGTTAACAAGCATCGTATCAAGGTTCAATATGATAGGTTTGTCCATCCCCGACAATATGCTGAAGGTGACTTGGTTCTCTTATATGACCAAGCTAAAGAATCCCTGGGGGCAGGCAAGTTCAATCCCATGTGGCACGATCCTTATATTGTGAGGCGTGTCCTTGAAAAAGGATCTTATGAGTTAGAAGATTATGAGGGAGTTGTCTTGAAGGAGCCTAGAAATGGGCTCTACCTCAAGCGGTATTATGCTTGAACCCCTGGTTCAGGCTGATACTTTTGTACACTATTGTATAGTTTTTATGTACACAGTTTAGGTTTCCTTTTTGGTTGTCGGGTCTGCTAATTAGCCTCTGTGTGATTGACAGATGTCAGCAGGATGTCCTACATTCTTAGGTTTCACGGATGGTGCTAGCCGACATATGTAGTAGCTTGCTTCTGCTACCTGGGTTATCTTTTCACCTGACCATCTAGTTGTGTCCTCAGGAGGTGCTTGTCTCAGTCCTACATCTAACAATGTGGCTGAGTATAGTGTCGTTGTTGAGCTACTTTGGGATGCCATTTCACATGACATCCAGTCTTTAGAAGTCCGCCTGGATTCACAACTAGTTGTGTCTTAGCTGAATGGGTAGTACCGTGTATGAGACCCTACATTACTACGGATTTTCCTTAAGGTACGACTCTGTAATATCCCTTTTTCAAATTTTATTAAAATGCCAATTTTTCAACTTTTTCCCCAATTTCGACCTTTGACTAGTTTAACTGTTTTGACCTCCAAATCATCCCAAATGCTCCCAAATCTTCTGTATGAGTGTATTAATGGTATTTAGACTTGAATATCAGGTTCAGGGATGTTTTATGGACCTCCAAATACTGCTGCAAACTTGATTTGTATTCTGATCAATATAGGTAATTTTGACTAGTAATTTGTGCATCAAATGCCCCCCGGGTAACACTGAAAATGGCCTTCCAAATGCCTCCAAACTCCCACAAATTTATGAACAGAGGTATATAATGTGTTAAGTATGTTATTGAGGTCTCATATGCACCATTAATTGATTTTTACTACTGTTATAACTCTCTCACATTCAACAGCAAAAACCCCCAATTCGACCCTTGGGGAAATGGCACTATTTCATCTCCCAATACAACTAAACTGAGTAAAAATGCTTCAAATGCTCAAGTACAGTACATGAAACTTGTAGAAGACATCCATGGCATTATATTGATCACAAATATATCAGATAATCATCCATCCATTCGAAATAATCAACATTATAGTGTCATACATCAATGCATTGGGGAAATGGACATTGTTTGCTCATTAATCAATAGTTTTGCATACAACCAGTGGGTATTTCGACCTAAGAATTTCTGAATATGAATAACAGAGGATATGAAGCTATTACAATCATAAATATATAATGATAAGCTCTCTCAAGAAGCACAAGTGCTCACCAAAAACGCCCTCCCTCAAGGAGCATGAATATGCCTTCAAAACTGGAAACGGTGGAGAGAAAGTGCTGCACTAAACCAAACCATGAAACTTTCTGTAGCTGATACCTGCAAATACAAACTCCATTAAAGCACCATGAAAGACCTGAGTGGCCTCTCCAAACACCAACTTGGATGGGAATCTTTCACCCTCGAAATTGGCTAAGGCAAGAAACTAGTCATCCACTAGCTCTCTCTTCACAAATGCAATTTTTCTCAAATCATCAAAAGCCATTCTCATACTTGATTTCTACATTTTATAACCAACATTAGCCTTCAAGGGGTCGAAATCCTCTCAATAGATTCAATAATTTTCCATTTAGGAAATATTCCTCATTTGCCACTTGTCTCCTAGTTCCAACCTTCCATCTTCTCCCAAATTCGAATTTGAGTCTCTTTGGATTCCTCCAACTCCATGAGCGCCTTCCTTGAGCCTATTTTTGGGGCTGACATGTCATAATGGTCAGGTGTAAGAATTCAGGTCTGAATTTTGTCATAAATGTCATAGATGCTTCATTATTGTTGTCATAAAACTAGGGAATCTAGCCCAAGTGTCCACTAGTCTCCAATTTGACTCTTCCTCTCCCATGGAGGTTACTATTCCATCCCATTTCGACCTAAGATGCTCAATGCCATGTGTTATGACTTACCAACTCACCCAAGAGTGTTCACCTTCCCATGAATTCGAATTGGCAAGAGAGAGCTGCCATGTGTCATTGAAAAATCAAGCTAGTGTGGGTCCCACCACCTCCATATGTCTCCAAAACCACTTGCCACCTAGAATTTCTCTTGAATTTATTTATTCATCATATTTATTAAATACTTGAACCCTTCTAATGTCTAAATATCATTTATTAGCTTCCTTATTACCATCCCACATGTTCCCATCCAACCTAGGAAACTAGTAGGATTGATGGGATTGTCTTACTATGCACTTATTTGAATGGGGACATTACAGACTCTTGGAGAGACATTTTGTTTCAATTACATATATTCATATTTCGAGAAGTCATAATTATATATCTGATGTATATGCTAACTATGTATTAGATTGGCATTTGTCACATTCATCATGAAGCACATAAATACAAAGACATTCATACATTTGTACATACACCGTGTAGTAGAACCGAGAACCAAAGTTGTATATATATATAAATATGTCCAAAAATGGTAGTGTCATACAAAACTGGAGCCCGTAGCCCTCAAAAATATACATATCGATACAAAAAATGATGAGACCCTGGGATATCTATTCCCTCCGAGGAGGTCTAGCTTCCACCTCGATGGGATGTGTCTCATAGTAGTACTATACTGCATTGGCCATCCGCTGCAGTAGCTGCACCCACTCACTAGGAACACCTACTACCTGGCGTTGCATGGCCTCAGGTAGTTGGGCTACCTCTATCAGTGGTACTCGGGCAACCATCCGTGATATGTTGCGTCGTAATGTCTGAAGTGTACGCCCTGCTGCAGCATCTGTTGCCACCTCATCTATACCCCGACGACCATGTATCGGGAAGCCCTTGGGTCTCATTGGGCCTTTGTCTGTGAGCAAATAAGTCACCCATTAGCACATGACACTACCACCAAAAATATTTTTTGCATTTCAACTATAACCAAAAAATCCATAAAAATTTAATAAACACAAAACTAAAAAGAGTACTCACTGATGTCTCTGAAAGCTGCGCTTGGTGGGAGCGGCATGTCACGGTCCTATCTGAAGTCGATCCCTGCATAGGGATAGTCCTCTATAGCGATCACCTACCGATTCCACCAGCGGAAGAAATCCTTAGTATATGGTGATGCCAGATGGCCACCACCCTATCATGTCAGTATCTCAGCCCATCGGGTCAGGGCTGGATGTTAGAGACTGTGAGGGGAGACATCCACCCTCGGGCTAAGTCCCGGAACTCTCTCAAAGAAGAAACTGCAGAGGATGCTACCATACCCAAAGTTTTTTGCCTTACCCTCTTTGCATTCCGTTAGTTGTGTCTTCATGGACACCAGCAGAGTAGTACACTAGTCAAATATAGTAGGTTGCAAGCATTGTGATGCATAGAGCATCACCAGTCTGGATGCATGATGTAGTGCTTTGGATCTCATGATCCATACCAGAGTAGCCACAATTATCTTTGTACTCAGATCCATTATGGCATTGATTGACAGTTGGTTTCCCACTGCTCATGTGTTGGCGGGACAATACCGCACTATGTAATCTTGCACAGTGATCTCCGCACCCATGGTCCATGACTGAAGACTAGCCACTTCCCCTCTACGGGACAAACCGGTAATGAAATGGATATCCTCTACTTCTAGTGTCACTGTTTTCCCATTGAGGATGAAGTGCTAAGCATCCACATCCCAGTAGTTGATCAAATGATGGAGTAGTAGGTTTTGGGCCCTTAATCCCCCGAGACTCCAGCATTTATATAAACCACATGCTTGCAATGCTTGTTGTGCTTGCAAGTCATTCCGCACAGCCTCATCTACCTGGTCATGCTCTCATTCTCTCCACTCTGGAACCATCCTGGAGTGAAAAGAAAGAAATTTTTAGTCAATTTCATGTTTAAAAACTTCTTCACGGTCATACCTGCAGGCTAGATTGTAGACAGTTGCGGGTAGATGCGGCAGTCAGTTTTTTGACTACGCGTTTGGTGCCCTACCCGCGACTCGCATACTTATAGCCCGCGGGTAGCGCCGAGGCCATTTAGGGCTTGGCCAAACAAAAAATCCCACCAATCAAAATTGAAATAAAAGCACTTAAATGAAAGGTATGGCAGTAACCACTAACCTACTCCAGACGGTTTGTTGAACGAGCGCTTGCAACTCCCACGATCGACACTAGAAGTTTCAAGTGAAAACTTACCACTAAACTCCAAATTGGTGAATAGTGCAAATGAATTGAAAATTACAAATTTTTATTACTATTTATAATTTTATGGACCCACTTTTTTATATTTTTTTCCATTTTGAGCCATTATGAACTAATATCGTGTCATGGAGTAGTGTTTTTTTCAACATATTTCCTCGACGAGAGTTGTTCTGAACCATTTCACACCTACAACAGGAATATTTCACACCTAGCATATAGGTTAGATGCCATTTTCACATGCATTATGCATTTGACCTGTTGACCATTGTCATAAAACCTAGGTGCGACCCTGCTTCGTGACTGACACGAAACCTTCACACTGTTATAGAAGTGTCGTCATGTGGCAGTAGGGCTTCCCTGAACATGGGTACCCTAGCTAGAACCCCGTTATGCATTTTGGTGCCCATGCCGTTCTTTGTCCTCAAGATTGGGAGTCCTTTGTAGTCACGCCATGACGTTGCGATAAAGACTCATACTCTAATTTGTCTTATGCTGGCCATCTCCCTTAAGGACTCCCCTCAGTTATATCATGTTGTGATTGCATTGCATCATCCTACTTGCCACTTGAGACTTGTGCCGGCTCCCACTTACTTAATTGATAGCCTGGTGCCTGAGCACTTTTCCCTGTCGAGCCCTGCAGAGCTTATATTTTCCCTTCACAATTTGATGACCCTTTGACCCTGAGGGAACACACCCCCAAGTGTCCACATCCTGCACGCACTTCCTTGCATTGAGCATAGGTATGTTCCATTGCTTGGGACTAGTCTGCTAGCTATTTGACACTCATTCCCTCACTTGTTGTACTATAAGCAATTTTATTCTTTTTCAAGCTTTTCCCAAATATGAAAAAGACCAAAAAAATCAAATATTCCAAAAAGTTGGACAGGATTATGGTCACTATTTCTTGTTGGAAGCTATTGTGTCACCTTTGAACAAAGCATTCATTCCACTCCGTACATTATGATTCAGGACTATAGTTGGGCCTTAGGAGCTGTACTTGTTTCTTAGTTCTCTCCACCGATTGGTTAAGCTTCCAGTCATTATGGAGCCCTCTGTAATGCCTCTATGCTACCTGAGTCTATCCATCTGATCATGCTCTTGTTCAAAGGAAGTCCTGGAACCAGTGTCGGCCACTCCTCAGTTCTCTTGACTATTGCATGTCGGCCATCCTTATTGAGTCAGTCCGTTTCACCTGAGATCTTCCAAATCTTTCAGCATTGTTGGTACCTTGTGCTGGTTGATGGGGGATTCCTTAATGCCCTCCTTCCATCGAGTCTCGTTTCGTCGACTTCAACTCCTTTATTCCGAGACTTGAGGCTTAGAGTTCGGTTGAGTACCTTGAGGCTTGCAGTCATTAGTGGCAGATTCTCTCGCCATTGACAATTTTGGGAATATATCAATGTCCCCTGATCGATGGATTCATCCTAGTGTTCGACTTCAACCCATTTATTCACACTCTGATGATTGTGCTATGTTACTTGATGCCCATTTTCATTATTGGTGGGTCATCTTTCATCTGTTAACGGTATACATCATTGACTGGTAATCAAACGATGTCTCATCGGGTTCGACCCCAACTCCTTTATTCACTTGATGGGACTTGCACCATCGAAGACTTGTGTAGAAGACCCCAGGTGCTTGTGGCATTCAGTATGCAACATATGACTTTGACTTTACATCTAAGATATCACCTCTCAGATTTCAGCAGTTTGTACCTCCAGTTTGCACCAGTTGTCTTCTTTTCAGCAGGAGACCATATCTTACTGTAGAGGGATCATGGATATGATAACTCATGACATGTATCTACTTATGTACTACCTATTCATGGCCATTGTATCAGATTGTTATACTATACCAACATGTATCTAGAGATATTATTGTATTATGATGCGTGAACCGTTCTTTCCACTTGTGTCTCCATCACTCCACTTCTGAGTTTATAATGTATTTAGGCCATCATAGCACTTTCAGTCTTTGACCTCACACATTAGGGGGCATGTGTTACATAGAAATCTTCCACCCTGTGAGCATCAGCATTGTTTGGCCTGTAGGATCCATTTCAGTCACTCAGATCCACTTATATCCTTTTGAGATACCAGTTTGCCCTATTTTTATTCCTACTCACATGTTGCATCACTATAGCATGCGTACCCGCGAGTTGCATCACTATATCCCGCGGGTATCAAGTAAAATGGTAAAAACCACTAGTAATTACTTTTTACTCCCAAAAAGCGGTTATTGGGTGACCTTTGGCTCTCCATCTGCCCAAGTAACGTCTCGATGTGTCCTTTCACCTACCTTTGAGAGGACTATATATTGAGCACATATGGATTATGGATGGGAGGAAGAAGAGAAGAGTAAAGGCACTCTAGTGGATTTTTGCCCTATCTTGAGTCTGGACTCATTGATCCTTGTAGTTGTGAACCATTTATGTTCACCTTCCAAACTCCTCTCTAGTTTGAGTTTTCCATTCATGGAGGATTGAAGTGGTGGAGGCACAAGTGGATTGATCTAGATCTCAGTTCAGATTGGTTGTCGGCAAGAGGTCGTATCACTTTGTACTTCTTCTTGTTCATTAATAGAAATACTCATATTCTCATCCATTCATGGTGTGAATGTTGTTTATTATACATTGGGTTACATTTGCTTATGATATTATGGGACCATTGTGTATTGATAATGTTAATGTGATTTATATATTATATGTACTTGTTGGATATTGGCTGTCAAGACTAATTTGCAGACTACAAGTGCATGGATTGAAAGCTCCAACGGGGATCTACATCAAAACATTGGATCAAGGTTGGTTACATTTTTTCCATTATCTTAACGTTGTCATTTATAATAGCATTGCTTTGAGAATTGAGTAGATTTTCTGGCAGTCATCTATCTGTTGTGGTATTCCCAAGCCATAGTGAGTTTTCTCCAATACATCGGGGACCAATATGAGAGGAGAGCTATTGGCGCTCTGGTTTGTCCTCTTTTTGCCAATTCTCAGCATCTTTCTTTACACCATATTGTTGGTGGATCTAAACTTATAGTTGATTGAAAGAAAGGTTTGTGCTCTTTAAAGGTGATGGAGCTCTCATCTTAGATGGCTCATGTTAATATTTTTCTCATGTGAGTGCTTCAGTTGTTTCGTTCCCTTCTCAGCATACGTTCAAATCCTGCAAGGTAACTTCTATTTTTAAAGGTTTTACAGTCACTTGGTTTTGCAACTTAAATATTTCATTATGAGTTTATCATCCTTCATACGATGTTTTTAAAATTGATTTAACCACTAGCTTTCTCGTTGGCAGGGTTATACTTGTTCTCTGGTCTTGTCTTTGGTCTTGGTGATAGCTTGGAAACAAGAGTGAGATGCACCGGTGGTTGGACCATTGGTAAGCTTCAAGCCCATCCACGAGTGTGACCCTGTGAAGAAGGTTTTTGTTACAGCATTGGTTTTAAATGTCTGCCTGCGAGCATGGACTATTTAAGTGTTTCTTTTTAAGATGGTTTTGGTTAGGGATTCCTGGCTAAATGCCAGTGTTAAGGTTTTGTCCTCTATTTTGTTTTAAGGGTACCATAAAGGAAACCCTGACCATTGCTCTCTGTATCATACTTTTTTTATTAAATAGAAATGGTTCCTGGTTTTGATACTCATTTGGATGTCAACAATGAAAGGTTCTCAGCTTCTAAGATTTTGCTTACTGTTTGTATTCTGGTTATTGTGTTTTGGGGCCAAGCCCTTTCTTCGTAACCCTTGACGTAATGTTTTTAAAGCTATCTCCTCGGCTTTGCAATGGATACTGGGATAAATCCTAAACCAGTTTCGTATTTATAATTAAAGTTTTCCTGTGATGAAATATGGTCATGGTTTACTCCTGACTTCTGTCAGTTTATCCTAATACATTAAGTTAATGTGTATTTTGGTTTTGGGAACTAAGCCTGACCTCGTAGCTTCATTTGTTAAAAGAAAGTGCCAGAATTTGATTTCCAGTTAGGAATATTTCTACAGGGTTTTAAACCCTAAACCTTTGTGGAATTTTTATGAATTTGTTTTGTGTAAATAAAATGTTGGGTGATTTCTCTCTTAGGAGACTCGAACCCTAACCTGTTAAACCAGGTGGCCACGATGCTTTTGAGCTCAATTCTAAAAATCACTATATTTAGTTATATTTTTATTTGGTGTAAAGATTGCAATATGGGTATCAAGTCCTCTGTACTTTAGTTTGTCAAAAAACCTTGGGCTTGTATAACTCGATTTATAACATCTCCTTTGAACTGAAGTGATCCTCACGGGTCTCAAACCATTGAAATGAGATAAATATGGTTCTGTTGATTGATTATGATATTTGTAATGTCACTTAAGAGTTCACTTATTCCAGGTTATTATGGTTCAATTATTAAATATTTTTAGCACAATGTTCAATACCTAAGTAATAGATATCGACAGGGTTTAAACCTTTGATTGAAAAGTTGTTTGTATAAATAGTAACATCTTACTTTATGATGTAGTTATGTTATTTATATAAATGCATTTTCCAAACTCTATTTGATTTAATAACTGTAACCATACTTGTTTAATGAGATCAATTCCTATAGTATATATATCTAGAAAAATTAATATGATTATTTAAAACTCTAAAATACTGAGTATGAATTTTGTACATAATGTTTATTTTTACAATGATCTGGTAAAACTCGATAGGAGTCTTGTTTGGAAAATGTATACAATAATAGCATAATTACCTTGTCTATATAAATGAATTATGTATGGATTTGATAAAGCAATTATGTCTAGCTTATGCATATTGTAACCTATTTAGGAAAGATGTCCTTTATGTTTTCTGTAATGACTTGCAATATTATAATTTAAATTCCTAATTCATTTTTTGTTTATAAGATATGTATCAAATGCTTAATCTAGGGTTTCAATTATATTTCTGTATAGAAACACAATATGTTTTAAGTATAAGACTTTGCTTTCTAATTATGAATATACCAGTATAAATATAAATATACAAATACTAAAATGAAAGTATTTACCATACTCTCTGTATTACTTGGTTTCTACTGAAAACTACTATTTAAATATAAATTGAGATAACCTTTGGACACTACTTACTGTTCTGCATACTACATTAAGGATTTTATAAGACATCATTACTCAGTATGAAAAATAGAATATCACTTCCAAATTATAATATGGAAATCATAGCTAATCTATGTTGATTAAACCCTTCCTGTACTAGAGTACATCACCTTAGGGTGAAAGGAAAAATACATGAAGACATTTATATTCATTCATACTATATCATCTATCCATCCATTCGATTCATAGAAATAATTTATCAATTCAATAATCAGTCCTTTAGAACATCTAACTGATACCTAAGAAACATTGGAAAACTATGATAACATATTTATACAATTTTCAAAATAAGATTTATAGTCTAAAATAAATAACATAGAAAACAAGTAGAACCTGATAGTTTGATAGGGTGGACAAACACCCAAAGAGGCATGTTCCTCCCAACCTTCTCCATAAAGAAGCCAAGTTCACTTGCTCTTTGGACCCCTGTTGGCCCGGTTTTGCAACCAGGCTTAGTGCTATGGGCACCTGCTAACTAGTAGCAGCAGTTTCAATGGAAATAAATAACAATAAACTAATTAAACAAGACTATTCATGGATCTAAGCAAAGATATTAAGCAAATAACAAAAATAATTTAAAATCAAGAACAAGAAGATATTAAAGAATGAGCTTGTATTGAAAAATGGGGGGGGGCAAGCAAGTGCTTGCGATAATACCTTCAATGGTGAAGGTTGATGTTGAATGGCTCCAAGGATGAGCAACTCCAATCTCCAATGGTCTCTTCTCCAATGTGGTTTGCAATGGCTAAAATGCTCAGGGGAGATTTCAGCAGCATAAGGATGAGATAATGGATGGATGTGAAATGAGGAGCCCCTACCACCTTTTTATAGGTTTTGGTGGTGGGAAATACCATTTGTGGTTTTGTGGAAACCAAATGGTATTGACCAACATGGTTTAGGTACTTTTCCCTCCTTTTTCCTTTTTTGAATAAAAATAATATTTTAATTCCCTTTTTAATATTTTTGGGAATTTGGACCCTTTTTGAGGGTTTTTTATGATTTTCTTGGAAAAATAATCTTTTTTAATGGAAAAAGGGGTGTACTAAGGTCTTTTGGTGACCTTTTGTTGGTTTCAGAGGCTCTGATGGTGAAAAAGTGGATAAATGGGTCATGTGAATAGGGAAATGAGCTAGTGAGCACTTTTTGGGTGTTAACAACCCCTGAGCCTGTTCACTGAACCACTAGGATGAAGTCTCTGTGTAGAAGCAAGGCACTCAAGTTGTATGTCAACAATCAATGGATACTTGCATACACACCTCCCATATGTATTTCAACAATCAATGGGGACTTGCATACATATCACTACCTATGCACTAAGCAGGAAAACCTCTGCAATCAACAGGAATAAGACAATCTTACTCTGCAATTCAAAACATAGCTTCCCCTCATCAAATCTTTGTGTGCTCATTTCAGCAAAACCTCAAGGAAAAATTTTATCTTCTTTGAGAATGTGTGAGCCTCTGCTCAAATTCAATGGCTATAAAAATATTGCCTAGGTAATTTGGTGGTTAGTTTTGCATTCAATGAGCCATCAGCTCCAGTTCCACATCCATGGGAACATGACCACAATTTATGGGAGGTTGTCCCATAACAATAGCTAATTACTGAGTTCAGATGTTTGCACTTGTCCATTTCCTTCTACCCCAGATTCCATTCCTCCTAGTGGGTCAGTGAACACTCTTTCAACAGTCCCTTTGGGTGAGTGTTTCCTATTTTAATTTATTAAATAATAATAATATTCATTTACAGTCATTCTTGACCACTTGGTCAAATAATATAAAACTTTACAATAAAAGTTAAAGTAATGTTTATCCACGAACATAAAATGTCTCAAGTACTAGGTAGGTTACAAATGTCTTCTTCGTTAATCCTCACTTGATGGTACCCAGACCTCAAGTCAATCTTTGAAAACACTCTAGCTTCCTTCATTTGATCAAACAAGTCATCAATTTTGAGCAATGGATACTTGTTCTTAATTTTCACTTTATTGAGCTTCCTTTAATCAATGCAGATTCTCAATGTCCCATCCTTCTTCTTGAAAAATAACACTAGTACTCCCCAAGGAGATACACTGGGTCTGATATATTCCTTGTCCATTAATTATTGCAGTTGCATCTTCAACTCTACCAATTATGTTGTGCTCATTCTACAAGGAACTTTGGAAATGGGTTTGCCCCTGTAACAAGATTGATAGAAAAATCAATGTCTCTCTTGGGTGGCAGTCCTAGCACTTCATCTGGAAACACATATTGGAACTCTTGTAACAGCTGAAAGTCTTATAATATTGGTCTTTGTATTCTGATGAAACTGATATATGCACAACATATAATTGGAAACCCTTTTTATAGAATTTTCTCAATTGTAGGGCTGAAATCTTCCTTATTGAAACTTGCTTGGGAATTCCTTTCACCAACCTTGGCCTTCCTTCATCATCAATACATTCAAGTTCTTTCTCATAAAATTCCAATTTGTCTCTATGTATTTCCAACCAATCCATACCTATTAGGGCATCATAAGATCCTAATGGTAAGACATTTAAATTTGCATGTGTGAGAAGTCCATTCAACTCTGTGGGGCACTCATTCACTACTTCACTTACCTTTCTCTTGGTTCCTGTGGCTAATTGAACTAGCCAAGGCTTATTATGCTTTACTTTACTGAGAGACCAACTTTCAACCACCTTAGGATACACATAACTATGAGTAGATCCTAGATCAATCAAAACAGAAATAGATTGCTTAGCAATCTTACCTTCAATCTCCACCACTGATGATTGATGGTCTACTTGGTGATAATCCAGTGCTGGATAAATCCTAGGTGCTGCCCTTGACATATATTCCACTATAGTTGCTTCTTTTAGATTGTGCAAGCTTCTTGGGTACTCTCTTCGGTGCAGGCAATCCATAAGCATGTGGTTTCCTCCACATCCCCAACATTGAAGTGGCCCTTTTGGTTCCTTTCTGTTGCTATTGTTGGCTTGAATCCTCTTTGTGCTTGCTGACCCTGTGGAAACGTTCTGGGCTAATTTTTTAATGGGGTTTTGAATCCATTTTTCTTTTGTTCAAACCTTCCTCTGGTATTTCCTTTCCATGCTGGTCGCACCTCTGTTTTACTTTTACTCTTCTCATAGCAATGCACTGCCATCCTTATGGCTTCATCCAAGCTTGGTGGATTGACAAACTCAATCCCATCTTTGTAATTTTGTGGTAGACTTCCAAGGAAACATTGGATTTTCACTCTCTCATCCTTGATGTAATCTACAATCCTCACCAGCTCCAAAAACTTGTGAACATGCTCATCCATGGAATTCTGTCCCAATCTGAGTTCATTGAACTATTTTCATCTTTTTACACCTAATTCTAAAAAAATTTGTAGGTACCTCTAATAATTCATTTTAATGATAAGATTTTCGTTTTTCCAGCATGTCATTGCAACTAACATGTCATAAGTGGGTATCATTACCTTGCACCAATCCCTTTCTTTCTTACTACTGCAAAGTAGTCACAAGGTGTTTTACCAGCTCTATGAATTTTCTTATAAAATCATATCCCGAAAACAGTTCGTCCTTGACATACCATATATTATTTCATGGTCACTGAGCACTCACAGAAATGCAACTAAACCCTTCAACAACTAGGAATCATTACCCCTTGTAATGTTCTCTCTTATAACCTTTTATTTTTAAGAGATGGATTATATTTGGATTTAGGCCGCTCTCTCTTAGATAGGAAAAAGTGTCCTTTTTTTCCATCTATCTGTCTTCTTTTATTCTCTTTTGTTTACAAGAAGTAGTTAGGTTTTAGTTCTCTCCATTTCATTTCATTTTTATTTTTATTTTTTAATATCTATTTTTTCTCACCTTGTTCTAATTCTTCTTTAACTCTTTTTATGCATTAATTAGGTCATCCCCCCTTCTAGTATGATTGATCCCTCTTTATAATTGGATGTTCCCCAACAAGTTAGAAACATTAAGTAGATAATATAATATAGATGACCACATCATTTAGTATCCTTGATGCTTCGGAGTTCTCAACTCAACATCAATCCTTGTTTTAAATGTCTAATTATCCTTGATGCTCCAGAGTTTCCCAACTCAACCGCAACTCAAAAGTATGTAAGTCTATTTGTTCTTGATGCTCCAGAGTTTCCCAACTCAACATCAAATCAAAAGTATCTAAGTCCTCTAGGACTTTATAAACAAGGGGTACAAACTTGGGATATTACATTAGATAGATTCAGAGACCCCCTTAGAGATTTAGATACCCCTTTCTAAGGGAGTCTCTGAATCCATCTACAATGTTAAAATTTAGTATATTATAACATTGTAGATGGATTTAGAGACACGAGTGATGTTAATTGTGTCACTTGATAGCAATGAAAAATTGCAATTTTGCTAATGAATTGTTACAATTTACTAAATTTTAACACTGCAAATGGATTTAGAGACCTTGGGGTCTTTGAATCCATCTGGAGTGTTAAAATTTAGTAAATTGTAGACCCCCTCATGTGTCACAACTCAATAATGGAAATTAATATTGTAATTTTAATTGACAAGGGGGTATATATGATCATGGAGACATCCTAGCAAGACACCAAATTGATCATGTGTCGACTAGCATCATACCCATTGACCCCATAGCCATAATTTGGTAACCGTGTATATATTCATCATTATACTAGTGCAATATATAACAACCATTATAATATTAAACAACCATATATTAATTATATAATACAAAACATAAATATTATTGATCATAACCTTAACTATAGATATAGCATTGAGAAAAAGATTAAGGGAGGAGGGCTGGTGCAAGCTAATGCTGGCCACTCATGACGCGTTAGTCGCAATGGACTCCTAGAAAAACTAAAATCTAAATGTCAAAAAGCAATATTAGAGCTACCTACACAACTTTTTGGAATATGGTGCAAGAAGATGAAACGTAGAAAATCGGATTACCTTCCGAAATATATAAATATTATTTATGGAAATTAAGTATAACTCCCAAAAAATGGGGTTCTCCTAAGGTTGGTATGTTATTTTTTTAAGAAAACATAATGAATATGTTTGCGTTAGTCCCCTGGTTTGGTATGCAAATGGTGGAATTTTGCGAAAAAAATTATATACAGTCATAGATAACAGGTCGTTCTAGTGCAACACTATTTTTCCATATTTATTAATGCTAATTTTAACTTGTTTTTAATTAAGGAAGTTAGCCAAGCCCAAAAATGACTAGGTCGAGCGTTAGTCCCCAACATCATGGTCTTAACATAATCAATGAACATTGTTTTTTTTTAGGATGTAGGTCTTTGTGTGTACTTGTGCAGGTACTTTTCTGCTTTCAAAATAGGTGAGCCAATCAAAAGTTATAGACGAAAGAAATAACCTACTTTTTGTGTAAGATTGATGTTAGTGCAATTAAAGTTAATAAAAAAATAGAAACGAATAATAGATTTAATAAAAAATTACATATTCGGAATTTGCACACATAGTTCTACAAGTGTGTGCAATTTCATTAGCAGTGGAAAAGTGTAGCATACGCAGAATCATGCTCGAAATAGAAGAAGTTATAGAATAAGATGTATTTTGTTATAACATAGTCCAAGACACTTGTTTGGCAACCCGAACCTAAAACCAAAGCGGCCAAGTCATCAACCACGTTGGTGGAAAAGTAATTGACCGCAAAAATTTAGAAATTTAAATGGTGCGTACGCGTTGTTTTAAATACACGCACACACACTAAAGGCACGCACGTGGTAAAAGCGTGCACGCACTAATAGCGTGCACACGCTAAAAGCGAGTGCGCGCATTTGTTTAGTAATCTGAAATGTAGTTTTGAATGTGTTTATTATGGTGTTGGTATCCCATAATAAAATTTTCTGCCGGAATCATAACCAAACCTGGGGTACAAACACGACTGAAACAACATCATCTATGAGACTAGAAGATCAGGCTCCACAATCAACACTCTCCCTCTCACTCCTCCCATCTCTTCTTAAGCCCCCTATTGCCCCTTCCCCCCTCTCTCACTATCTCCTTAACAATTCTACCCTCTCCCCTTAAACCTCATCCTCTCACTCTCTCTCTATAATTGTTATCTCTCTCTCTCTGTCTCTATAACCCCCCTCCACTCTTCTCTCCCCTATGTCCCCTCTCTCTCTCTCACTACAAGGGAAATACCTTGTAGCAGAGGTTGCTCACAAATTGGCCTTCTATACTGCACCCAAACTAACGCTAAAGGATTTACTGAGAAGCATAGGGAGGTGGAGGTGTAGGGAAGAGAGAGAGACTAAGAGAGCCCGGGTTAGTAAGGGCTAGGGAGAGGAGGGGAGAGAGATAGAGAGGAGGGAGTTTAGGGCTATGGGGAGTAGGATAGAGATAGAAAGAGTAGGATTTTTAGGGATGGGGGAGAGGTTAGGTAGAGGGAGAGGGGGTTTAGAGAGAGAGAGAGAGGTGTAGAAGCAGGGAATAAAGAGTGAGAGAGAGGGGGTTAGTTAGGGGAAAGGGGCTAGGATGGGGGTTAGCGAGGGGAAGAGAGAGGGAGAGATTGAGAAAGGG